>JARCFY010000008.1:77366972-78079472 GCA_029233225.1 Lepidodactylus listeri
CTGTCTTCAACTCTATGCCTGGTGAAACATCTCTGCTTTGCAGGCTCTGCAGAACTGTAACAAGTCCCTCAGGGTCCTGATGTTATTTGTCAGAGAGTTCCACCAAGATGGAGCCAGGACTGAGAAGGCCCTGGTTTTGGTTGAGGACAGCCAGACACTCCTTGGGCCAGGGACTTCTAGTAGATATTGTTCTTCTCCTGAGCATAACACTCTCTGGGGAACATATCAGGTGAGACGGTCCCACAAGTATGTTGGTCCCTGACAGTTTAGGGCTTTAAAAGTCTTGACAGTAAGGAGATTTGTCAGTGAGGAGCCAGAAGGGCACAGAAGGCTTAGGGTGTAGTACACCTATTTGGACTTTCTTTTTTGACAATTCTGAACCTGAAGATTAAAGAACAATGCTGGCATACCTCCTTAAATATTCTGGGCATCCCTTTCATTAGGAAGTTGAAACTAGAGTGCATGTGCAAGAGACTGGGATGTGTTGTAGGGGTGTGCATTTGGCATAAACCGAGCTGAAAGGCTTAATTTTGGCTATCTAAAATGGCCAAACCCTAAAAATCCCAATTTTTTTTGGATTTTTGGGAGTGCTGGATAGCCAAACTTAAAGGGCGTTTAAAGGGACTGTGGTCCTTTTAAATGCCTTCTCCAAGCTGCACAACTCTGTGGCAGGTAAACTCCGAAGGCATTTAAAGGGCTGCAAATTTGGTGCCTCTACCTCAACCCCCCCACCCCAAGCCTCAGATACTCCCAGATCGATTCTCCATTATATTGTATGGGGACTATTGGCTATGGTGGTCCCCATAGGGTATAACATAGCCAAAAAAATTCTGTTTTCCTGAATATTTACCGAATCCGAATATCATACTGGTATTGGGATTCAGGAATCTTGGGAAATACTGATATTTTTTGGGTTCAATATACCCCAACCCGAAAAATACCAGTTTTTTTCTTTTGCACACCCCTAATGTGTTGTGCTGGAAATATGAATGAATAGGGTGTGCATATGTGCAAGAGGTGTAACGGTGTGTTGTGATGGACTAAAAATAATAACCCTGTCCATTAATTTTCTATTGTTCATTCTTATTTATTTTTGGACATTCTTCGGGATAAGGGCTATCTTTCTGTTCTGGCACTTTTATTTACTAGGTTTTTGTAAAGTATACAAAAGAACCTACCTTTAATTAGGATATCTAGAAAGTCATCTTACTGGGATTCAAACAACCTATACCAGCTGAAACTCAGAAAGTGAGAATTTCAGAATTAGACACATGCAGTCATCGGACAGTTTTGAATATCCAATTCCAATAACCTTTATTGGCATAACAGTTTTGAATACCATTCCTAGGCTTACTCTCACATTTCCATGGTGGTCTGATCTACCTTGCTTTAGGTCATGTACAGTGAATATGAATGCCTGTTTTGTATTAGTACTACCCAACTTATTCCAAGAGCCTTGATTTTTTCACCCTCTGAGATGATAGTTTCTGGAGGGGAACCACAAAACAGTCCAAAGACTAAGATAAAATTGTTTACACCTTAAAGGTGGTTCAAGTTTTATTTGACTTCACAAGGCTCAAAGTTCTCATTTTTTGCTTCTCTGCTTCAATGCAGTGCCAGTCTCTTCTGTTTCCCTCGATTCTGGACCTGGGCAGGACCATAGTTTTTGTTCTGAATCTCAGACAACCCTGAAATCTTAGATCTAGCTAGCCTAAGACACCTCAGACAGTGTCCTAGGTTGGATTTCTCAGTGCCTTTTCCCTGCAAAGCTGTAAAATAATATTTTGCCCTTGCATAGAGTTATCTGTTTTGCCTCCAACAAACACAGCTAAAATGTAAACAAGCCAGGTTCCCTGTACTATAAAGTTCCTGAAGCCCAAACACTAAATGAGACATCTGTTCAGCCTTTCCCTGTCCACAGTGTTTCCCTCCCTTCTCTTTTCTCTTTGCAGCAATTTCATATTCTGTTCAAACACCAGGAACAGGCATACCTTCTGCTTGTCCAATGGCTTCTTCCTCAATATTAATGGATAATTAAGAACTACCAGTGTAACTGAAGCAGAATTATACCATTTTATTTACATTGTACATACACAGAGGCCGAGGACAGACTGTTGTTCTGCCACGCCACAGGAGCGTGGCAGAACAAGTGGGGGTGAACTACCCCGCAGTGCGGCGTTCAGATGCCGCCACAAGGAAGCCGCCCACAGCGTCCACACTGCGGGCAGCTTCTGGCGGCGGTGGCAGAATGCCGCGTGGCTCCGCCCACCCGTGTGCGTTCACACCCGCCGGAAGTGGGTGGAATGCGCATGCAGCTGCCGGGACACCACTTGGAAGTGGTGTCCAGCTGCTGCGGGAGGAGCGCGCCGCTGGATGAGGTAAATCTGGGGCACCTCTGTGGGGCAGATGCGGCAGTCTGGATGCCCGCTCTGCCTCTGCTTTTAAAGCGGAGGCAGAGCGGGCCAGACCGCCAGTCTGTCCTCAGCCATTGTATGTTATGTTGCAGCTTTGCTTTTACATTGCCCAAAATTATGGCTACAATCCTAAGAACATTTTCTCTTGAGTAAGCACTGCAGAATAAAATTGGACTTACTTCTAAGCAGACTTGTTTAGGATTGTTCCCTAAGTGTAATTCACCTGTCCATCTCTATGACATATTTAGGATTGCTGACAGTGTGATGTCACTTCCAGGAAAAAGCTGGAAGTAACAGCAGTCCTCTCTAGGAATTGCTGGAAATTCTATAGTAAAACTGAGTTTTTCCTGGAGGTGATGTCACACCTTTGGTCCAATGACCGTGTTGTTTTTCTCTGATCATTGCTGTGAGTGGTGATGGGAAATAAGAGGCAGGGGTGAGGGATTCCCCTCCCCCACTGGAGGACTGGCAACCCTAGGCATTCTTTAAAAATACCATGCCAGATGAGCTACTTCTTCATGGAAAATATTTTTCTAATGGAAAATATGCAACACTTTCACTGAAAAGGTATTCCAAATTTATATATAAATAAATAAAATTGGCAAGATCCAGGTAATCCTAGTCTCTTTTGGGACAGAACAGATGCAGGTAACTCAAAGCAAAATGTAGTTATTTTTGATGACACTGTCTGAAAAAAGGATAATTACAATTCTGCATGATACTGCAAGTTTCTGAAACTACATTATGCTGATGTGAATAACTGTCTACAACTGTTTACCAGTTGGAAAAGTTCTGAACATTTTTTCCCAGGATCTCCCACAGGCTTGGCAAGACAAGTTTGTTTCAAGCTGCAGCAAACCAACTTTGCAGGCAGCCCAATGAAACACAGAGCAGTGTGAAACTCCCAATACACTTGCTATAAAAACAGGGGGAAACTAGATCGAGTCAGTCTTGCCATCTTAACTGGGTCAAAGCACTAGTCAAGGTAAAGACTTGACAGTCACATTAATCACTACGCGGTAGGAGGCTGATGCAGCTAGACATTTCTCACTCTGTAGGTGCTTGGCTGTGCATTATTTTCAAAGGCTGATTTGTAGCTAAGAGATGCTGGTTGCTGCAGCTCACAAAAATATATTGTCCTTTCTTGAGTACTCAAGTCCCAAGCAATGCAGCCTCTGCATATCTGGACATGCAAACGTGGAGTCATTTCCTATTCTTCAAAATATCCCCCACCCCATTACCTTTGTCAGCTTCTCTTCCGCCTGTCATAACTTTCTGACTAATTGAGTCTCTGAGAGAAAAAAAATATCTCTTAAAACTTTTCTGGTTCGCTGACCACCCATGTCACACCTACCTTTGCCCCTCTACTACATATATGTTGTTAGTTAATTTAAGCTCTTTAGCTACATAGGCTGCGATCACACGCACAATTAGCCCTGACATAGGCGCGAGTGCCAGGTGGATTTAACGTGCACGATCAGACCCGAACATCTGGGAAGCGTCCTGCAGCCAGCAGCAACCCATGTTGCTCTGCCACAGAAGTGGAGTAAACAGGCATCGGAGAAAGTCTGGTAGCAAACAGGTTGCTACAGGCCACGGGCAGACTTTCCCCTGTCTGATTGCTCCAGCACACTCTCACGGAGTCGGGATGGTCTGATCAGGCCATCCTGACTCTGTGCCATTGTTTTTTTCCCTTCTCAGTATGCGCATTATCGCACACACCATAAGGAGCCCTCAGGGCTGAGGTGTGAATCATCAGGCCCTCGTTTAAGCGCATCGGGAACAAATGGCAAAAAAAACCCTGACTCACCCATGGTTGCATCTGATCATGTAGTGGTGGGCTGTGCCTGCAGCTTCAAAAGACCGCATGATCATGCAACTGTGGGTCAACTTCCGCCGGAGGAAATAGCCTCTCTTCCCCCCCCCACTTTATCTTGCATGTGTGATTGCAACCATAGACTTGCATTAAACTACTATCACCTTGAGGATCATGGACTTGTTCTAAAGCAAGATTTGCCAACCTTGGTAAGCCAGTGGACATTTTCAGCATTCTGAGACAGCATAGCCCCAAATGGCTTCTGTGGAGACAGGGCCAATTGTGAAATATTGGTAGGTCCCTTAAAATGTTGGGAGGTTCCACGGAAGTTTCCTGCTATAACAGAGAACACTGCTCTGAAATGAAAACTCCCTGCAAATTTGTCCTGAGTTCTTCTGAAGTACCTCATGCACTGAGAAGATGGAGGAAAGCAGGAATTAGAGCCTTGCTTTGGGGAAGAGACACTCTTTGGCTTCATTTCACAAAGACAGGAAAATTTCCCTGTTTAGCCACTGGGATGCCAGTTCCAGTGACATAGGAAAGGCTGTGTTCACTGCCAAGCCAAGGAAGGAAGTATTGTGATACACCTGCCTAGGATGAGCTTAGCACTTGCAAGGAATTACCCAAAGTTCTCTGTTCTGTTCAAAACCCTTTGGATTTCAGAATGCTAGCAGGTGCCAGGGAACACATCAGCAGGTGTCAGGCCTTGCTTCTTGGCCTTCCAGGAGCATGTGGTTAGTCACTGTGAGAAACAGGATGCAGGAGTAGTAGATGGACCATTAGCTTGATCTAGGAGAACTCTGCTTGTGTTTGTTCGCTGGTTGTACTGTGGGCACTTGAGATTTTGCTATGTGGAATTAATTCACTCCCTCTCCCTCTCTGTCTGTCTGTGTGTGTAAAGTCCATCAAGCAAGTTGCAGCTGACTTACAGCAACCCCAGCAAGGCAAATGAGAAGCTGTGGTGGTTTGCCATTGCTTTTCCCTGCAGAGTCTTCCTTGGCTGTCTCCTTTCCAAGTATCAACCCTGCTTAGTTTCCAAGATCTGATGAGATCGGGATATACCATGCCACCATCCCTCTCTAATTCAGTCTAAACTTACTGAAATCATTGACCTTAGGCCAACAATGCAGGCTTGGACTGAGAGTTTCTGTCACTAAAGCACCAGAGCATTCAAAAGCAGTAAAGAAAGAAAGGCTATGAAAATCAGGCCACCTTACAGGGTTGTTTTTACTAAAATAACATGTGCGAAGGGCTTTGGACACTCTAATAGTGCCATCCTAAGCAGAATTATACCCTTCCAAGCCCACTGATGTCAATGGATGTAGAGCTGTTGTTCATATTATTATTATTTACATTTTTAGGCAACAAAGACACTGCGTTTGGCAGAGACACTTCGTAGTGGGCATTCTACAGTCACATTAAAATCTGTATATTTAAAGAACTCCTCTTGCTCTTGGGATACTAGAAATTATAACAGCTGAAGTAGAAATCCTGGCCTGAGCAGCTCTCTGTTTCCCACTTTTACTGAGAGTGGCACTGATGGCCAGCTCAGCAGCAGCTGGAGAATACCAAGCGAGGAGCCTGGGGGACTTAAAGTGACAACTTTCTTCCTCCTTCACTTTAGTGGTGCCCCCCCCCCCCCCCACCTGCTCTACATTCGACCATCTTCATTGTTGAGTAGCAGCAACTTTTAGCAGGGAATGCACAAGAGAATGTGCAAAGTTTTGGAACACCCCCCCCCCTGGCATATGAGTTCCTAGTGATGATGACAAGGTCAAGTATAAGGGGAGGAAAAAATTAAATAAAGGCCACACTGCTTGGTTTACTTTCACTTTCCAACTTGGCACTTCAGAAATTATTTCAGAGGATCTCAGGAGGTACTTGGGCAGAGGGAGAACTTCTGATGAAGTCATTACTTATTCTTTTCCATTAATTCTTTTAAGGAAACAAGAAAGAGAAGGCCTAAACAGTTGGTTCTGGTAGCCTGACTGGCCTCTTGTTGTGAGAATTCAACCACAATAAATTCAATATAAAATGAAATGCTAGAAAGTTAACTTCCCATTCTTATAATGAATGGTGGCAATGAAATATTAGCATGCAAAGGCCACATGGATCCTAGGCCTAGGGCAATAGCAGACTGCTGGCAATACTCTTTAATATAAATTTAGTGGACTCTGCTTTAGGAAAATGGCCAGCCCCTCCATTGAGAAACAGAAAGAGCTATTCATTACTAGGGATGGGCACAAACTGGCTCATGAGCTAAAGTTCATGATGAACTTTGACTGGTTCTTGCTTTGTGAAGTCAGGTTCATGACAGGTCAGTTGGTATGAACTTTCCATATACTTTGAAGCTATTTGTGGAGGTTTGTTGAGATTCATGAATGGATACATTACCAGACAGACTGTCTCCCCTCAATTAAGATCTTTACCAAACTTCAAAGCAAAGCGGTGTGTGTGTAAGTTTTCTTGCGAGTTTGGTGTCACTGCCTTGTTCCTGAGCCATTCCATAGACTCCTGTAACTGCAAGCAAAAGAGGACTAATGTCAAACCAGAGAATCCCTGCAGTACAAACTGAAGGGGGAAGGACATTTTTTCAAGCCCAGTACAACCAGTTCAATGTACAGAATGCCCAGCAGAATCCATTACCACTGTGGCAATGCAAGCTTAAATGGACTGATCAATCTCAAGGCACAGTGTCACAAGAAATCCAAGCAGCAGTGGTGGTGGGGGAGGAGATTTTGCAAGCTCTGTGCAAGAAAATGGGGCAAAAGGGAGGAACCCTCTTGGAACTGACAAGAGTCATTTGAAACTGACAAGATCAGTGAAGAAACCCCCTCAGACAGAGAGAAAAAAGAACCTCTAGAACTTGTGCCTGTCATTTCCCCAGAAAGCACTTTCCTGGGGACACCTTCTTTGGGGGGCTGTAACTCAGATCTCAGAAATCCAATCCTCACCAAACTTGGAGGGCAGGTAAAGGAGAGTTATCCAGAGATCCCTTGTGAGTTTGGTGTCTCTAGGATACTCAGGGGGCATTGTAGCAGGTCAGAAACCAAACCAGTTTGGTTGATGCCTCAAAGTTTGTGATGGTCAGTAGTTCATAAACTAGGCATGCCACGGACCACAAACTGAACCGCATTTTCCCAGTTCATGCCCATCCCTATTCATTACAATTTTATCTCCAAGGATCTGAGGGCTGTGTGTTTCTCTTCCATGTTAATATTACAGTAACACTCTGGCAGACTAGGAGAGGCAAGTAGTCCAAGGCCGGCCACCTACAGTGCAGTTAGAGTTGCCAGGTGTCTGGTATTGACCTGGACAGATCTATTTAATTCCACTCACTGTCTGGTACAAAAACTGAGAAAATATCACACTTTTAATGTCAGATATTTTTAGGGCAGAAGAGAAGACAGCTGGGCTGGAAGACATGCATGGATGCATCAGGTTGCCAACCTCCAGGTGGTGGCTGGAGATCTCCTGCTATTACAGTTAACCTCCAGGCAACAGAGATCAGTTCACCTGGGGAAATGATCACTTTGGAAAGTGGGCTGTATAGCATCATACCCCCTCGAAGTCCCTTCCATCCACAAACATCGCCCTCCTCAGGGTCCACCCTCAGAGTTTCCAGGTATTTCCCAACGCAGAGCTGGCAACTTTAGGGATGTAGGTGGAGGAGCTGGGCCCACTCCAGCAGCCCTCACAGTCCAAAGATAGCTGTGGACCCAGGGAAGGAGGCCAGCAGGTAAAGAAGGTGTCAGGACAGTAAGCTTTGATGCTGCTGAGTAAGCAAAGGGGAAGGGAAAGTGGCAGTTTTTTTTGTTTCAAAATAGCACAAAGAGAGGTCCTGGTCGGAGGGTATTCTTATGCTGGTGCTCAGCCACATGGGGAAGAGAGGAACATTGTTTGCACTCTCAGTCTCCCCCCTCATAAGAAGAGGCCTGCTGAATCAGACCAATGGTCCATCTAGCCCAGCACCTTGTCTCACACAGTGGCCAACCAGTTTCTCTGGATGGCCAACAACAGTGTATAGAGGCCAAGGCCTTCCCCTGATGATGGCTCCTAGTTTGGGATTCAGAGGTTTAGTGCCTTTGAATGTGAAGGTTTTCCTCAGTCACCATGGCTAGTAGCCACAGATAGACATATCCTCTATGAATCTCTCTAATCCTCTTTTAAAGCTGTTTATTCCTGTGGCCATCACTACATCCTCTGACAGCAAATTCCACATTTTAATCACTCTCTGTGTAAAGTAGTATTTCCTTTTGTCTCTCCTGAACTTACTGCCCACCAGTTTCATTGGATGCCCTTGAGTTCCAGTATTTTGGGAGAGGGAGAAAAATTTCTCTTTGCCAACCCTCTCCACCACATGCATAATTTCAGAAACCCCTATCATGTCCCCCCTTCCCTTAGTCATCTCTTTTCTAAACTGAAAAGTCCCAGACTCTTCAGCCTTTCCTCATAGGGAAGGTGCTCCAATCCCCAATCATCCTGGTTGCCCTCCTCTGTACTTTTTCCAGCTCTGTAATGTCTTTTTTGAAATACGGTGACCAGAACTGTACACAGTATTCCAAATGAAGCCCCACGTAGATCTATACAGGGGCATTACTGTATCAGCTGTTTTATTCTCAGTCCCTTTCCTAATAAACCCTAACTCGGGGGCATTTCACACAGCACCCCGTAGCGCTTCAGGACTGGTACAAGAACTGAAGAATGCTTGGGAGGAGGTTTCCAGGTAAACCGGCTCAGGAACGCTTCCCCAACAGGCCAATATGTTTAGTGAAAGGGCCAATATGTTCAGTTAGGGAACTGGTACTAATACGGTTCTGTGTGAAATGCCTGACAGAAACCGTTACTGAAGAGTTCCTAAACGGAACATATTGGCTGTGTGAAATTCCTCATAGAGTTTGACTTTTTTGCCACTGGGTTCATACTTTCATTGAGTTATCCACTATGACCCCAAGATATTTTTCCCTCTCAGTCTCAGCAAGTTCAGACCTCACTAACCTTTACCTGAAGTTGGGATTTTTTGTTGCAGACCGAGGAAGGGAGGGTATAAGCCTGTTTTCTTTCCCACTGCACTGAGGCAAAAGGAGAATGTGTGGAAATGCTAGTTGCTAGCTTGATCACTTGTGTGCATTTTAGTTGATGAACTCTGCATTTAGTTGTGTTTTGTTTGTTTGTTTATTTATTTGTTTATTTAAACTTATATTCCACCCTCCCCACAAGCGGGCTCAAAGCAGATCTCAACAGCAGTTTTACAAATCTTTAAAACAATCGTAGTAATTAAATAGTTAAAACAATCAAAACAAAAAGGCACAATAATTTAAGACAGGTAGCACTATAACTAGAAAGGTGTAATGGCCAAACACCTCTGTTTTGCAGGCCCTGAGGAACTGTAATAAGTCTCGCAGGGCCCTGATCTCAGACAGGAGCATGATCTACCAGGTCGAAGCTAAGTGGACTGGGGGCAACCAGCAAATGCTGGTCCACTAAGGCTCTCCGGGGCACATATAGGGAGATGCAGTCCCTCAGATATGTCAGTCCCGGATTGCATATTGCCTTTAAGGTCAATACCAACACCTTGAAACAGATCCGATACTCGATAGGTAGCCAGTGCAATTGGCATAGCACCGGCTGAATGTGTGCCCACATAGATGTTGCAGTCAGCAGGTGCACTGCTGCAGTTTTTACTAGCTGGAGTTTTCAGATCAGTTTCAAGGGTAAGTCCAAGTTACAGTAATCAAGCCTGGAAGTGACCATTGCATGGGTCACTGTAGCCAAGTCCTGGGGGGCGAGATAGGGAACCACCTGTCTTGCCAGAGATGAAAAACAGCAGACCTGGCAACAGTGGTGACCTGGGCCTCCATAGAAAGTGAGGCATCCAGGATCACCCCTAGGCTCCTCCCCTTTTGGGCCAGTATAAGTGGTATTAATTAATTAATTAATTAATTATATTTGTATCTTGCCTTGCCAGGCAAGCTGGTATGCCATCCAAGGCAGGGAGCCTGATTTTTGACTCAACTTCCTGACTCAACTCAGTATTTACTTCATTTATGCCCTTCCATTCTCCCCAAATTCCCTGGAGAGAGAAACATCTTTACTTGGTTTGCAAATCATGCACACCTGAGTCTGTAGCCTTGCCTTCTTGAAAGAGGAGTCTGAAAGGGGGAGAGCAATGGCTTTGCTCAAATTCAAAGAGGCATTCCATCTTCTGTGTGTATGTATGTGTGAGAGGAAGTATGCTTTTCTGAAGTAGAGCCTCCCATTTTCCGTAAACGAACAAACAAACTCAAAGACTAATAATTTAAAGGTTTTTCAAATATCAGCTGCCCATTAATCAAAAGAGTCTTTAGAACATAAGAACAGCCCTTCTGGATCAGACCATGGTTCCTTTAGTCCAGAATCATGTTTCTAATAGGTGCCCACCAAAAAGCGCACAAGCAGGGTTTGCAGGCCAAAGCCTTGCTCTGTTGCTGTCATCGAGAACCTGTCAATGAACATTGATTGATTTAAGCCACATCTGTCCTGCATTATCTCCTTGGACTCAAGGTGGCTAACAATGCAGCCACCAGGTTTACAGGAGGCAAATGGTAACAGTTGAAAAGAACAAATTAAAACACAGAGGTTCTACTGAGCCTTCCTGGCTAAAAGCCATTGCTGGACCTTTCCATACATTTATCTGATCCCCTTTTAAAGCTGCTTCAGCTCTTGGCCGCTGTTCCATCCTGTTTCAGGAAGTTATATATTTTGAGGAGATCAATCAGTCAAATGCATTCTTAAAATGATGTAAGTAATTGTAAACATTGCAGGTTTGCTAGAAAGCAGAACTCTTTCATGGAAAAAAGTGTGATTGTGGTCATCGGGGATCATGTTGAAACCCATATGAAATCATGGTTTCAAATAGTGGGTGAATGGGAATCCTGGCTGGTCTTAACATTGGTGTAAAAGGTAACTGAGGTTAAAGCAGGAGGGAGAATTCGCTTTGACTGAGCAAAGAAGCACTTGGTTCCATTCAAATTATGCTCACCACCCTGTGGGGAATGGATGCATGCCTTTCACAGCTCTGTTTACTTTCTTACAATGGTTGTAAGCTTTATCTTTTTACAGAATTTTTATGCTACCCTTTCCAGGAAACTTAACCACAGTGGCCTACAAAATAAAACATAATAAAAACATTAAACATAAATAGGTCTAAATTAAAACCCAGCATAAAACAATCAACAAGAGCACAAAAACATAGATAATTGAGCAGCTTAAAATGAATTTACAGAGCATCAACCCCTTAATTAACCCCCCGGGTAAGTAGGAATGTTTTGTCCTGGCGACTAGAAGGCAGTAACACAGGCTTTTGGCGAGACTCAAGGAGAAAGGCATTCCTCAAGCATGGTGACACTACCGAAAAACTCTCTGGTTGCCACCTGCCTCACCTTCTAAAGACAGGGGCATAAAGGACAAGGCTTGTGAGGCATATTTTAACTGGCAGGTCGAACAATATGGGAGAAGGTGGTCCTTCAAGTACCCTGGCTCCAAGCCATTTAGAACTTTAAATGTAAGAACCTGCACTTTGAATGAAGCCCAGAAACAGTGCAGATGTTTCAGCACCAGAGTGGTAAAATCTCTGTATCCTGCCCCTGACAATAGCCTGGCTGCATTATTTTGAATCAATTTCAGCTTCTAGACCATTTTCAAAGTAGGTCACTTTAATAACCTGGCCTTGACTCTGGAGTATACATGCCTCTCCTCCAATAACTGAGAATTTTGTTGGTAGGCTGCAACTTATTTATTAACAAGGCATGACCTGGCCCTGCAGCTTCTACAAAGGTACTCAGTATGGTGCTCACAATGAATTTCAACAGAAAACACTGAGGTGATCTAATCAGGAGCTCACCTTTTGTGTAAGGGAGGGAGTTCAATAAAGGTAAATTTCCCTGGTGTTTGTGTTCATTTTGAAGTTCCCAGTCTTCTTAAAAAGGACTTCATCACCAGATGAGATTTCTTGCTGGCTGAACCCATAGAGAGTTACTTCTAGTTAGAGGAGTTACTGAGTTAATGAACCAGTGGTGGTATAAAACAGAGTTGGTATACACCATTTTAAATTTAACATTTACACAAGCCTTGATATAATAGAAATGGTAATAATTTCTGCTCCTTTGACCTCTATAAGAAACAACAGCTTTGCTGAAAACCTAGAATTACAATTGAAATCTAATTTGAATTTCTGCCCCCAAGTAGTAAAGAACAAGTTAAAAAGTATGTTTTTAACCTACTACCAGTATAGAAGCAAATTATTTGTTATTATGGGAAGTGTATATGATTTTATCCATTAAAAGGCATAAGCCAAATTTATTTCACGTACTTTATTTTTTCAATATCAGATCTGAACATTGACATTCAACATCTGCTGTACCCAATTTTAAAGCTTTTAATGCATCCTCCTTGTTTTGCTACAGAAACAGAGTATAGAGCAATAGAAGATAATTCTGAGACATGATACCCATTTTAATAGGTTGATCAGTATTGGCAGTGACTGATATAAACCCCACATTTTCAGAAGAAAAACAAACCTCACTTCCTGCTCCTAAGACAACTGCAGATTTATACTTAAGAGAAGATAGACTGACTGTCAATTAACCATTTAGTCAGAGGAGAAAATCTATTTTAATGCTATATCCATAAAGTTATGAAGCAAATCAGACATTCTCCCATCTATCTAACCTCCTCACAGGAGACGGAAGCACTGGAGAACAAAGAAAACTCATACTATTCTATCAGTCCTTTCTCTCTATTCCCCCTGTCTACACACCACACAGGATGTGCAATAGGGAAACAGGATGGCTACAGACAGAATCTTGCACTCTGGCTCTCATTTGGACACTCCTCTTTGTTCTAAGCTCTTACTGAGGCAGAGTATAGAGTGCATGAACTATGGGTAAGGCTCACACTTCTCATAGCAGGCATTTTGTCTAACTCAGGCCAAGTGTCAGAACCATGGAGGAATCCTTTCTACCACCCAATAGTGCCACTTCACCATTGTAATGTAGTATGTTCTGTGTAGCAATCAGCCTGCCATGCGCAGGTAATGGCACCCGCCGCATGGCCACAGCACATGGTCAGGCAGAGAGAGGAGCTTGAATCTGGAGGAACAATAGATGTCCGAATTCTAAGCCTCCACCAATGTGGGACCTAGGTTCTCCCTGGGGAGCCAATGCGGTCAAAGGCTCCTCCAGGGAACCTATGACAAACATGCACATATGTTAAGCCCCTATCAGGTCCTTTGGGTGCGGCCGGAGGTGTGGCTCCGACCAGCATATAATGAGGGCCCTGGAGCCCTGTAAGCGTGCTTGATCTGACCATCTACTGGACATGCTGAATCACTCAATAAAGGCTTCATGATTTCATCGTTCCTGGTCTCCTGAGTCCAGTACTCTTCAACCATCCTACTGCTTTTTTAAGCATGCCTCTAAAGAGGGTCAGAAGGCACGACACCCTTTTCTCTGTGCAGCAGGTCTTTCCAAAAGGTAACAGAAAATGGCAGCTAATAGGGACCCATGACTCCAAATTAAGGGTTCCACAACACCTAAGGGGGCCAACCATGAGTTGAAGACCACTAGATTAATTGGATGTATAGTACCAAGGATCTTTTAATACTCCATTCTGGAAGATGGCAATATTCCTAAACTTGGCTTCTGAGATTTTTCAGAGGCCACAAAATCTATTCATAGCATGAGCATTTGCACATAGGCTACAGTATAAATAAATGGGTACATAATGTTTCTATTATTTTTTAAAGAAAGAGGTTATTTGCAGTGGAAATAAGATACTATTATAGGTAATGGACTAGGCTACATAGGTAGATTGGAAATGAGTTCCCATCAGTGTATTTATCAACGGCCTGTGAGTACATAGAAGCATAACCACAATAATGCAGGCAATATCATGCACTCCATGGGAATACAGCTTTAGTATATTGAAATGATTTTGTTGTTGACATTCTTGACTGGAACAGCAGCCTTTGAATTGAATGTTAATGCTGTGAATCAGTGGGGTGCAGACAAGTTATTCCCACTCCCGAAAGCAGGTACCTGCACATTACAGCTATGAGTCTCATGACACAGAAACCCAAAAGGTAATGGAGGGAGAAGAGAGAAGAGCAGCATGGAATGGAAATACAACATTTGAAATAGGAGAGAATGATGATGGGACAGCATCAAGATCACCTAACAACATGGAGACCAATATTTACCATGCTTACTTAGGCAATATGTGGGTTCAGTTCCACGTCCATATGACTGAATCGATATTTTAATTGTGCACGTTTGATCAGACAAAAAAAGGTCAGTTATAAAGGAACATGCAGTCCTGTAATATGTACCATGTGCTTATGGAAGAGGATCACACATGTTGAGAATGAAATATGTGCCTTTGCAATGCTCCAAAAGTCATAGAGCACACAATGGTCACAACCAGACTTTCAGTATTGCTCATCCACAGTTTCCATGGATTGATGGTTACTGTACACTGCAATTTGATGTATAAAAAGTCATCGCTCAGTCTATCCAATTTGTAACAAGGTTTGGACTGTTACCCCAGCTATATGGCTAGCTTTTCTACTTTTCCATCCTATTCTGCTGTACTTCTCCAGAGCTGAATGTCTTGGGTTCTCCCCTTTCATTTTCTCCCTTAGTAGCAGGTAGTGTGTTAAAGAAAGGGGTTAAACTGCATTTTCACTTCACATGTGCATTTATTTCCTTTCTGTAGTGCCTGTATTTTTATTTATTTATGACTTAACTTGGTTCTCTTTCTGTTAATTCAATACATTTATTATCTTTCAAAAGAAGCTTATTCCCCTACATTTGTTTTGTGTTGGTCTGTAATAGGGCTGCCAAGTCCAACTTGGGAAATATCTGGGGACTTTGGGGGTGGAGCCAGGAGACTTTGGGGGTGGAGCCAGCAGAAAGGAAGTGACATCATTTTGTGATGTCACATCCTGTGGTGTTGCTTCCACATGCTGACACATGAACTCATGAAGTTTCCTAATACTGAATCAGGCCATTGGTCCATCAACAAAGTTTTATTCTGGCTATAACCTTTCATGTGCACACCCACACACACGTAGCAACGGGGGCATTTGGGGCAATGATCCCCACAGATGAGTGCTGCCCCCCTAAGAAAAAAACATTTTTTTTAAAAAAAATGTAAGTTTGTGTGGGGTTTCCAAAATGACCCCAGGACAATCAGGGAAGCTTCAGTCACATTTTCTTTTTCCCGGCCCAAAAAATAAACAGCTTTTTAAAAATGCAAATAAAATAAAATAAAATTGCAAAATGCAAAAGAGAGAGAGAGTTGGAGGTCCCCCCCCCCCACTTACACAGAAAAAGCAGCCTGGGGAATGGAGTCTCTCCAATCAAAAGGACTAAAGGAGGACTAAAGGTCGCAGCAGAACTGGAGCAGCTTCTTCTGCTACTGCAAGAGGAGCAACAGGTGCAACTGGGGCACCCCCTGGATTTCCCCATGCCCCACCAGCCAAACTTTTCTGCCCCACCAGCCAAACAGCTCTGGCCCACGATAGCCGATGTCAGAAAGTCTGCAGAATCGTGTGGCTCCTTAAGAGTACAGCCTCCTTCCCATGTGCCCACGGCTGAGGCTTCCCAGCAGCCAAGCTACCTCCTTCATGACTGTCTGTTTCTCTCGCCCGCCCGCAAGTACCCCACCCCTTCATCAGCCTTGGAAAGGCGTGGCGAGGGATCCTCCCTCGTGCAGCTCACCTGTGCTGAAAGTAACCATTCTAAGCGTTGCTACGACCACAAGCAGAGCTTCTAGGTTTCAGAGCCACAGGCAGCTCTGAACCAGCCGAACGACTACCGCCGCGACCACGCCACCTTTACCATGTGACTGCGATACAAAAAAAACAAGAACGGACTCCATCCACGACACCGCCAGCAACGCCTTTTCGTTGGGCTGTCCCTGGCTCCTTGCCGACGCATGCGCAATCAGCCCCGTCTCCTGAATTTAGTCCTCCCACCTCTTGCAGATTAGAAGAGCCGGTGAAAAGTGGGCGGCGTCTTGCTTCACTCTGGCTCTGACTTCCTGCTGGCAGCCATTTTGTCCCCCGGTGGCCAACTTTGAAAAAGCGGGGGTAAGCATTAAAAACCGGTGTTTCCCCCGCCCTACCGGGGGACTTGGCAGCCCTAGTCTGTAATCTCGATCCCCATATACCAGGCCCATAGCCAAGATATTTTTTGTTAGGGGTCAGGTTTTTTGCTTGTGGGTCAGCCATTATATGTCATTATGTGTCCTAGGAACTAAGCAGTCCCTGTAGCTAGCAGAAACTGTGCATAGGCCCCAAACAGGATTTTGCATGCACTTGATTAGGCCCTATGGAATGGTGTGCCATGCATCAGATCAGTGTGCAAAAGGTTGCACCCCCTCCATAACTCTATTAGCCTAACTGCATAAAATGCCATGTCACTTTCCCAGTGATTAGCAGGTCAATACCTGCTTAAAAATACCTCCTCGTGCTGCTTTCCATTCAGTGCTTGCTTCGGGGTGCAGAGACTGTCTGCAGCACAGACCAGCATGCACTCCCTTGCCGGGGCAAGCCAGAGGTTAGCAGAGAGATTATGTGTGTAGCAGCTGAGCTCCAGGATTGCTCTCAGCCAGTAAATGGGTGGCAGGGGCCCTCCCTCCTAGCTGGTTGGTGTGCCTGGGATGCTGCTGCTCACTGGTGTTTGCCTTTCAGTGATAGGGGCTAACTGTTCAGGGTTAAGCATGGCTGCCAAGGTAAGTTGGAGAGCCTAGCCTGGCATGGCGCAAAGGACAGTGGAGTCAGGATAGCTGCTTCTGGCAAGGCTGCTTTTTCCCCATGCTGCTGCCACCTTTACTGGGCAGGGAAGTCGTTGGCTGCCAGAGAATGGCTGCTGAAATTCAGAAATGCAGCTGAGTTAATCAGGAAGGATTATACTAGCTCTGCCCACCTGCAATCCCTATTGCAGCCCCAGAGTGAGGGAAGGACACATCAGGCATGCTGCAGGCTGGGCAGGCAAGGCGTGGTGTGGTGTGACTTACCTACCGATGGTTAGTATGAAGCATTTTGGTTAAACCATTTTGGCATAATGTTTAGTGGAGGCACCTTGGCAGACATATCAGCCAGTCATCTGTGCAAGTTCTTACTTGCACTTCCCTTTCAGTGCTTCTCACTTGAACCCAGAGTTCTGGCAAGTGAACACTCAGCCACCTGTGCCACATGCTGTTTGGCTTTTTTTTTTATCTTCCTTTCTCTGCTGCTCTTAATAATTGTTTGGCCTTGGACTCCAGAAACTGGAAAAGGTATTGGCCTGTAAGTCTGGGGGTTCACGTCTGCAGACCTGGGTAAGGAATATACACAATGCAGTTTCTTGAGACCTGTGCTTCCCCTTTCCATAAGTTGTGATGAGTGAACAGAAGGCACACATTTCTCCCATAAAGCTATCCCTACATTTGGTATTCATACATCTTTTCACAGGGAAGATTTACAACTTTCTTATTTGCATACTACAACTTGGTGAGAAAAACAGAAGTCTAAGATTCTGGATAAGTAGCTGTTTTAGTATGTAGCAGCTAAATAAAACAGGAGTCCAGTGGTAATGGAACTGGCCCATGTTGGCCTTCTTTATAATGTTTAACCATGGTTAAACATGGTTAGTATCCATTTTAGAAAAGCTTTTAAACTAAGTCTTGCAGTCAGCCAGCTTCTAGAACTGGCCTCAGAGGCATGTGTACTCTCAGCTAACTCTTAGAAAGCCGAAACCTCCCTAGTCCCTCTTCTTCCTGACTAGTCAATGTTTAGTATCAGTCTGGAAAGTCCTTTGAATGTTCAAGAGTGGTGTTTCTCAAACTGGGATCCAGATGGTAATCCAGGGAAGTCTGTGAATCTTTTGTAAGGACAGAGGAAGAGTCCTCCTTGCATGGCTAACATGCAAATAGAACCGTCTCAGTTTTCTGCAAATGAGTCATGAACTCTGTGTCTCAAGGGAAGGGATCAGCTTACCACTGTTTCAAAGGATAGGAGCTCACAGATTTCCTATTTTTTTCTGTTTTATTGCACAGTTTTGCCTGTGGATTTGGCCTCTGTGCCCTAAACTCTGGATTTCTACTTTATACTTAGGGGAGATGGATCATGAGAGAATTTGAGATGTTCTCAGTGGCACAAAACAGTTGTGAAGTAACAGTGGATTCTGTGGATTTTTTACTCTTCAAGGGTAACTTGTTGAGAGGAAGGGCCAAAAGAGTTGTTAAAATGTGATCCTCAGATTTCTGCATGGGTCCACTAACATCATTTGTAAGGTGTACTATGCAAAGTAGTTTCAAGTCATGAAGGAGACTGTGCTAGATAAAAGAAGCCTGACAAAAGTTCATAGGTAAATATTGTGTGTGGGATGGAGATAAGAGTGGTAGGATAGGCTAAAAGTCCAGGCTGTTATGATGTTTGGAAAGCAGTGTATGGGATAGGAGGAGTTCAACAGGATGGTTCAAGGTGAAATCCTTAAACAAGCTGCTCAGCTGAATCAAACTGATTCCCTCCAGAAAAATGATGTGACCATTTATTGCTTTGTCTCTATTCTTCCCCTTTTGGACAAAGTGATTGTGAGAACAGTAGCAAACCAACTCCAAATCTTTTTGGATAACTCATCTGCTCTAGACCATTTTCAGTCTGATTTCAGGCCAAGCTATGAGACAGAGATGGCTCTTCTAGCTTAGATGATTACCTCTATCTGAGTGTAGATAAAGGCTAAGCTTCTCTGATGCTCTTACTGGATTTATCTGCAGCCTCTGATACAGTACATCATGTCAGCTTGTTAAGGTGTCTGGAAGCAGAAGTAGGTATCAAGGGATGTGTGTTAAACTGCTTTGAATCATTCCTCCTGGATCAGCCTCAAAGGGCTGCTCTTGGAACCAGTCATCAACAGTGTTGGACCTATCTTGTGGGGCTCCACAGGGTGCAATTCTATCCCCCATTCTTTTCAATCTCTAAGTCATTAGGACAAATCATTTGTAGTTTTGGAGTTGGTTGTCATCAATAGGCTGATGATACTCAGTTCCATGTATTCGTATCCAAATCTCCTGGTGAATTGGTAGAGATCTTGAATCACTGCCTGCCTGCTGGGGTTAACTGGCTAAAAGTCAACAAATTGAACGCAAACCATGAAAAGACAGAGGTAATGCTGGTTGGGAAAGCAGAGATCTTGAAGGACATTGTTCACCCCACTTTTGATGAAGTTCAGCTGACCCTTGCAGACTCAGTTAAAAGCCTTGTGGTCATACTGGATCCAGCTATATTATTGGAGAAGCAAGTTAATGTAGCTGTAAAAAAGACTTCAATCCAACTCAGCCTAGCCTGTAAAATGGCCCCATAACTTGATACTCCTGAACTGGCCAACTGGATCCATACCACAGTAACATTGAGACTAGACTACTGTAATGCACTGTATGTTGGTTTCCCATCAAAATCAATCTGAGAACTCCAGCTGGTCCAGAATGTTGTAGCTGAGAAGGACAGCCCCGGCCCCAGCAGCCTCATTCGTGCCTTGTGCTTGACCCACCCTCCCACCCTGTAGGTAATGCAGGCTTTTGGCTGGTCGTCCCGTTTCTTAGGGAGGCCAGGTAGGAATTTTTTACCTCTGCTCTGATTGGCCTCGAGACGGGGGAGTTTTTCGCCTACCCTGCATTGCTAGCAGCGGATTGAGGAATTGGCCGGGGTGGCATCTGCATTAATTTGTCACTTTATGGTTGGGCGGAAGTTTAGTAAATAGTTGTTGTGGCTTGGTAAGCACTTGTCAGCAACCCTGGTGGGAAAAGGGCCTGTTTGGATCATAACTGCAGCCTTGCGGCCTGGGATGAGGGGAACAGGCTGCCTTTTGGAGTGCCGTTGAGGGATACTCAGCACTGACCTTGCGGCTGTGTGTGAAGGATCATCAAGGCATGTTCCAAGGCTGGGCTGCCTGGGGTTTGAGCCGCTTATAGCGGGCTATGTCCCGGGGGCCAGGTGCATTGCCCATACTATGGCAAGGGTGGGGTTAATGGTAACCCCAAGCCTTGGCCATGCCGCTTGTTAGGTTAAGCCCTTGCCATGTTTTTGTTAATAAATAAAGTGGCCATTAATCCCATGTTTGTTGTCTGACTCTTTCTTCCATCTATGGGGGCAATGCTGTAGCTCAGCTACTAGTGGGAGCTAGATGGAGCAGGCATATTACTCCCATTCTGCAAATCCTCCATCAGTTGCCCATTTGTTATCGAGCACAGCTGAAGGTATTGGTTATCACATATGAAGTCCTTCTTGGTCTTGGTTGCCCTTATTTACAGGACTGCCTATCTCTCTATGCTCCACCACCACCACTCCACTCATGTCATCAGGGGTTTCTGCAGGTGCCAACCTTCAAATGGGCAAAATCAACAACTGCCAGTACACATGGTTTCTCTGTGGTGGCCCCTACCTTATGAGGCCTACCTGAAGAGGTCAGGAAAGCTCTCAGTCTCCTGGCCTTCTGCAAACTAAGCAAAACTGAAGTAATCAAGAGGGCATTTCTGCGCAGGTAATAGGGTTGCACAGTACAAAATGGTTTCACAAACTTACTTGGATAAATGATTGCATATTGTAAGTAGGATCCTTTTATATAATTTCTGTACTGCTTAATGCGTCATGTTCATGCTTATACTATGCTCCTGTTCTTTCTGGTGGTTTCGAGTCTTCTAATAAACAAACAAACAAGTAGAACACTATAGGATCCTGTATGTCAGGTGATTTCCCATTTCTTTAGCTTCTGGCTGTCTTGACATCAGTGGTTTTCTTTCCTGACCAATTATCCTTGTATATAAGGTGTAGGGAAATGATCACTGTTCACTAGAAACCAGATATCAAGACTCAAGGTGCTTGATATTCTGACATTTTTAGGTCCAGCATCCTTCTTCCTGTTTTTGCACCCCCAGGGGAAAGAAGCCAGTACAGAGAGTGGCAAATGCTTCCCATTTTCTGCTGTTGGAAAAGTGTTATTCTCCATAAAATGCAGGCCTAGGCATCTTCCAGGAATCACCTCTGACAGGAGTTAATCACAAATACTTCTGGAGACGTAATTCAACTTAAATGTAGTATCAGACATTTTGAAACTACTTCAGCAGAAATTGAAAGGAAGAGAAGATGGTCACCAGCTTCTGATGAGAGCCTATTTCTGAAGCAATCTCTAGCTTTATTTAGTGGATGTATGAGGATGATGTTATGTTCTGAAGCCATATTGTGTGTATTCTTCAATACTAGGAGCATTTAATGATGGAATGCTCTAAATCCAGTTATGGCAGTCAGCTTGCTTTCCCCAGTTCATGTTTTTTAAAACTTTTCTTCTTGTACCAAAAGTAGGTGTGTATAGGTTCTTGTGTTTGCCTCCATTTTAATTTAAACCTTATAGAGATAAATAGGAACCAGTAGCTTTTGCACTAACAGATACTCCTCAGTTCTCAGCTACCAAACGACATCCAATTGTAGTATCAGGAGAGTTTATTCTTGTAAAAATGTGTCAGACTTTTTGAAATCAATCCTTATGTTCTTGCAAGAGTTTGGTATAAATGAATGTATTTCTTTAACAAGACCTTGAAAATGCACAAGCGGGGGGGGGGGGAAGTGTTGACAATTAAGTTAACGTTTACAAAACTGAAGTAGTAACAACTATGGAAACAGAAGCTGTATTGTCTGAGGAGTGTGTTATCTTACAGGCATTGACCTTGAAAATCATGTTTTCACTCTGAAAATAACCCCAAGCAAAAGGCTGCAGCTTGGCTGCCAGACCAACACTGAGTGTGCAGATTTTGTTTTTAAAAAGAATAAGCAAGTCATTTTGGTCAGGGGATTTGACTCATTTTCTGCCACTCACTGGCAATGTTATGTGGAAGACAGAATAATAATAAAAGGAATTGGCAGAGGCAATTTTTTTCTTACAGCTTGGAAAGCTATTGAATGCTGCACTGGTATAGGCAGTAAATCACTCAGGAGTTTAAACAGAAGATGGATTTTCTTGTCATTATTAGCCCTTGTCAGGGATCCTGAGGTAAAGAAGCTGTTTAAGCTGTTCTGATATAGTATCCTCAGACTAAAATTTAGCTGGTTTAAATGGAAGTGGGATTAAAATCTATACAATAATTGCATTTATATATTAGAGGGCAGGGTGGGAAAAAATGTTTTAGACAAAAAATGTGGTGTGACGTATTAGCTAGATTTATGAGCTATTCAAAAAAAATTTAAAAAAATTCTGCTGCCTGGGGCTGAGCCCCAAGTCTTGGTCCTCCACTGTGTTTTGCGTCTAGAAGCTTGTGCATGGATATGCAGGATCAGTTACTGGCTGAAACTTGTTTTCTCTCCTGTAGATCTTGCACCTGTAACATTCACAGTCACCTTTCAGTCAAAATGGAAAAGGCCCCTTTCAGAGAAATTATGATTCATTGGATATTCTCCTAGTAGTTTAATAGCCTTGGGTTATTCCAAAACTAAATCTGAAATTAAGGAAAAATATGGGACATCAAACTTCTACACCATTTAAGTTATGCTACAAAATACTATCACTTCAAAAACAAGAAATTGTGTTGTCAAATTTTCTAGCTAGTTTATTAATTCCTAAACACTGGATAGCTTTCACTCTGGTCCATCTCGATGTTCTTCCATCCACTTTATCAGAAGGGAGATACCATGGTATACCAGTTCAGGAGCATTTATGACCTTGCACTACTGTAGAAATGGGAACGGTTGGACAACAATGACCTTAGGTACATATTTATTATACCTAGCCTCCAAAAAATCATGGGAAGATCAGAGTTTAGTTTAGTTTATTCAGCTTATATCCCGCCCTCTCCACTGAAGCAGGCTCAGGGGGGCTTACACAATATTATAAAACAATATTATAAAACACAATATTATAAAACAATGAATTGAATAAAATTACAATAAAATAGATCTAAAAACAGTACATAAAGTGCTAGTGCAATATAATGATGGCGGAGGAATGGTATACCTCCTTTCTTCTTGTGACCCTCGAATCTGAAACTTCAGATAGAGTTGCCAGATTCTATGCAGCTGCCAGAGTCTACTGAGGTAGAGCTGATTCAATGACAGATTTTTTGCTTTTGTATATAGATTTTAAAAGAAGACTGTATATATGTTTTGTAACCAACCTGTTCGTGTATATTGCATTCTGCTGGTCTATGATTGTAATACATGATTGATTGATTGAGCCCAAAAGTCTCTGGTGAAACACAAAAGTTATCTGTTCACCTAAGATTTACGGCCCCCTGTTACCAAGCAACACTATTGCAGCTCAGGAAGGATAAGGGGTGATGCAGTGGATGGAAACTCACAGAGAATGAGTCTTTTATTGAATACAGTTGAAGGAGCACTAGCACAGTATGGGGATGGATCCACCATCAGGTGTCCTGCCTGCCCCCCTGATAACCACAGGGGGGCATCCATGGGGCGGCAAGATCCAGGATCCATGTGGGTGCCAGCCACTGTATCCCCTTACCACCTGGTGGTGCAAGCCAGCCGGCAGCCCCCTTAAGGGAGTCCCCAAACTGAGGGGAGGTGGGCATGCAAGCACAGCCTCCTCCCCACAGCATCTGTCCCAATGCCCCAAATTGACCAAGCTGTGACATAACAAAACATAACAGACTGCCAGAACCAGAAATCAAGATGAACTGCATGCACTGTACATAGCTTGAGGATGTTTTCCAAGGTACAGACAATGGGTCAGATCACACATATTTAACATATGGTCATAGGATTTAGGCATGTAGAAGAAATTCTAGGAAAGTTTCACCTTTTCTATAGATCAGAACATGGAGGCAGAGATTTGACCAAAATGCAGTGAATGACAGAGAGCTCAGTATACCCAGAGAGCAGATAACTCAATTAAGTGACCCAAGTCAAGTCAAGACCAAGACCCATGAGTAATATATGGTAATGGTTAAGTAGGATTGCCAACCTCCAGGTGGGCCTGGAGATCTGGAATTGTTACTGATCTCCAGACAACAGAGATCAGTTCCTCTGGAGAAAATGGCAGCTTTGGAGGGTGAACTCTATAGCACTGTACCTCTGTTGAGGTTCCTGCACTCCTCAAGCCCCACCCTACCCAGACTCCACTCCAAATCTCTAAGGATTTTCCAACCTGGAGTTGGCAATCTTATGAAAGGATTAAACAAGTAGAAAACAATTATTAGCCCCAAGGGAAAGCCAGTGAATTTAGGGCAGAGAACACAAACCAACCACCCGCAATGCCACCACTACCTCCAACATTACATACAATAGGACATTTTGTTTATTTACTTTTATATCCCACTGTACCCTCTGAGAAGTCTACCCAAATATTCAAACCCTTACATCAATCATTACATAAGGGCATAGGAAGAAGTCCTTGTCCCTTATGGTTATCATACATATTCCAGGGTTTTCAGGATCTGCAAAACTTATTCCAGGATTTGCAGGATCTGAATGGAGTAATAGCCACACAGTTATCATACATCTAAAGGAAATGCTTGTACACAGGGCTTGCTTTCAACTTTTTGTCACACAAAGCAGAAAAGTTAAGTCTTTGCTTTCTGCTTGGGTTGTTGGCTTAATGCTTCCACTAAGCCTCTTGTCCCTTCACGTTTCACCCATCTGCTCAGTTTGCTATGACAGCATGAGAGGAGGGGAGTGAAAATGCATGCACATGCACATTAGATGTACAAACTTTCTAAAGTGGTTATTCTAAAAAGGGCTATCTTAAGTAACATTGTAGTTTTCTGTGGGATGTGCTGGGTATGAGGTTATCTTACCTGCTCTGCTTTCAGTGTACTCCTCAGTCCTTCTCCTTAGCCAAAACACATGAGACTCTGGTAGCTTCAACTAGGTCTCTTTAGCCCTTTTTGGATATCGCAACAGCACATACCAGGAGCCTAATAACTGTGGGTAATGGGAGCACATGCTATCCACAGTCTTTCTGATGTGTACTGTTGCCATGTTGTGTAAACAGGGGCAAAACATGTAGTTACCATGCATGTACAACCTTGGAACATATGAATGCAAACTTTACATAATCCAGTGGTCAGTCTGTGCATATCAGAGCAGTTCATAGCAAACTGTGTACAATGAATGCCACCTTTGATGCACCCAACTTGATCAGGTTCACAATGATGGAATATGTAAGTTTAGAGCCTGGAAGTGATATAAGAACATAAGAGAAGCCAATGTTGGATCAGGTCAATGGCCCATTCAGTCCAATACTCTGTCACACAGTGGCCAAAAATACCAGGTGCCATCAGGAAGTCCACCAGTGGGGCCAGGACACTAGAAGCCCTCACACTGTTGCCCCCCCCCCACAAAGCACCAAGAATACAGTGCATCACTTGGCCCAGACTGAGAGTTCCTATCTATACCTTGTGGCTAATAGCCACTGATGGACTTCTGCTCCATATGTTTATCTAATTCCCTCTTGAAGCCATCCATGCTTGTAGCCACCACCACCTCCTGTGGCAGTGAATTCCACGTGTTAATCACTCTGGGTGAAGAAGTACTTCCTTTTATCTATTCTAACCTGACTGCTCAGCAATTTCATGGAGTGCCCCTGAGTTCTTGGATTGTGAGAAAGGGAGAAAAGTCTAGTTGCCCTTTTTTGCACTTTCTCCAATGCTATAATATCTTTTTTGAGGTGTGGCGACCAGAACTGTACACAGTACTCCAAATGAAGTCGCACCATCGATTTATACAGGGGCATTATGATACTGGGTGATTTGTTTTCAGTTCCCTTCCTAATAACCCCCAGCATACCATTGGCCTTTTTCATTGCAGTCGCACACTGTCTTGACATTTTCATTGAGTTATCTAATACGACTCCAAGATCTCTCTCTTGGTCAGTCTCCGCCAGTTTGGACCCCATCAATGTGTATTTATAGTTAGGATTTTTGGCTCCAATGTGCATCACTTTGCACTTGGCCACATTAAACCCCATTTGCCATGTCGATGCCCACTCTCCCATCCTCTACAGATCCCTTTGGAGTGCCTCACAATCCTCCCTGGTTCTCACCACCCTGAACAACTTCATGTCATCAGCAAATTTAGCCACTTTACTGCTTATGTTTTTTCTTCTCTATCTTTTCTCCTATCTTTTCGGCTCTTTTTGGAAGTACAGCCAGTGTTTGTGCAGTTCAACAGGTTGTCCAGACCTAGAAACGCTGCCTAGAGGTGGCCACTCTTTTTAGTAGCATAGTAAGAGATATTATCCTTTTAGGAAGTTATATAGTAATTAGAGAAGAGTTGGTTTGGAGTCAAAAAGGGAAGGAAGGGGGAGGGGGTAAGGGTCATGAAATTTTTTGAGTTTATGATATATGATAAAACTTTTTTTGGAGAGGAAATTTTTCTAGTGCGGAGGGGGAGGGAGTGGGGAGTAAGGACAGGAGAGGATTATAATTTGCAGTTCGTGGTAAGGTTCATTGTGCAGAGAGAAGTAAAGAGTGTGTGTAGAAGTCGCTTTATAAAATATAGGAATCCACTGCATATATTGACATCATGCTTTCATAACATACTAGGAATAATTTTGCTTGAAACAACAGGAATGATGGATCACACCCACAGATGTATTTATAGTCCAACATCACACTAATTATTTCCTTTTCCATAGCAACCATTGGAAGAAGCAGGTGGAAGAATATTACCTATATCACTACATAACATTCAGCAATGGCAACTGACTGGAGTAACTCGGCATAGGTTTGCATAATTACTGAAGGAAGTCCAGCTGAACAATACAGAGCAGGCTTTTAAGCAGTTGCAGTGTTGGATGATCTGCCATACACTGTGTTTTTAGCAAGCAGAGTAAATTAAATAAATGGATAAACCAAGAAAACTACATTGTGGAATAATGAGGATCACAGTGAACATGATTTCATTTGCTTATGAATGAGTATGTCATAGAATATGTGAATGATCATAAACACAATGACCAACTTAATATGCTGGGCTCCAGAAAACAGCATACTTTAGGGAAACAGATCCCGATTAGATGTCTTCAGAGATTTGACCCACCATCTCAAAATCTGCATGAGTAGATGACATTATCCATTTGATTCTTGTAATACCATTTCAGCCTCATACACCATGGTGGAAATGTCACTGGGATATAGACCGGCCAGTAGCCAGAAAATTTTCAGTGGGGGTGCAAACACTGGGAGTGGGGAGTTTAGTTAGATCATCACTAATTAGTGAGTAATGGTGGAAGGGTGGTGGAAGGGAAAGAAGGCCAAGCCAGCGTCAATTGACCACCTGCATGGGGAGGAGCAGAGAGAAGGGGAGCACTATACTTATTCGCCCACCTGCTGGGCTCTCCTTCTCCATCTCCAAGAGGCTCCCTCTTACGCCCAGCCAACCAGAGGTGGGGGAGTAGAGCAGCATGCTGCAGTTTAAATAGACACTATGGAGGGTATGATGGAATCTGGATGAATTACCGGCTGCTCTTTGCTGACCCTCTCCCAAATGAAGCATGTCCTGTAGCCCTTCTAGGACACTACCAATTTGCTCTGTGCCCATATGGCCAGCCTGGGGTAAGTTAGCCCCCTGATTCGAGGGCTGGACTGGGTGCTGGTCTCCACATTGCAGCAGAGCCCTATGGGGACGGCTGTTCTCCCATGGGTCAGGCTCTTGGCAGACAGGTTGCTGGCAGGCATCACCATCAGGTTGCATCTGCTCTGCAATCAACGGGAGTACAAACTGGCCTGCATGTGCAATCCCAAGATCAAGGGCAGCATCACTCTCCATAATGCAGAACTCATGGACTGGAAGCATGAGCTCTGCAGAGAGGTGCAGAGGTTTCAGGCCAGCCAGCAAATGAGGCCAGAGGAAATGGCAGGCAAAAGAATCTGCGAGGAGGAGGAAGGTGCATACCCCTCTAAGAGATGGACAAAGGAGAGGCCTGGCTGTTGGTGGTGAAGTGGGTGGTCAGTAGCAGCACCAGAGGGGTAGGTGTGCTATGGCAGAAGATTTAGGTTATGAAGTATATCGCTGAGTCCTCTGAGCCTGCCAGCTCCGATCTCCCGGAGTACTGATTGCACAAGGCCATCATTTAGTCCGACCTCTCTAGCATGGCCATGAATCTCCTATCATGCCCTCCCACCATCGTCCAAAGAAAGTGAGTGTTCTGCCATCTGGGAGACATCCTCAGCCCCCACTGCTCCTACCTGGACCCAGTCAGGGTGGACGAGTTCTCCTTCCTGAAGGTCACCCTCCCCCTGCTGGGCTACCCTGCTCTTAAACTGGCTGATTAAGATCCAGGCCTCCCTATGTCCCTCCTGTGTGTTCTCCACTCCTTCCCCCCTCTTTGGTTGATGTGGCCTTGGCATTTAGGTGGGAGGATGGCCGCCTCTCCCAGGTGGAGTTGGGTTTGTCTCACAGCCTGCCCAAACAACCTCTACCTCACAAGCAAACACATATCTCATAAAGCAAGATCTACCTCATAAGAAAACAGCAGGTTTGAGTCTTGTCGGCAAAGAGTGAACAGGGCCCAGGGATGCAGCTGCCCACAACAGTGCAGGTGGCTCCTGGGTCCAGGAAGGGCAGTGGAGGAGGGGAGTTAGCCTGGATCCCCAAGTTCAATCTGCAAATAACTTGGAGGGCATGTAAGGGAGGTCCGCTGTGAGTTTGATGCTTCTCGTTAGCACAGGGTCTGTTCTATACACTCATGAAGCTGCACCTGACATTTCTCCAAAAGCACTTTACTGGGTCACCTTCTTTGAAGGGAAGTCACTTGAACCCTCTAAGTCCAATCCTCACCAAACATGGTGGGCAGGTAGTGGGGAGTCATCTGGAGATCCCCTGTGAATTTAGAGTCTCTAGCATTCTGGGGTGCTGCTCTGCCACATCACAGACATAGTCACAATTATCTATGACACAGCTTGCAGAAGAGAAGAAAAACTGCAACATTACCAGATTTCCCAGATGGCCTCAGTTTTGAAAGCATCTCCTTAGTGGCTACTGAGGTGTTCTGTTGAAGATAGATTCAAGAAGTATGTGTGGCTTATGTACAAAGTTATTATTGTAAACATGTAGGTGTCTATTCACAAAGATTTCTTCTTCACCTCCCCAACCACTAAAAGAAAGGATTGCTTCAGATAGTAAAATGTACAAGAGTTTCTTTCTTCTCTCTAAATATCACCAACAACAATTTTAAGTGATTTACTGTACCTTGTAATTGGTTTTCTGAATATGAATATTTTACTGCCACTGTGGCAACTCTCTGCAGCATCTATAATAGTGACATTCAGGAGGACATGATTAATGAGTTATATGTTTTGCTCTGTCTTGAAGGAAAATGGTTCAAAGTTTTAAATTATTCTGCCTCAGCCACAGAGAATGTACAAGAAACAGCATACCACTCTATTGATACAGTCAGAATGTTCTTTCCTGGACAAAGAGCTTACATAGTCCCACTTATGTTAGAGAATAAGGCTCTGGGCAAAACAATGCAACATGCTGTGTTTGTAACAGACCAGGGGTCAGCTATAAAATAGAACATAGTGTTTAAAGAATGGACAAAAAAGAAAGTGGGATAATCTATAGATTACACAGACTGTGGTAATGAAAGTGAACCAAAAGCTTTAGCTTGGTAGGCCACTGAGTGAAACAATGCTGGAGCAGATGGACCACTGGTCTAATCCAACAGGACTCTTCTTATGTTGAGAAAGTAGGGTTAGTAGATTTCTCCTGAGCCCCTTTTACTTCAGATTGTTCTTCTGGGACTTTTATATTCATCCAGACACAGGAACCATAAGCACAGTCCTCTCCTTGATCTGGAACGGAGCCCTGACCTGACATTTGGTTCCACATTTGAATTGTTACCTATCATCAGTTTGCTTGCAAAAGCTGTGACCAGGCCACAGTTATCTTAAAACTAAAAGAAACATCTCATGAAAAGACAATTTTCCCCCCTCAGAAAAGTGTTAACTTTTATCATGTGTTGAAACTAATTGCCTGAAATAATGAGATGCTGTCTGGAATAACAGAATGGTTCTAACTGACCAATAAAGACCAAGGTCATGATTATGAAAGGAAGATAGCTTCAGAAACAACTTGGGAAATTTACTTCAAAAGGTAAAAAGGTACTACATCTTGTTTTCTGCTGCTGCACAGAATAGTAGAAGGAGAGAAAAAGATAGCTGTCGGGCTGAAAAACCCAGAAGTGATACCACACCTCTCTAGTTCTTGTTGGAAACTCTGTAGCAAAACCTTAAGAGTTTTTGGCAATTCCTAGAAAGGACTGATATCACTTCCATGGAAAGCCCAGTGTTATAACAGAGTTTTCAGCAGCTCCAGGGTTTTTCCAGGATGTGACATCATGCTGTCATGGATGGGGCCCCCTGTGTCCTCTCAGTTTCCCACTGGTTGCTAGGCTGGGCCTGGACACCCTAGGTGATGGCCACTTTCCTCCAAATATGATTCAGTAATTGCTGTTGTTTGAGGAGAAGAAAATGATTCAAGGTTGTGAATATGTTCCTCGTTTAAAGTAATACAAAATATATTGATAGAACTTTGTATATACCCACTATCTTTGAAGAAGAATCCAGAATACTCCTAGAGTTCCTGCCTTTGTTTTGCCAAAGGAAAACTACTATGGAATATCAGCTATATTGGCTGGAAACTTTTAAACGAATTATTTATTTAACATTTTTCAACCCCACATTATTTCTTTGCAATCAAACTATGCAACAGTGAATTATAAAACTGCAAAACGTAAGAGTCTATTAACAAAATAAAAACACATAGCCAGATCTGCTGAAACAGTTTACCCTCCCTTAAATGTCTTCTGAAAAAGGTGCCTTGCATGCATTCCTAAATACAGCCAATGAAGGTGCCCTTCACACTTACTCTGGTAGGCCATCCCCTGGGGACCAGGACTAACACAGAGACCTGTGACTTAGCTATTGCTGTATGGAGAATCCTAAGGTCAAATTTACATCTGACTTTCCCGCTAGAATCATTCTAGTTTTTTAAAAAACTGTCTATGCCTGTTTCTAGTTTCAAACCATACTGGTTCTAGTTTATAAATTACTGTTTACATTCATTAATTGCCCTCCTGTGGTCAAGCTAGCATTATACTGCTTTAAACAAATGCTGTTGCTTAGTACTCTTCAGACCCCCTGGAGTGAAATTTGAAACCAGCGTGAAATGATCTTGGGAAAAGACAGCTGTCAAACTACTTCAGAGGGGAGATGTAAATTGGGCCTAAGACAGGGTACCACCAAGAGAGGGCTGTCTGAGCTGAGGAATGACACATGGGAGTATACTGGGAGATGCAATTCAATAAGATCAATAAACTATTTTTTTTTAAAAAAGGAAGTCTGTCATATAACTGTGTCCATGTGGGATAATAATCATTTTCTTTTGTTCCTCCACTCCATACTGATCACATGTGACAGGATCACAAGGAACATAAAGGAAATAACACTTTAAAAATACATTTTTGGGGTACCTATATGTCACTTCTTTAGATTTTTCCTAATTACATTATCAGGGAAAATGTGACTTTGCTTAGGTCAATGCTAACCAAGTGTTTTACTCCTGTTTAATTTTTGTAGAAACTAGAAAGACACACACTTTTTTCATATAGCAGCTGTGTCATTTGCATTAAAGTTGGATTTTCTTCAGCAATGTCATTTTCTCCCAGGGTAAATGAAACCATTCCAGCTCCCCCCTCAAATGATCTATCTCTGCAAAGTTGCTTTCCCTATAAAATGTATTATGTATGCTGTTACTCAGTTGTGCTGAAACAAAACATGGCATTGATAAAATAGAGATAAATAATAAAGACAAAACTAATTTTTTTAATGCTTTTAGTCATAGAGTTGTTTACATTTTAAAGTTTTTTAAAACATTCCTTGGGGTGATTATTGAATTATTTATGACACTTTTAACTATGGAGTTTCCCTTTAGATGCCATGGCTAGTAGCCATTGATGGACCTATCTTCTATGAATCCCCTTTTAAAGCCATCAGTGCTTGTGATACAGTGATATGAAAGAAAGATGTTCAGCATGACTTTACAGCCTGATTTTCGCTGGGTAGGATCAAATGTACAAATTGGCCACATCTTCCCATGAAATGTGCATGGGGAGAGGAATGCCTTAGTTCCCAATCTGTGTAATGGGAATAATATTGGTCTCTTTCAAACAGACGACTGTGATGGTCTGAAGCAGCAGAACAAAGTTTGAGTCCAGTAGCACATTTAAAAACAAAAAAGTTTTATTCTGGGTATAAGCTTTCATGTACACAAAAGCTTATACCCAGAATAAAACTTTGTTGGTCCTGAAGGTGCCACTGGATTCAGACATTGTTCTGCTACTTCAAACAGTTCAACTTAGGATGGCTGAATATTCAGAATGTTGATAGCCCTGTAAATGTTATCAATAATTTAAAGAAATTATATACTGCACTAGTTTGAAAAACCATAGTGATGCTATATTGCACTTTTCTCTCTCTAACAATGTTGGGGGGAGTACACAGACCCCTGTTTAAGTGTGCTATATAAAAACAGTTAATACTTCCGTTAGTGTAATTGCATTTTCCAAACAATAATGAATGTTCACTCGGCGCATCAAGATATTCCCTGTTAATCAGGGAAAACATTTATGCGCAGTTATTTTTACTGATTTTACATTCTGACTGTACATCCTTTCAACTATATCTCCTTTTTAGGTCTTTTATTGTTAAATATATTAATATATTAATTGTTACTTTCTACTGGGGAACGTAGCCTGCAGTAGCTCTATTTCGATTTCTTGATTTCACAAAACTTTCATGGAAAACTCTAAAAACATATTGAGAATTGCAGGGGGGGGGAGTGTTTTAAGAGACAATGCAACACAGCTGTAGTAACACCTGCTACGCTCAGTAAATTATTAAGAATTGTGTTAATTGGTTAAAATATATGCACACCTGCAAGGGACTTCCATAAGTAACAACTACAACCCTTGCATATTAAGGAACTATGTCATTTAGATTAATTATACAGTCTGTGGTGTGACCTATCACTTGTAGGTTGTGACCCACACCACTCCAAAGCATAACACAATGTCTTCTATCTTGAAACAAAAATGCTGGCTTTGGCTATCATGCCAAACTATAGGTAACTCTAACCTCTAAACCATGGTGTAAAATAATAGTCCCACACTGAGTTTGCTGACCATGGTTTGAAGGTCACGGCCCAGTTTAGGTGTTTTTACAAACTATGATCAGAGCAATACTCAAACATGGAGGAGGAATTGAAGGGCAATAGAGAAGGAAGAGTTTTCAGGGATTGAATGACATAAGTTAACAAGAGGCAGGGCTATTTTTGGGCAAGAACGCACAGGAACAGAGTTCCAGCTGGCTCCTGAGTTGGCCACACCCAGCAGGAACTCATTAGTATAATAGGCCACACCCAACAGCAGAAACTCATTAGAACTGGCTACATTTGGGTATGTGGCCTAACTCGCAAATTAATTCCTGTTACAAAAAAAGCACTGGGTTTTGACAACAAACAAGGAAAACAAAATAAGAAGCAAAAGGTGGGTGTGGCTGGATGACCACTCTTCTGGTAACATTGGAGTGTGGCCTAATATGCTAATAAGCTGTGCTGTCAGTGGTGTGGCCTAATATGCTAATGAGTTTCTGCTGTTGGGTGAGTCTATTATGCTAACGAGTTCCTGATGGGCTTTTTCTACAAAAAAAAGCCCTGACAAGAGGCCACTTATTTTTCTACCTGTAGAGTTAGTGAAGGCTTTCCTACAGATGATTTCATCATTCTGATTGATTCATGGCAGGGATTTATGGAATTCTAAGCAATCATGAATTAAACATCAGTTTTGTCTATCGAGAATAAATGATAAAGATCTAAGTGGAACTATTAAAATCTCTCTCAGAATGTAGTAAAACTAGGGATTAACACTAGTTTGTCTACAATGGCTTCCCCACTTTGCTATCTGGAGGGCACTGGGAAATAAAATGGCCCTGGAGCAAACTAAGTTGAGCAGGGTTCACAAAGCTTAGTGGCACCAACAGTGAGTATTAGTCCACTCACTACTTCCTTTTGTCAACTGGCATCTATGCGAGAGGAGACAACTGGTCAGCTGCCATCGATGACCACTGCTATTGAAGGATCTCAGCCAAGTTATTGTAGTCTACTGTGCTGTTTATAGTATGCATCTCTTGTTTTTGCTGCCTTGTTTTCAACTTTTGTAATCCATTTTCTGCATTTTGCATCCATGTGCATTGTTTTCTGATTTTGTAATCCTAATCCTATTACATTCTTCAATAGCTGTCTTATACTTTCTAATTGTATTGCTTTTATTTAATTATTTTTGTTTCTTTAAAACATTTCTATGCTCCCTGTGCACCCGAATTGGGTCTCCAGGATAGTGAATATCAAACACTAAAATATTTCAATATTAAAATCATTAAAAATAAATTCTATATATAGTAGTTCAAGAAAAAGCATACAAACAGACATTTTATATTTTGTAATCTGCCTTGAGTCTCAGAAAAGTGGGCTATAAAGTCTACAAATAAAATAAATAAGTAAATAGTCCATGAGGCACTATGGAGTTGCTGGGGTTTGGCCCTGTTTGCTCCTGGCCACCAGTACTCGAGGGCAGGGATGCCAATTTTGGAGGGTAGACTCTATGGCACTGGACCACACTGAGGTCCCTGTCCTGCCCAGGTTCCATTCCCAAATCTCCAGGAATTTCCTGGGCTTGATCTGGCAACCCTACCCCCCATTCCCTACCTTTAGACCAATGGTCCACCAGGAAACTTCCCTGTAAATTAGATAGCCAGTCTGCCCCATTCTCTAACCTCAGAATATAAGGATTTTTATGTCATCCTTCCATTCTTTTCAGCTATAGTCATAGATGTAAACCAAAGTCCTTCCTTAGTGATTTGAAAAACCAAGCTTCTAAAGTTCGAACAGACTTATCTCTGATTGATTCCTCTGTAGTTTTAAGCATAATGCATCTTTCCACAACTAGTTGTTCAAAAGAAAAGAGGGGGGAATATCAAACTTTGGAGGACTACGTTAAGTTTATAGACATGAATGAGGCTAAAACAATATTTTTTAAAAGTTGATTTCTGATGGCCATATGTGTGTAAAACAGGCTGTGCATCTTGACTACTGTTTCAGTATGTGGGAAAAAATCCAAGATGGAAATGAACGTTTGATTTTGAATAATATACTGGCTCATGGAATTGCAGCAAACTTTGATAGACCCTTATTTTGTATCCTGATAGCTCGTATTTATTCTTCCACCTGGAGAACTCCCTGACTACTGCTCGTATTTCCTCGCTATCCGTGTGCCTTTATGTTGGTGCACCTCAGAGCCCTACTATCTAGAGTACTGCAAGGCCCTTACATGTTTTTAACTGTTTTTCTAATAAATACACGTATTTTTGTATATAATAAGTATACAATAGGGTTTTAATATTGGCCCTTTGTCAGGTTTCTTTCTTATGTTTGTTAGACTGGACAGTCTTATTTGGTTTGTTAGGCTTTATCATCCTCTGGCTACGACGCACCTGTCACATATTCCAGAGTGTGTTGCTTAAGATATGTACATTGGAGTTCTGTGTGTGAATTAATGGTCCTGCATATGTAGCTAGTACTGATACGATACTTCTGGAGGCATCTACACTTCAATGCTCCTCTAGATCTTATTGAACAGATTGGATGTGTCTTGAAACAGATGTGACAAATCCCCTTCTTGGGTAACCAGCCATTCCATACAATTAGAGAGGGACCACAGCCAAGGGACTGGAGCTGAATGCTGCTCCTGCCACCATGATCATGGCATTTTCATTACACGATGTCAGTAATTATACAATTTACACATTATGTTTCTTCAGGTAAAATATGCTGCACTGTTTTTCTAACTTTTGTAATCCTTGTCTTAATCGTATAGTTTATTGGGTGTTTTACGCTGCGTATTTACAGTGCTTAATCTGCCTTGAGTCTCAGTGGGAAAGGCAGGCTAGAAATTAAGTAAATAAAATTAAATGAATAAATACTGAGGTTGCTTGTACAAACAAAAGAGTTATTGTGTAGATGGACAGTGTCAACCTAAGCAGAGTCACACCTTTTTAAGTCTACTGACTTCAATTGTTTTAAAAGGGTGTAAATCTTCTTAGGATGGCACTGCAAGTTTATAATAGACTTTTAGTTTTATATAGCAGGCTGGCTAACTTGGAACTGGGAATAATTTGTCAGGAATAGAGATCCCACATCTCATTTGGTATTTTATTGACAATAATCACTGGAAACTATATTTTAGCTTCCAAATTATAAGGTTCTTTTAGTGAAATATATCCAGACAGAACAAAGCACTAGACTTCCGTGAAGAAAGGGAAACTGATTAGGAATGCCATATATCATGCAGTGGTTATAGATGCCTTCCCAAATGCAAATAATATTCAGTTTCTGAATTATTATTCAGCACCACTAGCAACAATTACTGCACAGTTAGGGCCAGACAGAACATGTCTGGTTTTTTTTATTGTTCCATATTTCAACTGTGTTTTTTTTAAAAAAAACGAATCTAAGTTGGGGAATGGTGCAGAATTAATACCCTGTTGCTCAGTTTCATGTGTTTTTTTAAACAAGCAACCCCGCCCTTCCTCACTCTCCTTGCCACTGCTTCACATCCCAGTTCACAACACACACTTTTAAAGCAGAGAAACTAAATTTGAATATATGCCTTGGCACCAATGGTTAGACCACCCACTGTGTGGAAGATCTTGTTCCCAAGCACTGCACTTCTTGAAAAAAACATGTTTGTTAACTCATCATTCTCCCAAAAGAGAGGTTGTCTTCAAAAACAGCCATTCAAGTATAACCATAAGATTATTCTACACAATGGCCGAGGACAGACTGGCAATGTAAAGCGGGGGCAAAGTGGAGGGAACTGGTACGGGGGAAAAACTCCACGGAGCTGGCCATTCATACTGGCCAGAGCAATGCGCAGTGGTGCCAATACAAAGCGTTCAGACTGCTGCGGAGCCGGCGCGCGCGAGCTGCACGCGCCGTTGCACTTTTTTTTGTTTTTCCTTTGATGTGTTTCGCATATGCGCACATAACTTTGTGCCGGCGCGTTCACACTGGTTCACACTCTTTGGAAGCGGGAGGCATGCGGAGGACGGCCCCTGAACACCGGTTTTACCCGGTGTCCTGTTAAAGCGGATGGAAAGCGACTGGGAGATGGGTAAGTGTGAAATGGAGCCGAGGGACAGATGCGCATGTCTGAACGGGCTCTTTTCTTCCACTTCCGACGCAGGGCTGCCCCGCTTCACATTGCCAGTCTGTCCTCGGCCAATATTGCTACCAATGAAAGAGAAATACCTACATAAAATAAGATGAAGGAGAATGATAAATTACCACACAAACATAGATTATATACTTCTGAACTGATGAAGCTTGCTTATAAAGACAGTTTACTGAGACTCAAACCAATATAGCTGATGAATCCCATAAGAACATAAGAAGAGTGTGGCAGGATCAGACCAGTGGTCCATCTAGTCCAGCATACTGTTTCAAACAATGGCTAATCAGTTGTCCTGACAGGCCAACAAACAGGGCATAGAGGCCAAGGCGAATTTCCCCTGATGCTGCCTCCCAGCACTGGTAATTCAGAGGTTTGCTGCCTTTGAATATTGTGGTTTCCTTGATTCACTATAGTCTTCTAGAAGCAGCCTGACTGGCCAAACAAAATGGAGGGCTTCAGAAGTACTCATAACCCTCAAGGTGCTTTCAAAGGTAGTCGATGAGTTCAAAATTCCCATTGTCCTAGTTGCCGCTACCCTTTCTAGCAATACCTATTAACCAATCATATTTGGAAGACAGGATTAATCAACTTCTGATTCTTTTTGTTTTGGCATAGCTGACACCTGATCTAAGCCTTTGTGTGCAGACTGATGAGGGGGTAATGCTGGGCATGAGTGCATTCATAGCACTCAAAAAGAGGCAGCTGAGCCGGAGGACTGAGTGATGGTCATTACAGAGATCTGAAAAGAAAGTTGTCATTGCAGCAGATGCAGACCCCTGGCAATGATAATTTTATTGTCATTAAACACTGGGATACAGCTAAGAAATAAATATAGCAGGATATCTTTTATTGCCTGTTAGTCTTTTCTCAGCCCTGACCTGGAAGGCTCACACTTGCCCGATCTTGTCAGATATTGGCTGCTAAGCAGAGCTGCTAAGCAGATATTGGATGCTAAGCAGGAGACCACCAAGGAGGTCCAGGGTTGCTACGCAGAGCAGGCAATATCAAACCACCTCTGAACCACCTCTTGCCTTGAAAACCCTACAGAGTTGCCGTGAGTAGACAATAACTTGACGGCACTTTCCATCACCCCCAGCCTTGTCTGTGATTGTACCGCTATTTTATGCAAAATTTCTCAGGGAACAAAGTGGGTACACACTCAAAGTGGACTGCAAAGCCTGTGAAAGTAAATCTCAGGCTTTTACAATTTTGCTATTTGCTCCAGCTTTAATTAGATAGTCACATATGTATTTTCTGGACCAGAATTGGAAGATGTTTTAATTCAACAGCTGTGCATTTGGCACCAGACACATGACTGTCATCTTAAGAAGCCTCATAAACATCCTTGTCTTGTGTCTATTAATCTTGCTGCTTAACTTTCCTTTTTTGGTCCAGTATTAACTTATTGGTTATTTCATTGTAGCATGTAACATTGTGATATGTGTCTATCTGTACCTCAAATTGTTTGACCTCTGAAGAAGGCCCTTATGGGGTAGAAACATGTCAGGTCACTTGTATTGGCCCTTGTGCTCAGGTCACTTGTACTTTGTAACGAGGCTTTCATTAGGCCCTTATATGTTTTTAACTGTCTTTCTAATAAATACATGTAATTTCGTATATAATAAGTATACAATAGGTTTTAATATTAGCCCTTTATCAGGCTTCTTTCTTATGTTTGCTAGACAGGACAGTCTTATTTGGTTTATTAGGCTTTATCATCCTCTGGCTATTGTCACCTTGGTTGCCTTTTAATGTGCTTGCAGTCTTTTGTTCTGCTATAGTTTAGTGAAAATTATTGCTAAGTTATAGTGTTCCTTGCTGAGTCTAAATAGACCTTCTTGTCAACAACATCTCTATTTAGTTCAGCAACATACCTCATTAGTGCTGGGTCGATATTGCTCTAATGGCAATATTACAAATTCCTAAGAGAGAACATTATAGAGAATACCATATAACACTTGCATTTGGGAGGGATAAAAATTGGATTTCACAGTGTGCTGGAGCTTTATGTTGAAATATTATGTGTGCCCACAAGATTTTCTTTTGGTAACAGTTTTCGGGTTTCAGAACCTTTTTCTTCACAAAATATACTCACCTGAAAGGTGAAGTAGTGGAAGTTGAGAGAAACCACTGAATGGATAGGATTGGATAGCACAAGATCACATACATAGCCTTTATACTGAAATGGCATTTCAAATAAAGGAAGGTTTTTTATTGCTTATTGTTCTACTTTTGGACTCCATTCTGAAACCATAAATAATCCCTGCTATGAATACTGGCACACTTCATACTCTGCTGCTTTGTAGAAGGTTATGATTAAAAGATTGAGAAACTCAATGGGACTCTCTCTCTTACTACACCTGTGTCATATTCAGTGAAATGCCTGAAAACGACCCTCTGTGACCAGGTAGCAGTCTGTGGGTAGCAGTGAAGGAAAGGTATTCTGCACTTATTCAAAGGCACCATTTTCTCTATTATTACTTCACATGTTCTGAGGCATTTCAAACATTTTTCAGACGAAGCACTGGTTCTAAGTCTCATTCTCTGTGATACCCAGGATGTCAGAGTTGTGAAAGAGTGAAGAGGGAAGCTACAAAAGGCTGCGTTCAGACTGGCTGTTTGGCTCTTTCACAAATGGATTAAATGGGCCCGTTCACACAGCCACAGCTGTCAGGTGTTCCCCGGGTGTACTCACCCCATCAGAGGATGACTTGGAGCTGGGTTAAAAAGCCTCCACCTCTGATGTGGAGCTTTTGTTTCCTGGTGCATTCATTGCGCATGGCGGCTGTCTGAACATGGGGGAGTGTGCACATAATGGATTTGGCAGCCTGAACCTGGAGATCTGTTCTGCCACTAGGGAAGCAGTTATTTAAAAAAATTGCCCATGTGCGCATATGCATGACTTTTGGCTGTTTTGTAGTGCACTCTGTGGCTGATGCGCTACAATAATGTGGATGCTTTCCTATGGGATGTCTCTGTGTGTAACCCGCAATAGGGTGTGCTGTGTGGCTGATATGTTCCGCAACATTTTAAACTGGGTCAATTAGAGGCAACACTATATTGAGGCAAGCTGCCAGTCTGTCCTCTGCTAAACTTACTTTAACTCCACCAAAAACAATAGGCTTAGTTTGACATAGAGCCAAACTAGACATTATGGTGCCCACTGGTCCAACCCATAGATACTGACACCATTTTAGAGATGTATTCAGAGATTTTAAAATGCCGAGAGAGCCCGATCGCTGCAATGTGGTGGGATCAAGCAACCATGTCCCTCCACTCACCTTTTCAAGTGCAAAAACATCCATTGGGGAGCGGTTTCAGCACTTGAAAAAGTGGGGGGGGGCAAGATCACCTGGTTCTGCCACACCACAGGCCCAATCATGCCCTCCTGGTATTTTTAAATGGTTGCATTCATCTCAAAAATGGCACTGGCATCCATGAATTGGACCCACAGATGCTGTAATGTCTAGGCTGGTCTTTAGATGGGAGTAACTTCACATAGGATGGTGTTGATAATTCTCTCCCTCTCTCCCTTCCTCCCCCCCTTCTCAATCCAGTCATTGGTTCAAACATTACATGAGTTATTATTCATATTTATTTATACCCTTGGTATCTTCCTCTCCTTCACAGAGCCCTTCATGCGATACGTGGGCATGTCTCTAGTTATCCTCTGAAATATACTGGGTTCAAACGTGTGTAGTGATCAGCTCATAGTTTATTAGTGAGCTCAGCCATGAGAAAGAAGACATAGACTGCCTGGCTGAAGCCGGGTATTTATGCATGCAAAAGGTTACACCCCAATACACCCCACTCCCAATGATAGGCTATTTACATTACATTGTTTCTTCATTGGTTTACTCCAGGATTGCTGTTTCCCTACTGGTCCATTCTAGGATCCTAGCCAGCTATTGTTATGTGTCCTCAAGCTCTGCCTGGTTTAGTCATCCCAACAGGATGGTCTCAGCTCAATACATTACATCCTTATATCCTCTTGCTCTTTTCTAGTGCTACAGACAGACTAACATGGCTACCCATCTTGGTCATAACAAGCCTGTATGGCAGGAAAGGGTGGGAAATAGTGACTGGCTCAAGGTAACTCATAAAGCAATATCAAGAACTCTTCTGTGGGAACAAGTCCCACTGAACAGACTTCAGTAGCCTTCTGAGTAGGCTTGTTAAGGATTGTTGTCTCTGAGTGAACTTCATGGGATTGAATCAAAGGTTCATGCAGCTGAATCAAGGGTTTCCAGCTCCAAGTTCCATAATAGTTTTTGCAAGTCAATGGCAACAGAAAAATATGTTTCTTCATTATATTGAGACTATGTTTTAAAAAAAGAAGAAGAGAAGATTGGATTTAAACCCGGCTCTTCACTACCCAAAGGTGTCTCAGAGCGGCTTACTAACTCCTTCCCCTTCCCCTCCCCACAACAGACACCCTGTGAGATAGGTGGGGCTGAGAGAGCTCTTACAGAAACTGCTCTTTCTAAAGCACATCATTGCAGCAATTAAAAGTATGTGTGTATGTGTTGATTAATAATGCAATCCTAAACAGAATTAGATCATTCTTTGCACATTGACTTCAACTGATTTAGATGGGTGTAACCCTGTTTAGAACTACAATGTGAATGTACAAATTTGTACGCAAACAAACTTTATCATTGTGAGCTAAACATACAATACTAAACTGAGTTACACCCTTCATGCTTAGGACTGTACTGTTAGAGAAGGTGTAATATGTCCAGGGGTAACCCTTCCACACACCCATATTGGCTAACACAAGAGGAATAGCTGCCTACTTCATAGCATCTCATGATGATCCCTTGATGTATTATCCTAATGTTAATATGAGTTAATGGTTCCTTAACCACAACATTACCTCTTTCCTCTTTTCTCCAAAGTCACATCATTTTAGAAGATATTTTGTGGAGATTATGTTACAAATTGCAACTCCTCTATTCCATACTTACTGTTCTTACATCTTGTTTTCAGAAGTCATCATATTCCATAAAGGCTTAATTTAATCTTAAGAACATAAGAACATAAGAGAAACCAATGTTGGATCAGGCCAATGCCCCATCCAGTCCAACACTCTGTGGCCAAAAATACCAGGTGCCATCAGGAGGTCCAGCAGTGGGGCCAGGACACTAGAACCCCTCCCACTGTTGCCCACCCCCAAACCTGGTACTATACTTAAATGTACTATGTACACCTATATTAGCAGCAAAATCCTGTGAATAACTAAGTAAGATTTCAGGGACTTCAGCCCCACCCACTCGTGTTGTTAAAGAAGTTCTGCCCATTACACCCTCTGGGCTTGATGCAAAAGTAGGCAGGAAGTGAGAGTTAAAGAGACAGATGGGCAGACATGTCTTTAAGAGGATATAGCTAGAGCCCAATTCCTGTCCACACTCGTATGTCTTTCCAATTTAACCATGAATTCAGGTATGCTAAAGGTCGTACCCGTGATAAGACCAATTAAATCCTTAAACATTTTTATGCCTCCACCCTGACTGATTTCTGGTTTTGAATACATCATTCTTGATATATGTTTATGTGCCCTCCTGAACTCACAAGGCAGCCAATACAAATTCTACAGGAAATAGGGATCCTGAATTCATCACATGTCCATCCTATGAGTCCCTGCTAAAAAGTGTTGAAAGTTTCCCAGAAAAGCTTAAAATCTAGTCATAGTCTGAAACACTAGTCACTACACCACAGTTGGGAATTCTGGTACTACACATTCTTTCAACAACCCTCATAACAGCATGCCTCAAAATGGCAACATTTGCACAACAGTAGGAAGGAAATCATGGCCTATCAGGATTTGTTACATTGCGCAGGAGCTGTGGTTGTTATGCTTCTGTGCTAGCAGTATAAATCTCAGCACTGAGACAAAAACTTCTAGGAATTTTTCATATTGTTTTCAGCCTGGCTTCCTGCCTCCTTTTATTTAGACTTTATTGGTATTTTTGTTATGTCACTCCTCATTGCCTGAAGGTTAAAACCTAGTTTGCGAAGGTGCTTCTCTGTGCTTTCTAATAATTGTTCTCCTCTCGGTTGTTATGGAGATAAAGCTTACAGAGTCGTGTTTCTGCTCACTTTATCGTTCTTCACATCCAATCAAACAGTAAACATCCTATTAGGCAGCCTATTTATCTATGTCACTCCTGCAAGCTCAAGTGTACATTGTTTAAGCTTTATGTGTTCTGGAAGTTCTTAAGAAATTGTTCTGTTTTATTCCATGCTTTTCCATGTTTGCTTTTAGATTCTTAAAAAAGAAAAGAAATTCTGTTTGGAAGTACATTTCTGATCAACATTAAAAAGTTCCCCTCTTTCTAAAAGCATCGTTGTAATCTTCAGTTGAGAATGATGTTCAGCCAAGCTGCATCCACACACCACGTCCCCTATTTTTTCTTGGGTCTGTACCTTCATGGTTTTGAATTGCCAAATATCAGGCAGATAGAATAAAGACATCCCCCTTTCTGAGGCAATGAAAGTTCTCATGTTTAACATTAAAATATATGGGAGAATTGATAGGAAACAGTAACACAACAAGCAACTTAATGAACTGGGACCATAGGCGTCAACTTCAGGGGGGCTGGGGAGCTGGAGCCCCCCCCCCAAACTTTTCCAGGAAATGCTGAGCCTCCCCTGGAGACAATGGCCTGTGATGTCTCTGGCCCAGCCCCAGCCCCCCCCCCCCCCCAGAAAATCAGAAAGTCTACACCCTTGACTGGGACTGCAGCCACTCAGCTTCAGTAGCTTAAGGTTGCAGGGAGGACTTCCACTACCAGGTAAACTACCACTACTGTTTGGTGCTGCTGCTTTTTCAAATTGCCCCTTCCTCTCCCTCTGCATTGCATACTCTTCCCACCAGAGCTAGAAGATCCCCCGCCAGTCATGATACCGTGTGTTTGTGCATAGATGACATATACGATACTGTATTGTGGGTATAAAATATATGCAATTTTATTACTGGACTGTGTGTGCTTGAGTTACACTTGGGGTGCCTAGACATACAGCAGAGACTGAGTTACAAAAGACAGACAAATCCTAAATTAGTTCTAATTCCCAAAGAACCACAGCTGCTTCAGCAGTGTTAAGGCACAATTAAAAATGAAAAGAGTTTAGTAGGTCTGAGGCAACACTTAATAAAGCGAAGCAAATAAGGCCATGGTCACACCGGCCTTTAAATCCTGGCTTTAAAGGGACTGGGTTTTTTTTTTCCGGGTTGGGATGATTACACATCCCAACCCTGGCACAGGCAGAGACGGTGGCGGCTGGCGGTGGAGAGTGGCGGCAATGGCATTGGATGAGGAGGTGAGCAGAGGTGGTGGAGGTGAGCGGAGGTGGTGGCGGAAGAGGCGGGTGGCAGTGGTGGCAGACGAGGTGAGCGGTGGCGGCAGACGAGGCAAGCAGCAGAGGCGGCGACCGGGGGCACCCTTCCTCAAGCCCCACTGGCCACCTGGTAAGTTTGGGTTTTTTCCCCCTTTTGCAAAAGGGGGGAAAAATGGAGGGATGTGATCCAGACAGCCCTCTCTCGCAATGATTGCGAGAGAGGGCTATTCAGATAGGCTCAATTGCAGGCTCCTCGCATGACCACCGGGAAAATAGTTGATTTTCCCGGGGTTGGAAAACACAGGAGGAACCTGCAATTGAGCCCGCTTCGGCGCGGGACTAGCCGTGGCCAGTGTGAAAGGTCCCTTTAAATGCGGGAGGAAACAGCACTTCCTCCCACATTAAAGGGCCGTGTGACCATGGTCTAAGACTGGCGGGGGAGTAAATAAAAAACTGGGTTCCAAAGAGCCAGAAGTGGCAGCAGGAAGCAAGGCACAGAAGGCAGGCCACAAACCACACAGTAAAGCAGGGAAGAATGGGGGGAGGGGGGACAAGTCCCAGGTGAAAACTGTAAAATGCTTCGGACAGGATTAGAGAACATACAAAAAATAAAAACTATATTCAAGAAAAAACTAAGCTTCTCAGAAAGGAACAATATAGAGTAAAATACTATAGTCATTGTACTTTGGCACAAGAAAAACTTGCATGCGATCTTTCTCCCCCTGAGATCCCCAGAAACAGGCAAGCTACAATATGTGAAATCAATTTTTATCTGATTCAAAGCCCTAGTCCATATGCTTCAGAACTGGAGTACCTTGCAAGTATGGAAACTAGTGGTTACAGTTTGCAGTCAATTAAGAAAACCCAGAGGCTCTCTCTCCCTCCCTCCCTCCCTGGAACCCAGCAGAGAGAAAAAAGTGCAACAATGAAATCTCCTGAACACACACACACACCGAAAAACAAACAAACAGAAAACCCTCATGGTTTTCTTTCATTATAAGCTATAGGGATGGGCATGAACTGGGAAAATGTGGTTCAATTGGTGGTTTGTGGTAGACCCACGAACTGAACCACAAACTGAACCGAACCCAAATGGCCTCATACGAACTGAACCAGTTTGTGAAGTTCATGATGGGGCAGAATTCCCCCCTGGCATGCTAGAGACTCCAAACTTGCAGAGAATCTCCAGCTGATTCTCCTTTACCTGCCCACCATGTTTGGCAAGGATTGGACTTAGGGGATCTGAGTTACGTCCCCCAAAGAAGGTGCTCCAGGAAAGTGCTTTTGGGGAAATGTTGGGAACAGCTTCAGCAGTGTATAGAATGGACCCTGTGCAAGCTAGAGACATCAAACTCACAGCAGGCTGCCCCCTGATGCTCCACTACATGCTCTCCAAGTTATGTGCAGATTGGATTTGGAAGTCTGAGTCACAACCCCTCAAAGAAGGTGCCCTCAGGAAAATGCTTTTGGGAAAATGTCACGTGCAGCTTCAGCAGTGTATAGAACAGACCCTATACAAGCTAGAGGCATCAAACTTGCAGCAGGCATTTATTTATTTAATGTGATTTATTAGGCTGCCCTTCCCTGCAAGCAGGACTTGAGGCGTCTTTCATCAGAAGACAAATAAAATAAAGAGCTGGTGATAGGGGCATGCTGTCAAAAGATGAGAGTTGGCAACCTGACCTCGGCTGTCCCTCACCCAGCCACAGAACCTCCATCTTACCCGGATTCAGTTTCAGCTGGCTCTGCTTTAGCCGTCCCACCACGGCCTCCAAACCCTCAGACAAATTCACAAGAGTGACATCCAGCTGGCTGCCCATCAGCAGAAATAGCTGGGTATCATTGGCATATTGATAACACGCTAGCCTGAAACTGCGTAAATTGAACTACAAGACAAAAACATAGTAACTTTCTGCTCTACATGAACTGCTGGGAACAGCATCAAAATTCATGGAAGTTTGTGGCAGTTCTTCAGTTTGCAAACATTGCTTCGTGAACCATGAACTGCTCAAAATTTGTGATGAATTTTAATTCATCAGCCAGTTTATGCACATTGGTGCATGCTGCTCCAATGTTGCTGCTCCGAGTGTTGACCCTAGTGAAGTCATATTCTGCAGCCATTGTTAGTGCCACATGACTTCCTGCCATGGGCTTGCAGGTAAGTGTGCCCAACATGCAGTGGATCTTGGGTTTGGAAAGGCTGAAGGAATGACAGAACCAAATCTACAAAACCTACAAAAAACATTGGAGAACTGAAATGATTGACAAAATCTGGAAACATATAAAAATAAATGAAATAGGGAACATTTATCTCTGAATAAAATAGGGAACATTTATCTTTGATCTCTGTTTCCTATGTGGTCTACCCTGGAACAATTTTCAATATATTTCAGCTCAGATTTATTCATATTGTTGCTGTTATCTAAATGACTCCGTAACTGAATGTATTTAAAACCCATGTTAAACCATGCACAACCTCAGAGCTATGACCTCAAAGGTACATTTGCTAAATAATAATTGACATCATATTTGTACTAAACATCTGTAGAGCATATGGCTGTGCCTATCTGATGAATCTAATATGTGCCTGACCTATCTTGTCTATACTCATATGTAGCAACATCTGGGAATTGAAACAGTGAGGCTATGGTATGGTTTTACTGTGTTGAAATTTTATTCTTTTTTAGAAAAGCCATCTTTTCCTGGTTCAGCCTTTGTGTTTGGAACCCTGTCAGTTGAACCCAGCAAGCTTTGCATATACCTGCTCCCTACAGTTTAAACTATGTATTTTACAACCTGTGACGTTCTTCTTTGATGGGCCTTGAAGCAATGAGTCACTTTACCATCAATACTTTTAATGGTGACAAATAAGCATTCAAAAGAAGAAGAAGATATGCTTAGTACCCAAAGCTGTACTGTTCTTGTCTGAGCTTTCAATCAGATTCCTCCTGTAGCATCTCAGAGAATGCCCCAGTGTTCATTGAGCTTGTAGACAGAGAGAGTGCTTTTGTCATTCAGGGGTGCTGTAAAGAACAAACAACTAGATATAATATGTCACAAGGAACAGGAGCCAGCATGAGACATGAATTAATCTGTGGCAGACATGATTGTACAAAGGAAGTCATAAAGAGTGGCAGATAAAGAGAGGAAACAGAAGAAGTCCCATTAGTCAGACTGCAGGCTGTCAACTGTTTGTATCAGGTGCTATTAGAAAAAAGTGCTTGTTTCCTACCAAGTATCACTTGTTAGAAGATCCCACATTACAAATGCAGACCATTAGAGTATCAACACAATTAAGCAAGCCATGCTCAAATTATTGGTTATAGTTTCGGAACAAAGAGGTAAGATGGTGTGTTCCTATTTATCACTGCCATCCTAAGTAGAGTTACACCCTTCTTAGTCCATGCATTCAATGAATTGTCAAGGATGTAATACCGTTTAGGATTACACTGTAAGACTATAACAGTATAATACTATAGAAAGTTACTGCAGTCTATGTCCGCTGATTTCAATATGCTTAAACTGATGTAAATCTGCATAGGATTGCACTGTAAATATGCAAATAGCTGAGAAACAAAATATAGTAATCAAGTACAATGCATTTGTCATGATTATTTTGGGAGCAGTCTAAGGTGTAATGTCATGGATATAATTCCAGTTACAATCTATAGTATCTGTACTGAAGCATTAAAAATGTATTGGCAGTCACACAAATTGCTTATGGGATTCCCTTTTTCAAAACATCACATCATAGCACAGCTTGGATTTTTAAAAAAGTTTCTGCTATGGTGTTCTGCTCCTATGAAGCACACAGGAAATTTAAAAGAAACATTTTGTAACAAAGAACAAATGAGTAGCAGCAGTGTTTTTTTCTCAAGAAAGAATGTTCCATGGAGAAATCTAGAATGGCATAAGCATAACTGCACCTTTGTCTTTCCTTCTAAAGGAAAAAAACCCCACCTTAAAATCCAGAATGATTTACTTGGAATCAAATTACATGCATTAGCAGCCAATCTATATACTGAAAAATGGATCTAGCCTAAAGTGGGGAGGGGGGCTCGATGGCCCAGGGTCAGGGAAAGAGCAAGGGTGACGAAGAAGGCACCATACAACAATTTTTGGAGCAAAGTAAGCCACAGCTTTATTGGATGTACTGCAGGAACATTGGTGCAGTATGGGGAAGAATCCAAAACTGGGTGACTTGCTTGCTGCCTAATATCCCCCTATCCCCCAGCCTACTTGTTGGGGATGAAACCATGGAGTGGCAACCCCCAGGCCCCACATAGGTGCCAGTTGCTGTGTGGGTCCCTTGCCACCTGGTGGTGAGAACCAGCCAAGAGCCCCTGAGCCAGGCATGCTGCTAAATAGCCCCAAGGCATCTTAAGGGAGTCCCCAAATGGAGAAAGGCTGGCAGGCAGGCACCCCCTGAGCGGATTCATCCCAATACACAAACCACCAGAAGCTGTGACAATGAAACAAGCAATAAAAACCCACACAACCAAAAATCGGAAACACAAGGGGGGGGAGAATCATGATCAACTGAGGGCAAATGCCTGGAGGCAGCCAGCTATATAGGGGTGCAATGGGCTGACCAAGCTCCAGGTATGCCCAGAGCTCTGCCCCATGCCTCATGCCCCTGCCACCCACCTGCCTATGTGGTGGTCGAGCACCGCCTCCTAAGACCATATGGCCAGCCTGAAGCCAGCAAAGTCTTCCTTCTCCAGCTCCAGGGATCTGGGCCACAAAGGCAGCATCAGGTGAGTCCTTGCTGTGGCTTTCTTTAAAGATCAAAATGTGCATCTGAGTGACAAAAAGGAAGTTTCCTTCCCATTGCTTATCAATCTGCTGTCCTTCTATCAGTCCCTTTTCACTTCTGGTATTGGAACCTGGCTAGGGTTGCCAGCCTCCAGGTGGGGCCTGGGGATCTCCCGCTTTTACAATTGATCCCCAGCTGACAGAGACCAGCTCCCCTGGAGAAAATGGCTGCGTTGAAGGGTGGACTCTATGGCATTGTACCATGCTGAGGCCCCTCCCCTTCCCAAACCTCCCCTTCTCCTGGCTCCACCCCCAAAGTCCCCAGGTATTTTTCAACCCAGACTTGGCAACCCTAAATCTGGCTAAGGAAAAAGTGACCCACGACTGTATGAAGCTGTCTTATACCACTAAAAGCCATTATTCCCACTAAGTCTTTGTTGTTTTCTCAGTCTGGCAGTGGCTCTCAGACAAAGGCCAAATCTACACCTTCCCTCTGAAGTAGTTTGACTGCTGTTCTTTTCCTACACTCATTTCACACTGGTTTCAAATTTCACTTTGTTTTTCCCCCCTGGGTCTGAAGAGCAGTAAGCAACAGGATCTGTTTAAAGCAGTGTAGTGCTAACTTGACCACAAGAGGACAATTAATGAATGTAGACAGTGATTTTTAAACTAGAACAAGTATGGTTTGAAACTAGAAACAGGTATAGATGGGGGTTTTTTAAAACTAAAATGATTCCAACTGGAAAGTCAGATGTAGATTTGACCAAAAAAGACTTTCCCCAAACAAGCTATGTTTTTTAAAAATAAATATTTTATTGAATTTTGCAGTAAATAACAAACCTTAATAACAACACTGGTGACATAAACATTATAACTTAAGATAACAATGAATACAAACTAAATAAGATATATACAGTATTACCAGTCAAATATTATCATGACTAACACAATACTATTGGGGCAACCTCTTTGTCGCTGAAACAATCACAATGAGAGTTAACATCTTTATCTAAGGTCAATAAAATAACATAGCTAGATCAGAAAAAGGCAAAATGATTACAATAAGCATATTTAGGATCATCTGGGTTACTACCTTTTTTTGTGTTGAGATAAGATAACACTGAAAACATTGCTCAGCAAAGTGTGAGTTATATGTAGGACATTCTGCAAGAAGGATTTGACCTGAGATTTTAGCCATTATGAAGAAGTCCAATAATTTATTCATCCACTGTCTGATTGAAGGTATCTGTTCGTCTTTCCATTTGGATGCCAATGATAGCTTTGCAGCTACTAGCAAAATAGAAATTAAATCTCTGTTGGTTTTAGGGATAGTGTGATCGTTCCAATAGTTAAGCAGATTGGTTTCAGAAAGCATTGCACTTCGTATGTTATAATAATTTTAACTTGACGAGTTATCTTAAGCCAGTATTCTTGCACAAAAGGGCATTCCCACCAAACATGAATATACGTTCCCCTTAATGAACATTGTTTCCAGCACTTTGATGAAATGACAGAATTTACATGATGTAGCTATACTAGGGTCATATACCACCGAGTAAGCAACTTAAACAATATTTGTTTAATGTTTATTATGTTTGTTGAGTAGATATTTGAGAGCCAGATGTCTGACCATTGTGAATGAGACATCTGAGGTTTACAGTCAACATTCCAGGCTGTTTGGTATGGAAACAGACAGAGCCGACTGAAATTGAATCCGACGAAGATGGAGGTCCTGTGCCTGAGTCAGAGTGGACCAAGGGTAGGGATCCCTCTCCCAGCCTTCGACGGGGTGCTGTTGGTACCAGTGTCGGAGGTGAGGAGCCTGGGAGTGCTCCTGGACCCTCATTAACGATGGGGGCCCAGGTAGCAGCCGCTGCAAGGTCAGCCTTTTATCATCTTCGGTTGATCAGGCAGCTGGTTCCCTTCCTTGAACGCAACGAACTGGCTACAGTGATCCATGCTCTGGTCACCTCAAGATTGGACTACTGTAACACTCTCTACATGGGGCTGCCCTTGTCCCAAATCTGGAAGCTGCAGCTGGTGCAGAATGCGGCAGCGCAGCTGTTGTTGGGTCTCCCCGTATAGGAGCACATCCAGCCCAACTTGAAAGCACTGCACTGGCTGCCTATAGCATACTGGGTAAAGTTCAAGGTGCTGGTGCTTACCTATAAAGCCCTATATGGCCTGGGGCCTATCTACCTGAGGGACCGCCTCTCCCCATATGTTCACCAGAGAGTGTTCCGATTGGGATCCCAAAATTGTCTGGCTCTCCCAGGGCTGAAGGAGGCCTGGCTGGCGGCTATAAGGGCCAGGGCTTTCTTGGTGGCGGCCCCATACTGGTGAAATGAGCTCCCAGGTAACATCAGGGCCCTGCGGGACCTATTACAGTTCTGCAGGGCCTGCAAAATGGAGCTCTTCCACCAGGCTTTTGGGGCCACCTAATATTTACATCTTTGGCCCTGGCCTGATTGAGAATCTGCCAACCTGAATGTTTTTTCACCATCTATGCAGTTTAACATTTTAGCCACTACCCCAATAAAGTAGAACACCATCTTGTTGTGGGGTATGTTATTTGTTTACTTGTGTTTAAAATGTTTTAATGATAATGTATATTTTATTGTATGTTGGTAGCCGCCCTGAGCCTGCCAAAAGGTGGGGAGGGCAGGATACAAACTGAATGAATAAATAAACAACTGTTGTTTGCTTAATTTATGTAATATAACATATAATTTCGAAAGTAGGCCTTTAGCATTAGAGGGGTATGACTTTAAGAGCTGTTCAAAATCCATGAGTGCTTTGCTGAAAGAATTTTGAATTAACTTGCCAGTTGTAAGATGCTTGGCTTGTAAATATTGGTAGGCAGTTTGATGGAGTTAATCCTCTCCAAAGATGCTTTAGGTAAAAGCTGATCCTTTTTCAAGATGTCTAATAGACGAGAGATATGTCTCCATATGCTAAAATCAAACTAAGAGTACCCTCGTTGAAACCGAGGAATGGTGATAATAGGGACGAGGAAGAAACAAGTCTATTTCTAGAGCCGTCCCAAATCTTAAGATCACTTTGCAAAAAAGGATTAAGTCTGACTAGAGATGACCTTTCCGATTTGTGATTCCAGATTGCTTTGTGTGAAAATTTATGTGGTAGGTATATTTGAGTAATATGTTTCCAGTCAAGAGCTGGTTCTACATTCATTAACAATATAATATTGCAAAGATGAGACACTATATAATATTTAAGGATGTCAGGGACATTGAATTTGCCCAGGTTTGCCATTTTACATAAAATTTTGTAACTGATCCTAGGTTTTTTAAAGCCCCAAATAAAGTCTAAAAAAGAGAGTTGCCATGCATGTAAAGTTTTGTAAGGAATGTCTTTAGGCAGCGTTCTGAAAAGGAATAACAGTTTCAGAAAAATAACAGTTTTGAGAAGGTAGATTCTATCAAGCCATGTTAAAGACATATGATGCCAGTGCTTTAACTGGATATTTAATGAATGAATGCATTCTAGATTATTATATTTGAGAAGATCATCTAGGTTCAGGGGAATTTTGATGCCGAGTGTGACCCAATATTTAGTAACCCAGTGATAGGAAAAGTTTTGGTTTATAAAGGCAACAGATTCTGCCATTAGATTAAGAGGATATAAATTGCTCTTTTGATGATTAACTCTAAGCCAAAACACTTGACTGGAATCATCTATATATCTAATAGCGAAGTGCTCACCCCTGTGCGGATACCTAAATCCACGTGGGGGCACTTGGGGGGGAGGGGTTTTTTTGCAGAAAAATCCTAAATGTTAAAAAAACTTTTGGGGGGATATTTAAATCCCCTCAAAAGTAAAAGCATTCTCTGCGCAGGCGCAGAGAACGCTTTGGCTGGGGGGAGGGTTCGGTGGGCGATGGGCCTCGCCGCCGCTGTTTTCGGGGAGGGAGGGGGGAGGAGGCTCGGCACACAACCGCCACCACCGATTTCCAGGGAGGGAGGGGGAAAGGAGGAAGGAGAGGAGGCTCGGCACGCAGCCGCTGCTGTTTCCAATTTTTGGGGAGGGAGGGGGAGGGAGAAGGGAGGGAGGAGGCTCGGCATGTGGCTGCCACTGATTTTTGGGGAGGGAGGAGAGGAGGCTTGACATGCAGCTGCTGCCGCCAATTTTTGGGAAGGGAGGGGGGAGGCTCGGCACACAGCCACCGCTGTTTTCAGGAAGGGAGGAGGGAGGGAGGAGAGAGAGGCTCACCTGCCCCCCGCAAGTATCCTACTGCTGGGAGCCCATGGGGGGGCGAGCGGCAGGCCCAGCAAGATGAAGGAAATGCCCCCTCCCCGCAAGTTTCTTGCGGGCCTCCCCTTGTATAAAACTAATTCTAAGGTTGATAGAGCTATTTCAGGGTCAGTGATACAGACAACCATGTCGTCGGCAAAGAGACTCAATTTAATGATATCATTTCTAACAGGCACTCCTCTAATGTTCTCATTGCTACAGATCATTGTTTCTAGAGGTTCAGTGGCAATGGCGAAAAGGACTGGAGAAAGAGGACACCCTTGACGAGTGCCTCTAGAGAGAGTGAAACCCTCAGACACACAACCATTGATCTTAATATGGGCTTTGGGGGCAGCATACAAAGAGCGTATTGCATTGAGAAAGATAGAGCCAAAGCCCATGTGTTTCAAAAGCAGTTGCAAGTAGCTGATATTAACACTATCAAAAGCCTTTTTGATATCCAATAACAAAACTATAGCTTCTTGTTGAAAAACATTACAACAATTAATTATTTCCAAAGACTTATGAACATTGTCTGCCATGTCTCTGCCGGGTATAAATCCTGATTGGTCAGGATGAATATATTCTGCAATAAAAGAGTTTAAGCTAGCCACTAAAACTGCAGTAAAAATTTTATTATCCTGATTCAAAAGGGTGATAAGTCTGTACTTTGCAGGGTTAGTTAAATCTTTCCCTTTTTTGGGCAACCCAATCATACTTGAATCGGACCATGTTTCAGGCATTCTGCCATTTTCTAAAATAAAATTGCAGGTATCTGTTAAGGGAGTGGCCAATACATGCACATATTTTTTATAAAATTCAGGGGGAAAGCCATCCCTGCCCGGCGTTTTGTTGTTTTTAAAGTGTTCATTGATTTTTAATATTTCTGCTGTGGAGATTGGTTGTTCCATTACTTCTCTATGAACTGTGGATAGCTTGGGAAAATATTTGCCAGAAGAGAGAAAGCTTTCGACTAATGATGATGAAGAATGGCCTGTTGAATGAAGCTTTTTATAAAACTCTAGAAATGAAGCAATTATGTTTTGTGTGTCAGAGAAAAGATGACCTTTTGAGTTTCTAATACAGTTTATAAATTTTTCAGAAACTTTTTGTCTCACTTTCCACCACAAAAGCCATATATGTTTAAAAGTCATGTGCCAGTACCTTTGTTTGAGGTAAAGGAAGTTTTTCTGAATCTTAGTGACTTCTAATAATTCCAGTTCTTTTCTTACCATTAATAACCGTTTATAGACCTTTTTATTGCCATATTTTTTATGCTTAGATTCTAGGGATGTGATTTAGGCTTTAAGTTCATTGATGAGTGCATCTTTCTGTTTTTTACAGGATACATCTAAAGAGATGCATTTGCTGCGTATAACAGCTTTCATAGCCCAAACAAGCTATCTGTTAAAAAGAAAGACTGGCAACTCCATCTAGAAGCACCACAGGGGCCTGATTGGGAGTGGGACCATGGCACAGAGGAACAAAGGGGCTCCTGTCTTCTACCTCCTCTCTCTCTGTTTTCCTGGGTTAAAATGGCCAGGGGGGCATTATTAGCTCAGAAAAAGGCATTGGAAGGCAGAAGCCCCTCCCTCCAAAGTCCTGACCTGAGTCAGACCTTGTGGCACTTCTAAATTGAGTTGCCACTGGGAACTCACAGATGTAGCATGACTCCAGGTCCCCATGGAGAACTTGTGTACAAGGGAATGTGTAGCTTGGCCCAAAGGACTGAAGCCTTTTGTATGCAAAGGGTAAACCCTGCTACGAAGCCACAGCTTTTTGGTGGTTTACACATGCACATACACACAAACCTGCCTTATACTGAATCAGACCATCTGTTCATCAAGGTCAGTACTGCCTATTCAGACTGGCAATGGCTTTGTAGGGTCTCAGGCAGAGATCTTTCACACCACCCAGTTCCTGATCCTTTTTAACTGGAGATGCCAGAGACTGAACCTGAGACCTTCCACATATAAATCAAAGGCTCTTCCACTGAGCCACAGCCCCTTCCCATTTTCCAGGGATCAAACATCTGCAACTAGGGGTGGGCATGAACTGGCTCACCAGCCAAAATTTGGGCTGAACTTGGGCCAGTTTGGGGATTGGGAAGTGATGTTCAGGGAAGACTCACTCCCTGAACAGTTACCAAACTTTGGCCTGTTCAGTTCGACCCTTGGGGGCTGTTTGGTCTCTCTCTGTGGGCTCAACTGTCTTGGGCACCCTCGTGCTGCCCCTTTAAATGGGCTGTGGGAGGGAGCCTGAGACAGCTGGGCCAGCAGAAAGGAGGGGTGGAATGCCCCCTAGGAGGTGCTTCATCCCATATTTAGCTCTCTGGATTTGCTCCCCCCTTCGAAGTGGTGGGAAGCAAAACCAAAGTGTTAAATGGGAAACTAACCACTGAATGGTGGGGAACGGTGGGGACTGCAGTTCAGTTGTTAGGTTTAAATGGCTGCCATATATTTAACGCTTCAGTTTTGCTCCCTGCTAAATTGAAAGGGGGGAGCAAAACCAGAGGGTTAAATGAAGCCCCTTCCTGGGTGATTTCTCCTTTCTCCTAGCCATGGCTTGCCACAGCCAGGAGAAGGGGGAAGGGAAGCCCCTTCCCAGGTGACCCCCTTCCCTTTCTTCTGGCCACAGCTCACCATGGCTGGGAGAAAGGGAAAAGGGAGGCTCCTTTCCAAGTGATCCTTCCTTTCTCCTGCCTGCAGCTCACCATGACTGGGAGAAGGAGAGAAGGGAAGATCCTTTCCCAGTGATCCTCCCTTCCTTTCTCCCAGCTGTGGTTCACCACAGCTGGGAGAAAGGGGAAAGGGATGCCCCTTTACCAGCAATCCCCCTCTCTTTTTCCCAGCCATGTGAGAAAAGGGGAAGGGAAGCCTCTTCCCAGGCAATCCCCCCCCTTTCTTCTTGCCGTGACTCCCCATGGCCAGGAAAAAGGGAGAAGGGAAGCCTCTTCTTGAGTCATCCCCCCCTTTCACTTGGCTGCAGTGAGCTGCAGGGCAGAGAAAGGAGGAAGGGAAGCCCCTTCCCAGCAGATCTTCTCCATTCTGCTGCATCCCAAACCAACAGGTTGCCCCCATTCCCTTCATTGTTCTCTATGGTAGGAAAAAACTAACACTTTTTCCCACCATAGAGAACAATGGAGGGGATGGGACAACCTGTTTGGGGGCTCATAGAATTGGACCCCGTGGTCCAATCTTCTTGAAACTTGGTGGGTATTTCGAGGAGAGGCCCCAGCAGCTACCCTGCAAGTTTGGAGCTTCTCCCTCAAACCCCCTCCCCTCCAGCCCCTCATATACCCTATGAGTTTTTTGCCATTGATTTCAATGGCCCATAGGGTATAATGGGGCTGAAACTGACATTCCCTTTCTGACACACTTCCAGTGATGTCAGGGGACATGGCATATGCTAATGAGTTATGCTAATGAGCTCCTGCACCTCTTTTTCTATGAAAGGACCCCTGCTTCTAATTATATTTCTCTTTTGACCAAAGTTTATTGGAGTAGAATGATGTCAAAACATCTGAAAATATTCAAAAAATCATGGTCACTAGCCTGTTTCTGCCATTCAGCAGTATTTCAATATAGTATCTTAAGGGTTGGGATTTGGTTGTATTTAAATAGTCTGTAAATCTCAATTAACTTTTCCAAGGAAACATCATAACTGAAAAAACTGCCATTTGTAATATATTTAGGTGGATTTAACAAAAATTATTCTTTTGAAGGCAGAGCAAGTTGGTCTACACGTTTGGTATATACTGTGGCTACAGAATTATGTATGTTATTCAATCTTTCTTTCCTACAATTAGTTTTAACATGGGATTCAAAGCCATAAGCAGAAAACACATAAGTAGGCAACTTGGTGGCAAGGTCAGATGCATTGATCAGGCCATCTTTAGGAGAGTGATTGCTGTGTTTCAGGCATTCCTCCAGTGAAGTCTGATGAACATGCCCTTGAACAGCTTCAGTTTCAAGCACTATTGTATGAATTTTTATTAATGGATCTATGTGTTCTATTCTGAGCTGAGTCAGGTATTCATCAGGGTCGCATCTTTTGGACTTCTTCTGACCAACTGGGCAAGAAGCTTTTCAGTTAAGCTTTTCTCTAGATCCAAAATAGGATTGTCATTAGCATTACTTAGGGCCTTTTCTCACTAGCTTTCCCCCGCGGTTTACACCGAAGCTAGCACCGGAGCTTCTGGTCAGTTTCCCACCATTTGCTCCATGCTCACAATTTCCTCCAGAGTATCACTGCACTGCTCCGGAGCTTCCAGCAGGATTTTCTTTCTCCAGGGAAGCTCCGGAGCAGTGCAGTGATACTCTGGAGGAAATTGTGAGCACGGAGCAAATGGTGGAAAACTGACCAGAAGCTCCGGTGCTAGCTCCGGTGTAAACCGCGGGAGAAAGCTAGTGAGAAAACGCCCTTAGGGTTTCCCATTCTGCTGTAGCTAGACTGTTGTTTATCGCTTTCTTTGAAGGAGAACATTTAAAGGAGTCTGCAGTTGAGCACAATTTATGTAAAGAGGACTTAAGCTGATCCAAGATGGAGAAAAAAAAATCCTCTACTTGTTCTGGGATGTACTACCAGGTGGATTTACAAGGGCTGGCCTCATTTCAACAGACTGATTGTCCACTTTGCTAGAGATGGGCTTTAAAACCACCAAAGTACTGCCGGCCAAAAGGGGAACTGGGTCAAAAATTATGAAATAACTTGAATCCAGTGAGATCACATGATTGAAAGTGAAGGGACTTCTCAGTACAAAGGTCAGGAAGCAAAGGTTTAGGAAATCCTTCACAAAAATTCTGGAGGGGAAAATCTCAAAGGAGGCCAGGAAAGGCCTCATTTTAAGTAGCCAGTTTGGTATAGTGGTTAGGAACACGGACTCTAATCTGGGAGAACCGGGTTTGATTCCTCACTCCTCCACATGCAGCTGCTGGTGTGACCTTACAGTTACAAGTTATTTCAGAGCTGTTCTCTCATGAGCAGTTCTTGAAAGAGCTCTCTCAGCTCCACCTACCTCACAGGGTGTCTGTTGTGGAGAGGGGAAGGGGAAGGAGATTGTAAACCACTCTGAGACTCCTTTGGGTAGTGAAGGGCGGGGTATTAACCCAATCTCCTCCTCCTCCTCCTCTTCTTCTGAAGCTAGTTTTTTTTCTTTTTCCAAAAATTTCCAAGTAATGTACCTTACATTGAATTAAATAAATCCTGTAAAACAGATTGAAAAAGCACCAGTTTCTATAACTCTAAGAGATAATATCTTGCTGGAAAAAGATGTTGATTGACAGGGGTTGTACTTACAAAAATGTTTGGTGATAGATGTTGGGGGAATTAAGAGTCCAGGAGCTTTTCCTAGGAATCCCATCCCCACCTAGCTTGACGGTGTGTGTGTGTGTGTGAAACTGGCAGGAACCCCATACTTTAAGGGGGGGGGGGACATGTACCAAAGTATCTGTGATTTATTGAAAGAAAACCATACTGCACAAATTTTCAAGCAAGTAGCTATTTCAGTATTCATTTTACAGAAGGGAATAGATAAACCAGTACTTATAAACAAATAGTGCACTTATTATTCATTTAGGAATTATTATCTATTTAGGAATGCATTTTGGCTGCTCTGGCAAGACCTAACCATGATGTTGTCAGAGGACCCTTAGCATCTCAAACGCTGGTGTTAAATACCTTTAGAATCCAGATTAGCTGTTAATCCAGAAACTAAATGGTCCTCATGAAACCCAGACACCTCCCTTTTCTGACCAGAAGACTCTGACCAGAGTCACTGTATCACTAAGTTAAAAACACCCTCTCTGCAAGACTGGAGCTTGAAGCCACATATCTAGATGTTTTGGCTTTTAGGCTGGAACTCAGAAATGTAAACAGTTCTTTTAGAGCAGAGTACAGGGTGCATTGTCAGGCTGAAGAGCCTCCTGCAAAGCCCTATAGGAGAGAACCAAACAGAGAGGCCTAAACTGATTTAGGCCACCATACAGAAATGCACTGTCACTTGAAATTCTGCCACAGAAATTATTCCCCCATTTTTCTCTTTTGACTTTGATTATGACCAAATTTGGATTCAAGATTGGATAGACTAGGCAGCAGTGTAAATGTTGAAATGATGCTAATTAAAGTCACTTTAATCAAATAACTAAGGATAAAATAAAATCCATATGAGGTAGTAAGCTATCATTGTTAACAGCACCATTTCTCTACTTCAATATTTGCAGCTAAGCAGTTTTATTATTCAAAAACTCCATAATGGAGAATGAAGGGCTGAGATTAGTAGGTCTGAATCCTGTTTATCACAAAATCAAGGTTTAATATCCATTTATTATATTTGTTGGAAAGTACTACTAATTCTGTCCTCAGTTATATTGAGAAATGGAGAAAGTCTTTAGGCTATTATATGGATTCAAGTCTTAACTTATTTACTTATGGCTCTTCAGTTTCTACTTTGTTCAAGGAAAATATTTATAAGATGATACACCAGGGATACACTATCCCTAGTTATGTTGAGAAATGGAAGAAGTCTTTAGGCTTTTATATAAATTCAAGTCTAAGGCCCCGTCCACACTGTCACTTTTGTCACTCATTTCTTCCTTTTGCTTCAGGTTCCCCCACCCCCCATATGTTTTGTTCTCTCTAGTAGTCCCAGAGGGAGCAAAACACATGTGGGAAAGGGGGAGGAACCCAAAGCAATAGGGAGAAATGAGCGACAAAAGTGACAGTGTGGACGGGGCCTTCGTTATTTACTTATGGCTCTTCCTTTCCAGTTTCTTTGTTCAAGGAAAATATTTGTAAGATGATAAACTAGTGGAATCTTTCACCAGTTTGGACTGCTAGAATTTATAGGAATAGCAGCAGTCATTATTGGTTTTGTGAGCAACCAAGAGCTAATTTTCTGCATATGTGGTGGTATTGTAATAGAGTAGAGGTCTTTTGGATGTTGTTGGGTCAATGTCAGTGCTTTTGGAATGAACTGAATGAAATCTGTTGAGCTTATCCTGCTTAACTACACAGCACTGATCCCCAGGGAATACCGGACTAAAGCACTAAATCTATTATCAACAGCAAGATTGGTCTTTACTAAGGTATTGAAATAAAAGCTTAAACCAACAAAGAGTGATTGGTTAAATAGTTACATGCATATATATAAATTGTTAAAGCTGAGTTTATTTCAAAGATCACAAGACACTGAAAGATTTACAAGACTCTGGAAATATGTGATTTTGAAAACTGTGGATGATTTTGTTTTGGATAACTAATTTAGGGTATGCTTTTTTTCTTTGTAACACAAGATAGTTTTAACTTTGTTTTTTTATTAATTGCACTGAACTTCCTGTGATTTGTCTGTGTTGCTTCAAAAAACAAAACAAAAAATTATAAACTGCAACTACGCATAAAAAGAAACAATAAGCCAGTTTTAGGAGCATAATAAAAATGAGCCTTGAGGCATTTCCTCACTCAGAGGATTCTTGGAAAAAAACTGGTATGCTAGGTAACAGAGAGAGACTCTGAAGACTGAAGAGGAGTAACTGTGTAACAGCTCAGAAAATGTCCATTCCAGTGCCACAAGTAGACTCTTTAATATTACATTCTTCTTGGATCACTTTTCAAACTATGAACGTTTGTACAGTTTTTCCCTACCATTGGTTCTTTAATGTGATGTAAAGTTGTAGCTCTAACGAAAGCTTCTTCCACACACTGAATATCTAAATCAGGGGCCCTCAAACTTTTTAAACAGGGGGCCAGTTCACTGTCCCTCAAACGGTTGGAGGGCCGGACTATAGTTTAAAAAAAAACAACTATGAACAAATTCCTATGCACACTGCACATATCTTATTTTGAAGTAAAAAAACAAAATGGGAACAAATACAATATTTAAAATGAAGAACAAGTAAAGTTAAATCAACAAACTTACCAGTATTTCAATGGGAACTATGGGCCTGCTTTTGGCTGATGAGATGGTCAATGTCTGGTTCCATATTTGTCACTGCTAGTCGTAACAAGTGATGCAAGTGTGCATCAGTTAGTCTAGATCTGGTTGGAGATTTCAGATGTTATTTTGCGGGTAGGGAAGGTGCACGGGGGGGGGGGGGGGGTGCGCGCGCAAGCAAGGGCTGTTTTCTTTCCCTCTCCAAAGAAACAAAGAACTCGGCATCCTCACAAACTTTTTAAGGCAGCAAGCCCCCAGCTGCTTCTCCCTGAAACTCCACTACTGCAGGCATCGTGATGGGAAAGAGAAACCTCTCTCTCTCTCTCTCTCTCCCCCTCCGATTCCCAGCAGCACAAAAAGCCTTGAAAAAGACCCCCACCCAGCTCTTGGGACTGGCGCAGGTCTCCTAGCCGTCCGAGAGGCCTCTCAGCCGGCTAGGAGACTTAGGGCCAGTCAGAACGCCTGCCACCCCACACTTACCCTCTTCCAGTCTTCCTTTTGCCTCCTCCTGGCTGACTGGAAGCAAGGGGGCGGGGCTTTGTCATGTGGCCCGGGACGAGTCGGCTGCAATTTTTCCACTGCTTTGTGTGCTGCTGGGAATTGGAGGACAGGCAGCGGCACACCCGACGGGCCAGAAAAATGCCCTCGGCGGGCCGCATGTGACCTGCGGGCCATAGTTTGAGGACCCCTGATCTAAATGGTTTCTATGTGCATCAAAGAATGACTGATACCTAAATGTTTCCCCACACATAGGATCCTTGCTCCTACTTTTTCATTTGTCTTTTTTCTTGGCTTGCGATTTCCTGGAAATCACTCTTTGATGTACTCTGACTCATTTGTTTTTCTTCCATTTAATTCTCTGCATTGCCCCTCATTATACCTGGAGCATTCTATCAATAACCCAGTTGGTTTCATTTTCCTTCTCACTCTTCCACTCATGATGATCTCTGTTCTTCTTTCAAACCCTGGACAAATGAAGTCAAGTTTCATCATATTAAATATTTGTCTCCTTATTAAATAGCTGAGCATTTCTCTCAGAGGAAAACCAAGAAGACATATGTTCCAAAATGGGAATGGCTTAAAAACATCATATTGTTTTTATAGCTATCATTATAGACAGCAAATTGACACAAATATTTATTGTGAATGAGCAAAATTCCGTATAGTTCATCAAAGTAAGCTGGAAAAGTATGCAAAAAACATTTTTACTGTAAGTATGGGTGTTTTTTGCTGGTTCAGCATCAAGTTTCTAGGCAGTAAACAGACTTTTTCCTTGCCCAGATACAGAGATGCTGATTTTTTCATTGCAGATTGATTTTTATGTTAATTGCTCCAGTCAGATCACAATATCAAATGGCATTAAACCAAGCTTAGTATTAAGTGTTAAAATTAAATAAGCAGGGATTTTGGCAGGTCTACATCAGCATCCAGATTTCTAGGGCAGCAGTTCTGGAATGAGTAAATACTTTATTACTTCTTTGAAGAAAGAAGCATCGACAGAATCAAAGGAGTCCAAGCAACTTTGATTTTATTTTAGTGGATTTCTAATTCTTGTTGTTTTCAAGCAGCAATATTACAGTGTGCTAGACACGTAAGACAGAAGGTGCTAACTTGCAAAAGACTGTGATGTGTAGCATGTAGAAAGAAAGAGAAGGTTCAGATGAGGAATGTATCAATTTTTAATTGACTGTAGCTTTCCTTTTTTGTTACCCTCCAAGTGGCTATTTATCTTTTTATCAATAAATATAAAGAAGAGTTAGTACCTACTAATTCTGCAAAAATTCTAGCTAAATTGTAATTCCATGTTATCTCATGGGGTTTATTGCATTTATTTTTTTTTACCATCTTAAGTTTTTATCCTGCTGTGTAGAAATGTTTTAATCTTTCTGTTGTGGCATACTGTTATGTGTCAGTATATATGCTGGGGTGTTATGGCCTGTGGCTACAACAATAACAATAAACTAACAATGAACCAAACAAAACTGGTTTGTAAACTTTGGGATGTGGGGGGCTGCCCCCAGGGTCCTAGAGGCTCCAAAATCACAGGACATCTCCAGATGGCTTTCCTCTACCTGCCCACCAAGTCCGGTGAAAATTATACTGGGGGGGTATAATCCAGATTATACTGGGGGTATTAATCCACATTAATCATCTCACCGGTGAGGTGAGTGATTGTTTCCTGAGCCCTCCTCCCTTGCCATTTTGCCAGCACTAGCAGTGTCCCTGTGAGCATGACCTCTTGGAGGATGGCTTGCCCTGTAGTCCTGACCACAGTGCCCTCAGCCCCTCTTTGAGTGTCCTGGTCTTCCCCCACTTCTTCCATCTCTCAATAGTGGCTAACACTCCTTCCACCAGCAGCGACAAACTGGGGTGTTGCTTTTGCAGATGCCTCCAGAGAACAGTGGTGGCCAAATGGTAGGGGTCCCAGCACCTCTGGACACTGGTATGACACATCTGACACTCTACAACACATGGGTCACCACAGGGTGAGAAAGTATTTCCATGCAGCCAAGTGGAACTGTGCCCCCATGCCCATGGGTGGAGCAGGTGGGAGACAATGTTCCCTCCAACGTTCCCTCCACAGTGATGTGAGCCAAAATTCTACTTCATGAGGGGAAAAGCTAGTAGCATTAAAGTTGTGAATGAGTCTACATTTGACTTTTACATAAATTAGTTTTTAGAAGATTATTTCCATAACCTTGTAAAAATCTCAGAATGAATTATTTTAAACTATATCTAAACTATTTTAAAGCATAATTGAAACATTATATGAGAAAACAGAATCAAGTCAAATTCAACAGAATCAAGTCAACAGAAAATATTGTACTGTACGGGGGCAGACTGGGCCTCTGGAGAACAGGTCTACTCACCCCTTGCCACTATATTGGTAGTCCTGGTCTCTGGAGAACAGGCCTACCCTCCCCTTTCCACTATATTGGTAGACCTATCCTCCAGAGAACCAGTCCTCCCACCCTTTCCCACTACATTGGTAGACCTGGCCTCTGGAGAACAGTTCTACCCACCCCAGTCCACTATATTGGCCTTGGACGGTTGCCCTGTGCTGAGCATTAGAAAACGTACCAGCACTTGCCGGGGGGGGGGGGGACTCTTGCAGTCTGCTTTGGTTTCTTTTAGTGAAATATGACAACCAGCATTACAGGTCAAGTCTATCAGAGGTGGAACAAACAGGAAGTTGCTTAAATGTAATCAGTCTGGCTAAACTACTTATTTATTCAAATATTTTTATCCCAGTTTTCCCTGTGACTCCCTTCCAAACAGAGTTCAGCACTGCAGCTTAGGTGGCAATGCTGAAAACTCTTAAGTGACAGTTGGGACAAGCCCCATAGAAGGAGCAGGAGAAGTGGGTGCAGAGATCCTGACAATATGTTGGGGGATGACACCACTGGGGGCAGGCTGTACTCATGGCCCACAACCGCCAGGCACAGGGGAAAGTGGTGGCATCCTCCTGTGGCCATGAGTGCAACCCTTTCCACCCTCTCTCATGGCACTGAACACCTGATCAAGCAAGCACCCAACCCAACCGTAGTCCAGCTAGGTCAGTTGCCAGAGAGGGAAACAGACAGGCACACAGGCAGGCAGGGCAGTAGGCAGACAGGCACAGATCAGTGGCCCCTCAGAGGAGAAGCAGGTCAGTTGGGGGCAGGTTTCAAAACAGGAGTGGAGGGCTAGGCACTCCCTGAGAAAAGAACAAGTCCCCAAGATAAGGTTGGGTGCAAGGAGGCAGGCTGACACACAGATCACATCCCAAGGAGAAGCAGGTGTGTGTGGGGGGGTGTTAAATGGAGAGGTGGCAGTAAAGGGAAGTAACCCCATCCCCAGTAGCTCTGGATACACATATCACTCCCAGGTCAATGGGGGGGGGGGGTTGAAATGGAGAGCTGGCAGTAAAGGGAAATCACCCTGTAACTCTAGACACACCCCAAGCAGAAAAAAATCATTAAAAAAATAACTCACATTTCATCCTTCTCCCTGCCTCTCCCTGCAGTTAGCTAGCCAGTATGTTCTTCCTCCTGGGTTCAGACTGAGCCGGTGCAAAGAGGGAGCCTGACTGGGTCAGCAAAGCAGCTGTGGTGTCCCTGACTTGCTGAGCTGCTGGACTTGGGTGTGTGTGTGGGGGGGAGAGGCAGGCAGGTGGGTGGGCTCCCTTTCCCATCCTATGTGAGGCTTTCACAGCTCCGTGAGGACACAGGCATTGAGGTGGCTGCCTGCACAGAGGATAACAATGGAAACGTGGGTGGAGGGGGGGGGTCACCATGATGATGAATGGCAAGTGCTGTCACAACAGCACTGGACAGTCTTAGTTCTGGTGGCTTTCTCCAGCACTCCCTGCCCGTGTGATGGCACTAGAGCTGTCCAGGCACCAGCCACCATGGAGACTTCCTTGGTCTGGGCAGAGGCGGTGACCGAGGGTAGCAGCACAGGCACTACCTCCCAGGTAGGAGAGGGGCCTGTGTGACCCTGTGACCTGCTCCTCAACAGTGGCCTGCCACTGCTGCTATCACCTCAGCTGCCCAGACAGAGCTGGACTCAGCTGTGGCAAGGTAGGAGGAGGAGGAAGTGTCTGAGGCAGGTGAGGGGCATCCAGCAGTGAAGAGAAGGGGAGGCATCGGGCAACTTTACCTCAGTGCCAGGAGAGGAGGAGTGCTGGGCTGCCCACTTCTGCTGGTTTCCAAGGAGGAGGGGGAGCCCTTCTCAGAAAATGCTGCTTGGCCAGCTGGAGGAGAAGGTGGTGCAGGACTGGGTGTGGCACGGCTAAATCAATACTTTAAAAACATTTATATAACTTTTGAGAGAGGACTTTGTGGGGCATGGCTGTTAATTAAGGGGGTATGGCCCTGAGATGCCCCACTGTGGCTACAGGCCCAGCTACATGTTGTATCTGCTGTTGATGTAACTCTCACTTTTAATTACTGTTATCACCTTGATGCAGGCTTTACAGATCATAGCTGTACAAAACAGAAAACCATAGTTTGTGCAATTTGCATTCCATGTATTATAATAGAAATCAATGACTGCTGGGATCCAGTTTTGTATGTTTTTGTAGCTGAGGAAATTATACTATCTCTCTTGTTTAATTCTGACTCCTTGAGGAATTGCTTTAACAGTTTTTTTTAATTCTTGTCCTGTAGCTGAGATCGAAACATGGAATAAGCGGCTATGTGTCATGACTATAATGTATAAATGGAGTTAAAACATTCTCACACATTCACTAATCTGCTATTTATCATAGGCACATAGGCACAGCTAAAAAAAGATAAGGGATATTAAGACAGATACATTGTCAACAATTGAAGATATAAATATCTAACAGATTCCCTGTACCAGTTTGTTTGCCTGACAGCCTCATAAAATATCTCATGGTTAAAATGTTCTTCCTACTATAACAGGAACTGTTCTGCTTATTGTGGACAAATATTGCTGTGATTTATCCATTAGGACCCTGTGCCTTGGCATATTGCTTTGTTCTGCTAGTAAATCAAAGTTGACTGTATTGGAATACTGATTTGTTCAGAATACCTAAACAAGCTCTGTTTGCTGGAGAATGTCATATTAAGGTAGACAAACACACTGAGAGGCCTATACACAATGCATTTGTTTAAGCTGAACATTCCATATGTATTAGAAGTGTCCTTCTGCTTTCCCAAAAGCAGCACAGTATATGTTTCCATTTCTCCTAGAGAACTTGGGAAGAAACTGTTGAAGCTGTGGTATAGTGCACAAAATGCTTGACATAAGCCAGGAATACCTGAGTTTACAAATTCCTGCTCTGTCATGATGCCTAACATGTAGTTTTGAGTGAACCACAGAGGTGTACACAGAGGTGAAAGATCACAAATCTAACAGCTAGCAAAGGTATGAGCTAAAGCATTTGCTGGGTAATTAGGGTATTTTTGAATCCTGGAAGAACGTTGGCATTTATTAAAGGACTAATAATGGACTGAGTCACTTTAGTTTAGCAATCAACTAATAACTGAGACGGCTGGTTTGACCTGAGAAATGTTGAAATGTGAAAAGGAGGAAAGTATTTCTAATTGAGGTATCAAAGTCTGAGAGTTCTGTAAGGCAGAAGAAAACCAGTATTCTAGGTATGGGATCTCATGCTTGCGTGCATGGAAGATCCTTGTGGAGGAAGGTCTTTCCTTCCCTACCCACAGTAGTTTTCCAGAGTTGCAAAGTTGGCAGGGGCTGCAGTATTCCCATGGACCAAAAGCTAGTAGGCATCGTGGGCTGGGGTGAGAAGGAGGAATTGGACATCTACTGGCAGAAGAAGCAGTGCAAACTTTCCATTGTACAATTCCTTCTCATCACTGCAGGCTGTGGCTTTTTGTCCCTGCGGTGTCCCACAATCCCTTAATTGCAATTAACTTTCTCTAGGCTGGGGCAATTGTCCTTTGTTGGCAAATGTGCAGGAGCTTACTGCTGAAATGCAAAAGAAACAAAAAAGAAACCCTCTGATGGAAAAGGGAGCTTAAAGGAGTCATGTAGTGCACAACAATTTTAAAGTATCTACAGCTTGCACAATTTCTCTTCTTGGGAATAGACTGATGTCAGATTAGTTTTATTTTAATCAATTTATTTTAAAAAAAACCAAAGCTACAAATCTTTTTAGACTTGATTAATTCTTTTAGATACTGGATAAAGGAAATCAATAATTCAACCTTTGCCTAAGTATTTTGGGCTGCTTTATGGATCAGGAAGCTATCTTTTGAAATGCTCATCTAATACTCCCGTATCACACAGATGAAACAACAGTTGTCTCTGCAAACAACTGAATTTTATTTGAAGCTTTTGCTGTGGGTCTGTTTATAAATCCTGAATCCAAACTCTTATGGCAATTTCTGCAGTGATACAAGAATCTGCAGTCAGTGTTGCAGAAGTAGATATGATTTTAATCATGTACCTGATTTTGCATTTTTTCATAATGATATTGGTTTAGTACCTCTTTGGTATAGTTTCACCTGAATGGTTTCCAAATTGGAAATGAATTTTCATATGATATAAACATTTACAAAAAACCAAACTGGTTTGTAATTTGAAAATTATGGTCTTAATAGAATAATGATGTTTGACTCAACAAGGGAGAAGTCTATCTCTTCGAGATATTTGTTTGTTTAGAATATTTCTGTGCCACCTCTGCCCAGTTCTGCTCAAGGTGGCTTGCAATTAGAAACCACAGTATTTAAACACAAGCCATTAAAACTTGATAAGATAAATAAATCATTAAACATACTGACAAACATAAATGATAGGATTTATTAACAAGATGACTACATGTCTTCCATGGTATGGTCTAGTTTTCCATTCTGAGGTTAGAATGTTCAAACATGTAAATAGCAAAGACTGAAGGAGAGGACTGATCTCACTGGTTGCCGTTGATCTCACAGGCTGCCAATGTTATCATGGGCCTGGCCTTTGCATTAAGAGAGACATTTCATGCCCAGACCTGGATAGCCCAGGCAAGCCTGATCTTGGAAGCTAAGCAGGGCTGACCCTGGCAAGTACTTGGAAGGGAGACCTCCAAGCTGTGTTCCCTCTAAGCTGAGTTAGTGTGAGCTAGCTCACAGTTTTTTAGCCTCCGGCTCACAAATATTTGTCTTAGCTCAGGAAGGTTGGCTCCAGAGCAAACTAATTTATGCAGTAGTCAAATTGCTCGCTCACAACATTAATTCCAGTAGCTCACAAAGTTGAATTTTTGCTCACAAGACAGCTTAGAGGGAGCATTGCCTCCAAGGACTACCAAGGTTTGGGATGCAGAGGCAGGCAATCAAGCCACTTCTCTGAAAATGTCCAAGCCCGAGTACGGGTCACCAGAAGTCACCATGACTTCCAGGCACACAAGCAAACACACCCACCCACAAAAGAGAGGCATTTCTTCACCATTGTTTCTAGTTAATTGTTAAATTTCGAGCACTGTGTTCTAGGTGGGAAGTTAAGGCGCCCCAAACTCATTTTATTACTTTCTGTCTCAAACAGCTATTTGACAGTATCTTTACTGCCTGTGCCAGTGAAGTGGTTCAAGAGCAGGAGGGTGACAGACAGTACCAGAGCAGATTCTGACACAAAGTCTATCCCAAGGGCTATAAGCAAGTAACATATTTACATACAAAATACCCTCCCCCCCTGAAGTTTTCATAAACAAAGAGGCTCTGGTCTAATGCTCTTCTCTGCAGCAACATCAGAGCCTAGGATCTGGTGCTAGGGCCACTTTGATTCCCTTTGCTTCTAAGCTACAACCCTCTTAGATTCAGCTATTTTCTTGAAATACTACAAATTAAGATTATTTTGATCAAATTATTATTATTTTATTATTATCATTATTTATTCCATTTTTGAATCACCCATCCCTGCTACTGCAGGGCTCTGGGCGATGTATAACAATGGATAAAAACATAAAAACTCTTCAATTAAAATACAGCAATATCAATAAATAAAGTTAAACTCCAGATGGTGAACTAAGATTACTTCCCATTCCAGACTGCCCAGCTACCTTGTGGGCAGGGGAGGAAGAGGGATGACTGATCTGGAGAGCAAAAGAGAGTGCCAGCTAGAGTGAATGCCCGGTGGAACATCTCTACTTTACAGGCCCTGTGAAATTGCATGAGATCTCACAGGGCCCTGGGGGTATTTCCATCAGATCAGGGCAAGGACTGAAAAAGCTCTGCCCTGGTTGAGGACAGCCAGTCATCTTTGGGCCTGGGGACGACCAGCTGACTGCTATCCAAAGAGGGTAACGCTCTCCCAGGAACGTACCAGAGGAGACGGTCCCACAGATATGTTCGTCCCTGCCCTGCTCGAGGCCTTAAGGGTCAACACCAGAACCTTGAACTTGACTCAAAATTCTACTGGAAGCCAGTGCAGCTGGTGCAGCATAGGCAGTATGTGTGCCATCCATGATGTTCCTGTTAGGACCTGTGCTGCTGCATTCTGGATCAGCTGAAGCTTCCGGGTCAATCTCAGGGGGAGGCCAGCATAGAGCGAATTGTAGTAGTCTAGCCTGGAGGTGACCATTGCATGGATTACCGTAGCTAGTCCAGAGCGTGACAAGAAAGGGGCCAACTGCTGAGCTTGGCACTGATGATGCCAGCTTGGCAATATGTGTGACTTGGGCCTCCATAGTTAAGGAGGCATCCAAGATCACAGCCAAACTCTTGATGGACTGCACCGGTGTCAATGGCACCCCATCTAGAGTGGGAAGTCTGTGCCCCAATCCTAAAGCCCCCCCCCACCACCACCACAGAACTTCCATCTTGGTAGGATTCAGTCTCAGCCTGCTTTATCCACCCCATTTAGCATCTTTCCCAGAAATTAGAACAAGAGAAAGTGACAGGGAATATATACAAGGTAATTACTGTTCCACTAAAATTAGTAAAAGCAAACTGAGAGAGGTAAAATCTCTATTTAGTAGGAAAATATAGGTATACTTCTCACTGAAAAAGTAAACTTGTGTTTGGGTTGTACCACTTCAGGTTTCAAGTGTGCCCTGTGGGGTCATGTGATGGCATGTGTATCAAAACCTGTCATTTCAAGGAGAAAGCTATGCTAGGCCTCTTTTCCCTGGTATCTATTTTTTTCCAACTGAAGGGAACTTTTGTATGCAGGAACGAGCAGGCAACCATGTGAACTTACCCCAAAGTCTGAAGTAGATATATGTTCAGCATCTCCCAGAGAACTAGGCCAAAGTTTTTCCTTGCCATTTGAAGGAAAGCATTTTCTTTTAAAGAAATGAAACTCCCAAATAGATTCCTGACAACTGTCACCATTTTGTTACATGTGGAAAGTGACATCAAACTGGGATGCAAATCACTGTCATATATTAGTCAAGCAAATGCCTGTGGGAAACTATTTTAGGTAGTTACTCTTCCGAGATTTAAGATAAAATAATATTTAAAAAAAAGAACAGAATCTCCCTTTTAGAGAAAAAAGAAAGTTAGCAACACAGAGCATTGTGGAGATCAAACTGAAGCCTTTAATGACACCTCCTACCTTAGACAACTTCCCTCTTTTTATAGAGGAGGTGGAATCTCTTTGAGTGAGAAGAGCATGGGTATAGAGAGTATATTACAGGCTTGTGACAAGTACAGAGGAGTTCCAACTTCTCCCTTCTCACCTGGTGACTAACTTTAGCTACAGAGTCTTTAAGAATATACTGTTTGAAGTTTCACTGCTGCATCCACCATGGAGTTAGGAGGTCAAAGAGGAGTAGAAAATGGAGGTGAAAAGACTGTGGAAGAACTGCCCTAAAAACATCCTCTCAAAATGCACACACTATTTTGCCTCCTTAGTCAGGAAGCTATCTAGTACCTCAAAAGGGCTGCTAGGTGCCTGCAGCCCTGTTTTGCACATAAGTGTGTCTGGTCTGGAGCTGATCTTTTATTTGTGCATTGGTTATATTCAAAAGAAAAGAGCATTCAAATATGGCTTTATGAAAATGATTTTTGTGACAGAGGATACCTGCAGTTTTCTCCACTCACATCGTTTATAGAATGGTGGTAGATGTACTGAACTCTGAAATTCATTTGTTTATTGAGACTGCCTAGCAAAAGAAATTACCAAACTGGGTCATTTGATTCGCTGGGTTCATGGTGCTAGCATATCACAGCCTGTTAAAAGATAGACAATAGAGCTCAATAGGGCTAGCAGTATTTTTCATTTAATGAATAAATATGCAAACATGGACATCTTTCATGTGCATCAAGTTCTTTTTGCATTATTGTCATGGCACCAAACACACAATATTTGTTGAAGATAATCTATATATAATGGACATTTCTTTGATAACTTAAAACTTAGATGGCCCTTGTCTCAGTCTTGAACCAATGTATTGAAATTTTTGTCAAGTGGCTAGGACAGAACAAACTGAAGTTTAATGCAGACTTAAGAACATAAGAAAAACCAATGTTGGATCAGGCCAATGGCCCATCCAGTCCAACACTCTGTCACACAGTGGCCAAAAACACCAGGTGCCCTCAGAAGGTCCAGCAGTGGGGGCAGGAAGCAAAACACCAAGATTACAGAGCATCACTTGCCCCAGACTGAGAGTTCCTATCTATACTTTGTGGCTAATAGCCACTGCTAATAGCCACTGACTTCTGCTCCATATGTTTATCTAATTCCCTCTTGAAACCATCCATGCTTGTAGCCGCCACCACCTCCTGTGGCAGTGAATTCCACATGTTAATCACTCTTTAGGTGAAGAAGTACTTCCTTTTATCTGTTTAACCCGACTGCTCAGCAATTTCATGGAGTGCCCATGAGTTCTTGTATTGTGAGAAAGGGAGAAAAGGACTTCTTTCTCTACCTGCTCTGTCCCATGCATAATCTTATAAACCTCGATTATGTCACCCCCCAGCCATTGTTTCTCTGAGCTAAAGAGCCCCAAGTGCTTCAATCTTTCTTCATAGGAAAAGTGTTCCAACCCTTTTATCATTTTAATTGCCCTTTTCTGCACTTTTTCCAATGCTATAATATCTTTCTTGAGGTGTGGCGACCAGAACTGTATACAGTACTCCAAATGAGGTAACACCATCAATTTATACAGGGGCATTATGATACTGGCTAATTTGCTATCTATTCCCTTCCTAATAACCCCCAGCATAGCATTGGCCTTTTTCATTGCAGTCGCACACTGTCTCGACATTTTCATTGAGTTATCTACTACGACTCTAAGATCTCTCTCTTGATCAGTCTCCACCAGTTTGGACCCCATCAACATGTATTTATAGTTAGAATTTTTGGCTCCAATGTGCATCACTTTGCACTTGGCCACATTAAACCCCATTTGCCACATTGATGCCCCACTCGCCCGTCCTCGACAGATCCCTTTGGAGTGCCTCACAATCCTCCCTGGTTCTCACCACCCTGAACAACTTCGTGTCATCTGCAAATTTAGCCACTTCACTGCTTACTCCCAACTCCAAATCATTAATAAACAAGTTAAAAAGCATCAATTTAACAGAGATTATGCTGGTCAGTAAGGCTGATGTTCTACGAGAAAGACTGGTTTACCCTGGATGGGATCAAACTATTTTCAACAGATCAGCTTTATTTATTTAGTTATCAAATTTATATCCTGCTCCCTCTCTCTTGAATGGGACTCAAGACAGCTGACAACATATAAAAATAACCAGATAAAATAGTACCAAAATACAATAAATAGACACGAAAATTATAACACGAGTAGAAATCTATCACTGTTAATACCTATCAACTATAAACCAAGGGTAGGATGCATGGACTCTGAAGACACAGCTGAAGCATAATTTAACAGTTGCCTGGTGGATCACAATTACACAAAGGCCACCCAAAAAAAAGTGGCCTTGCGTGCCCTGTGGAATCTAGGGAAGTCCCACAAAGCATGCATCTCTTCAGGCAGCTGGTTCCACAGGATAGAGGCCACTATTGAGAAGGCCCTTGCCCTTGTTGACACAAGGCAGACATTTCACGGACCAGAGTCCTCCAGTAAATTCTGAGATGATGATCAGAGAACACAGGGAGGATCATGCTGGGAAAAGCAGTCCCAAATAGGGATGGACATGAACTGGTGCACAAAGAAAAATCACTGCCGAATTTGGGCTGGTCCATGAAGTGATGGTCGGCAAAGCAGGTGCTCTATAGACATTCCCTAAACTTCTGGGGCGGTCCAGGGCGGTCCAGGAAATGTCTCCCAGAAAATCTGGCATTGACGCCAGCAAACTCTCAGGGAACAGTGGGGGTGGAATTCTCTCCAGCCTTGGAAACACCATTTGGGGTCCTTGAAAGCTTGACAGGCACTGCTGGCTGCCAATTAGAGAACTCTCATTCAGCTCCAGAGAGCCAGTTTGGTATAGTGGTTAAGTGCGTGGACTCTAATCTGGGAGAACAGGGTTTGATCCCCCACTTGCACCTGCTGGATTACCTTGGGCAAGCCGTAGCTCTGGCACAGCTGTTCTTGAAAAATAGCAGTTTCTGTCAGAGCTCTCTCAGCCCCACATACCTCACAGGGTGTCTGTTGTGGGGAGGGGAAGGGAAAGGAGTTTGTAAGCCGCTCTGAGACTACAAGTGAGTGAAAGGTGGGATATAAATCCAATCTCTTCTCTTCTTTTTCTTCTTCAGCTCTATGGAATCTGAAAATTAGATAAGGAGTGGGTGCAGCCCTACATTCCTTTTTTGGGGGTTTGCAACAAGTAGGAGAGGATCAATATTGTATTTGTGAATTTGTGATCAATAGCATGTGGAAGTTGATCAGATTCAGCTTTTCGAGGCAGGGGAGGGGACAGATTGCTCTGCTCTTAGCTCTGTATGTGCTACAGCACCCAGACTTTCTGTTCACATTGAACAGTATAGCTTCGCTTGCGGGTTCCTCTGAATAGGAGCCGGATTTCTACATCTGTCCTCCTTTTGTTGATCAACTTTCTAGGCTGTGCATGGTGTGTTTGCTGGATCAGGGCTCCATGTACCATGCCCAGCCTAGGGCTTTACTTTGCTTCTGCTGCAGCCAGTTTCTGTTACTTCTGGCTCTCTCTCTGCTGGGGTTTGTGGGTCAGGGCTCTGATTCAACAGACTCTCCACTTATGCTGAGCAGTGGGGCATAGCTGGTGGGCATCTCATCTGAGGGCTCACACATTTACACACCCCATTCCTCTTTTTTGGATCATCTTGTTAGTGGAGGGGGGGCTGGGGACATGGCAACCTGCAACAGTGCTGGTAACTCCCACCTGGGCCTGGGGGAGGAGGGGGGTTGTCCATCCTGGGGAGTTCCACTGTGAGTTTGATGTCTCCAGCTCACGCAGGGTCCATTCTATATATTCCAGTACCCATGCCTGATGTCTCCCCCAAAAGCCCTTTAGGGTGCACCTTCTTTGGGGGGATGTAACTCAGACCCCCTAAGTCCAATCTTCACCAAACTGGGAAAGTAGAAGAGAATGAGCTGGAGATCTTCTGCAAGTTTGGAGTCTCTAGATTCTTGGGAAGCCACTCTGTTACATCCCAAACTTCCCAGACTGGTTCAGTCCATGTGAGGCTGGTTTGGCTCAAGGTTTGGCTTGTGGACCGCCACAGACGTTGAACCACCTTTTTTTTTGTCCCAAAGGTATGGAGGTCCAAGGCCATTTAGGGCTTTAAAGTTAAGTACCAGCACTTTGAATTGTCACCAGAAACTAATTGGGAGCCAGTGCACTTGCCACAAGATAGTGTTACGTGCACTGACAATGATGGTCCTGGCAGCAATCTGGCAGCTGCATTCTTTTTTTTTTTTTGCTTGCATTCTTGATCACTTGCTGTTTCATAAGCATCTTCAAAGGTAGCCCTGCATAGAGAGTCCAGTCTTAAGGTGACCATTGTGTGAATTACTGTGACGAGGTCGTCCAAGGCAGATGGGGGGCAATTAGTGGGCTGGGTGTAGGTGGTAACATGCAGTCTGTCACCAGGGATGCATGTTTGTCCATAGAAATCGAAGAATTGAGATGTACCCCCAGACCAGGGGCGTAGACTTTTTAAATTCCGGGGAGGGGGCGGGGGCTCTCTCGAGTGCGTGCGCAAAGCGCGCGCGCGCTCGGGACCATGTCCCCGCCGCTCTTCCCCCCCGGGAGCCGCCGCCGCCGCTTCCCTCCCCCGGGCCGTGCCCGCCCGCCCGCCGCGCTCCCCGCCCCCCTCCCTCCCTCCCTCGCCCCACTCACCTCGGGGATTGCTGCTGGCTGCTGCTGCCTGCAGCCGGGGCCGGCACATCGCCCTTGTGGGCCCCGGGCTCCCGCTCCGCCTCGTGCCTAAGTTTCCCGGGGGGGCTCAGCCTCCCCCGGCAAAATGGAGCGCCTGAGGGTGGCCAGTCAGCCGGCCGTCGCCGCCTCTCTCCCCCCCCGCCCCAGGGAGGCAGGAGGGCAGGCCGGCAAGGCGCTCCATTTTGCCGGGGGTGGCTGAGCCCCCCCGGGAAATTTCGGGGGGGGGCTCGAGCCCTCGAGCCCCCCCGTAGTTGACGCTCATGCCCCAGACTGTAAAAAGTCAGACCCCGTCAAGGGGGCCCAGCCCCATGATTTCTAAAGGGCTTGGAGGCTAGAAGTGCTTTCTTATTAACACTGGCTATGTTATGTGCAGTCAGTCTTTCCACATGATTCATGATTTGCAACTTTGTGGCTGACGACTCTTAAGGACTGTTAATTACTTTATATGGGACTGCCCTTAGACAACTTCAAAACTTCAGCGTGCGTCCCACAGTAAATCTCTGCTGATGGAAATTATTTCTCTCAGTGGAACAGGACTTCACTTTGCTCCTTCCCCTGGAGCCCCAAATGAGCCCCACAGTGCTGCTTGTGGGGGACAGAGGGCCACAAGAAACACCATGATGGAAGAGTTGGGGTTCTGCAGTGGGAAAGAGTAAAAATCATTCCACTCCATTAGCAGATATGATTAGAATTTTAGGTTCAGTGAAGGCGGATGTGCACACTTGTTGGAGTCTTATCAGAGTTTAATGGGGTCTCATTCTGGAGGCAGCAGCAGCTCCTTGGGCAGGAATTTCAGGAGCAGCCTAGTGCTGCACAGTGCCATGGCTCTGTGAGATTTACTTCCAGGGTCATTGGTATATCTTTGGGGAAAGTGGTTTATAGATTCATCAGTCTTAGTCTGGTGCAACAAGCAGGCATAGTGACTAGGCTGTTGTCCAAGAATGTGATGGTTGTGCATCTGGTTATGGCCTTAGAGTTGTAGTGTTTATAGTTGTAGTGTTTATAGTTCAACATATTTTTTAAAGCTAGACATTCATCTGATTTGGTTAATGGTATAGCCAATACTCTGTCTTGTTTTCAGGGGCAATGTTTTTGCGATGTGGCACCATGTGTGAAGCCCAATCTGACTACAATGCCGGTCAGGCTTTGGCATCCTGGGAAGCTGAAGCACAGTACGCAATAATGGCACACGAGTTGCCTAGGAAAGGCAATGCAAGGCATTTTTAGTCTTTTGCATTAAGGCAGGTTTACCGCAAGTCACTCATGTGCAGAGATTTATGGTATCCCTGAAGGAGAAGGGATTGGTGCCCAAGACCCTTAAGGGTTACTTGGCGGCCTTGGTGTTCTTAGGGTATACAGGACTCAGCTGGGGACTTTAGGATTAGAAGGATGTTGGACACGTAGACACAGGAGGAACTGATCATTAAAGACTCACAACACCCATTCTTGCCTGAGGTGATGAGACTGCTGTTGCAAGGATATAAGGCTCAGTGCATCAGTTGAAAGGAGGCAGCTTTGTTTCTAGCGGCAGCATTGATATCATTATTTTCTGCATTGAGGGTTAGTGAGCAACTGGTCTCTTAACCCTGGGACATGTCCCAAACTATCTTCCCGGAGGAGGATCTGATGCTTTCACCAGCAAAAGTGATGCTGGTTACTCAGAAGTCTATGATGAATCAGCAAGGCAAGGGGTACCATGCAGTCTTAAAGACAGTCGGGGGTCCCCAGATATGCCCAGTGCAAGCAGTGACAGTACTTATGGGTGACAGATGGCCCAGGCTACTTGGTCCAGAACAGCAATGGCTCTCGGCTCACACAGTTACTAGGAGGGTTTTTGGTGAAGATGGGGGTTGCTGGCATGTGAGTATGGTGCCCATTCATTCTGCATTGGTGCAGCTTCCACCACTGAGATGTTGGGTCTGGGCAGACAGTTCAGAAGAGATGGACATCAAATGCCTTTAGGGGTTAGATAAGCAATGCATCCTTCCCCTTTAGGAATCAATGGCCACAGCAGAAGAAGAGAACAGACAGTTCCAGTAGTGATGGGGGTGGAAGAATCCTTGAAGGGGAGCTACTGGCAGCAGCAGTAGTGGAAGGAGACACTGGCAGAGGACCTATCATAGACAATGGCAGTGATGCATCAGCTAACTTTGGTTAGCACTGCATAGAAGAAGGCAATGATAAATTCTGATCATCTACCTTGAAAACCCTATGATGAGACAATCTAAAATGAAAAAACAACAACACAGTTCTAGTGTTCTAGTGTTAGAACACAGGACCCCCAGGTCAGCTATCACTCAATCAGCTACTGGGGAAGAGCAGAGGACAAAGATGCGTAGCACTATTCATAATAACGCAACTCAATTAAAGCTGAAAGGATGGTCAGTTGTTGACATGAATGTATGCAAGATGAAAGTCCAAAGTTGTTCAATACATATAATAGGAACATAAAATGTGAGATGGATGAAGCACGGTAAGCTCAAATCGTAAAATGAGAAATGGAATGTTTAAACATGGCAATCCTGGGTGTGAGTGAAATAAAGTGGACTAGATTAGGACATTTCCAGTCAGAAAATTACAAAGTGTATTCCTCTGGAAATGACAGATGCATAAGAAACGGAGTTGCTGTAATAGCGAGGTGAGATGTAGCACAAGCAGTCAGGGGCTATAATGTAAAGGCTGAATGAATAATATTAATCAGACTTCATGGAAAGCCTTTCAACATAACCTTCATTCTAGTTTATGCACCATGCTAAATAGGAAGAAATCGAAAGCTTTTGTGCACGTGTCCAGGAAGAAATTGATCACACACTGCTGGGAGCCGACACCCAGTCCTGACATGACCTCTTCCCAGTTGCCTGAGCTGAGGACAGCTGGGGCCCAGACTCACCCATGAGGTGAAGGCTGGGAGACGGAGGTGGCTGGGACCCAGGCAGATCGTCCTGACACAGCAGAGAATAAGGCAGGGAGCCAGGCAGAGGCAGGGAGGGGCATGGTCAGAAGGCAAAGCTTGGACTTGGGGAAGGCCAGAATGGGAGAGGCAAAGTGGCAGCCCTGAGAAATAAGTTTGGGGAAGAAAGAAGAACTGGGTGCTGGAACTCTCTCTCCTTCCCAATTCTGAGGCCAGTGGGACAGTTGCCCTCTTTGGTGGCTGACTGTCTTGAGGTGGGGGAGGCTCACACATCCCCTAAACAAGATGTGCTGATAATCATAGGTGAAGGCAGCAGGAAAAGAGTAAGACACAACAGGAGATGGATTGACTCAACAGAGGAAGCATATTTAGGTGGTCATCATTAATTCATGTCTTCATAAGTCTGTAGTGACTTGATGGCACTTAAAACACACACACATAGAAGTACTGCTGTAGTATGACACAAATACTAGTCTTTGAATGGTACTAAAAGAAATCAGATATGTTTGCCAAATGGAACCTAGAATACCTGAGCAAGAATGCAAAATGTTTTCCCAGAGAGAGAGAGAAAGAGAGAGAGAGAGAAGAGGCAGGCAGCTTTGTACATTGTGTTCCTTTTGTTAAACGTGGGGCAAAAGGTAAAACAATTCTTCATCCACCTTACCCTGACTGTAATTTTTGTGTGTGTCCTTTCAAAACGAGGCAATACCACATAAGGCAATGCCACATATGAATAAAATAGTGGCACTCAGCACAGCACATAGCTTGGAGCACTTTTTCCTCTTTCAGTGACCTGGAAAGAAAAAAAAGGAAAGGGGGGGAGGAGAGACATCTTTGCTACCAAGAAAAAAAATTGCTGAAACATTTGCAGACAAATGGGACCTTCATTACCAACATAAATTCAAAGCTATCCTTTTCCTTGAAGAAAGCTATTACCAAGGAAATGGAACCATGAAACACTATCGCACCATCATTTCATTTGGAAAATTGTGAGGCAACAGGGATAATGAATTTGAATTCGTCTTGCTGCCTCTCTTTCTTGGTGAAGTGGTACCACAATAATACATTAAATGAGAAAATACACATCAAAGACAGAATCAAATTCTTAATCACATACATTGCATAGGTAGTGGAATTATTATACCATGCAAGTTTTTCTCCACTGGGTAGATAATTGCATAGTATTTTAAATTTGGAGCAGAAATAAATGCTAGAATTAGCAGAGGATCAATATGACCGAACTGAAGACAGAAATATGGTTTATCAATAGGGCATATGTTGCATCTGCCTATTGCTTTAAATTTAATAACAAACATATTTCAAATAACCCTTGGAACCCACTTCCTCCATTGTACATGCAAAAGGACTGTGCTATAGGTGGAGAGATACTGCTAATTGAAGTTTGGTTGTCAGAATTCTGAATGAAAAAGCATGCATTTGATTATGTTGTATACTCTTTCTTTTTTATAATATTTTTATTGCTTTTATACTAAAAACTACAGAGAAATCAAAGGGAAGGGGTAAACTAATAACTATGAGAGAAAGGAAAGAAAACCACTAGAAACCCAAGTAGCAGAGGTCATTTGCTCTGAGATGTGCTTAATATGGTGTTTCACTTACACAATGAAGCGGACGTATATTATTCTAATACTATGAAGCAAATACAATGAAGCAAACACATATTATTCTAATTCTATATTAAAACAGATATTTTTAACTGAGAAAAGAGTGTCCAAGTATTCAGTTATATTTGTTAAAGTTCAAGTCACAGAGATATCTTGAGCCGGCTATGCTGGCTAGGCGGGATAGAAATTGAAATAAATAAATAAATAAATAAATAAATGGTTTAATATTTGTTTTTTTTAGTTCCTAAGTTCATATCCTTGTCTGACTTTGGGAGTTTTGGGGGCGGCTGCCTCTAATTCTGATTTTTCTCCATTAGATGTAGTTGAATCTTCCCACGTCGCTAGTATCTTCTGTTGCTCTGTCGTCCTCTGCTGCCTCTCCTGTTTTTTCTGTTTTCTGAAACTGCTCCAGGAATGTTTTTGCCTTTATTACAGAGTCTATTCTTTCTTTTTTATCTTTATATGGCTTGAAAAATCGAGTGGCTTTGTCTTGGTTATACTCTGCTTTAGTCAATTTACGCTTAAGTTTCTGTCCCCTTAATTCACGGTTAATTTAAAAGAAGCTTTTCTCTTTCGTGGGGTGGATTTCTTTCTTTCTTTCTTTTTTTTTTAAGATTTTTATTGATTTTATCTATTTCTACTACTACATTGCTACTTTTCTAAGCTATATTTACCTTATACAGAGTGTGCTTTAACATTTGCTTAATATTACCTTACCATTAATACATATGAAGCATTTTAAACCTTGGTTAATATTCAATTAAGATTGTTACTGATGATATATGAAAAATAAAAAAGCTGCTTGACAGACATGTTCTTTTGAAGGAATGCTTAATTATACAAATTATATATAATATATAAGTGCGATTTCAAAAAACATTTCAGCCCTTATTTCTTCTTTCGTCCTCTTCTTGTCTTAACAGTCTCTTCTTGTACCTTTGGAGCTGCTGCTCCTTTTTCCGAGTCAGAAATTTCTTCTTCGCTCTTTGAGCTATCAAATCCATACATACTTTCTTGCGATGCCAGCGAACCATCTGAGTCTCTCTCTTTTCTCTTTTCTTTGCTTTTTTCCAAAAAACTTTTTCCCTGTTGAACAGAGTCAATCTTGTATTTTTTGTCTTTGATGCTGAAGCTCAGTCCTTCCGGAACATTCCACCTGTAGATAATAGATTCAGACTGTAGCCAAGATGTCAGTTTTCCATAGGCTTTCCTTCTTTTCCTTATTTCAAATGGGATATCTTTCATCACTTTAACTTCTTTTCCTTTGATCTTCAGAACCGCTTTATTTGTGGTCCTAAGCACCACATCTCTTGTTGACTTTTTGGAGAACCTTATCTGAATCTCACCAGGCAGGCTTTTCTTTTTAGTATAGTCTGGATAGGTTCTGTAAACCATATCCATATCGCTTTTTATTTCCGCTGCTTTTCAGCCCGTCACTGGTTCAAGCGCTTCACTTAACAGATTTTTAAGGTCTTCTCCTTTATCCTCTGGTACATTCTGAAGTCTTAGGAAAAAATTCGATCTTTCCATCTGTAGTTTCAAAAGCTGATCAGAGTGGAAGGCCTTTTCTTTCTCCGCTTTTTGTAGCCTTGAATCATGATTTTTTACTGAAGTCTTAACTTCCAGAAGTTCTCGCTGCAGCTTCTCTGTAGTTTTATTCGACTCCTTCATGGTCCAGCTGCATCTTGTCCATCTTGACGTTGAGAGCTGTCATTTGGTCCACTAGAGGTCGCAATAACGAGGAGAACACAGTGCTCATCTCTGTGGTATCAACCTTTGAACTCGGAGCTGAACTTCCTAGTTTGGGGGAAGGTTTCGGTTTCCCCGCCATTGTTGAGGCTGCGCTTCTTTGTTGATAGTTAGATAAGATGGACAAAAGAAGCAAATTCTACGACTGCGCTTATATCTTTTTAAAGTTCATATCCTCTAAAGAGCGATGCCGCCATCTAGCAAGCCGAATGTACGTTTTTTCATGCAGTAATGCCACGTAAAGAGTCCCGTAAGTACGCCAGTCTTGAGAGGGGGGGGGTTTTGCTCCACCCGCCTTTCCCGCTGTGTTCTGTTTATTTTTACTTCAGACTCATGTTTTCTCCGTGAGTAACTATAAGTTCCAGCTTCAAAGCTTCGCACTCTCTGCTGCTTCTCGGTTTTGCGCTTTTAGCCATACGGCTCCCACGGACGGGGGAACCTATGGGGGTGATGAAAGGGGACCTCGATCGCCACCGTAGGGAGAGATCCCCTTTGTGCCACCCCAGGCAGAGCCCCTTCACTAGGGTCTCTGGGGGCTCGGCACCAGTCCGAAGCCCCTTCTTCCCGCTGGGTACGGATCGCCCTCCCCGCAGATGCGGAGGAGCGCATCCGCCATGGTCGCAAGTCTTGCCGGAAGTCTTGGGGTGGATTTCTTAAGGGGACATTCACTTAAGGGTTTATCTGAATTCCCAGCTCATCCAAACTCACACTTCACTGGAGGTCCTTCAATCAGGTAAGAGAAACTGCTTGACTGTTTGCCCGCTTGTCCTGGTGTGCACCCCTAATGCCATTGCTGGTTCTGTGGCAGCGGGAACTTTGGGGCAAAGGGGAGCCTCGATCCCTTGGCAATTAGCCTCTGGAGAGGCACCTCTCACGCCCCATGGCTGGGAGTCCCCTACAAGGGTTCTGGGGTGTGTGTGTCAGGAATCATCCAAGACCCCTCCTGTCCACCGAGTCATGGATCATGACCCTCGAAGCGCTGAAGGGACACATCCGCCATTTGGGTCGCCAAAACCGGAAGTTGATTTTGTTGTATACTTTTCCTGATTTGAAATCTTTGGCCTATTTTTAGAAGATACTGGTTGGAGAGGGTTGGATTCCCCCCCCCCCCCCCCAAAGATTGTATTAGTGCAAAGCTTAAAAATGAAGTGATGGAACTGATGAAATGCAGGATGGTTGTTGACAACCATTAGGAGGATTATGTCCTTACAGAGACAATATCAACTCCCAATTCATATGTAGTTTTTAATAGTAAGCACTGCATTACAGGACAAATGATTTCATCCATTTTGGATGTGGCTACATTGAACAGTATAAATTATGTGTGCAACTGAGACAAGTTTTGAGAGATTGAAATATAAGGAGTAAGAGTAGGAAGGGGGGGTGAGGGAAGATTGATAGATAAGAGGTGGAGGCAGAAACGGGTGGGGAACATTAATAGAGAAGAGGGGAAGGGAAGAACACAAAGGTGATCAAAATACCCCCTCCCCACAAGTTTCTTGCAGGCCCTTGCCTGTTTTATATAAAAATGACCTTGAAGGAAGGCTTCATACTGGACAACACAAAATGCTGCTTTTAAGAAAGCAAATAAATATGTTTTGAAGATGTTTCTTTATTTGGCAAGCCCAAGAGTACTCTGTTTGCCACAGCTAGATCACACAATTTTTTTTCTGGACAGAAATATTCACTCCAAAATTATTATAAAGTGCATATGCCCATTCACATAACTAATCCTAGCTCAAACAGTTTATATTGAAGATTTGCTGCAAGAATAAAGAATAGATTTCCCCCTGTGTTTGAATTTAGTCTTTTGTGGGGTTTCGGGTTTAATATCATACTTTGAAAAACAGTTCTATTGACTGATGTCTTAAAGCTGATTTACATGAGACAGAGGGTTCAGGCTGCATGCACAATAAAGCAATCATGGTCATGTCTTAGTTTTTCAGAGTGGACAGATTTGCATTTCACCATATCTCACTGGAAGAAATACAAGTTCTGCATGTGTAATCAGCAACAGTGTGGAACCATTCTTAAAAGACCTCAGAGAGCAGGGCTGCAAAAGGCCTCCCCTTGAGATGACAGAGAGAGGTTGCAAGGTGCTATTGGCGAGATGAACGACAGTCAAATCAGTATAAGGCTACTACTTAGGGCCAAAACAGACTGAAAGATCTGTGGTTGGATCTGTGTGAGAGAATGGGCCAACAGATATAGTCCACAACAGGTCTCCTTAAGTTTATAGAAAAGATCATGTTGGTCAAACACTTTTCCTGTTAGTAATACCCAAGCCTAGTAATGCCATTACAATTATACTTGATATGAAATATGGCCTGCCTACCATCTACCAATCAATAGAGAGAATTATTGGTGCCCAAATACTCTGGCTCAATGTTCCCAAGGAAAGCGCGGCAAAATAGGTTCTCAGGAAAAAATGCTGTTGAGGATTTTTGGAGAAAATGTTCCTAGAGGAAACGAAGCAAAAGAAACACATAACACCTGTGATTCATGTAACACATAACAGGAGGCTCTTCTATTCAAGGTCGTTAGCCAAGGAATAGCCAGCTAGAGATAAGAAGGGAAGGGAAGCAAATGAGTAATGAGCATGCGCAAAGTGAAGCAAGCAAGCAAGACCCAAAGGTGGGAGTCCTTTGGGTCTTGCTATCTCCCGGGCGGGTTGAAAAAAACCTTGGAACACAAAGCAATGTTATGAAATCATAATCTGAGAGTAAAAGAGCCAGTATTGATACACGTACTCAGCAATACATTGATCATACCCACGCCTATGGCAGTGCTAACTGACATTCTGCCCTCTCGATACATTCCCCTCCTTTCCAGGTTTCAAAGGGTACAATTTATTAAATGCATGAATTTTAGCAGGAGCATGAACATGAAAAGCTTCAACCCACTCATTTTCTTAAGGACCAAAATACAACCACTTTATTAAATAGAATAAATGTCCTCTTTTTAATTTAGAATCCAATCGAAATTGAAAATTGATGTGGTATTTTAAAAAGCAAGCAAAAAATTCATTAAAATAAAAAAGATAAAACAGAAATGTTTCCAAACATGCAGTCACTGACTTGTGCCAGATATAAATCCAACCAGGGTTACTTGAATTGCAGAATTATTTCCTTTTCCTCAAGCTTAATTTCCAAGATGGCCTCTAGCTTCAAACAAAAAAGAAGCAGGAGGGATAGCCGTGCTGTCTGCACATCTATATATTAATAGTGAAGATGCCCCCTGCGTGCGGATATCTAAATCCATGGGGGGGCACCTGGGGGGCAGGGAGATTGTTCTGCACACTTGGGAGGCTTCCCAGATGTGCAGAAAAATATGAAAACTTTTAAAAACTTTCAGGGGGATTTAAATTCCCCCCAAAGTTAAAGAGTGTTCCCTGTGCACGCACAGGGAATGCTCTTGGAACTCTGCGGTGGCCTGGCGGCTGAGAGCTGCTCAGGCCCACCGCAGGAGCCGGGGATGGGGTGGGGAGGGAAATTGGTGGCCTGAGCTTGGGCCCGCCAGAGAAGCCAGGGGGAGGGAAATCGGTGGCCCAAGGTTGGGCCTGCCGGAGAAGCTGGGGGTGGTGGGAGGGAAATTGGCGGCCCGAGCTCGGGCCCGCCGCAGGAGTCAGGGGGAGCACAGGGGGGAGGGAAGGCTTACCTGAGTCTGCTTTCTCCTCCACATGGAGCTCCTTGGGAGGCCAGGTCTACCCAGCCCTTTCCACTCTATTGGTCTACCAATAGAGTGGAAAGGGGCGGGTAGACCTGTCCTTTGGAAGCCAGGTCTACCAATAGAGTGGAAAGGGCTGGGCACATTTTCTCCATTTCTGAATACTCATTATTTTGGCAAATAGACAACATAAAAATACAAAAGGGAGGACTGTTATATAGCTTCTAATAGAAAAAAATGTTTCCCCCCCAAATTCACTTCCTTACAATTTATATTCAACATCTTACATTTAAAACTGATTCTCGTTCTGCTTTTTTATTGCTATACAATTGTATACAGTATTTTAGACTACTTCTCATTCTAAATTTGACTCCTGTTTACATAACACACACACCATCGCTCTTCAAATTTCATAACTGATCTGTTTCTCAAATAAGTTGTTAATTTCGCCATCCATCACTGCATATTTGGGAAGTTTATTTTCCCACACTTCTAAGCATAGACAAACTTTTGCCTTTCATATTCCTGCACAAATAATTCTAAAAGCTGTCACCATGTATTTGAATATCTCTTCCAAAAATTTTGGCAAATTGTTAGTCAATATACTTAGTAGCATATTCTTGGCTTCCATGGGAAATGTAAACTTTAGTATATTCTGCATTTCTCCATGTATATCCTTCCAATACCTTTTTGCTTTTTTATATGTCCACCACGTATGGGCCTATATGACTGTGGTAGCATTGCATCACTGCCCACTTTATGTTTTAACATTATGTATGCCACTTGCCATGTAGGAGGTATTGTCTTCTCCTCTTTTATCTCATTCATAACTTTTTGTAACTGAATAATTAAAACTTCTTCAAAGTGTTTGTAATACATAGCTGTCTTTATCCTTTTTCATATTCTTGCCTGAGAAATTTCTTGACTTGTTATTGTTTGATTTAAATTTTTTCTATGTTCTCCCTTAAACATTGTGATCAGAATGTCTTTTAAATATTTTCTTAATCCTTCTTCTGGAACAGACTTCTTTCTGTATAATCCTGAAAGAGCATTAATAATTTTTTTCTGTATTTCATTTTTCTGCGAAAGGGATTTGATCTCCTTTCTTTACACCTGGTATTACTCTTTTTTCTTTCTCCTTTTTTCTTTCTCCTCCTAAGACAATACACCAAATATCTGCTGGGTTTATTTGCATGTTCAAAATGTTTTTGTTTTAGAAATTTTAATTTTTTCTGTACCTCTTCCACCTCTAACATGTCTAATTGGTTTTTTAACTGTCTGATCTCTGCTGGTGTGTCTTTATTAATATTATTTTTATTTTCTTGTTCCAACCTCTGGATTTTTCTACTATTTTTCTGATTTTTCTGATTTCTTTTTGGCAGCTGCTGCTAGTAGAACAGTCCATCCTTTTCATGGAGACAAGATCTTGACCTTTTGCACTTGCTGGGAACAGGAAAGAAGAACACTGAAATCATTTAGTAAAACATGTAATTTTAGGGTTTAGACCTGGCAATCAGTGGGGGGTGGGGGGACTTACCAGGAGCAGAAGGGAAGCCCAGCTGATGTTGCAGTGATGTGTCTGCATCACTTCTGATGTGACCCGAAAGTGATGTCATCACACAGCAATGTTGGGGCAATGCTCTGGTATTTGGGCAAAAACTCTATGGTAAATTTGGCTTCTACATTTGAGTTTTTGCCCAAATAGCAGAGCGTCACCCCAATGTCACCAGTGTGATGATGTCACTTCCAGGTCACATTGGAAGTGGCATAGACATGTTACTGGAACATCAACTGGGACACTTTTTTTCCTGGTAAGTTCCCCCCACACACACACTGGCCAGCTGATCAGCAGTAGAGCAGTGGAGCCTGCCACTGGGGAACTCCTGCCTCCACCAGGACGTGGGTGGGTTCTAGCATCCTTATGTAAGTTAGAATAGACTTTTAGGTTCGCAGCTGAGAATGTCAGGCATAAAAGGAAATTCCATATTTCATATATCTGATTTTCTGACAGACAGAGGGTAGAGAGAACAGAAAGTTTTTTGGTCTTTAGAGAAAACAAGTAGGGACCCGCAAGAAACTTCCCCCTTCCCCTTCTTTGCTTCTTTCCCTCTTTCTCTATCAATTTTTCCTCTCTTTCTCTCCTTTTGCTTATCTGTCAATCTATCTCAATCTCTTTTGCCCCCATCCCTTCTCTGTCAATCTACCCCCTTCTCTGATAACCTACCCCCCATTTCCCCCTTTCTCCCATTCCTTTTATCTGTCAACCTGCCCCTTATTCCACTCCTTTCTCCCTTTCCTTATATCTGTCAATCTAACCCTCATCTCTTTTGCCCCTCCCCCACATTTTCTCCATCAGTCTACCAAACCCTTGCAACTCTCCCCACCTACCACACACCCCTGGTAATTCACTCACCTTCACCTTTGCAGCTCTCCCCACCCAGCCCCCCACCCTTGGCACTCCATTTACCCACCACCCTTGCTGCTCTCCCATCTACCCCCCACCCTTGGCACTCCACTCACCCACCACTCTTGCTGATCTCTGTATCTATCCCCCCCTTGGCATTCATTTATCCCAAACCCTTGCTCTCTTCTCACTTACCATCCACCCTTGGCATTGCACTACCCCCACCCTTGACATTCACTTGCCCCCATTCTTGTTCTTTTCTCACCTACCACCCACCCTTGACATTCACTCACCCCACTCTTGTTTTCTTCTCACATACTCCTCCCACGCTTGGCTCTCTGCTACCCCTTCATCTTCCCCCTTCTCTGTTCCCCCAATCCAATCCCCCCTTCTGTGATGCACAGAGACCACAAAGAAGATCTTTGGCTGTTCTTGGTCTTTGCAAGATCAATTCTTAGCAGCTAACTTGACTTAGTTCAACTAAAATGTCAATAAACATGAAAATCAGGTGTGCACACTACTTGACTTAGGGTAAAAACATACTTATCAGCTGAATTAACATGTCAAATAGTGTCAGTTATGCTTGCTATAATTTTTTGATGTAAATTTTGATGTAAATGGTTTTTTGGCATGAATACATAGTGCATATGTTTCATCTAAGAATAACTAAGTAGCAATCTGTTAATAGGCAAACTTTCTAGCCCTGTCTGTGAAAAATGTGGTATATCTATGCTACCAAAACAACAGCTGGGTCTCACTTATTTTTTTTTAATGACAGTTGAATATGTACTACTGCTTTGGCAATCACACAGACACCTGAAAAGAACAAATGTTAAACAAGAGTCCCTTGTTCAAGAATGAGCCAGTGCTCATGTGGAATCCCTGCATTAAATACAATGGACCGTTGGGCAGAACTGGCAGAACTGCAAACACAGTATTTGGAGTAGCAGGTTATGATGAATCAATATCTTTCACATCTAAGGAACAATTGGTCACTTTCATTTCATGATCCCTTTTCAGGGTAATGAGCAAATAAAGTCTTACAAAAGACAGAGTGGACTTTGTCCCTTCAAGTTTGTAGCTTTTCTCTACAGACACTGGAGTTTCCATTAGTGGGAAGAATTAAGGATGGTCAGAGCCTGAGTCAGAGCAACTGTTACGATGCCAGTTTTTGATTCTGAACTCCTAAGATCTTTGCCATGATCGGTTTATTATAAGTATACAGGTTGAACAGGTGTTACAGGTCTACACATGCAAGCACAGAGGCAGTACTAGACAAAGCTACAATACCCAGGGCAATGTGCTTGCTGTTCTACCCCCACAACAACAGATCAGTTTGTGAATGTGCAATAAACAGTATCGGCTACCTCCAGTTTACCCTCTATTCAACATTCAACCCTATTTTTTTCTTTTTAAAACTCTTTTAGCGATTTGCCATAAAAGGAGGCCATTGTTTTCAGATGCTGACTACTGCAGGATGTATGACTAGGAATGGACACAAACCACATTTTTGCAGTTTGGTTCATGGTTTGTGGCTGAACCACAAACCAAACTACAAATCAATAGGCTGGTTCACAAACCAAACCAGTTTGTACCGGTTCATGAGGAAGAAGAGGAGGAGGAGGACATTGGATTTATACCTCCCTTCACTTGGAATCTCAGAGTGGCTTACAATCTCCTTTCCCTTCCCCTCCTGACCCTGTGAGGTAGGTGGGGCTGAGAGAACTTTTTTGAGAACTGCTCTTGAGAGAATAGCTCTGAAAGAACTTGTGACTGACCCAAGGTCACCTATCAGCTGCATGTGGATGGGTGGGGAATCAAACCTGGTTCTCCCAGATTAGAGTCTGCACCTTTAACCACTACACCAATCTGTCACAGCTCAGAGCCATTTCACCCCAGCTTTCTGCTCACCACGGCTTTTGGTGGTGAACAAAAAGCTGGGGGTGAAATGGCTGGGAGATATTTCACCCCCTGCCTTTTGCTTGCTGCCAAAAGCCACAGTGAGCAGAAAGCAGTGGTTTAAATGGCTCTGAGCCAAACAGCTGAGCTGTTTTTCCTGAAGAGCATAAAGCAGGGGTTTAAATGGCTCAGAGCAATTTAAACCCCTGTTTTCTGCTCTTCATGAACGACCACAAACCTCCATGAACTACATCAAAATTTGTGGAAGTTTGTGGTGGCTCTTCAGTTTGCAAACATCTCTTCATGAACAATGAACCAGACAAAATTAATGACAAACTTTAGTTTATGAGTCGATTAGTGCCCATCCTTATGTGTGACTTCCTAAGTGGCCTGGATAATGAGTTTCTTGTCTCATGGCTATGTTCTTCTTCAACTAGCAGGATCCATCTGATGAAACACCTTTTCCATAAGTGGATAGCATGAGCCCATGCTCATAATACTTGAAAATCTGAAGCTGCTACAGGCGGCCAATCACCATTCATGAGTGGTGTTCTTTCTGAAGGTACTGTACCATACTTACATATGTGGACTTCACAGAATGCACAAACTGTGTTCATGAATTGTGTATATTTTAGGGGAACTATGTGGATCTTTTAATTCCTACAAAAATACTATATGTATATATGTGCTCTGTTTTTATTCCCTAGTCAGTTGTTCCCATGTATTTAATTCCATGGTTGAGTGGCTTGGTTCTTTTCCCCCTTTCCTCATTGCTTTAGCAATCAGAAGATGTATTTAGGCAAGGTATAGTTAGCTGCTCTATGTATGCATGGAATATCTCCACTTAGTGACAAAACTATCTCCAAGCCCAGTTTTGAGGCAACAATCTTTTACATTTAGTGCAACTTATTGCAGACATAAGTGTTATTTAAGATTCCCATAGTGGGGTAATTAGAAATTCCTATTACTTCAAAGTTTCTTTGATGTGTGTTTATATCCTCAGCTACTTTCTTTTTATCCAGAATTTCTGCTTCATGGCTCACTTTCTTTTTAGTTATATAGTTATACATAACTTTGTAGTGTGTGTGTGTGTGTGTGTGTGTGTAATCCCTCAAGGCTATTTTTGGGCAGAAACGCACAGGAATGGAGTTCCGGCTGGCTCCTAAGTTGGCCACGCCCACAACCAAAAACTCTGGCATACATGGCTACAAAACACGCTGCCCTCCCCACATTACACACAAGAGGGAAAGGCGACAGCACCTTTCCCCAGCAGCACCACCTCTTCCCTGCCATGTGGTTCAGAGGGGGAAAGGGTAAGATTAGAAAGGCAATGCTGAAGTGGGGGGGAGAAGCTATGGGGGGGGGGACAGTCAGGCTTCCATGCCTGCCCTGTGATTTCCCAGCCCCTCACCTAATATGCTAATGAGCTGCACTGTCAAGGGTGTGTCCTGATACGCAAATGAGTTCCTGCTGGGCTTTTTCTACAAAAAAAGCCCTGTAGTCCCTCACATCAAGACATCAGTAAATAAATACATTTTGATCCTATCAATCACTATTTCTCCAGCAGTATCCAAACTTGACTAAGGGCTTGATCCCATCAACTTTTCCTCTGGTAAAAAAGAAAGGAGACAGCATCTTTGGCCACCCAAAAAAGCTATGCAGAGAATGTTCAAAAGCCATGTGGGATGGGGGCTGTAGCATAGAGAGAAACTGAGAGTCTGAATGAAAATGAAACCCATTATGTATTAGAAAAACCTGTTCCAGGGGTTCTTTCAACATGTGGACCTTTAGTGAACACAAGGATTTCCCTGTTGATCTTTGTGGATACTGGCATAATTTTTTTAAAAAAAAAATTAATGTGAAGTATGAACATCTCTAATGTGAAGTATGAACCTTATATTGGATTATTATGGTCTGTACAACTGCAAGGGAAGACTTTCTTTTTCTTGTGCTGCTCCCTAAAGACTCTTTTTCTGACTATATAGGTTCAGTCAAACTGGGCATTTCTAAAACTCCATCTCACATGCTCAGAGCCTTTCTGCATACCAGTTTCTAGATAAGATACTACACAGAGAGGAAATTACTAAACTGTTGGGATTTACAAACTGCACTTAAAATTCTTGTTATGTGGTTCATAAAGTCTTTGAACACCATAAAAGTGTTAGGAGAGATTTCCTTACTTATTAGAAATTACATATAGAGACCACAAGAAACCATGCTACCTCCCTTTGTGCTGTTCAAAAATGAGCCAGAAAGATGGGGGGGGGGTAATTTCTCCTCTCTATAGTCAGGTGGCAACCCCAGTTTCCATTAAATACACTATATATTTTTGCAAGGAATATCCAAAGGATGGCTATTGGGTAGGGAGATCAGATTTTTTCATGTAGTACATCCAGTTCCCAAAGTGTTGCCAACTCCAGATTGGGAAATTCTTGGAGATTTTGGGGTGGAGCCTAGAGAAGGTAGGATATGAGGAGGGAAGGGACTTCCGCATGATATAAACACCATAAAGTCTACTCTTCAAAGCATCCATTTTCTCTAAGGGAAGTGATGTCTTCAGTATAGAGATCAGTGGTAATCCCAGGAGGTCTCCAGGCCCCACTTGGAGGTTGACAACCGTAAGTTCACAAAGTCTGTTCGTTCTGTGGGGTTCACCAATTATTATTTATTTGTTAAACTCCTTACTCAAACATGGATAGGGTTGACACTATGTAATCTTACACTGGCAAATAAGTTTATTCATGGCAGGCCTTGTAAATTAAAAATGTCTTGAGCCTCTTCAGAATGATAAAAGAATACACTTGTCCTCAAAATCTTACTGTGGAGCGATTTGCCCTGCTCACTTGTTAGAGGCACAATAAAAGCCTTTAGGATTAGCAGACATTTATCTATATTGCCATATATCTCTGGCATCTCTCTCATCTGCCCCAAGAATTTCATGGGGCAAGACTGGCAGTGGCAACCCTAGAATTGGATTCTTCTCTTTTTGTAGCCTTATCCAGTCCCACCCACTGTCCACTTCCCTCTGCAAGTCAGCTGATTATATAGTCAAATGATGCTTCTGCAAGTCAAACAATCACATGCCTCCATCTCAAACACATACTTAACTTTCTAAAAACCATACAGTCCAAGGCTCAACAAACCCCAGGTGCCATGGCACTACAGCACATAGAAATTTCACTGTGGGGCTTGGTATTTCCATCAGTCATTTATTTTAAGTGCCTCAGTGATTCTCAGTAAAAGTACAAAACTTATTTAGATGAGGTTAACTTTTTGTTGCGATCAGGGTTATTTTGTTGTTTAAAAAGAGGTGCCGAACTCTCAAGAGGGAAATGAAGTTTTCAATCTGTATACTGAAAACTCACAAACTTTTAAACATTTTAAAAAGAATTTTGTTGAAGAGGTTCTGTAACTCCGTTCTGGTGCATTCCCCCAGAAGAAAAGCCCCTGGTTGCAAGGATTACTAGGTCTACTCCATATTTATTTATGTGCTACAACCCTTTTTTAAAAAATGATAAGAAACTGTGAAGAGTTCAGGATTAGGTTTTGTAATAGCAATAATGGGAAAATGTGGCCACGAAAATATAAAACCCTGAAAAATAAGTGTGGCTCCTAAATTTTGGAGGTAGTTTCTAAAGCCCAAGAAAATTTGTCAGGGCTTGGTATAATGGAAAAAATAGTTCTGTTGTGAAAAAAATGTGACAATTGCTCTAAAAATCATGGGAATTGTCTCTTATTATTTCTTGGTCCTGTAGATTCCTATAGATTAAACAAATGTTTGATAGAAATATATGAAATTATTCTGTCTGCATTCCGAATGTTTTAATGACCAAACTGAACAAAGCTGTGCCAGTTCCTCTTTTGAATAGTTCTGATTATATGGTGACCATTTGGTAGTTTAAAAGAATTAGGCTTCACTTACCTGAGATTAAAAATTTCCCCTGTGACTCCTGCAAACCTCTAGAAATTCTTATTTGCCTAATTAGTGTATCTGAACAATTCTTCTTAAAGTAGAAGGCCATTGAAAAATTAACCCTTTGCCCATTAACCACCTGAACAATGCCAGGAAGCTGTTACATTTTTGGAATGTGCATGAATATGCCAGTATAAAGGACCATTCCTGTTTTAGCTTCCCCAGAGGTAAGAGGCATAAAATGATAGCACCTGCCATTAGCTGCTTGTGTTAGTGTTATAGAAGACTGTATGTTATGTCTGCTGACCACCACTAGGCACTAGCGACATGCAGTCCAAGCTTGGCTCGAGGAAACAATAGGGGCCAAGGCTCCTGAACCTCCTAGATTCCACCAATCGGAACTTTGGTGGGAGATTCAAACCCTCCAATAGGACTGGGGTGTGTCTCAGGGGGCTGTATATAATTGGTTGCATCAGCTGGTAGAGTGTGTTGTTGTGTACCAATAAACTATGAGCTGATCATCACGCTGTTGTCCAGACTTTCCAAGTGTCGAACCCAGTACGCAACATTGGCAACGAAGGTGGGATGCAGTCTGTCCAACAGGATGGTGGGCCATTGGTCCACCAGGAGTTCTGCTGGGCAGCACCCGCTGAGCAGGTTGGGGGTGGTCTGTTGTGCCAAGAGGAAATGGGCCAAATGGAATTCCCAGTCACCTTCCATAAGATGGCTGAGGGCTTCTTTGGCAGTTCGCACCATCCGCTCAGCTTGCCCGTTAGTCGCTGGGTGGAATGGTGCAGATCTCATGTGCTGGATCAAGTTGCTTTCGAAGAACTTCTGAAACTCCTCCAATGTGAATGCTGTCCTGTTGTCGGAGACGATAGTGTCTAGCAGTCTGTGGGTCACAAAGATCCAGCGTAGTGGACTTCCGGCAAGATTTGCGACCATGGCGGACGCGCTCCTCCGCACTAGCGGGGAGCGCGATCCGTACCCGGCGGGAAGAAGGGGCTTCGGACTGGTGCCGAGCCCCCAGAGACCCTAGTGAAGGGGCTCTGCCTGGGGTGGCACGAGGGGGATCTCTCCCTACGGTGGCGATCGAGGGATTGAGGTCCCCTTTCATCACCCCCATAGGTTCCCCCGTCCGTGGGAGCCGTATGGCTAAAAGCGCAAAACCGAGAAGCAGCAGAGAGTGTGAAGCAATGAGGCTGGAACTGACAGTTACGCTTGGAGAAACAGTGAGTCTGAAGTAAAAGAAAGAAACAGAATACAGCGGGAAAGGTGGGTGGAGTAAAAACCCCCCCCCCTCGAGACTGGCGTACTTACGGGACTCTTTACGTGGCGTTACTGCATGAAAAAACGTATGTTCGGCTTGCTTGATGGCAGCATCGCGCTTTAGAGGATATGAACTTTAAAAAGATATAAGCGCAGTCGTGGAATTTGCTCCTTTCGTCCATCTTATCTAACTATCAACAAAGAAGCACAGTCTCAACAATGGCGGGGAAACCGAAACCTTCCCCCAAACTAGGAAGTACAGCTCCGAGTTCAAAGGTTGATACCACGGAGATGAGCACGGTGTTCTCCTCGTTATTGCGACCTCTAGTGGACCAAATGACAGCTCTCAACGTTAAGATGGACAAGATGCAATTGGACCTGAAGGAGTCGAATAAAACTACAGAGAAGCTGCAGCGAGAACTTCTGGAAGTTAAGACTTCAGTTAAAAATCATGATTCAAGACTACAAAAAGCGGAGAAAGAAAAGGCCTTCCATTCTGATCAGCTTTTGAAACTTCAGATGGAAAGATCCAATTTTTTCCTAAGACTTCAGAATGTACCAGAGGATAAAGGAGAAGACCTTAAAAATCTGTTAAGTGAAGCGCTTGAACCAGTGACGGGCTTAAAAGCAGCGGAAATAAAAAGCGATATGGATATGGTTTACAGAACCTATCCAGATTATACTAAAAAGAAAAGCCTGCCTGGTGAGATTCAGATAAGGTTCTCCAAAAAGTCAACAAGAGATGTGGTGCTCAGGACCACAAATAAAGCAGTTCTGAAGATCAAAGGAAAAGAAGTTAAAGTGATGAAAGACACCCCATTTGAAATAAGGAAAAGAAGGAAAGCCTATGGAAAACTGACATCTTGGCTACAGTCTGAATCTATTATCTATAGGTGGAATGTTCCGGAAGGATTGAGCTTCAGCATCAAAAACAAGAAATATAAAATTGACTCTGTCCAACAGGCGAAAAGTTTTTTGGAAAAAAGTAAAGAAAAGAAAAAAGAGAGAGACTCAGATGGTTCACTGGCATCGCAAGAAAGTATGTATGGATTTGATAGCTCAAAGAGCGAAGAAGAAACGTCTGACTCGGAAAAGGGAGCAGCAGCTCCAAAAGTACAAGAAGAGACTGTTAAGACAAGAAGAGGACGAAAGAAGAAATAAAGGCTGAAATGTTTTTTGAAACTGCACTTATATATAATAGATAATTTGTATAATTAAGCATTCCTTCAAAAGAGCATGTCTGTCAAACAGCTTTTTTTATTTTTCATGTATCATCAGTAACAATTTTATCTAAATATTAGCCAAGGTTTAAAATGCTTCATATGTATTAATGGCATAGCAACATTAAGCAAATGATAAAGCACACTCTGTATAAGGTAAACATAGCTTAGAAAAGTAGCGTTGTAGAATTAGATATAGATAAAATTAATAAATAAATAAAAAACAAAGATCCAGCGTAGTGCGTGGATGGTGGCTTTGGAGGACGTGGCAGAGATGGGGCTTATCTCCAACCATTTAGAATAAGAGTCCACATTGACCAGGAACAACAGTCCATGGAACAGGCTGGTGAAGTCGATGTGGAGCCTCGACCATGGCGTGTGGGTAGATTCCCAGGCCTGGGTTGGATTCAGGTGGATGGCTTGACACACTTGGCAGCGTTTCACCCATTCCTCAATCTTCACATCAATCCCTGGCCACCATACATAGCTCCTGGCCAAGGCTTTCATGTGGACAATCCCCGGGTGGGCCTTATGAAGGGCCTTGAGGACTTGGTGACGCAGGGCGCTGGGGACAATGACTCTGTCCCCCCACAGTAGACACCCCTTGTGGGCAGACAACTTGCCCCTGTGGGCTATGAAGCCCATAAACTCAGGGCCTGCTGAGGAACGGGGCCATCCCCTCACCACCCAGTCCAGAACCCGGGAGATGACCGGGTCCCTGGCTGAGCAGTGGGTGATGTCAGCCACCTGTAGGTGAGAATCAGGGAGGTTTTCTACTAGGAGCACGCGGTGTGCCAGAGTTGGGTCCTCCTCGACAGAAGGCAAGGGCAGGCAGCTGAGGGCATCAGCATGTCCCATAGCCTTCCTGGGATGGTACTGCAGGCTGTAGTTATAGCCCACCAAGAAAATAGACCAGTGGAGGACCCATGGCAAGAGAACCTGAGGTGTCTGTTTGTCCACTGCAAAGAGGCTGAGAAGCGGGTGGAGGTCCCTTCATGAGGTTGTGAGGAGGCATCCCACCATCTTAGAACAGCATTCATCTTTATTGGAGTCTGTTTTCCCAGTTTTCTAGACAGTTTAAAATGATAACACACAAAAGTTATTTGTACACTGTTATGTCTGCTGACCACCACTAGGTGCCAGTGACATGCAGTCCGAGCTTGGCTCCAGGAAACAATAGGGGCCAAGGATCCTGAACCTCCTAGATTCCAACAATAGGAACTTTGGTGGGAGATTCAAACCCTTCCATTGGACTGTGGGTGTGTCTCAGGGGGCTGTATCTAGTTGGCCGCATCGGCTGGTAGAGTATGTTGTTGTGTACCAATAAACTATGAGCTGTTCATCATGCTGTTGTCCAGACCTTCCATATGTTGAACCCAGTATGCAACATTTGGCAATGAAGGTGGGATCCCGCTGAGGTAGCCAGGCTTCCGGGGCACCAAGGAAGAAGGACCATTGCCACTGCTACAGTCAATGAGCACCAAAGGCACGCAGGTCGCTTCCGCGCCACAACAGGGCAGCACAATGGCAGTTGCTCCAGGAGCTGGGTTGGTTCCTCCATTTGATCCAGCCCGTCCGGCAGCAATGGGGAGCATGGGTCGCTGGACTCAAATCCATCCTGGTTTTCTACCAGGTGACAGGTGAGGAGGGCCGTGATGATCTGCACAAAGGTCGCCTCCTCCAGCATCACTGGTGAGAGGAGGTTTTGTGCCAGATCCATGATGGCGGGGCCGCATGAGCTGATGAGACCCTTCTTCCTCTCCAACTGCTTAGTTAAATAGTAAACAAAACAGACAGGATTAAAAAAAAATCTTACCATTGGGCATTTGTCTAAGTATGTTATCAATATTAATGGCTATTAATTTCATGCATGCACAAGAAGGGGCAAATTGAGTGACTGCTACATTTTAACAACACAACAAAGTTCATGAGGAAGATTGATGTCCTCTATTAAGCAGGTGGCAAAGAAGGATGCGAATCATAAACAAAAGTTAGCAACCTAACCCAGTAGCCATACAGCTGCAAAGCTGTTCAGGATGCTCCTTGAGTTGAACACCAGCAAGATGAGAAGGTCTTCACTCACATGTGATTGCAACTGTCCAGATGGTATGCTTGCCTGTACAGCACATTCTGTGCAGAAAACTCGCACTGAATTAGCATTCCACAGAGGAGACAGGAGGCTTCTGTTTGTTATCCTAAGGTGCTGCCTTACTCTAGGGTAGCCCCAACAGCAGGAACACCCCACTCCTGACTTGAACCAGAGTCTCCCAAAAGTCAGGCCAAAGAGGACACTCTTGGTTCTGAAACAGAGAGCTAACCACAGCTCTGCAAAAGGGTTTTAATTTCAGGTTGCACAAGGCAGCCCTCCAAGATAATCTCCAGTCTCCCCATCCACACAGCAAGGTATGCATATGAAACAATGCTGAGTTCCGCCAGGTGCAGTATCTGCATTTCTAAAAGCTATTCAGTGGCCACCTGGCGAATAGCCCTTCTGTCTCCAGAACTTCACATAGCCCTTTTGTGTGATAGTTATGTCTATGTGGAAATCCTTTGTCTCCACACCTGTCCTTCCTGCCCACTCCCACAGGATACCAAAATAAACCAATCAAACATTCAAATTACTAATGATCCTGACATCTATCAGGGACCCATTTCCCAACTTTTGTCTAAACCTGGGAACCTATTCAACCTGCCTTGGCAGGACCATCTGTGGTCATCAAACACATTCAGCCAGCTCCAGTACAGCCATCCAGTGCCTGGCTAATCTCATCAATGCTATTGTGAATCCAGACTCTGCCCCTCTGGGACTTCATTGATCAAACCCAGGTTTTGCTCCTCTTAGTGTCACACCCCCTGGGACCCCTTATTGGTCCAGGTAATCTTTTGTCTTCACCTGAGACAAGGCCTCCCATTGGTCCACACTGTTTTCTAATGTCTATATCCTCCAATGCACATGGCCTCAGAGTGTGTCTGCCCCAGGAGGGGGGGGCTTCACCCCTTTATTTCTTAGCTCTCTGATGTGTCTCTGTGTGTGATATTTTATTAATTAGCTGAATGTATTAGAGTTATTTTCTTAATAAATTTAATAAAAGATACTTCCTGTCTGTCATTTGTGCTGCTCTGAGAGGGTTCTGATTCTAGTATAGTTGGAGTACGATCCCTAGCTTGCATACCTATTAAGCAAATGGTCTCTTAGCTAATTTCCCCCATCATAACTCAGACAGAGACCTAGTGTTGCAGCTATCGTTGTCCAGTAATGTATAATGCAGCAAGATATATTTGTACAATTGCAGACAGGTAGCCTATGAATGGGATTCTTGTGTTTGCTTTAGAAATATAGATCTGATCAAGTTATTGGCCCAACCTTAGAAACCTAACAAATTCCCATCAGGACCAGGAATGGAAAAACTGAATTTAAAAGGAATTCCTTCTATTTTCTGACTCTCCTTTACAAAGAAATGTTGTTAATCTAAATTGTTTTGTAATGTTAGCTATTAAAACTGTTATGTGGTGTTCTTTTTATTTTAAATTCATAGGGGAAATAGGACAAGCACGGTCAAATTCTTTCTTTGACGATTGTCATCTCTGTGTATTGGAAATATGATCCAAGAAGCTGGAGCTCTAACTATGTCTCACTCCATTTACAACTTCTTCAGAGGTCTCACAAGGGTAAGAACTTAAGGTACATTATTTCTTACCAAAGATACAAGTGGAAGCTAATAAAACATAGATTCTGTAGTCTGGAGATCAGCTGTAATTCTGGGAGATCTACAGGTTGGCAATTCTATGGTGTTGCCATCTGCCTATTTGTGGTGCCCACCATCAGCATTCCCCAACTCCAGGCAGTGCTCAATAAAATGAAGGGTGGATGGGTGGGAGGGAGGAAATGGCATTGCACAACAACTTGTTGTCACTTCTGGCAAGAGCTCACAAATGACATTGGTGCACGGTGGCAATGCTCTACGTATTTTCCCAATGACTATTTTGAAGTCTCTGTTTCCCAAATGCTCTTGCTGCAACTTGGAGCTGGGCTAGCAACCCTACGACACAGTGTTTGGGGGAGGGGTTGGTAAAGGAAATCAGGTGCCCAGTATTCATGTATAAGGTCACACCAATTTCCCCTCGGGATCTGGGAGAGTCCCCTGAAGAGGTGCCAGTACTAAGTACTGGTATCATCACAAAAAAAGCCGTGCAACTTCAAGCCGTAGTGATTAAAGCCTCGGTCACCTTGGTGGAATGTCTTGCATCAGGATATTTATTTTATTTCTGTATTTTTTTTTCTGCGATGATTTCTTTTCATTTATATTTTACCTTTCTCAATGGGACTCAAGATGGATTACAGTACAATAGAACTCTTCAGTCAATCAGAAAGCTGACTACAAGATATGGTAACATCTGAACAATGGTATTTGGTACTAACAGCAAAGATTCCTAAGTAAAACAAAGCTATTTAGTCAATCAGCATATGGATTACAGAATGTGATAATGACATTTAAGTTTAACAGAAAATATACCAGTAAAACAACATCATGCAGTGTGGCTGGGACTCAGGGACTTGAAGAAAAAACAGAGGTCACTTCCTGAGCACAGCGTCACGGCTCTATGCCTCTACAAGAATGCCTTTCTGAATAGTTCTGTTTTGCACATTTTAAGAAATGATAGAAGCTTGGGTTCCTTCCTAATAGCCTCAGGCAGACCGTTCCACAACATGGGAGCCACTGCAGAGAATGTGTGTGAACAGGAAGTTGCCACTTTTACCTGTTTGTAGGGTAGCAGCTTCAGAAGGCTTTGCTCTCATGAGCAAAGCTGTCACAGTGGAACACAGCAGGAAAGACAATCCTGCAAGTACATGGGTCCAACACCATTAAAGGCTTTATAGGTGATAGTTAGAAACTTGAATTGAGCCCGGTACCTGATCAGTAAGCAATGGAATGTCTGTGAAGTGGGAGTGATATGCAGATTCTGCTTAGCACCCAATCCTAGCCAGGCTGTTGTGTTCTGTATCAACTGGAGTTTTTGAGTTGTCTTTAAGGGCAGACCCATGTGGAATGTATTACAGTAGTCCATCCTTGAGGTAACCATAGCATGAATCCACATGGCCAGGTCAGCCAAGTCAGGTACAGTGCCATCTTGTGAACTAAGGAGAGTTCCTAGAATGTCTTTTTTGCAGTTGCATCAGCTTACTTCTCTAGCAATAAATCATCCATAGGCTCCAGAATCATCAATAGGCTCTTGAGTCAGTGAGAGGCTTCATCAAAAGTTGGGAACCCTATGTCCTTCAGGGCCTTGGCCTTCCCAGTCAACATACCTCCTTCTTGTAAAGGTTGAGTTTCAGCTTGTTTACCTTTAGCCGTTCATCTATAGCAGTCATGCATCAGTCTAGAGACTCTATATTGTCACCAGGCAGTACATACCATATCTCATTTGAGCAAGCTTTCACTTATAGCTGGAGATGAGGAATCTTATCTTCCGCAAAGATACACCAAGACAACCAAAGTGCTCATGACTTTGTGATTTTAGTATGGTGATGTAGGCAGTAAGCTCAAACAAGACAGCTCAGCTTCCATAAATAGGTAGAGGAAGGTTTGCTGGAGGAACTCCTGGTGCTGCTAAGACTAATTGCTGCTAGAATTGTCAAGTAATATGTAGGTGTTAAATTGCCACTTTGCTGTTGTACTATTGTTTGTGTGAAATGTTGATAAAAGCAGATGCTTTTTTAAAAAGCAGTTTAAATTCTGAATAAATAATACTGATAATGTATTCTGGGCACTTAAAATGGAAGGCATGATCTGCATATCTGGGAAAAAACCAGTATTATCTCATTGTTATTCTCAGAAATGAAAATGATTAAGAAAAAAATATAATCATGGTGTGCTAAAGAAAAGGTAGAAACACAGGCTTTTATGCCTGCAGACTCTACAGTCCTTTCTCCTGGTATCTTTTCAGATTTTTGTGAACATCACTACTCATCAATTCTGTACTGTCAGTTAATGTTTTTCTATCTCACTGCTCCCTGCTTCCTTATCAAACCAGTGTTTCTGACATCACCTTTCTCCAGTCCAGCAGAATATAATTCTTGTAGATCACAGGACATTAAAAGGAACTAACTGCTGACTAAGGCTGTCAGGTCTGATCAATGGAGGGGGCAGGACTGAATGAACCTGAGGCATGCATTATGTTGTCCCAGAGATGGTTCCTCATGGAGAAAACAATGAGGACATTCTTTGCTGGTCCAAAGCACCATTAATCAACCACAGTTATGGAAGCACAAATTCATTTCTGCTATAGTGATTGATGTATTACTGAGATAATGTATATGAAGCACTTTGAACTCTGAAATATTTTATATGTGTGTGCTTATTTTATATTTATTATTCTAAAGACGCAGGAACAGAATGGGGTATATAAAAAAATCTGCCTAGAAATACTCTTAAGTCATTCTGCTCCCAGGTCAAAAACAGTGTCAGCTGCACTTAAACTCACCGCAATCAATGGACCTCACTCTGTGTTGAATTGAGGCCACTGAGGTGAAGGGTTCGGGAAATAACTTGCATTTTCCTAATATACTGTTGCAGCACTACTGGGAATCTTTGACTAGTATGTAGCTGTAAAGAGATGCTTTGTGTTTCATGATAAAATGGCCTCACCAAAACTCAAATCCAGTTCACTTAATCTGCAAAACTCAAATCCGGTTAATCTAATTTGTACAGTATACAAATAGTTTGCTAATTATGCAAACCAACTACATTAACTGCTGTGTTATCTACTAGTTGCTTTGTATCTACAACAAAATCATTGGGGAAAGCTCGTGGAAAACATCCCTTTGCTCATGCCAGGATTTGTTCAGGCTTTTTTCTGAGACAATGGGGTCTGGCCAGAGTCTGGAGCTGTTGCATCCTCCAGCATTCACTTTTACAAGGCCAATCCCAGAAGAGCGTCAGAACTGAACAAGGACGGGGGGTTTCTTTTCATCTTGATGCTTCTGCCAGGAGACCTTTCCTGGAGTTTCTATGGATAGGTCCAGCCCTTCCTCCCTGGCTCTCCCTGGATTTGCCTTCAAAGGGATCACTGGGGGCAGGTTACCCCAGACTCGCTCACTTCCTCTATTCCTAGGGCAGACCCTGGCCGAGTGGCAGGTTGTTTGTCCAAAAGGCTGATGGCAGGACCTTCCCATCCTTTGTGAATAGTATTGGAGTTGGGAGTCCATGGAACTGTGAAACAGCTAGATCTTTATTGCTGGTCCGGATGAAGCATACATCCCAGGGCTCCGAGCCCTCCTTTTATGCTGGTCAGGGATAATCCCCTGACCTCGCCCAACTGGCCTGATAGGCTATTATCAGTCTATTTACATCTCATAGATTCCCTGGGAGAAACCTAGGTACATGATTGGTGGCTGGTTAGAATCCACCTGGCCTTTGTTCTACCTGGCTGAAGCTCAGGTAGTTTCTTGGCCATGTGCTCTGGGCACATGGCGGTCGCCATTACTGGAGCACATGGCGACCGCATGGTCAATACATAACACTTTGGTACCACCCTCCCCTTCTTTCTTAAAAGGCTAAGGAAGCTGTAGGGCTAAGGAAGCTGCTCTCACCTCTCCTGGTCTCCCAAAGATGCTGCCTTGGGCCTACTGGCCTGTGAGGCACAGGCTGGATACTGGACTGCTGCCAAGTGCACCTGCCTCATTCCAGCAGCCACTGCCAGACCTGTGAAGTTCGTTGCCACTTGACCACCTCTCCCCCATCTGCTGGCCAGGTGATGAAGTGGGCCTCTGTGATGCCAGCCCCTCCACAACTTCTCCCTCCAGAAGCCTCTCTGCTGCTTCCAGTGGCTCCTTTAGCTTTGCCACTTTGCTTTGTGGCTTGGCTGTCAGCCTCTTCCAGTGCTGCAGGCTGTGGAGGCACTCCTCTATCTCTGGCATCCCTGGCTCCCCCAGCAGGATCCACCAGCTGCTCTGCTACTGGTAAGGGGTGTGTGCCAGTCCTGGATACTTACATGAGAGAAAGAGGGAGCAAAACTCTGTGCCTTGGGACTTCTGATTCTGTTGTTCCAGCTGTATGCCTTTCTGTATCTATGCTAATTATGTGTATGTAAAAACTTCCTGGGCTGTTTTTCCTCCCAGGTCTTGAACTCTTGACAGTTAAATACAAAAATGCACAACAAATGGAAAGTCCTTCTGGTCAGCTGGATCAAACCTTAATTAGCAGAAAATGAGAAGTCCTAGCAGCTGAAGTAAGCCTTGTCTTGCTTCCTTTTGTTTTCAGTGGTCTTTCACTGAAACTTGTCATCAATGAAGTATGAATAGGACCTCCACCTTGAAGTCAGAAGTTAATTCTGTCTATTTGAATGGGGATAATTTCAAAACTAGAGTAATTAGAATCACAGCCTTCAGTACTGGAAATATCTTCTGATTACAATGGAGTCTAAGTGTTTCTCTGTATGAACCATTAAGAAACTGGGTACAAAACTCAAGATTAATATATCAATCCATAATCATATGATGAACATAAGTATATGGAAGATCATCAAGAAGAAACAATACTCTTTCTTTAGAGGGTTTTTTTGTTTTGTTTAATATATAATGCACTTTTGGGATCAATGAGGGCTAACAGTCTGAGATTTAGTTCTGACAAAATAGAGGTGCTTCTGGTGGGGAAAAAGATTTGACCAAGGGATTGGGATGTTCTAAGTGGGGTTGCACACCTCCTGAAGGAGCAGGCTTGTAGCTTAGGGGTGCTTCTGAACCAGGGCATTCTGTTGGATAAACAGGTGGCAGCAGTGGCTAGGGGTGGTTTTTACTAGCTTTGGCTGGTAAGCCAGCTGCAGCTCCTTCTGGGCAGGAAAGATCTTGTGACTGTGGTGCATGCCCTGGTGACATCTAGATTAGACTACTATAATGCACTCTGTGTGGGGCTGACCTTGGAGTTCATACAGAATGCTGTGGCCAGAAAGTTCTTGAGTGGAATGGGTCATAGGGACCATATCACTCCCATCTTGTTCCTTTTACATCCCCTCCATAAACACTTCCCTCCATTGTTCTCGTTGTTTGGAGCCAGTTTGGTATAGTGGTTAAGTGTGCAGACTCTAATCTGGGAGAACCGGGTTTGATTCCCCACTCCTCCGTTTGCACCTGCTGGATGACCTTGGGCAAGCCATAGTTCTGGCACAGCTGTTCTTGAAAAAGAGCAGTTCCTGTCAGAGCTCTCTCAGCCCCACCTACCTCACAGAGTGTCTGTTGTGGGGAGGGGAAGGGAAGGGAGATTGTAAGCAGCTCTAAGACTCCTTTGGGTAGTGAAGGGCGGGGTATAAATTCAATCTCTTCTTCTTCATATTGTTTACTGGTTTCTTCTTTCTTTCATTTCCTCCCATTTATTAATTTATGTCTTTTGTGGGTTGGTTTTGTAGCCTAGTGTTGTTTTGTTTCTTCACTCCCCCCCCCCCCGCTCTTCTCTTCCCCAGTCTTTCTCTGTATGTTCTTAATGACAGTTCAGTCACTATTTCCAGTTTGCAAGCATTTTTATTACTAAATGGACGTAATAACGCTGTTGTGCATTGTCGTATACAGTTTGCCAATCATGAACTGTATGCTATTTTCCTTAGGGTTTTTAAATAAATCTTTGCCAGCCATTTTGTTAGTTGGTGACTAAGAAGGAGCAGGGTACCTTTAAAACATCACTAACCATGCTGTTCCCTATGATTCTTGGGCATGCATGGTCACTAAGTGTAGACCAGAGAATCATAAGTCACAAAAGCTTTCCAATGTGCTGGGTGGAATTCAAACTTCTGCCAGTAGTGAACTCTGCTGAGTGTGGGTAGGGAAGTTTGAACAAAGGCTTCTCATCAGTGGGGAGAGTCACAGTAGTGGGTGTGAGCACACTAGAGAACCTTAGAGAACACTAAGACTCTCGTAGATTATGGATCAAAGTGGAGGCTCCTCATGGTAAGCCATGTGTTTAAAGTTTAAATGGATCCCTACACCACCCCTCTCATGGTGGGAATCCAAATGGCCAATCACAACTGAGCATTCTTCCATTCAGCATTCAGACATTTTATTGACAATGCAATGATGTTATAATGCTACAGCTCTTGTGCAAAAAAGGTGCCACACCATCCCTGACAAAACACATGATGAAATGGCTGTACAACAATGAACCCTCCCCCTTATTCCAAGGAAGGGCAGAATTTATGAGGCAGATTTGGTTCAAATTCAAAAAAAGAAAAACACAGAAATAAATGCCCTTTTGCAGAATGAGTGCTATGAAGTTGGAGCATTAGCCTGGAGATTCTACTCACCAGAAATCAGGAGTAGACATATAGTGCAGAAAAGGTCAGATTTAGATGGGGAGTATTTTCTTATGCTAGGTGCTATGTTTTTGTGTTCCAAGAGGCACTGCCTGCCTGTGGAGGTTTTTCTTTTCAATTACTTTGTGAGTTTTCTACCCCTTCCATCCCTCGCCCTGCTTTCTCTCACACTGGCTAAATTTTAACTGTAAGCTCTTTTTTTATCCTATGGAAAGGGCTCTTCTTGCTTGTCCAGCTCACTACAGAACTTTCAATTGTCCATCCAAGGAAGAGAAAAAAGACTAACAGCTTTTGCAAATGCTTTCACATTGCCATTCTAAACTGGATGTTATCCGTTGTTGGCTCGATTTGAGTAAAACAATACAGAGACAGGAATGCCATACAGCAAATTTCATCCTGTTAATGAACTATTTCTGAAGTGCTCTGGCCATTTCAAACAGTGCCACTTTTCCCCCCTGATGTTTTCCACTGGGGGGTCTTTCTTGCAGCTTTTTTAACATTTTAAGTTGAGTACTATAGCACTAGAACAAAATAACACTTCAGAGCTGTTGTTATCCATGTAACAACATTTGCAGGAGTCTCAGTGGTCCTGCTGCAGCACTGAAATATTTTGGTCTAGCGCTATAGTGCTCAACTTAGAATGTTAAAAAACAACTGAGAGAGACTGTGAGATGAAAAAGGGTGAGGAAATGGTGGCACTATCAGAAGCACTGCAGACATTTTCAACAGCACACTGCAATGACTCTGAAATGCAAAGAAGAGGTGAAAATAGAAGAAAGCAGTTTACATCAAAAGCAGCTCAGCCCTGCTTTTCCAACCAGATGCAAACGGCTTTGTATGAAAAGGTAAATAAAATCCATTAGCAGCTGGTTGCTAAAATGGATCTCTCTGAAATGACACAAAAAACCTGTTAGCAACCGGCTGCTAAAATGGATTACAAAAGCTGTTCAAAAGGGGCCCAGCTCACTACAGAACTTCCAATTGTCCATCCAAGGAAGAAGAAACAGACTTAACAACTTTTGCAAATGCTTTGAATATCTGCTGCTAACTTTAGAGAGAATTGTATAGGAAAGATGTCATGCTGAAGCCTCAAAACTGAAAGAAATCACTCAGAGTAAGATTTCAGCTGCTGAAATAATGTCCACCTCCCAAGGGAAGACATTTGTCCTGTAGAGCAATGGCCTGCAGTGGTGGTGGTGGGGATCTGTCCTATGTCGAAACAGAGGTCTCAAATGGGCCCTCAGTTTTAAAGAAGCCATGGGGAAAATACAATCCCCATGCTCCTTTGCTGTCTCATGCATGACCGTGTATGCTGTTTTGCTAGACTTAGAAGTGCAGTTGCCCAGTGAACTCTGAGGAAAGTCGCAGCAATCATTGATCCAATCAGCAATCAATCTGGGTTAAACTCCCAATTATGACATGAGCTGAACCTGCAGCAGTTTGAGCATCCCTAATCCCTACAAAGTTGGGTGAAGGAGATTTACTATGGAATCGTATGCAGAGTTACTCCATTTGGTTTACACTGAAGTAACTTTGCATAAAATTGCAGTGATAGTGCAGGATTGGTGGGCTGAAAGGGGACAATCAGTTCTTACCCTGCTTGCATTTTTCTGCCTGAAACCACTTAAAAGTAGCCATGACTGGACTGTGGATCAGTTCCCATCACAGAACTTCAAAGGACAAAAAGGGCTAAAAAAAAAGTTTATGTTAGAGGGAAAAGCACAAGCAGGGAAAAGATTCAGTTCCCTTCTCCTCCAGTTTGTACTATACTTCAAATTCCATGCTCCACTATGCCCACCCTACTCTGTAGATGCATACTAGGTCAGACCATTGGTCTATCAAAGTCAGTACTGTCTGTTCTGACTGGCAGTGGCTCTCCCAGGTCTTAGGCAGGGGTCTTTCACATCACCTTCCATCTGACCATTATAACAGGAGAAGCCAGGGATTGAACCTGGGACCTTCTGCATGCAAAGCAGATGCTATATCAGTGAGCCACAACCCTGCCCTTGCAGGCACTCCCTGCAAATCAATCTTGATGCATGAGTTTGCCCCCCACCCTTTCTAGTTCAACATTTATTTCATTTCAGAAGGCATTCTTGCTTATGTTATACTACAATGTTTTATGTACAATCATAAGTCAATATGGTTATTAAAGGGACAATATCCTCTCATAATAATTAGCTGGTTGATTTTCTGTCACTACCATCAGCTCAGAATCAGCCAATTACTTTTTAAAAAGAAATGAAGAGATATTTACGGATGCTAAAAATCTAGTCTCCCTGGTGGTGCTCCCCAATATGACAGCCCTATAGATTTTAAAATAGTCAAATAATTACATATCATTGTTTGGGTTAATTTACAAATAACTGACCCTGGAACAGGAGCATGAGTTCCTTTCTGACTACCATTGTAAGAGCATGCTGAAGATGATTAAAAGGTAATCATCCCTTAAGCGATGCAGAGTATGTATATTGCCATTGGTATGAAATATAGCCAGTGATTAAAGGCAGAACATTTTATTTCTATCCAGTCTGGTCAATTTAAATCAAATATATGGTTAATTATTTTAATTTAATCAGAGACTTCAGCCCCATGAAACTGGCACAGCAGAAAGTATTTTCATGCACATAGAATGCTGTAGTCAAATTTCATTAGCTATGTGACATTTTCATGAGACTGAAACAGAACAAGGACAATGTTTCCTGACCCCGCTCTTATACCACCATGAAAGCACTTGTGTAACCAATAAGATCTGGCTACATAATGATGTCTGAAAATATGACAACCTCACCCACTTCCCTCCCTCCATTTTTCTCTCCCTAGCTGACTGAGCAGCCCTATTTATTAATTTTATTTTTCTATGAAGAACTATGACTGTCCCACCCTGTCAAGGTATGAAATTTTGCTGCTGGCTCAGCTCAGGAACCTGAGGGAAGGGTTGAGATCCCCTTAAACCACTGAAATGGCACTCAAGGCTTTTTAAAGTTCAATCATAATATAATATTTTATTTGATGTAGAGGAAGAAGGTCAGGTGAACTCAGGAGTAAAATATCTGTGGTAAATCAATATAGGCATAGACTACAATTTATATGTTTCAAGCAATGGAGAGTTTCTTAAGCTTAACTACTACACCAAACTGAGATACCCATTCCAGTAAGTGAACTCCTTCACTAAACACACCAGTACTCTTCTTGAGTTTTAACTGACTCCTCAGGATTTAAAAGGCAGTTTCTCAACACATCAGACCAAGGATCTCCACTCTTCAGAGCTATCTTCCTGTTTTAGCTGGGTAGGGAAATTCTTCTCTCACTAGAAGATCTTTTCTTGCCCTGAATGGGAATCTTCACCTAACTACTCACTCCTCCTGCCAACCTTCCCAGTACTCTGTCTGTGTTAAACTGCTCTCAGTCAAGGCTAAACACAAATCCTATCAGTACTAAAAACCTTCTCTGTCAGGGCTAGACTCAGACTTATCAGTACTAGACTCTTCTCAGTCAGAGTTGAATTCAGATTGCCCTCTCCTCAGCATTCAGCTCTCAAGTCCAAGATACATTGTTGAAGGCTTTTTCCGTGCTTTCTTGCCCTTATGTTTAACATGTTCTATTGCATCAACAACAAAACAAACATTGTCTTTCATATATCTTTTTGATATGAAACCAGTCTGATCAGGATGAATTACTTTAGAGATACATTTCTTTAATCTATCAGCCATGATTGAGGCAAAAATTTTATAGTCCACATTCAACAATGAAATAGGTCTGTATGATAGTGGCAGCATTAGGTCATTATTCTCTTTATGTAATAATGTTATATGAGCTTCTTGCCAGGATGATGGCAATATATTCTTTTTGCTTATATCATTCATAACTTTTTTATAGTAAATTGCAGCAAGTCCATCTAGTCCTGGTGCCTTATCCTTTTTTAGTTTCTTGATTGCTTGTGACACCTCTTGAACTGAAATGCTTTAATTCAAAATGTCTCTATCTTCATTTGAGAATTTACAAGTTAAGCCTTCTTTGATATATTCATCCATTCCATTTACTGTTGCAACATCCTTATTGTAGAGGGGTTTGGGGGGAAAGTTCAAATTGTTTTTGAATTTCTTTTTCTGCATAGGTAATACCATCTTTTTTCGACACATCAGTTATTGTTCTCCTTTCAGTTTCTTTATGTAGACCAGGGGTGGCCAAACATGCTAAATGTTTTACTATGTTTTAACTGATTTCAGTTGTTGTATTTATGTATCTTGGCTTTGCCAAGTCATGTCAGCCACTCGGAGCCTGCGTAGTGGGGAGAGCGGCCTATAAGTCAAATAAATAAATAAATAAATAAATAAATAAATAAATAAATAAATAAATAAATAAATAAATAAATAAATAAATGTAAGAGCCACACAGAATAAACACCAGCTGTTTGAGAGCTGCAAGACATAAACAAATATTGCATGCACATTTTATTGGAAAATATGCAAATTTACTTTTAATTAACATTACATGAGACTGCCAAAAATAAAAACAAAAGGGGTAAAAACAGATATTGATGATGGTATTTATTTATCTAATGATATTTGTAGGTTTGGGGAGAGGGGGCTTTGAGAATGCATTTAAAATTAAAGTTGCTTTCTTTCTCTGCTCCACCCTGCCTCAAGCCTACTCAGGGAAGGGAACACTGGCTGGGAAAGGGAAGACCAATGGGGGAGGCATGCCTTCCCTTCGCTTCCCCAGCTGTCCTGCTGGGAGCCACACGATATGAGTGAAAGAGCCACATGTGGCTCCCAAGCTGCAGTTTGGCCACCCCTGATGTAGACAGTATGCAAGATATCTTCCTGGTTTGTTTGCATGTTGAAAATGTTTTTGTTTTTAAAAGCTCTGTTTTTCTGCATTTCTTCAGTTTGAAGCAGGTCAAGCTGATTTCCTAATTGTTTGATTTCCATTAAAACTTTTTTCCTTAAGGATTTTTATGCTGGCCTTCTAGAGTCTGAATTATGTCAGTTTTATTTTCTTAATTTGTTCCAGTGTTTGCCTCTTTTTCTTCGAGGCAAGAACAACTAATTTTCATCTCATATAGGCTTTACTTGTTCCCCATATAGTAGCCATAGAAAGATCATCTGTAATGTTTAGTTAAAAAAATTCTTCTATGTCCTGTTCACAGATTTTTAAAATATCTTCTTGTAGCAAGAGACTGTAATTCATTCTCAATCTTCTTATTTATTTATGTATATTTATTTATTTCTCACATTTCTACCCCACCCTCCCAGCCAAGACCGGCTCAGGGTGGCTTACACAAACCAGATAAAATACATCAAAACATAAATTACATTAAAACAGTAGACATTTCTCTATACCATGCAGCCACTAATGGATTATGATCAGTAATTGTTTTCAGCTGGATTTCAATGGATCTCAAGTTTGTAAGTAAAGTCTTAGCTCTCCAGCACGTATCAATTCTTGAATATGTCTGGTGTCTGTCTGAAAAGAAAGTCTAGTCTAGGAGCAAGTTTGGTATAATGGTTAAGTGCGCGGACTCTAATCTGGGAGAACCGGGTTTGATTCCCCACTCCTCCACTTGCACCTGCTGGATGACCTTGGGCAAGCCATAGCTCTGTACCAGCTGTTCTCTCAAAGACAGTTGTCTCAGAGCTCTCTCAGCCCCACCTACCTCACAAGGTGTCTGTTGTGGGAAGGGGAAGGGAAAGGAGTTTGTAAGCCACTCTGAGACTCCCTTGGGTAGTAAAGGGAGGGGTATAAATCCAATCTCTTCTTCTTCTTAGTCCCTTGTGTGAGGATTAAGAGTTCTTCATAAATCTTCTAAATTCAGCATTTGCATATGTGGAAACATTCTTGGATAGTTTTCCTCCTGCAGACTTTTGGATCTGTCATTTTTTGGATCTAACACTCCATTCATGTCACCAAAGATAAAGATTTCTCCATCTTGAAAGTCCAGAAGTGTTTGGAAAAATATTCATAGAATTTTTCTTAGGCATTATTTGGAACGTAAATTGAAGCCACTATGAAGATTTTATCTTCTGGAGATCTTATTTTTAACAAGCTTTATCTTCAGGGTCTTTTAACTCTTCTATTACAGTTAAACGTTGATCAGTTATATAAATCACAACACTTTCTTTCTTCTCTGCAGATGAGGCTGCATATACTTTGCCCAATTTCTTGTTATTTAAAATTTTCTCATGAACCTTTTTAACATGAGTTTCTTGCATACAAATTATGGATAAGTTTTGTTTCTTTAACCAATTAAATCTCTCAGATCACTTAGATGGGGAATTTAGTTAACTGATAGGACCTTCATAGTATCCATTTCTATCAATAAGCTGCAGCTTCATCAAGTTTGTCTTCTTTGTTTAAATCTTCTTTTCCCTTTCTCAGTTCTTCTGATTCCTCTGGTTGGTTCCCAGTTAGTTCTCTTGCCAGGAGCTTGGCCTGTTCAGATGTCTTTTGTAGTATTTGCCTAGGAGAAAGTCTTTTCTTTTCTTCAGTACTGATGCAGGTAAATTTTGGGAAATTCGTATCTCTTTGTCACAGGATCTGTCTTTGTTTTTTTTTCAGTGTTGCATCTCTTGTTTTCTTATAAGCAAATACAACTAGTATATCCTGGGGCAGTCTATTCTTAGAAGCAAATCTTGAATTAACTTTGTATATTTGATCAATTCCGGGAGGGTCTTCTGAAGCCTCTAAGTAATTCTGTAGAAGCTTTGAAAAATGGACTTCAAGATCAGTCTTTCCAAAATCTTCTGGCACTCCTCTGAAACATAAATTACAGTTTCTGCAATGTACCTCCAAAACTTCAATCTTTTGAGCGGCTTTTTCTTGAGATAAATCTTGTTTCCTGGGGTTTTGTGTTTATTCTCAGAGTACAAAGTCCAGTAGCACCTTAGAGACCAACAAGATTTGGGAGGGGGGGTATAAGCTTTTGAGAGTTAAAGGTCCCTTTGTCAGACTCTGGAAACTTATATGCCGGACTTGAATCTAGGTCTTCTACTGCATACCAACACAGCTACTCCCCCCCCCCCCCAGAGTACCCCAGAGTAAGATCTGGCTATATTTAGATACTCATGAGCTACTTTTCTTTCTGACCGGGACTCAAAGCAACTTACAGCATTGTTCTCCCCTCCTTCATTTTATTCTCAAAACAATCCCCCCATGAGGTAGGCTAAAGAGACAGAATGATCATCCAGTGAGCTTCCATGGCTTAGTGGGGATTTAACCATGGGTCTCTCATATCCTCACTCTCTAACCACTATACCACGCTGTCTCTCCGTTTGCTGTGGTTAGAATATAGGAGGGCATTCGAGCCTTTGGGCAAAGGAAAAACACCTAGAAGTATGTTGCTACTTCTTGCTCTGAGAAGATTTCAAACAGATCGTTTGCCTCCACTCCCTTTCTTGAAAGAGCGATACCTGTTAAGGCGTTTTCCCATTAGGAAGACTTCATTCTGAATCACTATCTCAGGCACCATAAATATTTTGTCATTATGTATTCATGCAGTTTCAATTATAATAGTTCTAATTAAAAACCATGCCGATTTCATATGCTGTGAGTGTGTTTTATTCTAATTCAGACTCTCAGAATGTTCTGTTTGTTTTGTGGCTAAGATGCATGGAAAATGATAATAACTTTACACAGTTGGTGAATGTGAGATGATTTCATGGCTCACAGGCTGACAATGCATCATGAAAGGTAGGCTAGTGGAACAAAACAGTTAATTTTGCTGCCTTTAAAAATAGAATCCAAGCATGCAATTTAAAATTGCATGCCTTTAAAAGCATGCCTTTAAAAATAGAATCCAAGCATGCAATATCAAATGATATGATGATTGGAACAGAAATAAAAGAATGCTTTGGGAAACAACAGACACAATCTTCTAAATTGCGAGTATCCATCACAAGAAATGCCTCTATCTCAGATACAGAACAATGGACCAAGGTGGATATGTTCATGCCAAATAAATTTACTATACAAATCTAAACAGACTTACAGCCTTCAAAACCATTGACTTCAATGGACGTAGAAAGCTACAAGTCTGCTTAAGACTGCACTGTTATTCTATGGGGATAGACCAAGATGAGTAGCCATGTTGGTCTGTCTGTAGCAGTAGAATACAGCAAAAATCTAGCAGCACCTTAAAGACTAACCAAATTTGTAGTGGGGTATGAGTTTTCATGAGCAATGACTGAAATGAGCAATGACTCATGAAAACTCATACCCTGCCACAGATTTAGTTAGTCTTTAAGATGCTACTGGTCTCTTGCTCTTTTCTATTGTTATTCTGTTTTGTAAAAAAGAGCAAGAATCCAGCAGCACCTTATAGACTAACCAAATTTATGGCAGCTTATCACTCTTTTGGAAGAAAGGGAAGTTTTGGTGCTTGATGCTATAGTTGACTATTGGAACCACTGTCTGGTTCCCCCACAGTCTTGTCTCCAGGTGAGTGGCTAGCAGTGATACTATAACTCTAATATGGAATGTGCCACACAAGTTATTAACATGGAGTGCAAAGATCCTGTTCTTTCTCTTATGCCTAGCAAAATGTCTTATACAGGCATTAAAATGTAAGTGCTACTAAAGTGTTGCCATTTGCCTGGTGACAGCAGGCAACTCCCACCCTTCCTTTGCTAATTATAGCCAAAAAAGAGTAACATTGATGATGATGCTCCAGGAATTCTCCCAGTCTGTATGGTTTTTATCATACAGACTGGGGAAATTCCTAGAGCATCCCCTGGAAGTGATGTCATGGCCAGCAACTCTTCCCTTCCATCCCAAAGTGACCTCACTTCTGGGTGAGGCTTTAGGAATTGCCCAATCTCTATGGCAAAGACCATAGAGATTAGGAGAATTTTTAGATGGCTATGGAGGAAATGATGTCACCCAAAACACTATTGTCCCCAGGAACTGCTCTAAAAACCTCCCAGCATGTACTGAAGGAGTGCTGGCAAACTGTGCTACCATTATCCAGTGTTCACCCTCCTACTGAGCCAGTTTGGTTTAGTGGTTAAGTGCGCAGACTCTAATCTGGGAGAACCGGGTTTGATTCCCCACTCCTCCACTTGCACCTGGCTGGGTGACCTTGGGCAAGCCATAGCTCTGTACCAGCGGTTCTCTCAAGGACAGCTTGGGAAAAAGCTCTCTCAGCCCCACCTACCTCACAGGGTGTCTGTTGTGGGGAGGGGAAGGGAAAGGAGTTTGTAAACCGCTCTGAAACTCCAAGTGATTGAAGGGCGGGGTATAAATCTAATCTCTTCTTCTCTTCTTCTTCTACTGTACTTATGTGTTTCATGTATAAAATTGAATATCTGCAAAGGCTATGTTATGTTCAGTCTGTATAAGCAACACTTCCTCATGAACATGCATGTTTTGGAGTTTCTTATACATTTCATCACTGGGTTTGCAGTGAATATACAGGTCAAAAGAGTCTAAAAGTGCCATTTTAAGCAAAGTTGCATCCTTCTAAGAATATTAAAGTCAGTGTTCCTAGAAAGATGTAACTCTGCATATGATGGCACTGTAGACTGACCACATGAATTCATTCAAGGAACTCCACTGATTTATAGAAAACATACTAATAAAGCTGTTTTAGGAACACCTAAGAGCCTGGGCGTGCCTAGTGGGCTTCTTTTTTGGAATGGCATCCCATCACCACCACACTGCATGGCACTTTTGAATGACTCTTCAGTTCCAAATTCATTTATTATGTGGCAATCAGAGCAGCTGTTTGGGCATCCAAAGCCCACTGGAAGCACAGAATTAATTTTAAAGCTCTTCAAATCCCAGGCCATATTTGATGCCTGTTTCAAAGGACTATTTTTAACCCAGGCCAGGTACTAAAATATTGTTTTGATTTACATTGCTTTCTTTTCTATTATCATATGATTTTAATTGTTACCATCTAGCATTCAGTGCTAGTCTTGCAAAAAGAGGGTGAGAGAATTAACAGGCATGTCTTACTAGAGTAGCCCTTTGCTTGTGAAGTCATTATTCACAGGTTATATCAGACTGCATGGTAATAACCTATGCAATCTCACTGCCAGCTTGTCTGGGGCAAATGATAATTCTGACACTTGGTAATGCATCACTTTCACAGCAGTTAAGGATTTATTAGCTTGGGAAAGCTCACAGATCCTATGGTATTTATACAGTTTTCTTGCCTGTGCAATTCTCTGATATTGTCTTAAGAATTTTTAACTTAAAGTAACTGGGTCAAATAAGAGGCACAGAGTTCATTATTCATCCTTCCAGACAGAGCTTTTGTCTCCTCTTTAAGTTTGCAGGTTATTTAGGATTCACTGTTTCTCTGCCTATCATAAACATTTACCAATGTTGCTGCCGTACTCTCAGTCTTCCCAAAGGAGTCTAGATAGAGTTTAATATCCAGCAAAGCAAAAGAAGCCATCTCATAAAATAGATCCATTTTTCTTGTGATGGGACAGCTATCTCTAGGTGTTGCAATTAATTGCTTGAAGTAATGAGATACTGTCTGGAACAGCAGACTAACTCCAATTAACTCGAGGGCCATGATTACAAAAGCAACTAGTTCCAGAAGCTTCCAGAAACTGCAACCGTACCCCAAAATGTTAACAGCTGATGAACCCTTTCTTATGATAGGATTTAATGGCAGTTGCTGGAAGAGGAGACAACAACTCAAGAGGACAGAGACCCTACTTGCATGGGGCATAAAGAAAGGGTGTTAGACCAATGAAAATCATAAGAATTGTAAAAAATTTTTTTTAAAAGCACTCCATTATTAAGGATACATCAATTTCCAATTTAGACGTATTTATTTCCTTCACTGCCCCCCCCCCCCAGAACTGAACACAAACAAATGGTAACCATATAAACTAAGCTTATTATCCCGGTCCGATCCTTGAATCTGTTAGACATCTTCAATATGCTTTATGATAATTTACTGCTCACCTATATGTATGGACTGATAGTTTCCATTTTTGTTTCTGACTCCGTCTTGACTCTAATTGGCCCTTCCTGGCAACTACCCCCTCCCCCATATGTAATGGATGAGGAAATTCTGTTTCACTGTATGTGAAGAAGTGTGCTTGCACACAAACGCTTATACCTTGAATAAAACCTTGTTGGTCTTAAAGGTACCACTGGACTCAAACTTTGTTCTGTTGCTTCAGACCAACATGGCTTCCCACCTGAACTGAAAAACCTTCACAGATGTCCCCTTCACTTGACCAGTGGAAAGAGGCTTCTGGAAGACTCAATAGCTATAATGATCTTAATATATAATAACCAATAGTACATCATTTATGTCACTGAGATCTCACCGTTCTCCACTGTGGGGATTCAAAGTGGCTTACATCATTCTCTTCTCACCCATTTTATCTCACAAAAACCCTGTGAGGTAGGTTAGGCTGATTAGTCCAAGGTAATTCAGCAAGTTTCCATGGCAGAGTAAGGTTTCAAACCTGGGTCTCCCCAGATCCTAGTCTGACATTCACTACACCTCACTGTTTCATAATTTGTGTTCATGTAAATATACATCATTTGTAATTGTGTAAATTAATTACTACTCTTGCCCACCTCACTTCATTGGTAACTGGGTTTCTTTGTCTATTGAAAGAAGGCAGCTTAATAACAGCTCTGGTACATAAAAATATTTACAAATAGCTTTACTGGAAAATGCTGCTGCAGAAGTGTGGTTAGCTTGAATCAGTTTTGCATATGCTGATTTAAAGGTATGACAGTAGTCCTCTTGGAATCCAGAACATCAAGATTCTTCAGTAAAAGATGCATTGATTGGAAGCATGTTCAGCTCAGAGGTTTCCCATTGGTAGAAATCATCCACTGAAATGAAGGTTCACAAATAAATAACCAATTAATCAATGGCTGACACTGCAATTTTTAGCAGAATTCTATCCTTCTAAATCCATTGGCTTCAACAGACTTTGAAGGGTGTATTTATGCTCAGGATGGCACTGTAAGAGTCAGAATATAAGATCAGCATCCTAATGCATTGTATCTGTAACTTGACGGTACCATGGCAGAATGCAGGGGGTAAGGAAGAAAATCAAACATATGAAAGGTCTCTCCCATAAAAGAACTCTCTGAATAGTCCATATGACTACTGTATGCCCAGTATGGCACCCAACCAAACACACACATACAATAATATAATTATTAATATTAATATAGAACTATAACCTTTCTAATCATCAGATTACTTCTGAGCATGTAAGGTTGTTTCTCCCCACCACTGTTGAGTCTTAACCAGTCCTTATGTATCTGGAATGAGAGGGAAGGCTTCTGTTGTGGCCTTCATGCTGTTTCCCTCAGCATGACACACAGCAGTTCAGGCAAGAACATAAGAATGCCAAGGTGCCTGGAAGAGAGCAAGCTGCTGGTGGAATAGAGTTGCCATGTTGGGGAGTAGGTGGAGTAGGCTGGTTGCTGGGTGGGGCCTGGAGATCTCCCAGAATTATATCTTTTCCCCTAGACAACAGATTTCAGTTCCCCTGGGGAAAAATCGCTTCTTTGGAGGGTGGATTCTATGGACTTATACCCAGTAGAGGTGCCTCCCCCTCCCGAAACCCCCCCTCCCAAGGGCTCTACACCTATATCTCCAGGAATTTCCTGACCCAGAGTTGGCAAACCTGTGGAGACAGGGAAGTAAAACCATAACCAACCCAATGTGGACAGCTTGCCCTTTTCCCAGTGTCTATTGTGGTGGTGGTTTTACTTTGTTTTCTCCACAACCAGCTTGTGCTTCTTCTAGTAGCTGCCTGGGTGCTGGGATAAGAGGGCTGAGGCTGTGCAGAACGGGACATTGTTGGAGAGAATGGGCATTTTATTTTCATTTCTGGCATAGGGTTCACCGTTTACTGATCCTCCAGTCATTCTGACTGTAGTTTTTCAAGGTGAGAATCACCTGCCTACCTCAATATATCAGGCAATGGCCTTACACTCTTTTATGAAACATGTCACATACCACAGTGGAAAATGGCACTCAGAATTGTCACAGGTGCTGTGTTAAAAAGCCATGTGTGGCTCCTGAGTTACTGAGTATCACTGGAATGTTAGATAGAATCAAGCATCCTATATCATTAAATGTGGTGTTCTGACTATGACAGCAATAAAGAGTTATAGGCAGTTTAACTTTGTTTCTCAGGTGAAGCTATAGAAGTGCGTAGATAGAAGACCAAGTTCAAAAGGAGGCTACTTTTCGGTTACCCATAATGCAATGTGTTTTTTCTCTGGTAAGTTCTTCTTGTCTCTTTTCATGCTCATTCTTGACTTCATGTGCAAGTCTCTTAGAAAATGGAAGGAACATTTCTGCTTATTGGAAAACGGGGGGTGGGGGAGTGTGGTGGCATTTTAGTTATCCCATTTAAGGAAAACCCTTAGGACATTCTTCACACACTCCACAGATCAATGCAAATTGACAGCAAAGCATCAGAAAGCTGTAGAACTGTAATTGAAAATTGCAACTCTCCTGTGTTAAAATTCCTCCAGGCATTTCATGGCTACCTCCATCAAATTACACCATCTCACCATTTTCAGTATTACATTTTCCTCTTCCCCCCTCCCCCCAGGTCTTAAAGTGAGAAGTTCAGATAACTTCCATAATGAATTAAATGACAGTGCTTCTGTATACCCAGTTCCTTCCTGTGAACAAAATAAATCAACATTTTATTTTTTAAAAAATATCAGCAGTAAAAGTTGATACCGCTGTTTGCAACAGTGAAATTATAATGACACAAAGAACCAATTTTCACAAAGAGAGGCTGAAATAGAATAAAAACTAGGGAAATGGAAGGGAAATTAATTTGTTTTTCAGAAAACTGGGAAATGAGGGAAAACAAACATTGCTTTCTAGCATAGTCATAGCAAAGATCTTCTTCGTGGTCTCTGTGCATCACACCTCTGGGATAAAGTGCGCCTGCGCCGATCCCGATCGGTAATCTTCAAAGCCTAACGGATTTTCGCGCCAGCTCCCCGATCACGTGCACGTCCCACTGCGCATGACCCGGGGAGAGGCACGAGGATCCCGCCAGTTCTCTTCTGACCGCCGCGTCGTGAGGACCCCCTCTCCGCTCCGGTCAGTAGTTAACTTTCGTTTCTTCTTTTTCCAACTTTGGAAAGGCCTTTCGGACTGATTTTCTTGGCTTTACTTGACCTACGGACTGTTTTTCCTGGACTCTCTTTTGGATTCTCCTCCTTCTACTCCCCGCCCGGCCTATGGCCCAGCGGTGGGGTTTCTTTAAACGCTGCCTTAAGTGTGGGAGTAAAATCCCCCCCCCCAGACAAGCACTCCCTCTGCTTGCTGTGCCTAGGCGAGTCGCATCGTGTCGACTCCTGTTCGAGTTGCGCCGCGTTCTCCAAACAAACTCGTAAGAACCGGGCGGCCCGACTCAGAGTGGCTCTCTTGGAGGCAGCGTTGTCACCGAAGATGTCCGCAGCCGACGCCTTGGCAACATCCCCATCGGTACTGACGGGCCCGACGTCGCCACCGATGCGCAGCCCTTCCGGCACCGAGAAGTCGGCACCGAAAAGACCCCTCTCACTGCCACGAACTCCCGCTAAGAAGCGTAAGGAGGGCAAAGAGGGTAAGGGCAAGCTGAAGCACAAAACCTCGAGTGCTTCGTCGACGCATCCCGCGTCCGACATGACCCAGCACGGGTCTCCACAGCTTGACCCTCCAGGGCGCGAGCGACCCCGGGGCAGCCCCGTCTCCCCGATGCCGCGACCCATCCAGCTCACAGATTCGGAACCCGACATCGAGCTGATGCAGATCCCTCATAGCAGTCCTGAGACAGGGCCCGACCTGATGCCGGCACCGAGAGGCGAGCGAGACTGGCGCCTCCCCCCATCTTCGGTGCCGTGGGACGTCCGTCAATGGCGATACCTGTATGGTTCCTCCTACCTGCCACCTCCACAGTGGTACCCAGCGGAGTGGGATCGCCAATCGACATCGTTAAGAGTCTCCCGATGCCGAGATCCCCCGGCCCCGCCTCCGACACCGATACCGAAACCGAAACCGATACCGAAACTAACGATGCTGATACCCACCTCACCCGATATCGACCTCCCTCCTTATCAGCCAGATCCGTCGACCCCTATGTCTCCCTCCGAACATTCTGACCATTCGATGCCCGAATCTCCCGAATCATCCGATGACGAATCTCCCATCCAGCCGTCACCATCCCCTGATGTGGCTGAAAATTTACCAATCTCCCCCTCCGAGGACGTGAAATCCTATGGAGAAGTTATCAAACGAATGGCACATTCCTTGGCACTTGCCACGGTCCAACCAACTCCTACCGCTACCGATGCCATCTTTGACATCGTACAGATGGACACATCCACCGCGGTAGCGTTGCCACTAATTTCGGTGCTCTTGAGCACTGCCAAAGAATCCTGGGGCCACCCCTCCTCAACCCCAATTTCCAACAAGAGGTTAGACCGCGAAGATCTCCCACTGAACCCCAATGGCAGAGACCGCCGTCTACTGTTTATCAACAGAAACCTTATGGCCATAAGCCACGATTCCCGTCCGTTTCCGCTTCCAAGACTAAACCACCCAAGCCGAACAAGCAGAGTCTTTGACTCTCCCATTCGCTCCGATATTCCCACCCGTCTATCCCCCTTCCTACTAGCATGGCAACGTATCACGACAGACAAATGGGCACTGTCGGTCGTAGCAGAAGGCTACAGAATAGAATTTTTCCAGATTCCACAAGAATCGTACTTCGTAACCACCCCTCCCTCCGACACCCTATCGTCGGAAGTCGAAGCCCTCCTCTCAAAAGATGCCATAGAACAGGTACCAACAAACCACCTTCAGCGGGGGTTCTACTCCCGCTACTTCACGGTCCCAAAAAAGGATGGTGGACTTCGTCCCATATTAGATCTGCGGAACCTCAATGCGTTCATCACCTACAAGAAATTCCGTATGACCACTCTACAGACCATCCTACCGCTACTAGAAGCCAACGCGTGGATGGTGACGCTGGACTTAAAGGACACATACTTTCATGTGACGATCCACCCGTCACACAGACAGTACCTACGCTTTGCGATCGGTCCGCGTCACTTCCAGTACAAGGCCCTACCCTTTGGCCTCTCTACAGCTCCTCGTGTCTTCACGAAGCTTATGGCAGTAGTAGCGGCACATCTGAGACTCCAAGGTGTCCACCTTTACCCCTACCTGGACGACTGGCTTCTAGTCGCCCCCTCTACGACGGAACTACAGAACCACATCTCTACTACCCTTCGTACCCTAGAATCACTAGGGCTGACTATAAACCTCAAAAAGTCCATGCTTATCCCTTCCAGACGGGTTCAGTTTATCGGAGCTATCCTGGACTCCTTGCAATGCAGAGCATTCCTACCCCCCAACAGAGCAGCGGACATAGTCTCCCTTCTCCAGGCTATCCAAGAGACCAAGGAGGCTACAGCCAAACAAATCCTTCGCCTGCTAGGCCTGATGGCCGCAACAACAGCAGTAATTCCCTTCGCCAAATTGCGAATGAGACCACTGCAGCTTTGGTTCTTGAGGCGTTTCCGCCCCAAATTCCACTCCCTCTCCAAACTTTTCCAGATATCTACCCAGGTCCTGGAGACCCTGAATTGGTGGCTTGTGCCCCAGAATTTACACTCAGGTGCACCTTTCCGGCTTCCACCCCCCTCAGCGACCGTCACCACGGACGCATCCCTATGGGGCTGGGGAGCTCACCTGGAAGGTGTAGGTGTGGGAGACAGGTGGCACCCCTCTGTGGCACACAACCATATCAATTTCTTAGAGCTGCTGGCAGTTCTCTACGCAGTGAGATCTTTCCGCCAATCCCTTATGGGGAAAACGGCGACTGTCCTTACAGACAACACCACCACTATGTTTTACATCAACCGCCAGGGCGGGACGGTCTCCCGTGGACTTTGCCGGTTAGCGATAGAGCTGTGGAACGAGTGCCAGGCACTAGATATTCACCTGGTGGCGACTCATCTCCCAGGACTACTCAACGTCCAAGCGGACTTCCTAAGCAGAGGAGGAGCATCCCTACACGAGTGGGAGCTGAACCCCCTCTACCTGACTCAGATCTTCGACCACTGGGGACATCCATCCGTGGATGTATTCGCCTCTCGGGAGAACAAGAAGTGCCATCTATTCTGTTCCAGAGCAGGAACGGACCCGACCTCTCTCGGAGACGGTCTCCTCTTCCGGTGGACAGGGAAATGGTTGTACCTATTTCCCCCAATCCCTCTCATACCGAGAGTAGTCCACAAACTATTGACAGAGCGACCGTGGGCAATTCTAGTTACCCCATGGTGGCCGAGACAACCCTGGTTCCCCACGCTCCTCAGCCTCTCACGAGGGACGTATCTCCATCTCCCGACGGACCCGGACCTCCTCGGGATGCGCGGGGGCCGAGTACTGCACCACGATGTGCCCAGGCTGAAATTGACAATGTGGCTGATCCAAACTTAGGGTTAGAATCACGCATTGCTCAAGTTCTACTGAACTCACGCAAACTCTCCACTCGACGTTCATATGAATCAAAATGGACTAAATTTTTAACTTTCCTGGCATCTGTGGGACGACCCTCAGTCCCCGCTGGACTTAAGGATGTTTTTGGTTTCCTCCTGTCATGTAAGGACAGGGGACTGTGTCACTCATCTATCCGAGTCTACTTGTCAGCCATCTCAGTCAATCATCCTAAGATTGATGGCTATTCGGTGTTTTCCCACCCAACAACGAAACAATTCCTCAAGGGAATGAATCGCCTCTATCCCCCAGTGCGGACACCAGTCCCGGCATGGGACTTGCCCCTGGTTCTCACTAAGCTGATGGGAAAACCCTTCGAACCCATGGTCTCATGCAGTCTTCAGCTTTTGTCATGGAAGGTTGCATTTTTAGTGGCCATCACGTCTACTCGACGCGTGAGTGAGCTCTCGGCGTTCCATTGCGACCCACCATACCTCACGTTTCATCATAATGCCGTCACTTTGGCTCCAGATGTCGCTTTCCTGCCTAAGATAGTCTCGGACTTCCATATAGGGGCGGATATCACCTTGCCGGTATTTTTTCCTGATCCCCAGGACCCAACGCAACGTAGTCTACACACTTTAGATGTCAAGAGAGCCCTGTCTTTCTACTTGCACCGGACAAAATCCTTTCGCAAGTCTCCAGCTCTCTTCATTTCTTATGCCTTGCCCAGGCAGGGACAGAAACTGTCGTCTCAAAGACTCTCGAAGTGGATAGTTGAGATGATAAAACTCGCCTATCTTCTGGCCAAAAGGCCACTGCCGGCGTCCCTCCGGGCACACTCCACTCGAGCCGTGGCTACTTCCACAGCATTCCTCAAGGGCATTCCCCTGGGAGACATCTGCAATGCTGCAACGTGGGCGTCCCCTCACACGTTTGTGAACCATTACGCCCTAGATGTCTGCGTCCATCAGCGTTCTAGGGTGGGCCGTGCAGTCCTGCAAGCAGCTCAGATGTGAGACCTCCAGCACCCACCTCCAGGTATGTGGTGTTTATTGCTCGCTATTCTCCCAGAGGTGTGATGCACAGAGACCACGAAGAAGATATACAGGTTGCTTACCTGTAATTGGAGATCTTCGAGTGGTCATCTGTGCATTCACACCACCCGCCCTCCTTCCCCTCTGCTTTCGGTCTCCGTCACTTTTCCTTGGGGGCTGTTAGCAGCGGTCAGAAGGAACTGGCAGGATCCTCGTGCCTCTCCCCGGGTCATGCGCAGTGGGACGTGCACGTGACCGGGGAGCTGGCGCGAAAATCCGTTAGGCTTTGAAGATTACCGATCGGGATCGGCGCAGGCGCACTTTATCCCAGAGGTGTGAATGCACAGATGACCACTCGAAGATCTCCAATTACAGGTAAGCAACCTGTATTTTCATAGACAGCAAAAGTTACCTTTATTTGTTAAGTAACGGTGCCTGTCAACAACTATTCTGGTTTTACAGTCAGCTTTCCGTACTATTTTTGTTTCCTAGTATTGATATCATTTGCTGATTCAATAAATCCCAAGAATCCAGATTATTTTTCTCCCCAGACTGTTGAATTATATAATGTTTTCCCTAATGCTCTCCCATTTTAAAAAAAGTACTGATTTATCATGATTTATCCTGCTTCCAACACAACTGTGGTCTTTTCAGGTTTGAATTGATATAGCACTTTATCAGTGGAGTGTTCACAGAAATACTTCAGGATTTTTTACAAGAAAAAGACAATGTTGAAACAGATAAATTCCCCCCCTACTTCATCCATTTAATTGCAGATCAGAAAGGGAGCATGGGAAACGCAATCATGATAAACCAGAACAGCATGCAACAGAAAATGACAGTCACTACTAGCTGCATTGTCAACCATTCCTATGCTCCACTGATATAGCCTCAGCTGAAATGAGTTCAGCATCTGCTCCACTCATAAACATTCATGTGAAGTCACTGTTGAATGACAAGACCTGTCCCAGTATGCTGTCAGTTTAATCAAGGAACAGAGTGCAAATCTCAGAGCTAAGTCACTTTTGCCATCTCCTATGCTCCTAGCTAGATGGGACACTTAATTCCACCCAACTGGGCTGTACCACAGGTATGCACAAGCATTTAATAGGATGAGGAATTGGGTAAGGGAACTTCAAGCAATGAGCGTAGTGCTCCCAGACAATAACTAAAGGGTTTTGGGGGGGGTTTTTTGCTAATGCAAGGGCACAAAAGAATATACAGTGGCAGAAGACAGGGGTTGCACTAGTATAGCATTAATTCTCCACCCAATCACTTTTTGGGGGGTTGTCATCTAGAACACACCTTATCTCAATTCACAGATACATACTTACAGATATATTCTAGTTGTTGAGAGCCAGTTTGGTGTAGTGGTTAAGTGCACGGACTCTAATCTGGGAGAACCAGGTTTGATTCCCCAATCCTCCACTTGCACCTGCTGGATGACCTTGGGCAAGCCATAGCTCTGTAGCAGCTGTTCTCTCAAGCACAATTATCTTAGAGCTCTCTCAGCCCCACCTACCTCACAGGGTGTCTATTGAGGGGAGGGGAAGGAAAAGGAGTTCGTAAGCTGCTCTGAGACTCCAAGTGAAGGGCGGGGTATAAATCCAATCTCTTCTTCTTCTTGTGCTCTCAAAATAGTTTCATAAATGGTTGAGTCATCTTTCATATGATTAATAGCAAATGTACTTATTCTAAAATTCAGGCATTTGTTTATATATGTATATACATAATTATATGCCATATATTTGATAGTTTGATGAACTGCAGACATCAATGACAAATTGTTGAGCTGCTTGACATATTGCAGAACTATGTGATAAACAGCATTCATTGTCTGCCCCTCTCTGCCTTAGCTATACCTTCCCTATTAATATATCTTTGCCAAGGCAGGCCTAGCTGCCTGGTCCCTGAAGCTGTCCACCAGTAGAAGCCTGCTTAATGTGCACTGAGCTTTCACCTGTCAAATTTGCGGAGAATCACACTGAGGATGTCTAATCCTCAGAACAACAGTAAACATCTGCTGTAATTTAAATTTTATTTATAATTCTTGTGCCAGACTGGTAAGAATTTGAACCAGGCCTATGTCCACTGTTATCCAAAGAGGCAGTCTCCTATTTAATTGGGGAAATTAGTTTAGCAAAGCGAGAGAGGATAACTGGGATTCTCCAGCAATGTTTATGGCCCAAGGATCTTTCCCTTAGAGAACTCTCAAAATAAACCAGTCAGATGTTCAACTGGAAAGGGTTTTATTGAAACAAAAATAAAAGGAGGCAAAATGCACAAACACACTGAAAACACACAAACTAGTTAAGAGGAAATCAGGGAGGAGAGGGAGGTGATAGTTACCAATCAGGGAAGGCGATAGTTACCAGTCTCAGAAAGTGAGGTCTGCAGAGGCAGCTGCAAAACAACCATCATTTCACAAAGCGAAGGAGAGAGGGAGCCCACACACAAGTGGGGGTGTGAGGTATGGTGCCGAGAACACACACATACACACACACACACACACACACACACACACAGAGCTGTGGTGCAGAGTGGTGGCAGTTATATGAAAAAAATGTTCCCTGGGCAGTCTGACCCAAATAATGGGGAATTTCACGCAGCCAATATGTTCTGTTTCAGGGACTCTTCAGTAACAGTTTCTGACAGGCATTTCACACAGAACCATATTGGTACTGGTTCCCTAATGGAACATATTGGCCCATTCACACAGATATGTGCCTCTCCCATTGGGGAAGCGTTCCTGAGCCGGTTTACCTTGAAACCTCCTCCCAAGCGTTCTTCAGTTCTTGTACCAGTCCTGAAGTGCTACGGGGTGCTGTGTGAAATGCCCTGAAGCACTTCCTCCAATGATGAGTGTTTTCGCGCCTCTTTAAAAACGTTACTGAACCGGCTTGGAATAAACCAGTACAGTGACGGCACAGGGACTTGGTAAAATAGTTGGGGCTCTATTTTATATTAAGTACTTTTAGCACTGATGGCACAAATTGGTTCCCTCTCTCTCTCTCTCGCACACACACACACACACACACACACATGGTGTTTTAAGACTCAGCCTGGATCTCTCTCTCCCCCCCCCCCACATTTTAAGACTCAGCCTGGATATCTCTCTCTCTCTCTCTCTCTCTCTCTCGCACACACACACACACAAACACATGGCATTTTAAGTGTTAATGCTTCCTTGAATACTGGACAGGAAAGCTGGTTTTAAGACTCAGCCTGAAAAGTAAAACTATAGGAGGGCATTGACATTTGCCTTAAGGTTGTTAGTTGCTATCCTGTGCTGAAGAGCCCAGTTTTTGGTGGCATGAAAATAAAGCCCTAGGTACTTAAAGTATCTTACTTGCTCAAGCTTATGGTCTCCAGTCCTCCATATAAATTGCTTCCTAGATTTTGCAAAAACTATGATTTTTGATTTCTCATAACTTAGTTCTAATTTGCTGATCTTACAGTCATCCTGGCAGCGATTTAGAAGTCGGAGTAGACCCACACAAGTGCACGAAAGCAGGACCGCATCATCTGCATACCACAAGATTGGTATGTGGGCGGAGCCTAACTTTGGACAATGTCCATCCACTTGATTTAAGAACGGAGCCAAATCCCACAAGAAAAAATTAAAGAGGGGCGCAAAGCACACAACCCTGTTTGACTCCTTTATTAGTAGAGCTCTTGTAACCCCTACATCCTTGATTTTATTTATTTATTTATTGTTCAATTTATATCCCACCCTCCCTGCAAAGCTGGCTCAGGGTGGCTCACATTCATAAAAATGTGTTATAAAACACTTGAATACACTGAAGTAACACATAAAATCCAATAAAATAATCCTCAAAACAATACATACAATTTATAACAATAGTGCTGTTGATGTTTCACATTCAGAGATGGCTTGCAGTTGTACAGATGTTCTGTTTTTATGCCGACTATCCAAACCGGGGTTTGGTGGTGATGGATCTTGGCCTAGCTTGCCTAGGCCACTAGCAGCCTCATTCAGGTCTGTCACAAAAACCAAGGGTTACTGATTAAGCCTTTAGCCATTAGCTGTTATGCCTAGCCGACTCGCAACTATGCATATTAATTAATATTCACTTGTGGGCCACCCACATGAACGGGAAGAGGGAATAAAGTTAAAATTACTTCAAAAAGTTGATATTTAGAGACCACAGGTGTGTTTGGGCGAGATTAGCCTTTGATGTACATGGGAAAGGTACAAGGACTTGGCATAGGTGAAATGTCAAGTCCTTAGAATAGATCTTTAAGGACACGTATTTGTAGGAAATAACCATACATAAAATACGCCTCCGCCTGTTTGAACTGTATATGTATTCTGGATGTAACTTCATAATCTTTGGGAAAACCCTTTGCAAGTTTTTCCTGCTTTTTGCTAGCAATAAAGCTTCCTTTGAATCATCTGAATCTCTGGCTCCCTTGTGTTTCCTAAATTAGGATACAGGTACATGAGGTCTCTATTAAAGTAACAGAGGTGATATTAGTGGGGGCGGCTCCTAGATTTATAGGTTACTACTCCAGCTAGAAACAGAAGAACAAGTGAAAACATGAAATTGATGCAGAATTTTAAAGAACAAATCTCTATGCATCAATGGGAATGGCTATGGAAAAATGATGTCAAGTTTACAGACAGTCAGTCATTAAGAGAAAACTGATACAAAATGTTTACATTAACTCCAAAGGATATAGAAGAAGTGAACAAAAACTATAAAGAAAAATGTGGAAAATGTTAAGACATAGACAGAATCTTCTTTCATACATGGTGGACATGTAAAAAAGCAAAAAGATACTGGAAGGAAATACATGGAGAAATGCAGAATATATAATAGTTTAAATTCCCCATGGAAGCCAAGAATATGTTGTTAGGTATACTGCCTAACAATCTGCCAAAATTTTTGGAAGAGATATTCAGATATATGGTGACAGCTGCACCATATTATTTATGCAGCAAAATGGAAAGCAGATGTTTGCCCATGCTTAGAAGAATGGCAAAATAAACTAGCAGAGTATGCAGTGATGGCGAAATTAACTTATTTGAGAAATAAACCAGTTACAAAATTTGAGGAGAGATGGTGTGTGTATTATGTAATCAGGAGACAAATTTAGAATGAGAAGTAGTTTAAAATATTGTATACAAATGTATTGTAATGAAGAAGCAGAATGAGAATCAATTTTAACTGGGCTCCTGGGCTCCCGGCAGCACCATGGAGCATGGGGTGCTGCTTTGCCTCCGCGCTGGAATGGAGGCAGCAACAATTTATGCGCTCCCGCGCGTCTCGGAGCTTACGAGGGCGGGGCTTGCCTTTTATGGGCAGGCGCCCCACCCCCATCATCGCAGTTGCTCCGTGTGCTCACCCATCCGCCCACCCTGTTTGCAGTGTAGGCTGTTGCTGGTCGCCATTTGGGGCCAGGTAGGAATTTTTGCACCTTAACCTGATTGACCGTTTGGTTGAGGTGTTTTTTGCCTCCCTTACACTGTGATTGGGGATTAAGGGCATAGATGGTGGATGAGTTTTGAATAGTATGGTCACTTGGCAGGTTTGTGCAAGCAAGAAATGGAACTGGTGAGCGCCTTATGGCATAACCCGATTGGGAACAGGAGGTCATCAGGATCTGCCCTAGGGCTTTGTGGTCCGGGGCGGTGAATGGGGTCTCCTCTGGGAACCTGTCAGGCTAGGCTCCTCCCCGAAGGTCTGTGTGGTCTCGGGGGTAGGCGCTCCTGGGGGGGTACCAGTATGCTGGGCTGCCGGTTATGAGCCAGAAGCGGCTGGCTTCAGATCGGAGCTAGGTGTTCTGCCCATATCAAGGGCAAGGAGGCCATGTCTAGGAAAGACGCCTGCCTTGCCTGTTCCTGTGCTTGCTTAGTTTTGTCCGTTGCTGCAATGTTCTGTTTAAATAGTTAATAAAGTGGCCCTTGTTTAATTCCAAACTGTTGTCTGCCTCTTTATTTCGGATGGGGGGGGCAAAAGTAAAATGTTGAATATAAATGTATTCCAACCCATTACATTTACTGTATTCTATAGACAGTGTTTTAAAATCTTTTTGTACAATGAAGGGGATGTTGGGGACAAAAATTTTCTATTTTCTATTGTATACCTATTTGCCAAAAGTAATAGCAAGTATGCAGTAATGGTCAAAATATGCAGTACTGAGTATACAGCAATAGTGAAACTAATAATTTATTTGAGAAACAGATTACTTACAAAATTTGAAATGTAAAATGTTGAATATAAATGTATCCCAACAGAAGAAATTTTTATTGTACCTTATAGGCAGTGTTCCGAAAACCCTTTAATGTAATAAGGGAAGAAATATTTCTTATCTCTTATTTTTTGTTTATGATATATAATTAATTTTCCTTTTCTGTATTTTTATACTATCTGTTTTTAAAAAAATTATAATAAATGCATATCGAATTTTATAGGCAAGGAAATGAAAGTGCCATGCTGATTAGTGACAGATCAAATTCAGTAGGGAATCAGGGGTCAAGAATTTTGTGATCATCTCTGAAAAAAATTGCTTCAATGGCATCGCCTTGCAGGGAAGCTTATTAACCATTTCTCCTGGCTTCAGAGTCTTCAGTTCTAGTAATGGGGTCCTATATATCAGGGAAGGCAAACACATTGCTTTTCAGCTGATTTTGAAGATAGAAGCATCTTTTTGCATTTTTATTTCCTTTCTTGCTTTCAGTAGCGTCTAGGGCAGGTGTTGCCATTATACGCTCAATTATTTGCACACAAATACAAATTATTTTAGCCTGAATTACACACATAATAGAGGGAAGGACTGGTTTCGGACTAGCAGTAGCCTGAACACTTATAAGATAATGGTGTATAATAGTTAAGTGAAGACATTTTATTTGTTAGAAAATGAAAAAAAATGACCAAAGGAAAAGATTGTCAGTAAGCAACTCTCCATGGCAATGAATTCTAATTGGTTTTAAGATAGTTGGAGTTTTGTGGACGTAAATGAGGGAGATCAGATTTCTCCTGGGCTAATTTTAAAGGCACATTTAATAGATTGAAAATGGCCATTCCTGATTCAGTGTTTCTCTGATCTCAAAGGGGAATGTCACAGAAGACAGTGAAATGTGGGTCCTGAATCCACTGGAGTGTGAATAATTTCGTTGCAGTAAAGAAAACATTGACTGATTCATACACAAATGCTTTAAAGCTGTACACTGTGCTCAGACAAAGGATTCCTAGACTTGCAAGTTTACACTGAAAAGAAAACTTCAGCTGGATTGTTCAGAAATAAATTTATTAATATATGGACTGTCTGATAATATTTCTGGTGGAAATACCAACAGAAATTTGAAAAGAGGGATCAAAACAGTATCAGTGCAGAACTGACAGCCATATTCAGAGCAAGGTGATTTGCATTCCGTTTCATAACATGCGTAACAATGAGTGATCAACACTGTTTGACAGTGAAATCTATTCTATTATGAAGTCAAAGGTACTGTTAGTTCTCAGAGAATGAATTTTGACTGAATTGTATTAGCTAAATATGAAAAGATGATCCCAATATATTAGTGTCAAAAACAATCATGGTAGAAAATGAGTGAGTGTGGCTGCATTCCGGAAATTTGCCTACACCATTACAAGTCAGAAAGCCCAGCTATGATGAAAGATAATACTACTGAAATTAAACTTTTTCCCCCTTCTGTATTTTTCTCTGTGTATCTCTGCATAGCTGCTGACTGAAGATTCATTTCATGGATCAGATGAAGTGGGTTGAAGTCTATACTGTTGTGGGTTTCCTAGAGGTAGCTGGTTGGCCACTGCATGAACTGAATGCTGGACTTGATGGGCTTTGGTCTGATTCAGCATAGTTCTTAAATTATGAAAGTTTATGCCATAATACAAGCCCCAGCCTATAGCTCTATGGTGTCATAATCTGATACATGCCAGCTGCAAAATCCACTTGTGACAGGGATGGGGTGTAAATTTCTTAGGCTATAAGATACCATAAAACTCCAGCAGACAAGTAAGGAACTTCCTGATGGCTGGTTGTGGCAGGCTAGCAGCAGCTGGGGTCCATCTGGGCTGACATTTTCACCCTTCTTTCTTCAGAGTTTAACCTGGGCAGGACCACAGCTGTGAGCATTTGGACACAAGCTTAATGTAAAGATCCATGAACAAAAGCTGTATAGGATGGGGGCTATAGTCAAGTGGTGAAGAGAGTGAGATTGAATGGTGGGAAAGCTGGCTGGATCTAACCCATTGTTTTTTGTAATATGGAACCTTTTCCTTTTTCTATGTTGCTCTGGTAACAAAAACAATCTAAAAATGCTCAAACAAACAAATTAATAAATCCTACTTCTTAATGGCTTAGAATGATAATTTTCTGATATCCTTCAGTATATTTGAATCTGCCAGCATGTTCCTCTATAATTTCCTCTCCTGCCCATCCTAAATAATCTTCTCAACATTTCTCACATATTCTCTTTTCTGGGCCCCATTATTTTTCAAGTATCTATCTTTCTGAGCTTTTCAGTATCTTCTTCTAGTGCCTAAGATACAACATCTCAGTAGGAGATTCTGTTGGTAGTAGCAGCCTCTCAGAGAAGGGTGCACAAACATCTACCAGTTTGGCTCACATCCTGTTTGCCAGTCACCTGCCACATCCTGTTCACCAGGAAACTGATTGCATTGATTATGATCCATTTATTACTTATTAAATGGTATTTTTTCAGTCAGTTGCCCTCATATCTTATAATGCTTTCTTCTCAACTGTATAAAACAAGGTATCTTGGAAGAGTGCTTTCTGGACTAAACAAAAAGCCTGGTCTATAAAGGACACTAGGATGGTCACTATTGGCTCTAAGACCTAACAGAAATGTTATTTCCCATAACTTATTTTGTGTGAGATCCTAAACCAATGATAAACAATTTGCCATTGATTTTTGTAAAAATAGCACTGTATTATTATAAAATTAATTACAGCTAGTGGGGAAAATATCATCTTCTCATTTTTATAGAACAAGGTTTCATTTAGGGGCTACTCATTTATACCACACACCTGAAAATTATATTTTTTCTGCCCTGAGATTCTACAGAGAATTGGATTCTGTTCCTTTGAAGTATGTTATAATTAGTAATATAATTAAAATAATGATAGTTCTGACAGTTTCCTAATGCCATTTTGTATAGGCAAGAAACAAAAAACAACCATTGCTGTCAGAAGAAGGTGTAAAACTCCCACAGTTCTTTTTCACTTCCCACTTCTTGTTCTCACTCTCTCTTTTGTATAGACAAAATAGTTCGAGGTTTGTGATAAGGCTAATAATTAAAAGTACCCACTTAAGGCTGTCCACCAGCTTCTCTTAAACCCCCTGTTAATTATAGAAAAGGAAATGAAGATTAGCAAAAGTGTCTTTTGGATAATACATGTATATGAATATTGTTCATTTTCAGTAATGTCCAAATGGCAACGTTCAGATGACAATCTGCTTTCAACCCCCTTTTGTGCATTACTCCAAGTGCTTGGGGTAATCACTGTGATTCTCACAAAGCCTATTGTTATGGTTCACAATGGAGATACAATGAGGGGGTGATGGGAATAGCAATGATATTGTTGCCACTGAGTCACTGAGGAGGCTTGTGGTGTATCAATATTTTTTCCATAAAATACATGGCATGGGAATAAAAACCAGTTTCTGTTAAATTGGATCTCCATTGGAATCATCATAAGACCACTGGGATTCAAGCATATTTTTCTTAGACATGCAGACCATCTTTCCTTCATTTTGGAATTGTTAGCAAAATCCATTCTAAAACTATACCTTTATTTTCCACTGAAACTATGATACAGCATTGGATCTACTATTCCCTCCCACTAAACAAGAACTCTTACACTGAAATTGGGAGGAAGGAGTCCAGTAGAACATTTTTCACCTAGAAGTGAACTATTTGATACAGCCCAATACTTTCAGTATTGGTGAATGTTGGCTTCAGAGAAATCCCTCATTAGGGTTTTTTTGTAGAAAAAGCCCAGCAGAAACTCATTAGCATATTAGGCCACACCCCTGACAGCGCAGCTCCCTCCCAGGATCGGCTTCCCCAGGTGCCCCGCAGCTTGGGGAACCCGAGGGAAGGAAGGCAGTTTCTGGATCAGCTTCCTCAGGCGCCCCACAGCTGTGGGGCACCTGGGGAACCCGAGGAGTTTAAACTGCCTTCCCTCATTGGATTGGCTTGGCTGCCCCAGGCGCCCCATGGCTTGCAAGCACCTGGGAAATCCGGGGGTGAGGCTGTAGGTGTGACCAACTCAGAAGCCAGCCAGAAATCCATTCCTGTGCATTCCTGCCCCAAAATAGCCCTGTCCTTCATGCATCCAGTGACTGAACACATGAAATTGCCTTGTACTGAATCAGACAACTGTTCAGTATGGGGTACTCCAACTGCCAGCAGCTCTCCAGGACTGCAGGGTGAAGTCTTATCCAACAGGCAGCTGTTCTCCAGAACCTCAGGTAGAGGGCTTTCATATCATCTTCTAACAGGAGATGTTAGGGACAGAACCTGGAACCTTCTGAACGCAAACTATGTGCTCTGCTACTGAACCATAGTTTCTTTCCATGGCCCCAGGGCTTAGTGGCCAGATAAACACATGATTGCATTTTAGGTCTATTTCTTTAAGTATTTTAAATGGTTTTATCCTGCTTTGGGGCTCATCTGTGTCCATAGTTTGGCTTACAACAAACCTGAAAACAAAATACCTCACAATCATTAAACAGGCAAATAAAACAAATAACTACTAGAGAACACAAGAACAAAACCATAAAAATTGAGAATTCAAACACTATTCAAAACAAATTATTTGATAGCACAAGTCCATGGAAACAAAATATATTTAGTGTGAATCTGCCACCACTGAAAAGGTTCTGTTTCATAGAGCCACCTTCCATATCTTTAATAGTGGGAACGCACAGAGCAGAGCTCCTGCAAATAACCCAAGTATCTTGGTAGGTACCTGAGTTCTCCCTAGAAGCCAAAATGCTAAATTGAGGTTATCATACTTTGGTCACATTATGGGAAGACAAGAGTCATTGGAAAAGACAATAATGCTAGGAAAACTGGAAGGCTGCAGGAAAAGAGGAAGATCCAACATGGGATGGATTGACTCAATAAAAGAAGCCATGGCCCTCAGTTTGTAAGACCTGAGAATGGCTGTTAATGATAGGATGTTTTGGAGAACATTAGTTCATAGGGTTGCCATAAGCAGAAAGCAACTTGATGGCACTTAATGTGAGACTTCTCTGTCTCAAAGAAAAGGCTCAGTGGCCTGCCGTCCCCTGGCAGCTGCGTAGGGATTCCGACAGGGAGAGTTTTATCCTGACCATGGGGTGCTGGGCTTTGTTTACAGGACTTTCCTGTCCCAGCCTGGATCTGGGGGGGGGGGGGAGGATATTGACTACAAGGGATTTTATATGTGCCTTACGTGTGTGTAAGTGTGGTGTTCCCTAGCTGAAGACCCTGGCCTTGGATCCCAACCAAATATTCCAAAAATAAAAACGAGGAATCACCTAGCGAGATGCGGTTCCCAGGAATTCATCACATCACTCCCTTGCATTCTAGACAAAGCTCAGGCCCATTTCCAGGAAAATCTGGCCCACTAGGTGCAACTGAACAATGTGGCTGAAGGAGGTGAAAGGGGGGCAGACCACCCACAAAAGATTTCTGCTCTCTAGAGCCAAACACACAAGTACTTCACTCATACACTTCACTCACACTCTCAAATTTGAGTTTAGGACTGCAACCATTCCTCTACGTCTGCATGAAATCATGTGTGTGCACTCACACACTTCAGAACTAAGGAAACAAAGTTGATTGATAGCAAATAGAGGGGTCAGTTACTGGGTAATATTACCTGTCCAGACGTGCAGATGCCCTTGAAGAGAATAGTGCCAACGGCCAGTGTTATGTGCTAGGAGGGGGCAGAGAAAGAGTGAGAATGGGGGGCTGTGCATGTACAGAGATAGGCTTTGGAAAACAATGCAGACCAATAGAAGGCCTTGGGGCTGGTCTCAGGTGAAGACAAAAGATTACCTGGGCCAATCCTGTGTTCCAGGGGGTTTGGCATCAGGAGGGGCCAGACCTGGATGTAACCAATAATGTTCTAGAGGTGCAGGGGCAGGCTTAACAATGGCCTTGATTAAATCAGCCAGGTGCTGGGTGGCTAGTTGAATAGGTTTTCTGACCACTAATGGTCCAGTCAAGGCAGTCTGAAAAGGTTCCCAAGTATAGACAAAAGGTGGTAGATGAGTCTCTGATTAGATTGCTAAATATTTGAATGCATGATTGGTTTATCTTGGTATCCTGAGGAAAAGGCAGCTCTTGAAGTACCCTGGTCCCAAACAGGTTTGGTTTTTTAAAGGTCAAAAATTAGACTTGGAAAATGTAAGCAAAAACATCCTAGATTATTTGTGAGAAGTTCATTGATATGGCATACACTGACTATGGAAAAAATATGGAGAATCTGGTTGTATAAAGGTGATTAGCATGTGAGTCCTCAGTCCTAATTTGTGATAAGAAACAACTGAGTTTTAAAAAGCAGCTACAAAAGTGTTTTTAGCTTTATACTCTTAGTTCTGGATCTATTCAGGGGCTATGCCATCCTGCTGTGAACAACACCTACCATAATATTTGTGTTAAATAAATATTTAATAGTGGTACACTTTTTAGGAGACAAAAATGTTAACTAAAGCAGTTCATTCTCTTGAAGTTACATTGTTTCCCTAGTCTAAGTGTGCATATTGACCATCTAAATACCATCCCTTGATCTGAACTAGGATCAATCAAATAGAAAGAGCCTCAAACCTTTGAAATGGTGTTGGTAGTGAGGAAATGTATTGGTATTCAAAGGTAATTGATTGTTCTACTGAGATTAGAATTGTAGAATTCTGAATTTAAGCCTCATTTATCAGACAAAAAGCTAGTGGGATGGAAAGCAGCCAAGTCATTACCTCAGAAACTCATCTGTCAAACCTTTCACAATACTTCAGCTATGGTTTACTGAGAGAAGATTCCATTGCACAGAAACAAATAATTGCAACAAAGGACAACTCATTTTGGTGACACAAGACCATATATGGCTGCATTTTGAAATGTCTTTGATTCCATATTTAGCTCCTATCACTCTAATCAATGAAGACATATGTTATGACTGAAATAATAGTCACGGTAATACTAAATTATTACCTGTAATCAGTGCTGCTAAATTAGAAGTGTTGAGGAGCACAGTTCTTAAATCATCAATGTTTGTAAAACTTTCCGCAGAATTTTTGGCTGCTCTAGGAGTAGCTATGAATTTACTGCCCTCTTACCCTTTCTAGATCCACTCCCCCCCCCCAAACCGGAATAATGAGACAGACAACAGTTTGGAAATAACAAGGGCCGCTTTATTAACTATTTAACAGAACATTGCAGCAATGGACAACTAAGCAAGCATGGAACAGGCAAGCCAGGGGTTACTCCCTGACCAACCTCCTTGCCCTTGAATGGCGGGTCACCCAGCTCTGGTCTTGAGCCAACTATCTGGCTTGTGACTGGCAGCCCAGCAAACTGGTTGCCCCCTAGGAGCGCCTACCCCTGAAACCTTACAACTTGCAGGGAGGAGCCTGCCCTAAGAGGCTCCCAGAGGTGATCACCATTCCCCACCCTGGACCCTAAAATCCAAAGGCAGTTCCTGATGACCTCCTGTTCCCTAATGGGATATGCTGTGAGGTACTCACCAGTTCCATTTTCTTGCTTGCACCAAACCTGCCAAGTGATCAACCTATTTAAAATCATCCACCATATGCATCCCTTCGATCCACTGCCCTCAGTGTAAGGTAGGCAAAAACACCTCCACCCATTCAGCCAATCTGGGTAGAAGCAAAAAATTCCTACCTGGCCCCACTAGCGACCAGCAACAGCCTACACTAAGAACAGGGCGGGTGGGTGGGCAAGCACGCAGAGCAACTGCCAAGCACGGGTATGGAGCCCAGCCCTTTCAAAGGCTGGCTCTGCCCCCCACTGATGTCAGGATGCATAGGGTCCATTCCATTGCTGCACCATCTTCCTCGGAGCAGCAAAGCAGCCCCCAGACACCAGCATCTTCACTGGGCCTTCGGGAGCTCAGGTTTTTCCCCCCTTTGGTTACTACCTCACAGTTTTCAACTGTGAAATTCCAGAAATAATATTTTGTTTCCTGCCACCCTTTTGTGGAATTGGCATCACATATAAGAACATAAGTACATAAGAGAAGCCAATGTTGGATCAGGCCAATGGCCCATCCCATCCAACACTCTGTCATACAGCAGGTGCCATCAGGAGGTACACTAGTGGGTCCAGGACACTAAAAGCCCTCCCACTGTTGCCCTCCCTGCTCCATATGTTTATCTAATTCCCTCAATCATGTCACCTTTCAGTTGTCATCAGGGGTCCTTTCGTAAAAAAAGAGGTGCAGGAGCTCATTAGCATAACTTATTTGCATATGCCACACCCCCTGATGTCACCAGATGTGTCAAAAGGCCACACATCCCTGACGTCATCGGCAGTGTGTCAGAAGGCAAGAAGGGAGGGAGGGAGGGATGGGGAAGGAAGGAAAGGAACAGGAAGGAAGGTAGGTAGGTAGGTGGGGGAGAGAGAGAGAAGAAAGAAAGGAAGGAGGGAGGGGGGAAGGAAGGAAGAAAGAAAGGAACAGTAAGGTAGGTAGGTAGGTGGGAGAGAGAGAAGGAAGGTAGGTAGGGGGGAGAGAGAGAAGGAAGGAAGGAAGGAAGGAAGGAAGGAAGGAAGGAAGGAAGGAAGGAAGGAAGGAAGGAAGGGACAGGAAGATAGGTAGGTGGGGAAAGAGAGAGAAAGAAGGAAGGAAGGAACAGGAAGGTAGGTAGGTAGGTGGGAGAGAGAGAGAGAGAAGGAAGGAAGGAAGGAAGGAAGGAAGGAAGGAAGGAAGGAAGGAAGGAAGGAAGGAAGGAAGGAACAGGAAGGAAGGAAGGGGGAAAGGAAGGAACAGGAAGGTAGGTAGGTGGGGGAGAGAGAGAGAGAAGAAAGGAAGGGAGAGAGGAAGGAAGGAAGGAAAGAAGGGGGAAAGGAAGGAACAGGAATAAAGGTAGGTGGGGGAGAGAGAGAGAGAAGAAAGGAAGGGAGAGAGGAAGGAAGGGGGAAAGGAAGGAACAGGAAGGTAGGTAGGTAGGTGGGGAGAGAGAGAGAGAGAAAGAAAGAAGGAAGGAAGGGGGGCGCTTCTCCCCCCCACTGGAGCCAGCGTTTCCCTTCCTCCCCCCTCTTGCTTGGGCCCCAGGGGCTTCACGCCTCTGGGGCCCGGCTTCTCCCTCCCTTGCGCCCCCCTGGGGCCCGGGAGCAGTGAGTGGGGGAGGGAGGGAAGGAGGAGGCTTCTCCCAGGGGTGGCGGCGCTTGCCGTGGCCCCGGGAGCAGTGAGGGGGGGAAGGAGGAGGCTTCTCCCGGGCAGCAGCGCTTGCTGCAGCCCTGGGAGCAGTGAGCGGGGAGGGAAGGAGGCGGCTGGTCCCGGGGCTGGCGGTGCTTGCCGCGGCCCCAGGAGTTTCAGGGCGGGGGGAGGGCGGGGAGGGAAGGAGGCGGCTGGTCCCGGGGCCGCGGCAAGCTTGCTGTGGCCCCAGGAGCAGTGAGCGGGGAGGGAAGGAGGCGGCTGGTCCCGGGGCCGGTGGCGCTTGCCGCGGCCCCGGGAGTGTGAGTGGGGGGGAGGAGGGAAGGGGGTTCTCCCCGGGCCGGCAGCGGCCTGCCGCGGCCCGGGAAGAGTGAAGGGGGGAGGGGCTTTTTTCTGGGCCGGCGGCGGCCTGCCACCGCCGGGAGGACTGAGCAGGGGGGTGGGGCTTCGTTAAGTCCCCGCCCCCACCGTCCTCTCTCCCCGAGCAGTGCTCCGGCACACCCTGGCCCCAACGGAGCCCTGGTTGTCATTTCTCCAAGCTAAAAAGCCCCAAGCGCTTTAACCTTTCTTCATAGGGAAAGTGTTCCAACCCTTTTATCATTCTAGTTACCTTTTTCTGCACTTTTTCCAATGCTATAATATCCTTTCTGAGTTGCGGTGACCAGAACTGTACACAGTATTCCAAATGAGGTCGCACCATCAATTTATACAGGTGCATTATTCCCAGTAGTGATGTATGGCTGTGAGAGTTGGACTATAAGGAAGGCCGAGCGCCAAAAAGTAGATTCTTTTGAATTATGGTGCTGGAGAAGACTCTTGAGAGTCCCTTGGACTGCAAGGAGATCAAATCAGTCAATCCTAAAAGAAATCAACCCTGACTGTTCCTTGGAAAGCCAGATACTGAAGCTGAAGCTCAAATACTTTGGCCACCAAATTAGAAGGGAGCAATTACTGGAGAAGAACCTGATGCTGGGAAAGATTGAAGGTCAAAGAAGAAGGGGATGGCAAAGGAGGAGATGGTTAGACAGTGTCATTGATGCAACATACATAAAATTAAGCAAACTTCAGAGCATGATGGAAGACAGGAAGGCCTGGTGTGATGTGGTCCATGGGGTCACAAAGAGACTCAACTGTGTAACTGAACAACAACAAAAATTATGATACTGGATGATTTGTCTTCAATTCCTTTCCTAATAATCCCCAGCATAGCATTGGCCTTTTTTTATTGCAGTCGCACACTGTCTCAACATTTTCAGTGAGTTATCTACTACAACTCCAAGATCTCTCTCAGTCAGTCTCTGCCAGTTGAGACCCCATCAATGTATATTTATAGTTAGGATTTTTGGCCCCAATGTGCATCACTTTGCACTTGGCCACACTGAACTACATTTGCCATGTTGATGCTCACTCGCTCATTCTCATCAGATTCCTTTGGAGTGCCTCACAATCCTTCCTGGTTTTCACCGCCCTGAACAATTTTGTGCCATCCACAAACTTAGCCACTTCACTGCTTACTCCCAACTGAAACTCCAAATCGTTAATGAATAAGTTAAAAAGCACTGGACCCAGTACTGATCCCTGTGGTACCCCACTGCTTACCACCCTCCACTGTGAAAATTGCCCATTTATACTCACTCTCTGTTTCCTATTAATTAGCCAGTTTTTGATCCACAAGAGGACTTGTCCATTTTATCCCATGACTATTGAGCTTACTTAGGAGCCCTTGATGAGGAACTTTATCAAAAGCTTTCTAGAAGTCAAGGTAAACAACATCTATTGGGTCCCCCTTGTACACATGTTTGTTCACTACCTCAAAGAACACTTAAGAGGTTAGTGAGACATGGGCCGCGGTCACACGGCCCCTTTAAATCTGGGAGGGCTCCCGGATTTAAAGGGGCCGCATTTTTCAACCGCGGGTTGAAAGAGGCGGTGGAAGCGGCGGCGGCCGCTGAAGAGGCGGCAGCCGTGGAGCGAACGGCGGCCGCGGCAGAGGCGGCCCCAGCAGCAGGAGAGGCGGCTGTGGCGGCCAAGGACCGCCAGCCGCCTGGGTAAGTTGTGGGTTGTTTTTCTTCCCCTTTTACACTTGGGCGCATGAATAGCCATGCGCCCAAGTGTAAAAAGGGGGGGGAAATGGAGGGGGGAGGCCATCTGGACAGCCCTGCTCTCGCAATGCTTGCGAGAGAGGGCTGTCCAGATAACCTCCAATGCGGGTTCCTCCCGCGACTCCCGGGAAAACACTAGTTTTTCCCGGGGTCGGTAAAAGCAGGAGCAACCCACATTGGAGCCCACTTCGCTGCAGGACTCGCTGCGGGGCTATGTAGACGGCCCCTTTAAATGCGGGAGGAAGCAGCCCTTCCTCCCGCATTAAGGGGCCGTGTGACCGCGGCCATGCTCTTTCCTTACAGAACCCATGCTGAGTCTTCCTCAAGAGATTTTGTTAGTCAGTGTGCCTACTAATTCTTTCCTTAATAACAGTTTCCACCAACTTACCCGGTATTGATGTCAGACTGACTGGCCTGTAATTTTCCAGATCTCCTCTGGAACCCTTTTTAAAGATGAGAGGGGCATTAGCTACCTTTCAGTCTTAAGAAATGAAGGCAAATTTTAATGAAAAATTACATATTTTTGTCAGGAGATCCACAAGTTCACATTTGAGTTCTTTCAGAACTCTTGGATGTATGCCATCTGGGCCTGGTGATTTATCAGTTTTTAACTTGTCTATCAGTCATAGAACCTCCTCTCTCCTCAGTCTGACTCATGTCTTTCAACATCCCTCTCAAAAGGAGCGGTTCTGGAGTGGGCAAGCATTTCCCATCTTCTACAGTGAAGACAGAGGCAAAAAATGCATTCAGCTTCTCAGCCATTTCCCTATTATCCTTCAGTACTCCTTTTACCCCTTGGTCATCCAAGGGCCCCACTGCCTCCCTGGCTGGTTTCCTGCTTCTAATGATAGAAGATTTATTGTTGGTCTTTGTTTTTCACAATATGCTCCTCATTTTCCCTTTTTGCCTGCCTGATCACAGACTTGCATTTTATTTGCCACAGTCTGCGCTCCCTTTTATCAACCTCACTGAGACTAGCTTTCCACTGCTTAAAGGAATCCTTCTCACCTTTTACAGCTTCCATTTCTTTGTTTGTTAACCATGCAGGCCTTTTTCTATACCTATTTGTGCCTTTCCTAACCCATGGTATATATTTTTTCAGAGCTTCTAGGATTCTCATTTTAAATAGACTCCAAGCTTCCCCAATGGTTTTTACTCTTTCTACTTTCCTTTCAGTTTCCTCTTCACATGTCCCCTCATGTCAGAGAAGCTACCCCTTTTAAAGTTAAAAGTGGTTATGTGAGTCTTTCTGGGCAACTCCTTATTTATACAAATGTTGAACTCAATAACATTATGGTCATTGTTCCCAAGTGGTGTAATCATTTCTACACCTTGCCTCCCCATCCCCCAAGTCCCCTGAACAACAGACTGGTTTTTAAGTGTAGTTTTGATTGCGTTAGAACCAGGAGTCATTTCATAGAAAAAGAGGTGCAGGAGCTCATTAGCATAACTAATTAGCATAACTTATTTGCATATGATACACTACCTGACATAACCAGAAGTATGTCAGAAGGCAAGAAAGAAAGAAAGAAAGAAGAGAGAGAGAGAAAGAAAGAGAGGGGGGGAGAGAGAGCGCGTGCTGGCAGAGAGGGGACAGCTACTAATCCAAGCCTCAGAAATACCACTGTTCTGGGAGGATAGCTTCAGTGGTGGCTGAAGCCTTCAGAAGGCTGGTCAGAGGAACAAGGACCTTTCCAGGGGACGGGGTCATTTTGCTGCAGCCATGAAACAAGCAGGCATTCCCCCATTGGGGGGGGCACCAACTCCCGGAGCTGCGCTCCCCCGAACTCCTGCTCAAAATGACCCCTGGTTACAACACTGATTTTTTAAAACTTATATACTTTTATAACGCAGTAAAAAAATGAGCAGTGAGATTTACTGTAGCTTTCTCTGTGCAGTTACCCATTCATGAAATTCCTTTCCTTTTTTTGTGGGTAGGTTTTGTCACCTCGTGCTTATATTGTTTCTTAATTCTCCCCCCCCCTTTCCCTATAGCTCCCAATGTGTTTTCGATGACAATTCAAATAATGGAAATATATAATTGATTTAATAATTATGGAAACACAACATGCACAGTGTTTTCATTTAGCGTACTTCATAATTATTGAATAACATTGTTATGAATTGGTGTATCCAGTTCAAAGATTGCAAATGGAATACTATTTTATTAGGATCTTGTGGAAACCTTTGCCAGCCATTTTCTTAGTTGGAGACTACGGAGGAGTGGGGGACCTTAGAAATGGTGGCGACCATGCTGTTCCCCATGATACATCCAGACTTTTTTTTTTTTTTACAATGTTGTGTTTACATGCACAAAAAAGGAGGTTTCTTTTGCTCTCAAAGTACATGATGACACATTTAGCATACTTCATAATGATTGAATAACACTATTATGAATTGGTGCATTCAGTTTGACAGTCGTGGGCCATTTTCTTAGTTGGTTCCCCACTACACATCCAGCCTTTTTTTTTTTACAGTGTTATGATGTTCCTTTTGCTATCGAAGTACACAATGACACATTTAGCATGCTTCATAATGACTGAATAATGCTGTTATGAATTGGTCTATCCAGTTTGATGATTGTGAACCATTTTCTTAGTTGGTTTCACACCATACATCCAGTTTTGCAATGTTATGATGTTATAACTTTACTGCACATGCACCAAAAAAAGAGGTTTTGTTGCTGATGAAGTACACGATGACACGGCCACAAAACCCATTTTAAAAGGAAGTGCAAAACGCATGGGGAGGGTTGAATCTAAATTCAAGTAAAAACCCTCAAAACAAATGCCCTTTTGTGGAAGGGGTGCCACAGAGTCGGAGCATTAGCTGGGGATTCAACTTGCCGGGAAACAGTGGCAACACTGAGGTGCGGAAAAGGTCTCAGTGAGACTGATCCACTGCATGTGAAAGAATAAAGAAAGGTGACTTGAGGCTTCGAAACACTGAGCTAAAATAGTTCACAGAAACACAAAACAGTACTGTAGAGTATTTGGTTCTGTGACAGAGGTGAAAGGTTTTCTTTCTTTCTCTCTTTAGAAAGTGAACTTATTAAAGTTCAAAAGTGTGTGTGTGTGTGTGTGTGTGTGTGTGTGTGTTTGACACGGCTTTATCAACTTCCAAATTGGTATAAACCTATGAATAAGGTGAACAGAGTCCACATACCTATAAAACATGGACAGAAGAGTACATTTGGCATTTATGACTGCTGAAATTCTTCTAAAATTTGGCACTGGCACTGGAAGAATTATGCCACCTACTTTATTCTCAATACTTGAATTAGCTACTGTTTAAATTACATCACACAGGTGTTTTAAAAGTGCTGAACTTGGATAATGTGGATTTTCATCAATGTAACAATTATGAATGACACATAATTTTCAATAATATAAATATGTTTCTGTCAAAAAGGTCTCCCTGCCCAACCTGGGCTAAAGACCTTTTTGCCAAGAGGCTGGCTGGCCGCAAACTACAAAACGTGTTGGAGGCACCTGTGCACCTTTAACCTAGGTAGAAGGACCACCAGTCCTTCTATGTCTCTCCAGTCAGGAGCCAAAGGACAAACTCCTGACCTTCTCGGGATTACCTAGAGAGTCCTCCCTGTGAAGCTGGCTCCCAGCAGGAAACCCACCAAAGTTACTATTATGGTAGTGGACTGCCAATTTAGGCACTAGATTTCTTATTGCAGCTGCAGAGATAAAGAACCAGAGTTTAGTAAAATATCATTTTATTATGGTGCAAAATGTTATTAAGGTGCAAAGATTACTTTAAAAAATTGTAAGGAAGGAAACCTATAAAATTAGAGATTAAGAGGCTATCTAAACACTTATAAACCTTGGTTTCCAAAAAACAACAATATGTTACCCATTCAAAGTTCTGGGTCCAAAGCAGAGTCTCCAGAGTATCAGAAGCCAGGCCGGTTGGCTTCAGCAACAGAGTCTCAAGATGCCCAAAAGTGAGCAAGACAATGCCAACATGTCAGCGTAACATGCAGGCACCATCAAGCCCCCTGAATAGGCTTCAAGACAGATAATTTATTGTCTGAATCCTAGATTGCTGCTAGGCCTTTACACAAATCAGGGTTCAGGCAACATCCTGTAGTTACAGGTAGGCCAATCAGTAACGGGATGACTTCATTGGTCCTCTGTCCATGTCAGAAAGGCAGTGGTGTGATCTGCAGCTCACTCCACCCTCATCTGTCACAGGGACTTAATTGAATGGAGAGCCAAAGTGGAAGAAGAATGTCTCATCTTTGCAGGTGCAAGGCCATGCTGCCTCCCCCATCTCGACTGTGTGAAACTCTGGAGACACAGAAGACAAGTAATTTCAACAAACACAGGCTGCAGCCAGACTGAGCCAACTTTTAAAAATAGAACTCCATTTTGAATGACCCAAAGTTCTTGATGGTTTCTATAATAACACAAATGCAATTTCGGCCCCCAAACTACGTTTTAAGTTCCACTGAAATCAAAAGGGTTAATTAGTCATCTCCTATTTTCAATGGGATTTGAAACAGTCCTGAACTAGTTTACTTGGAAGTCAGCCCTACTGTATATAATGGGTTTTACTCCTGCATACGTGAGTTTAGAATTGCAGTTTTAATTCTTCACACTCGGCTCATGATTTTTGAGCTTATATATTTAATTTATATAAAATTAAATATTTGTTGACATTCCATTTGAACACATTAAGAATCCTTATGCTAAATTGGGCTACTGATTATAGTTGAGGTCAGTACTGTCTTCTCTGACTGGCAGTGGCTCTCCAGGGTCTTATGCCTTCAACCTGATTCTTTTACCTAGAGGTGGAGGAAACTGAACCTTGGACCTTCTGCACGCAACACAAAGCAGATGCTTTACCATGAGCCATGGCTCTTCCCCAGAATTCTGAATAAACAACTTGAGCCATACATAAAAATTGAAACGAAGAACATTACAAAACTCCACCAGATACATTTCTTGATCTCTCACCTCTCATTTTCATGCCAAAGCTGGCCATTTGAAGATACTTAAATTATTATACATGTATTCTTTTAAACAATGCACAAATCACTAGACAGCATGCTTAACTGTTGAGGTCTCTTCTATATATTACCCATTGTTCAATAATGGCAAAACTCTTGCATGTTCAATTAATTCTCACCAAATCCGTTCCCCAATATTTGCTTTGAAAATATTCCAGAGATCTTGCTTTAAAAGCTTCAACAGCATGCTTTAAAAGCAACAGCATGCATACCAGCAAAGCATTTCTATATATTTTCCTATAAGCCTCCAGAAGCGCCTGCAGGAATTCTTCCACTACTTAAATAAGGATGGTAAAAATAGTAGGAAAATTATGGCAGATCCCTGAGGGTCTGCAGCATTCTTTATTTCCAAAGGAACATCTGTTTAAAAGCAACCCCCATTGTTCAGATCATTTATATAAACAGACAAAAGCAAAAAAAAACAACCCACATTTTTCAGGGTTTCTTATCAGGATCACAATTATAAAATGTTTCTAAAAAATAATGGGCTTGATCCTGCAACCACTAGTTTTGTTAAAAATCCAATTTACTGGCACTTGGATAAGAACAATTCCCATTGAATTCTAGAATATACTGGTTTTAGCAGCTGTTGACATTTGTTCTAGCTCAGTATTTGCAATGGCTGATATTTTTCAACTAGATACTATTTATTCTTACTAAAGGCAACTGGCAGGATTGATGATAACTGATTAGACATGGCAACTACTACACGATTCTTTTCCTCCAGTTAAGGCATGTACAATGTCGATGTGAATTCTCCCACACTAGAAAAAAGCATTTGGACAAAATCAGATGTTATGCACAGTGGGAGCCAACTGTATAAAGCAGGAGTGTACTCAACCTGCAGTCCTTCCAATTTGTGTGGTCATATTGTATGCACAGGAATAATGCATGTATTATACAACATAGCAACCATGCATGTTGGGAGCTCCTAAAACATGTTATTGCAATGCCTGCAAAGGAGCTAGGTGCCTAGAGAAATAAAGTGGCTGCTGGCATGCAAGGAGCTGTTCATTTGTTCTGTTAATATTATTATGGTGATATCACCAAAGGACCCCAATGAGAGATCAATATCCCATGTCACTAGATACATTTCAAAGAAGAATCTCAGACATGCACTCCCTGTGGAGCTTTCACTTTTTGAAAAGGATAGCAGTCTCAGCTAAGGCTCTGGAGGGATGTGATAAGGGAAGCAAAATGGGAATTCTCTTGTCTTGCCCAGAAACATTAAATGTCTCATGTTGCTTTCAGAACAAAGTTAAGATGTAGACAGATATGCATGGCTTAAACATAGCATACAAAATCTGAAAAGAGCGTGACAAGGATAAACCATTCCTCTTGCAATCAATTTTTTTCAAAGTATGTACACAAACTAATAAAGTTTTTTTAAAATATCTGCACATTAAGTAAATGAACGATACCTCATCAAACAAATGAAGCATACCCCCAGCCACCATGAAACATTTTATATATTTTGAGCTAAGTTATTTCTCTTTTAACTTGAGTAAATTCCTTCAGATAACATTATCGACACTTCCTGTGATCAGATTAGCAGAAGAGTTTTAACAACCGGTAGTTTAAAGATCAATCAACACTGAATGTACAGTTTTGGTAAATGGGTTTAAGAACATCTGCTTGAGACACCATGATAGAAAGTGGAATCATCCTACAGTGGTCTCCCAATTAGTTCCTGGATGAAAAAGTACCTGGGAACTCTGTGTTAGGTGCTTGGACCTGAAGGTACAGCAAGGTTATATCAGACTTGCCATTTAAAACATCCTACTCTTTGGAAACTGCAATGCAGGATTATGTGATGAATTACACATAATTTAAGCTGATAATTTTCAAGGTGTGAAGTGTGTGTGCAACTCTACACAGTCAGTAAGCTGCATGAGGGATTCTCATCAACTCTTCCACACCACGAGCCCCTCTTGAGTAAAAGTGTTGTGCATGGTTCAGCTGGAATAACAAGATAAGGGCCTAGGATCAGTGGTATATCTGTTTTGCGTGTACCTGTGTCACTTCCTGGAAGTGATGCACTGGTGCCACAGAAATTGTGCCCACCCATGTCCCTGACCCCAATCCTTCCACTGCTTGCTTGCTGGGAGGATCTTAAAGCACTCCTCCAGCACAAAAAAGAATAGGGTGTGTAACATCAGCTTCTGCAATTGGAAGGCAGTATAAACCTCAGAGGTTAAGATGCTGAGCTGCAGACTGGAAGGTTTGTAGCTTGGCAGTTTGAGACCTGAGTGCCACATGACGGAGTGAGCTTTCATCTCTGGCCCCAGCTCCTGCCAGCCTAGCAGTTCGAACGCAAGAAATTGCAAGTAGATAAATAGATACCACTTCAGTGGGAAGATAACAACGTTCCATGCACTTCAGCATTTAGTCATGCTGGCCACATGACAACGGAAAGTCTTTGGCTTGGAAATGGAGATGAGAACCACCCCCTAGAGTCAGATTCGACTGGCTTTTGAGCAAAGGATACCTTTGTAAACCTTCTGGATTGGCTAGATCTGTTATAAATACTAGGGTCATGATCTTGGGTTTAGACTGGTCAACAGAGCAGTACATTCTACAGACTAGTGACCCTGGTTCAGTTCATCCTTCAGCTCTGGATTGGAGTGCAGTGGCCCTGACAATCTGCCTCTCTTCAAAGCAGCTTTGTAGACATGCTTTTAGGGTAAAGAGAGTTACCGTTTCTGAAATCTGGATTGTGGGGTAATAAGGCTGTTAGAAGCACATATGATTCAATATTAGTCTTCAAAATATCATTATATTGGAAATATTTGTCTTGAAAGTTTCTTTCTTTCTTCTTTTCTTCTTGCAGTGAGGAAATACATATTGTTCCCAATGAGGTCACTGTTGCCAGAAAAGTATTTATGATAAAGACAACACTTTGTAGTAGCAAGATCTCCTTCTATCACGTTTTGACACTAGTGTAAAAAGAAAGAGTGTGTGAATGCAGTGATTGCCCATCTGACACCAGAGAGCAATGGACTCTGCTCATGACATCCCAAAATCAGCCCAAGCTAATAAGAGGCATATTTTACACCTGTTGTTTCTGTTTTTGATACAAGCACTTCTCATCTCTTCACATGCCCAGGAGGAGGCAGGGGGACTCTAGGGATTCCTATGAACCAAACCTAGTACTGGCTGAAACACATAAAGATCATAATTCAAAGAATGGACAAATCAAATCTGAATCCCATGAAGCAACAGAAAAGAAGATCACGAGTGTTATTTTTGTTCTACATTGCACTATTTCCTACTCTGGCTGTGAAACAGAGTAAACTCTATAGTCCCACTATAGCAAAATGTGACACTTGATAGCCTTGATAGAATTAACTGGGTATATGGTTGGTTGGAGCATGCTTGGGAGAGGCTGTGCAGTTCAGGATATAGTTGCAATAGGATGCAACTTTATTTCTTCATATCTAGATACAGTACCAAAGTCTCTATGCACCTGCCTCACACCAGGCTGCTTGTCAAGAAGACAAAAGTAATGACTTCTGGAGAATTATTCAATTTTAGGGGTGACAATGAAGAAATTGAAATGGTTAAAGATTTTCTATTCCTTGGCTCCACTATCAACCAAAAAGGAGACAGCAACCAAGAAATCAGAAGAAGATTTAGACTGGGAAGGGCAGCCATGAAGGAGCCAGAAAAGATAAGTGTAAGGATGTGTCGCTGGTGACCAAGATCATGATAATTCATGCTATAGTATTCTCCATTTCTATGTATGGCTGTGAAAGTTGGACAATGAAGAAAGCTGACAAGAAGAAAGTTGATTCATTTGAAATGTTGTGTAGAAGGAGAGGTTTATGGATACCATAGAGTGCCAAAAAGACCCAAAAAAGTGGGTTCTAGATCAAATCAAGCCTGAACTCTCCCTAGAAGTGAAAATGACCAAGTGAGGCTATTGTACTTTGGTCACATGATGAGAAGACAAGACTCACTGGGAAAGTCAATAATGCAAGGAAAAGTTGAAGACAGCAGGAAAAGAGGAAGACCCAAGACGCAATGGTAGCCATGGCCCTCAGTCTGAAAGACCTGAGCAAGGCTGTTTACAATAGGACGTTTTGGAGGTCATTAATTCATAGGGTCACCATGTTGGAAATGACTTGATGGCATTCAACACACAGAGAAAGAGAGAGAGAGAGAGAGGGATATGAACAACTGGTTTCAGAACAGGAGAGCCCATGCAATCCATACTTCTAGTGAACAAACAGAACTATCTGTGCATGGACTCAACCTCATGAAACCAATCTAGGGTTGTTAACTGCGGTTTGGGAAACTCCTGAACAATTGGGTGGTGCTTGGGGAAGGTAGAGTTTGTGGTGGGGAGGAAGCACAGTGGGAATGTGATGCCATAAACTCTGCCCTCCAAAACTGTTCCTCCTGGGGAATAGATCTCTGTAGTCTGAAGATGCTTTAATTCTAGGAAAACTCCAGCCCCCATCTGGAAGTTAGCAAACTTAATTTACAAATATCAAGGTGGAAGCAGACTGTTCCATTGTGATGTATACAATAAATATAACATACCTAATCCTGCAAGTTGAGGGAAACACTGGAGGCTACATACATTTAAATTTAAAATACAGGTTCAGACATCTTTGAGTCGGAGTTATTTGACACCATGGAAAGTCCAGTCTTTATGGATGTCAGTGGCTTCACCCCGCATTTCCTGTCGTCTGATCAATCCATCATGCTCTCAAGCTGTTTGGAAAGTCTGAACGTTTTGTTTCCCCCTCCCCTTTTTAGTCAGCTAGCAATATGCACATAACTGTATATTTGCACCATGGCTGTGAAGCACTGCAGTTACGCACATGCACAAAAGATAGGTTGAAAAAGTTGCCCGCTCACCCACCCACTCCATGTTTACTGTGCAGCAGTAATCTGATCAGTCAACTATGGGGTGAGCATAGGGTGAAGCGGATTAGGGTGGGATGTCTGGTCAAAACTGCCTGTTACAAAAAAACCCCAGATGAAATTAGAAGAGCAGCCAGACCATGCTAAACCTGTTGTCTGACCATAGTCCAAGTGAATCCCATATCCTTTCTGCTTGTTGTTCCACTGAATGGTGTAGTGGCACAGACATTTCTTGCCTCTTCAAAAGACAGCTGGGAGCCTGGGGTTCAGCAAGGTCATGGGGATTTGGTTTTACTCAAACTCTGCTTAGAGCAGTAAAGAAGGGCATTATAAGAATGTTTTACAATTCACTAATTTATGTCTATACACATGAGGAGAATGTAATAGAGATACTGTCTTCATGTCATGAATTTTGACAACATGTTAGAGCAGTCCAACATAGATTCCATTGAGGCTCTTTGTCTTTGGAGATCACACCATTTTGTCATATGCCAATAATTAATGGAACAAAATGTAATTTTTAACAAAAAATAATTAGCTTAATTTTCATCTATATGCATTTCATTCCATGTAAAATGGCTGGGATGAAAAACTCTATGACGAAAGAAATGTTAGACCACCCAGAGGGTCTGGCTGCTAATATGAACAGACACAGACGTGCCATTTGAGTGCTTCTGTGCAAATGGTAGAATACCTGTCACTCTGGGGCTGCTGTGCTCTGATGAGTATTCCTGCTAAGGAACTAGCCATTCAAGCAAAGTACCAGTAATTCAGCAGAGAGCTGGAGGGAGTTCATAAGGGCTCTTAAAGTCTTCTGCTAGCAGAGTTCAACTTTGGGCACTAAGAAGGATGCAGGCTTTCATTTTGAAAGGAGGGAAGATACAAATCCATTCTCATGATTTCTAAGATGATCTTCAGAATGAAGTGCCAATGGAATCTTGCACTGGAGGATGATTCCTTCTTTGGAAGAAGGACAAGAGGAGTCTTCCTGAAGTTGAAGATTCCTCACTTAGCAGAAGGGAACTATCAGATCCAATGCATAAACACATGCATTGCAAATGCAAAAACTAAGGTTTAGCATAGAAGATCATTAATTTGGGGAATAATGGAAGCAGCCATTCAGTGACTTCCTCCTTTAGCATTCACTGGTACCAACCCTAATCCTGTAACAGCTAGGATCACTGTAAGGTAAAGGTAAAGGTTTCCCTTCCTTGAAAGCCAGTTGAATATGACTCTAGGGATGCGGTGCTCATCTCTGTTTCCAAGCCGAAGAGCCAGTGCTGTCCAAAGACGTTTCTGTGGTCATGTGGCTAGCATGACTAGATGCCAAGACACACGGAATGCTGTTACCTTCCCACCAAAGTGGTACCTATTTATCTACTTGTGGTTTCTTGCTTTCTAACTGCTAGGTTGGCAGGAGCTGGGACCAGAGACGTCACTGTACAAGGGTGTAAATGGGCTGGATGCAGGAGATCTTGCTACAAAACTCCTGGTGGTAATACATAGCACAGAACAAAAGGGTTGGGAACTCAGGGAGATCACAACGATCAAGAGAGCAATCTGTTGCCAAGGGAACCCAGCAGGGGAGGGAAGTGGCTCTTCCTGCACCTGGCAAGTAATCTGAGCTGAGGTATTTCTCTTGCAGTGGTTGGGGTCATAAAGTGTTCCAATGTCCTGCAGACAAGCAAGACAAAATTTTTAAAGGGAACTAAAACCCCACAAAGAATGAATCTAAGCATCACAATTTCACTGCTTTTTTAATAAGGGGAAATACTAATGTCATTTTTGATAGTGGAGCAACGATACATATTTTTAATACTAAATAATTATTCATTAATTTGGAAAGGATTTCACACCCTTCGAAAGTCTATCTGGGGAATTATGTCAATGCATTTGAGAAGGGTGACATGTTTCTCCAGCCACTGGATGACACAAAAGACTTTATCCTGAAGGATGCACTATACATAGACGGATTTTCCAGTTGTCTGGTTTCTATTTCACAACTTGATTTGCAAGGTTATAAAACTCAATTTGAGGATGTCAAGTGCACAGTTTTTCAAAATGAAAATGTGTACATTGTTGGCACAAGCAATAACGTAGCATACAGAAAATGATGTGCCAATGTCAGACACAGACAGTGAAACTGAAATCTATCACTCTGGTGCTGAAAAACCAGATGAAATGGATCAGGAAACCAATTTTACAAAGTCATGTTCCCCTGCTGTATGTGTGCACCTCTGGCATCACAGATTAAATCACGAAAGCTATCCAACTATTCTGGACATGCAGAGAAAAGGTCTTACCAATGACATTGAGTTTATAGAATGTGGAACTAACCCTATTTGTGTTTGCTGTATTTAGTCAAAGGCAATTAACCAGCCCTTTCCAAAACAGAGTGAAAAGAAGACCAAGAAGCCACTGGACTTGATATACCATGATATTTATGGACCCCTGCTATCAACTATTGGTGAACACAGGTATTTTCTAACATTCATTGATGATTTTTCCAGCTATTCCATCACTTTTCTGCTTACTGAAAGATCACAGATGCTGGTGTCCAACAAGTTTTAAAGAAGGCCACAGGTTCTTTGCTCTGACAATAGAGGTGAATATATATCAGGTGCAACACAGAGGTTCCTGAGAAAACAAGGGATCAAGCACCAGAGAACAGTTCCCTACAACCCTCAGAAGAACGGAGTTACAGGGAGAAAAAACAGGACCCTCTTTGAGATGGTAAGATACATGCTTTTGGATGTGGGACTCCCACACAAGTTCTGGGGGGACAGCATAATTACAGCCACATACATACAGAACAGGCTGATCACAAAGGCAACAAACACCACACCATAGGAGCTAAGGCATGGCCACAAAACTTCTCTGGGAAAATTAAGGGAGCTTGGAAGCAAGGCATAGGCATGTGTTCCAAAAGAAAGGTCCTCCAAGTTAGCTAATCGAGCCACAGAAGGAATTTTTGTAGGTTATTTAGCTAGATGTAAAAGCTATGGAATTCAGACTCCACAGACCAACAATATCAGTGAGCAGATCTGTCCACTTTGATGAAAGTGAAAGAGCTGCAACTTCAGAGGGGGCCAGCACTAAAGTGGACAGCCACCTAGTATATCCTGATGTGACAAACATCAAGGAAGAAGAGGTTACTGATCCTGAAATTACCCTGACTGATGAAACAATGCAAGATCCTCCACCAGGTGTGCCTGATGAACAGAGACAGAACAGAGAGACAACAGGTTGCAGTGAGGCAGTCAGCGTGCTTTAACAAAGATATTCCAGCCCCGTCCTACCTCAAAGAAATGGTGGAAATACCAAAGCCTTCATTATGAGAAGAAATATCCCACCTGCCACCTCAAGAGGCACAGAAGTGAAAGTATGCTGCATGAAAAGAGCTTAAAAAACACAAGAACAACACATGAACACTTATAGAACTACCTCAAGGGAAGAAAGCTATAAGGATGTAAGTGGGTCTTCAAACTGAAACACAATGTGTAAGGTGAGATTCAACGCTACAAAGCCAGGCTAGTAGCTACGGGATACTCATAAAAATATGGAGAGGACTATGATGACACATTTCTACCTGTAATTAAACATGAAACAATAAGAGCACATACTTTTACAATATAATTTCTTTAGTCATATATCATGTTTTTTCCTTCTTGTTGTAACTTTATTCCACGATTCTCTTTGCGTATCTGATTCATTCTGTATCTGTATACATCCAGCTAGTTAGATTAGACAAGGGGGGGCTGCGATATTTGCAGGGGGGAGAAGCTGACAGCTGCTCCTCCTTCCTCTGCCCCCTTCCCCCCTTCCTCTGCCCCCTCCCCCCCCAGAAACTCTCAGCGGGCCTCGGCGGCTCTCGCCGGGCCCACCGCTCGCCCCCTCCCCCCCAGAGACTCCCAGCGGGCCTTGGCGGCTCTCACCGGGCCCACCGCTTGCCCCTTCCCCCCCCTGAGACTCCCAGCGGGCCTTGGCGACTCTCGCCGGGCCCGCTGCTTGCCCCCTCCGCCCAGAGACTCCTGGCGGGCCTCGGTGCCTCTCGCCGGGCCCGCCGCTCTCCCCCTTCCCCCTCCTCCACGGGCTGTCGGCTGGCCTCGCCGGGCCACTGCCGTTCCAAGAGCATTCCCCGCGCATGTGCAGGGGATGCTCTTTTACTTTTCAGGAGATTTAAAGATCCCCCGAAAAGTTTTTAATAGATTTCGGATTTTTCTGCAAGCGGGGGGGGTTACCCCCCACCTGCAGAACACCCCCCCCGCCCTCCAAGTGCCCCCCGCACGGATTTAAGTATCCGCACGCGGGGGGGGGGCACTTGGGAATTAGATATAGAGATTCTATCCCTATCTCTCAGCCGGCATATCTAGAATGTAGTTTCTTAAATAAAGGATTCTTATTAGTTTGAAACTGTCAAGTGGCTCTGTGCAACTCTGTAACTTTGCTAGCACATATAGAACAAAGAAGCTACTGCTGTATAAATAAGATAGAGATTACTGGCTTACTATACCAGTGAATCTAACCGTTACAAGAGGGACAAAGTCTGAGCCTCTGCAACTATCCCTTCCCTCTGCCTCTGCAGCCAGACCTGTCTTCCAGCATGTGCAAACATGTCTTTTCCTTTGTCACTGCAAGGTAGGTGAGTTGGCTACCTGTCATGTGCAACAGAGTCTACAGCTTCTTAACCCCCTGCCAAGTTCATAAGGTGGGCAGAGTATGTATGAGTGAGGGGGAGGGAAATCTAGGCTCTCTGTATCTATCCATTGCCCAATCTTTAGATCCCTGCCTGAACACCAGAGTATTCAAACAAAGTATTTGCTTGAATTTCAGAGTAGACAGGCCGGCTATTGTGTGTGTGGAAGACATTGCTTCTGTCTCTAAGTTTCCAAATCTGCGCTGCCAGCCAGCAAGTTCTTTTGCAGACCTTGATAAAATTTGGTTAAAGGCTTTTTCACTTTTGAGACCAATACTTTTAAACAGTAACACTACAAAAATAGTGGAGTTTAACTGCTATTGTTTGCTATGTGCTTAAATATTTTATATTTTTATATGTTACTCATATGCATTTTGTTAAAGCCTTCTATTTTCAGCATGGTGCCTATTTTTAAAACATTTTATATTTGTGCCACATTTTGATATTAAGGTGAATAAATAATTCTGGCCAGTAAGAATGTCTGAAAATGATGGCTCAGTTAGCAACAAATTGTCTACAAATGAACAAGGTCAAAAGCTGAAGATTTGTTTCAATGTTAAGTTGGTGCAATCATAACCATAAAAAGATTTATTTTAGGGCATATGCTTAAAACTGGCTCAGCAATAAAGACTTGAATTTTTACCCTCCATCTTGAAAAGACTGCAGTAGTTTTGCTCATGTCTTTCTGGTGCAGATATTTCGACTGCAGCTAGATGCTCAGTTTGGTCCCCCACCCTTATTGGCATGCTCACACATTAGGTCTGACTATGCAAACATTTTTGAGGGAGAACAATGACAGCACTTTAAATCCCTGCTTTTAACTCTCAGAAATTTGGGCAAAAGTGTTGAAGTTCTGAATTACAATTTTCCACAGCTATTTGGCTACACTAATGCACGTTTAATGTTGGATTATGCAAACCTTCCATGAACACTTCATAAATTCCTTTGTGCATATTGGAATTGACAGCAGCTACAAGCAGGTTATTTTAGGCATGCAGCTTCTTCTGAGTTTGTGTTCCAGTGCCCTCTGCAGGAAGAAATGCTGTAGTATGTGGACACTGAGCAAAAACAAAGCTTCCTTATTCTTCAGATTAACATTTATGTTTAAAGTATTTTGTGACTTGACAACACATAAATCCACTCTTCTCCAGTTCAGTGTCATAGTGTTATTTCAGGATTGTTTTCTAATAAAATCACTCTCTTCCATTGCACCTTGGAAGCTAATTTGAGAGTAGATGTGGTACCTGAGAGGTCTGATGCACCTGCTTGTATTTTTGTTATACATAGATTCAGATTGATCCTGCAAATGGATACTGACAGGGTTCTTGGGAGTGTGAGAGCCACTACCTCTGCTCTTGACCCATGCTCATTCTGGCTTCTGAAATCATGCCAGGAAAAAGTAGTAGAGTCACTGGTTAAAACCATTGTTATGTTACTGACTGAAGGAGCTCTCCCTACACCACTGAAGGAATCAGTTATTAGACCTTTGCACACAAAAACCCTTCATTGACTAAGGATGAGGGGGCCAATTATAGACCAGACTCTTATTTACCTTTTCTATGGAAGGTGATAGAGTATGGGGTAGCAGAGCAGTTCTTGGATGGCCTTTGACCCATTTCAATCCAACTTCAGGTTCGGGTTTGGAATCAAGAGAGCTATAGTTGCACTGGGGACAATCTCCATTTAAACTTGGACAGGGGTCACTCATACCTCCTGATATTGTTAGATATATCTGTGGTCTTTGAATCAGGTGCCACTCCATTCTTATCCATCATTTGGAACATGGCATGGGTATTAACGGAGTAGCCTTTCAGAGGTTCAGTCTTTTTTGTCCAATTCAATATGAAGAGTTCCCATTGGAGGAACAGAATCTACTGGGTGGGATTTATCCTGTGGAGTTCCACAGAGCTGTATTCTCTCACCCATATTCTTCAATATCTATATGAAGCTGCAGAATAAGATTGTCTGAAGGTTCAGGGTTGGGTGTTATCAATATGCAGATGATGCCCAGCTTGGTAGTTATTCAGGCCTCTAGAATCATCTGTCTTGGCCCTGAACCAGTGCTTTGCAGTTGTGGTAGCTGGAAAGGGCAATGTCTGGTGTACAACGAAGAAGAGAAGACCCTGCAAGGGGCAGCAAGAAGACAAGTAGATAGGAAAGTCTGTCTTCAGATTGCACCTCTTTGGGCAATTTCCCACGTCTTCTCAGAGGTGCCACACCCAGTCTTACCCTGAGAGATTCAGGCCGATTCTGCACCAATGGTTTGCTCTCCATTCCCCCTTGGTCTAATTGGCCTGATTCTGTTGAGGGAGTTCCGCATTTGTTGCCTTGCTTCGAATCTAGAGTTCCCTTCCCTCTCTTCCCCAAGTGTGATTTCCCCTCCCTTTCCCGCCCTGGTGTGAGCAGGTTTTTTTGTCGTCCCCCCCATCGTTGCGTTACGACATCCTGACACAACACTGATGCATCATTGTTGTGTCATGGTATCATAATGCAACAATGGGGGGGAGAAACCCCCCGCTCATGCCAGGGTGGGAAAGGGAGGGGAAAGGGAGAGGAGAGGTGGGAAAGGGGAGGGAAGGAAGCAGAGGGGTATTAAAGGGGTGCAGCAAGAAACCCCAATTTGTGGATTCTCCACTAGAATGCCCCGACTTCAACCCCGTGGCAAAAAAAGAAACCTGAAAATCTCCAAAACGGAAGATCTGGGGGGAATGAGGATTAAGTTCGGGCCAACTGCTGACCCAGGGCAACAAGTGGGGAACTATTGCTCTGCTGCGGATTTTATCGGGGGATGATGCTGGGGCAACCGCTGGGGCAGAATCGGCCTAAGTTAGGAAACTATCTCTGTCTCTCCTCCTTCCTATCAAGTATGTTGATTCCTAAATAAATTATCTACTCTTTAATCAGGTTGTGTATCATTGCTGTGTTTAGGGCTATTTTTGGGCAGGAACACACAGGAATGGAATTCTGGCTGGCTCCTGAGTTGGCCACGCCTACAACCAAAACCTCTGGCATGCCTGGCTACAGAGCATGCTGCCCTCTCCACATTACACACAAGAAGGAAAAGCGGCATGTTAAAATGCCGTCTTTCCCTCTGAGGAGCCCATCCAATTTCCTTGTCAGCCAGTCAGCTGAGAGTGAAATTGACAAGGAAAAGCCTCTCTCTGCCTTCCCTTCTCTAGCTGACATGTCACAGCTGGGAAAGGGCAGGCAGGGAACCCAGGCACGTTGAAAATGCCTTTCTTTCCCAATCTGGGAAATGATCTGTGTGAATATGAGCTAATATGCTAATGAGCTGTGCTGTCGGGGTGTGGCCTAACATGCTAATGAGTTTCTGCTGTTGGGTGTGGTCTATTATGCTAATGAGTTCCTGCTGGGCTTTTTCTACAAAAAAAAGCCCTGGCTGTGTTAATTACTTTGCCAACAGTGGTCACGTGGCTAAAGCACTGCAAGCTGAAGCTCAATCCAACCAAGACATAGGTAATGCTGGTTGGGAAGGTTGATGCTTTAGAACAATTGGATCCACTTGTATTGGATGGAGTGGGCTTGGCTTTTGTAGAGCAGGTTAAGAGCTTGAGGTGCTCATGGACTCAAGAGCTTGCTGGTTGAAAAGCTGGCTTGCATAATGGCCAAGAGGGTTTTTTTATCAGATGAATCTGTTTCACCAACTCCTTTTTTAGGCTCAGCCAGGTTGGCCATGCATTTGTAACCTCACAGATGGATTACTGTAACAAGCTCTTTGTTGGGCTGTCCTTGAAGACAAACTGAAAACAGAAGCTGGTTCAGCAGCAGGGGCTAGCCCATATTAAAGAGTTATATTGGTTGCCAGTTTGTTTCTGACTCCGATTCAGGGTGCTGGTTATGACCTTCAAAGTCTTCATGGCCTAAAACCTATATGTCTAAATGACTGTTTCCTGCCATATATCCCTGTGCACCAAATACTGTCCTCAAGCAGCCACCTATTTATTTATAAAATTCTTCTTATAGACTGCCCTCCCCCACACAGTGAACTCAGGGTAGTGAACAACAATTTCAGTAAACATATTCACAAATCAAATTAAGTTAATCTTACACACACAGAGACACCCCTAATGTATTGGCACTTTCCAGCTCTCCCATTGGCTGTGCTCGTGCTCCATCAGCCACTGGCCCATCAACTGCCACTCAAGAGTACTCACGTGCCATTGGCTGGGTCCTGGGTCCACTCCTCTCACCTGCCCACTGCCAGCCTGGCCACTATTCCCTGACAGAATAAACTGCCAAAACGCCAAAACACAGTTCCATAAAAGCAAAGGAATAAGAGTGGGAATTAAACATAAAATATTTTTGAAACTCAATTTCATGCTGTACTTCAATCAATATATTTGTGCATATTTAAATCTAGAGATTAAAGCCTGAAAAGGCCCCTGGTATTGGGGGGGGGGGGAAATCTGAAATTAAAAACAAATAAATAATAGGACCTTTAAGAAACAAATGCCCCTTGAAGTGGTCATTTTGGGTGTTGCTAGGCACAGACCCCTGATGTTTCACCACCCTTAGGCAGATTTTCCCACCAAAAATATTTTAGTTCCTCTCAGTGACTGAGCTGCCTTTCAGTAGCATGTATTTCTTCTTTATTTTATAAGCTTTTACTGTCCCACTTTAGTCCACTTATGACCCAGCACTTTAGTTCACTTATGACCCAGCACAGGAACCAGAGGGAATACAAGAGCTGTCTTGTTTTAAAATACCATCATGAAATGGCTTGTGAAGCAATATTAGTGTTCAAAAACAGAATAAAGATTTTAATAAACAGGCAGGGAATATATTAGTATTTAAGATATAGAAGTTGCTGAGGTAAAAACTTCCAAATATATATACAGAACTGAGATTTTTGAACAAACAAAAGAGTGTGGTAGCTTATTTTCAGAGTTTTGTGTTCTTTTCAGTGAGAGGTTTTTGCTTATTATATACTAGGAATAAGGCCCGTTGTGGAAATAAATACAACAGGCTCTAGAAAGGCTCTGGGAGAGTGCCAAGGCCTTGGGCACTCAACATCAATTTGCTGTGGCAACCTCAGCAGGGTATAAAGACACAAAGTTCACCATTTTCTCCATGGGAAATGATCAATGACATCTGGAGAGCAATTGTAATTCTGAGTGATCTCCAGCCCTCATCTGGAGATTGGCAACAGTGGTTCCCCAACAGGGAATAGCTGGTTTGGAGGGCAGAGTCCATGGGATTCTACCTGTCTGAGGCCCAACCCCTCCTCAAACCTCACCCTCTTCAGGCTCCATCCCCCAAATCTCCAGGAATTCCCCATTTGGAGTTGGAAACCCCATCTCCTTCCCAGCCAAGCATCAACCTACCTTTATTTCCCCCTCACTGTTCAGCTTTCCATCTCCCCCCCTACCTGCATCCTCTACCGTGCTCTGAAGCCCTGTCTGCCACGTCACATTGGCTGTCATGCAGGGCATCTCAGCAGGGTATAAGGACACAGAGTCCACCGTTTTCTCCATGGGAACTGATCAATGCCATCTGGAGAGCAATTGTAATTCTGAGTGACATCCAGCCCTCACCTGGAGATTAGCAACAATGGTTTCCTTGGCCAGGAGGGCGGGATAGAAATTTAAATAAATAAATTTCCCAGGAGGAAAAATAGTCTTTCTCTGCAATGGGGACCAAAGCAGCTTACATCATTCTCCTCTCCCCCTTTTGACTTGCACAACAATCCTGTGAGGTAGGTTAGGCTGAAAGTCTGTGACTGGTTCAAAATCACCCACTCAGCTTCTACAACAAGAACCTGGATCTAGCAGATCCTGCTCTGAAGCACTGATTGCCACGCCTAGGGTACCCAACCTCCAGGTAGAGCCTGAAGATCGCCAGGTATCACAACTGAACTCCAGACAACAGGTCTCTCCTGTCCAGTGAAAATAACTGCTTTGGAAGGTGGACTTGATGGCATTCTGTTCAGCTGAGGCCTCTCCCCTCCCCAAACCCTGGCTTCCAGAGACTCTACCAGAAAATCTCCAGTAATCTCCCTACCTGGAGCTGGCAACCCTAGTCAGAACTGGTCCCAATGAGTTCTTTACAAAGGCCTGCAAAGGGTTTCCTTCCTTTGTCTGAACCAAGTTTGGTTGCCTACTGTGGCAAAATGGGCTCCAGCTTGCAACTCAGCTGTTTGCCTCCCTCCCTTGTCCTGTGGGCATATCTGACTCCTTAAGTTCCCTGCCATCAGTCACTGAACCGTCACTGCCTTTTTAGAGGGCCCCTGTGGCGAAATCTCCCTATTTGGAGATAGAATCTTTGGGGGATCCCTGGAAAGTGGGCCACCAAAGGGTCTGGCCTTTTCTTGCGTCCCTGGGCTACCCCCTCCCTTTGGTATTGTGCAGAGCAGGGGAGACTATGCACAACACAGATTATTAGCCCATATAGAAGAATTTATTTTACTATTTACACGATTATGGAGTGCATACACACATACACACTAAATGAATAAGGCACAACTGTAGGAGTAAGCACATACTATGAACCAACAGGGCATAAATCAACAGGGGTTAAACACAATCCTCCCTGGATGGGCTGGAGTCTATATTGATGGTGCCCCACCCCTTGGGACATTCCCTCTTTTCCCACACTTTTTAGGCCTTGGGGCCGCTGGGAACTGTAGTCCAACAGATGAGGAAGCCTCATTCAACCCAGTTAGTGATACCCCTGGAGGGCCCTCTCTGAAACTACAGCTCATTTGAACCTTATGGGGGAACATTTTAAACAAACCACAGACAGCAGCCATCTTATAAACACAGGTAACTGCCATTTCTTTACACCTACTGCCTGGAGTTTGGCAATCCTAGGGGGAAAGTCAGCCGCACAGCAGGGGGTTGAAGGGAATGGTTTGATGGTTGCTGGCCCACCTCATTAGCCAGCCAGCTATGGTGGAGCTTTGAAGGAGAGAGCCATTTTCTTTTTCTTTTTTTTAAGATTTTTATTGATTTTATCTATATTCTACATTTCTACGCTACTTACTATGCTAAATTTATCTTATACAGAATACTTTATAAAATGCTTAATCTATCAATTTATAAAAATTATTATAGCATTTAAAAAAAACATGGTTAACACATATTACTTTGTTACTTTTTCCATTCAAAAAGCTATTTGGCAGTATGCATAGTTTGGAGACAACACTTAATAACAAAGCTTCTAATTCATACTAGTGCATATGCTTAATAAACATTTAACAGTCATTTCTTCTTTTGTCCTCTTCTTGTTTTCTTAGTCTCAACATGTACTTTTGGAGCTGCTGCTCCTATCTCCGAGTCTGATTTCTCTTCTTCGCTCTTAGAGCTATCAAAACCGTACATACTTTCTTGCGAAGCCAGCGAATCATCTGTGTCTCTGCCTTTTTTCTTTTCTTTGTCTTTTTCCAAAAAAAATTTCACTTGTTCAACAGAGTCAATCTTATATTTCTTATCTTTGATGCTGAAGCTAAGTCCCTCTGGAGTATTCCAACGGTATATTATTGATTCAGACTGAAGCCATGTTGTCAGCTTTCTGTAGGCTTTTCTTCTTCTCCGTATTTTAAATGGTACATCTTTCAAAACTTTAACTTCTTCTTCTTGGATCTTCAGAACCGCTTTACTTGTGGCTTTTAAAACCACATCCCTTGTTGATTTCTTGGAGAACCTTATCATAATTTCACCTAGCAGGCTTTTCTTTTTACTGTATTCTGGGTAGGTCCTATAGACCATATCCATATCACTTTTTAATTCTTCTGCTTTTAAGCCTGTTAACGGTGCCAACGCTTCACTTAACAGTCCTTTAAGGTCTTCTCCTTTTTTTTTCTGGTACGTTCTGCAGTCTCAGGAAGAAATTCGCCCGTTCCATTTGCAATTTCAGAAGGGAATCGTGATGAAGAGCCTTTTCTTTCTCTACTTTCTGTAGTCTTGAATCTTGATTTTTTACTGACGTTTTGACCTCCATAAGGTCCCGCTGCAGCTTCTCTGTGACTTTATTTGACTCCTTCAGCTCCGACTGCATTTTATCCATCTTGATGTTCAGTGACATCATTTGATCCACTAGAGGTCGCAATAGCGAGGAGAACACCGCGCTCATCTCAGTGGTATCAACCTTTGAACTCGGAACTGTAGTTGCTAGCTTTGGGGAAGGTTTCGGTTTCCCCCCCATTGTTGAGACTTTGCTATTGTTTACGTTTAGATAAGATGGAGATAAGAAGCGATTTTTTCAGCTGCACTTGTATCATTTTAATTGTTAAGTCCTCAAGTATGCGATACCGCCATCTAGCAGCTCATCTAAGCTTTCCTTCCTTCAGTAACGCCGTGGGAAAGAGCCTCGTAAGTACACCGATAATGGAAGGGGGGGGGATTTCTCTCCACCCGCCGCTTCTCCCGCTAAGTTGCTTATTTCAACTTCCAGACTCACTTTTTCACCTTTGCATAGCTGGAAGTTACTGCTTCATTGCTTCATTGCTTCATATTCTCTGCTGCTTCACGGTTTGCGCTATAGCCATGCGGCTCCCGCAATGGGGGAACCTATGGGGGTGATGAGGGGGACCTCAAATCCCATGGTCGCCACCGCTGGGAGAGATCCCTTCTCATGCCACCCCAGGCAGAGCCCCCTCACTGGGGTCTCTGGGGGCTCGGCACCTGTCCAGAGCCCCTTCTTCCCATCGGGTACGGATCGCCTCCCCCGCTAGTGCGGAGGGATGCGTCTGCCATTCTTCGCAAGTCTTCCGGAAGTCTCGGAGAGAGCCATTTTCTGACAGTTTATTCTGACGGAAAAATCAGTGGACAGGGGTGAGGGGTTATGCTGATAGTCCATTGTCTTTTCACTGACAGAAGCAGGCCACTGAGGGGACAGTTCAACCCACCTGGCAGTGGGCGGAGGAGAAGAGTGGACCCAGCACCCAGTCGGTCCTTCCCCTTTGCTGGCTCCCTCCAGACTGAGGCCGGGATGTTGGCCGATGGCTCTGTGGGCAGGACTGAGGCAAAGCAGGGAGAGAATGCAGCAAGTGGCCAGGGTCCCCCTTTTGAGTGGCAGTCCGTCCAGCCTACTGATTTTGGCACCCCATGAAATCTTGCCCCTTGGAATCTTGAAACGGCTTTATATAATAGGAAAGATTTCAGCTGTTACACAGAACCTTGAACACAGTATCTTAGATAATAGCTTTGTCTTAGTGCTTCTAGGTTTTCCCTTTAGATATTACAGTTTTTCACTAACTCCTGAGGTGTCTAAGCTCCTCCCCTTTATCACAGACCAGGGTTCTCTTCCCAACCCCTCTCACTGGCAGGAATTTATTCTCCTTGTCCCTATGAAGCAATAACTCATTTTACTATTTGATTTCTATGGGAGTTCTCTCTGACTACCCACAACTTTTATTTATTTATTTATTTTTATTTTTATTTATAGCCCGCCTTGTTGGACAAGCTGGCTCAAGGCGGCTTACAAAAGTTAAAATATCATAAAACAATTAAAACAAATTAAAACAAAGTCAATTACAGATAAAACAGACAAATGATGGCGGTCTTCAGAATCAAAACTAGCAGTAAGGCAGCATCTGACAGTCTCAGGCCAGGAGATGTTACAAGGGCTTGTTCATCAATGGCGTGTTCATCAGTGGCAGCTTCTAATCAAAGGCCTGGTGGAAGAGCTCCATCTAGCATGCCTTGCAGAACTGTAAAAGGTTCGCAGGGCCCTGATGTCCTCCAGGAGCTCATTCCACCAGCATGGAGCCACCACTGAAAAAGCCCTGGCTCTGGTGGTTGCCAATCTGGCCTCTCTCGGACCAGGAAGGGTCAGCCAGTGTTGTGTCCCTGACCTCAGTGCTCTCTGGGGCACATATGGGAAAAGGTGGTCCCTCAAGTAGTAGGCCCCTGACCATATAGGGCTTTAAAGGTCAGAAACAGCCCCTTGAACCAAATCCGGTATGCTATGGGCAGCCAGTGCAGTGTCCTCAGCACTGACTGGATGTGGTCCCATATGGAGAGACCCATCAGCAGCCTGGCTGCAGCATTCTGCACCAGCTGCAGCCTCCAGATCTGAGACAAGCCCAGCCCCATGTAGAGAGCATTGCAGTGGTCTAATCTTGAGGTAACCATTGCATGGATCACTGTAGCCAGGTCATTGCGTTCGAGGAAGGGAACCAACTGCCTAATCAGCCATAGATGATAAAAGGCTGCCTTGGCAGTGGCTGCTACCTGGGCCTCCATTGTTAAGGAGGCATCCAGGAGCACTCCCAAACTCCTCACCCTCGGCGCTGGCACCAATGGTGCCCCACCGAAGGCTGGTAGTGTGATCCCTACCCCCGACCCACTCCGACTCAGGACCTCTGTTTTCATTGGATTCAATTTCAGTCAGCTCAGTCTAAGCCATCCCACCACATCCTGAAGCGCCTGTTCCAGTTCATCTAGGATGGAATCGGACCAGCCACCCAACCGCAGATATAACTGGGTGTCATCAGTGTACTGGTGACAGCCCAGCCTATGTCCCTGGGCGATCTGGGCGAGGGGGCACATGTAGATATTAAATAACATTGGGGATAACACCACCCCTTGAGGAACCCCACATACCAGCAGGTGCCTCTGGGACATCTGCTCCCCTAACGCCACCCTCTGTCCCCAACCATGGAGAAAGGAGACAAGCCATTGCAAGGTAAGCTCCTGGATTCCAGAGTCAGCGAGGCAGTGGATCAGTAATTGGTGGTCAACCATGTCAAACGCCGCCAACAGGTCTAACAGCACCAATACCGCCATACCGCCTCAATCCAGAGGCCTTCAGAGGTCATCTGTGAGGGCGACCAGTGCCATCTCCGTCCCATGGCCTGGCTGGAAGCCAGACTGGAACGGGTCCAGCATGGAAATGCCATCCATAAAGCTCTGCAACTGAATCACCACCGCTCTCTCCAATACTTTGCCCAAATAGGGCAAATTGGAAACTGGCCAATAGTTGGCTAATTTGTCCAGATTCAAAAATGTTTTTTTCAGGAGAGGGCAGACCATCGCTTCCTTGATTGCCCCTGGGAACAGCCTCTCCTCGAAGGACTTGTTGATAATATCCCTGAGGGCACCTCACAACCCTTCACGGCCAGGCTTAATAAGCCATGAAGGGCATGGATCAAGGCTGCATGTGGTTGGGTGTACTGTTGAGAGCAGTCTGTCAACTTCCTCAAGACTGAGTGGACTGAAACAATCCAGAATAGAACCACAAGACATGCATGGAGCCTCGAGTTCACTCACTAACTCAACTGTGGCTGGGAATAATAGAGAAGATAGGGAAACAGAATTGGTTGAAATTGACAGGACTATACAATGTAATAAAAAGAAGCAGCAAAGCAGGGAGGGAAATTCAGAAGCAATAGCAGAAGCATTGTATAAAGAGAAGAGAAAGATAAGTAAGGGCTTAGCTGGTAAGATATATAAAAAGATGATTGCCAATGAGGAGTCGATAATCAAAAGTATACAGGAGAAGTGGCACAGAGAAGGACTGACCTCAGAAACAACTTTTAAAAAGTTAATGATGGGGGTTAAAAGGATTAAGTTTGATAAATTTAGAGAAATGGAGCTGAAGTGTTTCACCAAATGGTACCGGATGCCAGCCCAACTAGCCAATATGATATCTGGGATGAGTTCAAACTGTTGGCATTGTAATCAGGCGAAAGGCTGGTATTCGCACATGTGGTGGGAATGTGCTAAAGTTCAGGATCTTTGGAAGAAAATATTGGATAGGATTAAAGATAAGTTAGGTGTATCAATACCAACAGTTATTAACTTAATGACATTAGGTATTTTGAAGTACGAGACAATAGAAAGTAAATATCAAGAGGTACTTAAGGCGATGATATTGGCTGGGAAAGCTGTCATAGTTTTAGGATGGAAAGATAAGAATAAGTGGACCCTGGAAAACTGGAATAACTATCTCTTTGAATACATCCAGTCAGATATTGTGGCCTTGATGATGGAGGAGAATATTTGGGAGGAAAAGAGGAGATGGATAACGGAAAAATGGTCGCCTTTCTTCGACTGGATTATGGAGGATGAAGCCAAGAAGGACATCTATTGGAAACTTCGGACGCTGTGCCCGTGGCTGAAGCAATGATGGAAGAACAACAGGGGAGGGAGGACTGAGGGAGGGGAGGGAGGAAGGGGGGGAGGGGAAAAATTGTGTAAAAAGATGACAGAAAAGGTTATATATACAAGAGTTGGTTAAAGGGGGGGGAAAACAATTAAAACAAAACTGTGGCTGGGAGATCGTGGCAGAGCAGCAAGACTTATCTGCAAAATAGCTCACAAAAGCCTCACAGCCAATATCCATTTCTCTATCGTTTGGTCTGCCCTGTGGCAGCTCTGTTAATGACTGAATAGTTCTAAATAATTGTGCCGGGCGTGAGCTAGCAACCGCAACCGCAGCAGCATAGAATTGTCTCTTTGCGGCTCTGACTGCCAGCTCATAGGATCTCATAAACGTCCTATAAGGTGCTCTTGATGCTTCATTGCAGGCTCATCACCACCATCTCTCTAGCCATCTGAGCCCTTGTTTCATCAGCCGCAGCTCCTCAGTAAATCAAGGAGCTTGCTTAGAGAGAGGGTGCAGAGGGCATCGGGGGGGGGGGCAATCTCTTTGATGGCTGCCAAGAGTCGACCATGCCAGTCCTTGACATCTAATTAGCCATCAGGGGGCATGGGATCCCACAGAACCATCTGAAACCGCTGAGGGTCCATTTGATTCCACGGGCAAGCCAAATCCTTCTCCAGTACCCATGGTCTGTATAAAGTTCTGTAGCTTTCTTGACTGAGAATCTCAGTTCTCTCTCAGAGTTGTTCTAATATACTTAAGATAATGGTGTCCTTATTCTTGTCTCTGTAGAAGTACTTTTCTGACCTTTCTCTGACAGAAATCACTGACTCCCAAACCTTCTGACTACTGATCCAGACACTAAATTTCAAACAAACACCAAAGGGCAACAGACACTTCCCTTTCCAGATCAGCTGTTTTATTTCCTCTCTAAGCTGATGCTGGCCAATCAGAGAGCGAGTAGAGCATCCAATCGCATAAACTCTTCTCTCCAGGGAAAATTAACTCTTGAACTCAATGACTCTCTGACACAAACAGCATTTTGTAAAACCTGCTTTTCTTTGCAATCAATTTCAAGCCTTGGTTTCTGTCAGTAAATGGCACAGGGAGGGCTCTTTTCAGGGCAGTTTTTCTTTAGAGGCCTAACACTGGATAACCTGATAGCACACAACTTTTTATGAGTGACCCAGGACTGGCTGCTTGCTACTATTCATCAACAGCCACCCCTTGAAAGCCAGTGTGGTGTAGTGGTGTTGGAGACCTGAGCTACCCCTGGACTCCCTGACTCTGAGGGGACCCCCTTCATGTCCAAAGTACACCAAAGTGGCAACATGTGGCTCCTTTAAGGCAAAGCCTGCTGCTCCATGCTTGACTGAGAATGGACCCTTAGCAGCCCACTACCTGATGATCAGCTAGAACACAATACTGAGTCAAGGGTTGAAAAACAAGAAAATGAGTCACAGCTGGGATGTAGGGGTGGCAGCAGCTCCCACAGGAATTGTTCAGATCCCATGGGAGTTTTAGAGGGATGGAGCCTCCAAGAGGGCTGGTTCCAGGATGAGCCAGGCCTTTCATAAGGTGAAGGAAAATTGGCTAAGGAGGATATGCTGGCTATGACAAGATGAGGGTCAGGAGAGAGGTGGAGAACAAAAGTGAAGTAAACCTCCTTCCAATCTGGGGCCTATGGCTGGGAACACAGTGTCCCCTGCTGGCAAGGATATGCCAGACTCAGACAGATTTTCAACAAGTGGTTAGTTTCAGATTGGGATCTGGGAACCCAGGTTCAAATAACCACTTTGTTGTGGAAGCTCAGTGGGTGATGTTGGGCCATGCAACCTAAGCTACCTCACAGAGGTGCTGGGAGGAGAAAATGGAGGAGAGGAGAATGTACCTCACAAAGGTGCTGGGAGGAGAAATGGAGGAGAGAAAGTAAGCTGCTTTGGGTCCCCGCTGTGGAGAAATGTGGGATAGAAATGATATAAATAATAAATATAGATGAAGATGAGGGGACAGATAAAAGATGGGTGGGAATGAGAAAAGGAAATCATGCAGGGAGGGAGATACAGGGGAAAGTGAGTGTCCCCAGCAAGTTCTTTCAAGTTTCTCACTGCACACGTGGGTAAGGCTCAGCTTGACAGCTGCCATTACATAAGTGGGCCCAGCCTGAGGGGTTTTCTCAGGTAGAGGCTGCAAGGAGAAGGAAAGGAGGGAAAGCTGAAGAAGGGAGGGCAGATAAAGTTTGGTGGGTGGGTGGCGAGGAGAACATTAAGCAGGAAAAAGGGAGAGACTATGGGACTTTGAGGGAAGACAAAAAGGAAGTAGTTAGGGAGGGGAAATTTGATGCCCTCTGCAAGTCCATAAATCCACTATATTCTACATAACCATCAACAAATACCAAGTTGTATCTCACTTTTCTATTGGATTCTCAGAATGGTATATGTGTAGCCCCAGCTCATTTCCAGTCCAAAGCTATTCTAGTGATAAAACCTATTCCTTTTATATCAGTGATGCTATAAAGGCAACACACCCCACAAGATTTTGATAAAATTCTCCACAGAGAATGCCTAACCACAGCTGTTAGTAGATAATATAACATCCAAATCGCAAGTTGTGATATTCGCACTGTATGCTGCATTAGTCAGGCCACACCTGAAATATTGTGGGCAGTTCTGGAGGCCTCACTTCAAAAAGGATGTGGACAGAATGGAGCGGGTGCAGAGGAGAGCGACAAGGAGCATTGGGGGCCTGGAGACCAAACCCTATGAGGAAAGGCTGAGGGACTTGGGAATGTTCAATCTGGAGAAGAGGAGGTTGAGGGAGGACATGATTGCTCTCTAAGTATTTGAAGGGCTGTCACTTAAAGGAGGGCAGGGAGCTGTTCCTGTCGGCAGTAGAGGATAGGACTTGAAATAATGGGTTTAAACTAAGGGCGGGAAGGTACCAACTGGATATTGGGAAAAACTTTTTTACAGCAAGAGCTGAGCAACAGTGGAATCAACTGCCTTAGGGAGGTGGTGAGCTCCCCCTCACTGGCAATCTTTAAGCAGTGGCTGGACAAACACTTGTCAGGGATGCTCTAGGCTAATCCTGCATTCAGCAGGGGGTTGAACTAGATGGCCTATATGGCCCCTTCCAACTCCGTGATTCTATGATTACCCATTCAAAATGTGGTATGATAAAATTCTCCACAGAAAATGCCTTATTACAGCTGCTAGTCACAGATAAACTGATAGGACTATGCAACTTCCTAGTGAACAACACATAACATGACAGAAAAGACAACAACAATAACAAATTATCTGCACAAAAATTGATCCTGGGACTCAACATATACCACATCAGTACCTAGGTTATTTCATCCACATGGGGAACAGTACAGCATGGGGAATGTTAGCATGTGTGAATAGTTTTAAGTTTTTTCTGTGCAAATTTCTCTGCTTGTTTTATGTTAGTAATGTTACTGTCTCCTTGTGTTTTTCTTTTGTAATCATGATTTATGTTGTTTTTATTCTTACAGCAAGCCACCTTGAATGTGTGCTAGTCAGAAAGGCAGCAAACACAGTTCTAATACATGGCCAATGTACAAGGCTGAGCTTGACCACAACTTGCAAGCACTGTTCCCTCTAAGCTGAGTTAGTGTGAGCTAGCTCACAGTTCTTCAGCCTCCGGCTCACACATTTCTGTCTTAGCTCAGGAAGAATGGCTCCAAAGCAAACTGATTTATGCTCTAGCTAAATTGCTTGCCCACAACTTTAATGCCAGTAGCTGACAAAGCTGAAACTTTGTTCACAAGACTCCACAGCTTAGAGGGAGCATTGCTTGCAAGTGGGCAGCTCTATAGGTGACTAAATGGATCTCCATTATAAATTGGATCAAAAGTGCAGCACTCCTTTTGATGTGTGTGTGTATGTGTGTATCTTTAAGTAGGTGGGTTTCCAGTCTATTGTGATATTTTTAACTTGATAAAATGGGGAGGGTTGTATAACTCTCTGGTGGTGTAATGTTGTTCTTGGCTCTCCATTCCTGGCATCTTGTACTATTAAACAAAGCTGCTCTACTGTTCTATAAACAACAACTGGCTGTTGTTGTTTACCAGATGAGGCGTATCGCCGCAGAGCACTACATGGTGTCAGAAGTGGGATTATTTTCAGATCATAAGCCGCTGGAGGCAATTTTTAAGAAATCAGTTGGTGCTGCCCCTGCTTGGCTACACCAAATGCTCTTACAATTACAATGGTACCAGCTTAATGTGCAGTATACTCCAGGTAAGCACATGTATTTAGCTGATACCTTATCAAGAGCTGCAGTAGACCTTCCTACAAGTGATGAGGAACAGATACAGGAAGAAAAGGTCATACACGAAGTGGAGATGTTAGAGGCCTATCCTGAAGGGCTAGAGGCTATACAGGAAGCCATGAAATGAGATGAACATCTTCATTTGGTAATAAATTGTTTAAAGTCAGGGTGGCCACAATATTATAAAGATGTCCCTGCATCTATAAAATATTTTTGGGGCATCAAGGATGCACTACATAATGAAGATGGCATTGTGTATATGGGTGAGAAATTGTTTATTCTTGTGTCCTTGAGACAAGGTGTTAACTCAACTTCATGAATCACACCAGAGCATTCAGAGAACAAAGGCTCAGGTGAAAGGGCTAATGTATTGGCCGGGTATGTGTGCCGACATTGAAAGGATGGTTAGGAATTGTTCTGTGTGTGCCAGATTTGCTGTAAAAAATCAAAAGGAGCCACTTATACCCCATGAAGTCCCAGGTCTACCATGGGGAAAAGTAGGTGTAGACATTTTTGACTATCAGTCCTCTCTATTCCTTATTGTAGTGGATTACTATTCAAAATACCCTGAGGTAGTGGCACTCCCAGATAAAACTGCCAGCACAGTGATCCTTAGGCTTAAGAATATATTTGCATGTCATGGAATCCCAAGGAAGGTTGTAAGCGACAACATGCCTTTTGCTAGTAAAGAGTTTAGACAATTTGCCCAGGAGTGGGCATTTGAACAATGTTTAAATAGTCCTGGATATCCTAGATCAAATGGAATGGTAGAGAGGGCTATTGGTTCCATCAAACAGTTAATGAGAAAAATGGACTATTCAAAAAAAGACATACACCTACCATTATTGGAATATCGCAATACACCCATTACAGGAATGAGGTATTCACCAGCAGAAATGTTAATGGGCAGAGTGTAGAGAAGTAAGTTACCAGCATCCACGCAGAGATTACATCCCAAAACACCAAGCAGAGTAAAAGAGGCCCTACAGGAAATCTAGGACATGCAGAAATATTTTCACGATTGAGCAGCAAAACCACTTAAACCGTTGAAAGAAGGAGATGAGGTGTGGGTAGTGGGGAATAGGCAGTGGTATCCCACAGTAGTAATACAGCAATGCCAGCAACTACACTAGTATAGGGTACAGACTTCTGATGGCAATACCTATCTGTGTAATACCTATCTGTGTAATCTTAGATGCCATCAGAAAGGATTGAGAACAGAGGAGACACAAGGAAAAGGAAAAGGAGTTCAACAGGGAACAAGGACAAGATAATAAGGTGTTAGGAGAACTGAATAGCTGTCAGGAGAGGTATAATAGTCAAGAGACAGAAAAGGAAAATCAGGAACTGAATAGTTTCCAGACAATAGAAAGGATTCCTAGGTGTACAACATCTTATGGTAGGCGTGTATTCTCTCCAGAAAAATACATGCCATAATGTCTATGCTCGTACATATTTTGTGGTACAGAATATGTGAACCTTTTCTTTTTCTTTTTTATTGTGAATGTTATATGTTTTAATGTTTAGTTCCTAATTGGTAGTCTGAATATTTCTTGTATCTTGGAGGGAGAGATGTGATGTGTGTGTGTATCTTTAAGTAGGTGGGTTTCCATTCTATTGTGATGTATTTAACATGATAGAATGGGGAGGGTTGTATAACTCTCTGGCGGTGTGATGTTGTTCTTGGCTCCCCATTCCTGGCATCTTGTACTATTAAATAAAGCTGTTCTATAAACAACAACTGGGTGTTGTTGTTTACCAGACAAGGTATATTGCTGCAGAGCACTACACTCCTTCTTTGTTTCTAGGAGCTTCAGAAGGAACACTCTCAACCTTCACCTGCTGGGCACCCTAATCCCCTAGGGTTTCCACAGAGGGCTTATCTCATCATTGGTTCTGCTAGATAAATCTAGGCCTCTTGGTTTATTCCCCTCTGTGGACTGCAGGCTACTGTCACACTGCCTACCACAGGGTCCAGGTCCAAGGTTTCCCCAGTGTTTCCTCACACTGCAACCTACTCAGGCATGCCACCTACATCAAATAATACAGACTTTCCTGTTAGAGTTACTAATCTCCAGGTGAAGCCTGAAATTCCCTCAGAATTACAGTGGATCTCCAGACTACCCAGACATGTTTCCCTCGAGGACATGGAAGGCTTGGGAGACAGATTCTATTGCATTGAATCCCTGCTGATTGCTCTGCCCATGCAGTCTCCACCCTCTCCATACACTACCCCCTAAGGGTGCCAGCTCCTGCTTGGTAATTTGGGGTAGAGCTTGGGGAGGGCTGAGGTTGAGGAGGGGGTGGAATCTCAGTAGAGATATGATGCAATGGATTCAGCCCTCCAAAACTTGCCATTTCCTCCAGGATAACTGATCTCTGTAGTTTGGAGATTAGTTCTAGTTCCAGGAGAACTCCAGCCCCCACCTGGAGAATGGCAGAACTATTTCCCCCACATTTTCAGGAACTACCCAAGCCAGAGTTAACAACCCTACAGATAACTGGTAGACCTGGAAGTCCTGCCCCTGATTACACCCCACTGCAGCACCTTCCTCTTAGCTCTCACTGTTTTCTGAGAGGGCACCTTATGCTGCCTGCCTCCAACTCAGAGCTTCACTATTGCAGACTAACTTCCAGGCCTCCCAAGGGCTGCCTACATGGTCCCCAGCTGCTGTGATGTCTCTTTCAGTTTCATCTACCAGCTTAATAGGGTTGCCAGCCTCCAGGTGGGGCCTGGGGATCTCCCACTTTTACAATTGATCTCCAGCTGACAGAGATCAGCTCCCCTGGAGAAAATGGCCACTTTGAAGGATGGACTCTATGGCATTGTACCATGCTGAGGCTTCTTCCCTAACCTCACCTTCTCCTGGATCCACCGCCAAAGTCCGCAGGTATTTTCCAACCTAGACTTGGCAACCCTAACCAGCTATGACATCACTTCCTATTTTCAGGAGAGAGTTGATTTAGGCCTAGCACACCTGATGGCTGCTACATCTGTAAGGACTTCTTCACACCATCTTATAAGACTAATTTTTCAGCCTGGGTGGGAAAGCAGGGAGATAGATGGGACCAAAGGAGGGAAGTGTTTTGCCTATGAAGAGAAGTGTGACAAATAAAGAAATAAATATTCCATTTTATTTTCAGTGTAAAAAGTATTGGCTGGGTGGGGAGAGACTCAGAAGAGAAAACTCTTTGGGGAAGAGATTTCTTGTCATTGCAAATTTTAAAAGAAGAAGAAGCAGTAGCAGAAAAATGTATATACTTAACACTGATGTTGCAAGCCATTCATTTAAACTCTCCCCCAACCCCTCCTAGAAACCTGGAGCAATTATGTAAAAAGCTACCCATGAAGATAAATGCAACTAAAAGCCAAATCTGATTTTTCTCTCACTTGGGAACACTGAATAAGGGGGAAAAATCTAGTGTAGACCACAGGAGGTCCCCAGAGAGCAGCAGAAGCAACGTGTGGCAGTCTCTCTGGATTTCATATTGATAGGTCAACAATGTGCCTGTCTGCTGATACAAATGGCACCTGTTTAGAAGGGCAGTAGCCTTGGGGGCTCCCAGTGTAGAGATTTTAAGTGTTATACAAGCTTTTAAATAACGGGACATTTAAGTGAATAGTGCATCCAAAAATGAAACGCCTGAGCCCGTTTTATTAAATTAGGAGAGGAATTGTGATGCCTTTATCAGAACGTTTTCTATAGTCACACAAATCTCCATGGCAATACTGTTTCACGTTGCATATTTCAGCACTTTTCCTGTTTATGGGCCCTGTTGTAATAAAAGAATACATTGCCCACCAGGGCTCATTGAAATGCATCTCATTATTCCAATCAGCCCCCTGAGTCACCGCTTTATTGTATTACATTCTCTTCCTACTGTATTTGAACTTTCTTATAATATGAAAGCTGATTCTAAGCCCATTACAACCAGTTGCAAATTAGCTTTTATTCTACCCTGACTGTTGAAGTGTGTTTTAATAAATTCATGCCAATAATTTTATAACCTAATATTCATGCACTTTATTTTCTAATTACCATGCCCTAAATTAATCTAGTTATGGCTCTGATTTATGTCATACAGTTTCCCAATTGCATTGTGGTTTAAACATATTCCTTGTTCTTGTCAGTAAGAATGTCCGTTGTAAGATGTTATTCCACAACTGGTTTTAGAATGAAAGTTGTTACTGATTTTATGCAAATAAAATCACATTTTATTGCTTATAACTCTTTTTTTAATATGTAAATCTTTATGGAACTGTTTTAGACTGAAATGTTTTATGAGCATAAAATCAACTAAGTATGTACATGTATAGACCAATGTGTTTCAAACTGGGGTCCAGGGACTCATGGTCCCTTCCGTACAAGGGTATTCCAGGGAGATCCACATCATTTATAAAAGCAAGGGGTGCCCTCCTCATACCCAAGAACATGAAAAAGAAAGAGGAGGAGGAAGAGGAGGAGGAGATTAGATTTATACCCTGCCTATGGCTTACAAACTTCTTTCCCTTCCCCTCTCCACAGCAGACACCCTGTGAGGTAGGTGGGGCTGAGAGAGCTCTTTCCAGAACAGTCCTTAAGGGAACAGCTGTGTCAGAACTATGGTTTGCCCAAGGTCATCCAGCAGCTGCAAGTGGAGGAGTGGGGAATCAAATTCAGTTCTCCCAGTTTAGAGTCCACGCACTTAACCACTACACCAAACTGGCTTCTGTTTTCTAGGAATGGCTCAGGGACTCTCTTCTTCAGGGGAAGGGGATGGAATTAGCTTCCACCTCTATTGAAGGGTGGAAGTTCATAGAGTTGCTGCTGTCTGCAGTCACCTATCTTCCAGATCACCTCAGAGCAATAGCCACAAAAATGCATTGGTTGGTTGCTGGGAAACAAGAGCACACATGTAGGAACTCTGAGTGGCCAAGTGGTACCTAAGAAGGTGTAGTTCAAATGCAGCCATTGTCATTATTTCTGGTGGATAACTTGGCTGATTTTCGTTCTGTTTTCCAATGCAAAATGTTTTTGCACAGAGACAGAACAATGTTAGCTCCTGGAAGTTCACTGGTCTTCTTCTAATTTTGAAAGTAGCTTTAATGTTTTTCCAGGCACATTCCTCTCCTGTTCAGCAGCATTCTTGCTAGAAGTTTTTAACCAATTAGCACATTTTCTGTCTTTGGTTCAAAGTCTCTTCCAAGCGAATGATGTGATTGATTAGAACTTGGGGTATGAGCCTTTTGAATTGTGGGTCTTTGGTATCAGCTGCCCTCTGAGACCTGGCCTGGTAGATCATGAACTGACAATAGTTTTAAAGTGGAGTTGATAAGGGTCTCATTGTTTTGGTCTGAAGAGATGGAAGGAGTCAGTATGCAGCACATGTGCTGTGAAAAGGATTTGTCTGGTATGTAATGTGTGCCAATATGGGTGGAGGAAAGGACTAGGGGTGGTCTGCGATTAAAAAAATAATAAAAATGGGGATTATTGGGTTGCTAAAGTTTGAGAACTGCTCACATAGAGTGTGCTGGCTTTTAAAAATACAGAAATTAGGCACAATGTGGCCCAAATTAAGCATTTTACAGTTCCATCTGATTTCAAAAAGAAATGTCAACATTTGCCAAAATCTCTCCTTCCTGAAATCAATGAAACTTTATGCTTAATTTGGCCACATTGTGCCATTCAGATCTGATACCTTTTGACTTGGTCAGTGTTATTGGGCAAAGAATCTGACTCCACTGTCTCATAAGAAGCTGCTCTTACATTTTTGTATATGTTTTGCTGCTGTTGTTTTTGCTTGTCCATTTTAATGCCTGAAGTTATTTTAATTAATTAATTAATTTTTTATTTATTTTATACCCCACCCTCCCCGCAAGCAGGCTCAGGGTGGCTGATAAATGTTTAAAATGATAATTTTGTTAAATGCTTTGTGATCCTTTGGCTTTGGAAAAAAACCCAATAAGAAAACTATAACATTGCGAGAAGACTTCTGGAAGAGACGCACTCAATGGTGGACGCCTCCCTCCGCTTATGTGGGAGAGGCGATCCGCGCCCGGCGGGGTGAAGGGGCTTCGGACAGGTGCCAAACCCCCAGAGACCCTAGCGAAGGGGCTCTGCCTGGGGTGGCATGAGGGGGATCCTCTCCTGATGGTGGCGACCACAGGACCGAGGCCCCCTTCAACACCCCCGTAGGTTCCCCTGCCGAGGAAGCCTTCGGGCTGTGTAAGCGTGACCGAGAAGCAGCAGAAAATGCCTGGCGGAGAAACAGCTAACCTTCCCGATACACAATGGTGAAAACTGTGAGTCTCAAACAAAGACTGTAAATAAAGCGGCAGGGAAGGAATGGGTGGATCGCGTCCCCCCCCATTGAAGCGTACCGAGACTTTCCCACGGCGTTACTGCAGTATCAAAAGCGTTCTGGAAATGCTGGAGGGCTGGATCGCATGCACGAAGAAAAAATCTTTTAAATGACATTAGTGCGATAAAGATAGCTTTCTCTACGGTCCGTCTTATCTAACTGTAAACAAAAGCGAAACAGCAACAATGACGGGGAGACAAAGACCCTCCCCTAAACCAGGAAGTGGAGTTCCGAGTTCAAAGGGCGATACCACAGAGATGAGCTCAATGCTCTCAGCATTGCTGGAACCCCTGGTGGATCAGATGACTACTCTCAATGCTAAAATGGACTCAATGCAGAAAGAAATGAAAGAGCCTGGCAAACGAACAGAAAAGCTGCAACAGGATCTCTTGGAAGTTAAAGTGACTACAAGTAAGCATGACTCAAGACTACAAAAAATTGAGAAAGAAAAGGCTTTTCAATGTGATAATGTCTTGAAACTTCAGATGGAACACTCAAACTATTTCCTGAGACTTCAGAATGTTCCCGAGAAAAAAGGGGAGGATCTTAAAAAGCTTGTGAGTGAGGCTATAGCACCGGTGGCAGGTTTGAAAGCTGAAGAAATATTAAGCGACATGGATTTGGTCTACAGGACCTATCCAAAATTTGTTAAAAAGAAAAACCTGCCAGGTGAAATTATGATAAGATTCTCCAAAAGATCAACAAGGGATGTGGTTTTAAAAGCCACAAACAGAACAACGCTGAAGATTCAGGAAGAGGAGATCAAAGTCTTAAAGGATATTCCATCTGAAATAAGAAAAAGAAGAAAAGCCTATAGAAGTTTGACTACTTGGCTTCAGTCTGAGTCAATTGTATACTGGTGGAATACTCCAGAGGGACTGTTTTTCAGCTATAAAGGCAAGAACTATAAAATTGACTCTGTTGAACAAGCGAAAACTTTCCTGGAAAAAAGCAAGAATAAGAAAAAGGAGAGAGATTCAGACGATTCGCTAGCATCGCAGGAAAGTATGTACGGCTTTGATGGCTCAGAAAGCGAAGAAGAGGTGTTGGATTAGGAAAAGGGTGCTGCTGCTCCCAAATCCAGTAAAGAGACTAAAAAGACAAGAAGAGGACCGAAGAAGAAATAAGTTTTTACATTGTTGTTAAATGTTTGCGCACTATATGAGAATGTAAATGGAAGTAATAAGCGTTCTTCAATGCTATGTGTACCAGCAAATCAGTTTTTGTAATTTGTAGAAGCAGCATCATAAGTAATCAGTTAAACCAAGAGTATTTTTGTTTTTCAAGTTTATTAATTTGTTGAAAATGAATATTTTACACAGCATTTTCTGTATAAGGTAATTTAACTTAGAAATTAGCGTTGTAGTTATAGTGATAAAATCAATAAAAAAAATTTTTTTTTTAAAGAAAACTGTAACATTGCATAATAATCACAAAAGATGCACCAATGGTAACCAATACAATCTGAATGGTCTGTTTTGGGGGGCCTATGAGCACTTTCAGAAGGGGGCTGTAGCCAGCCACAAAATGTTGGGATGTCAAGTGAACTCCTACAGTGGAGGTTGCTGATTTTTCACAGGTGCTCCTTGCAAATACAAGGTGATTCCTCCTGGACTTTCCTGAAGCACCTTTTGACCACTGAGACAGAAGAAAGCCAGGATTAGCTTGTGTTTGGGGAAAGAAATATTCTGAAGAAAAACAAAGTGAGACTCAGAAAACACATCAGTGGGCATCACTTTGGGGATCACTAGTTTATTGGGGGCATTATAAAATAATCAACTATTTAAAAAAAAAACTTTTATTATTGTCTCTATATAATAAGATAGCAGGCACATTTAAAAGAAGTAGCTATCAAATAAAAGTTGGTTGACCAAAATATGTTCTTTTTAAAAAGTGTGTGTGGACAGAAGGAATATATTGTGACATTAAATAAAAATGTCAAGGAAAGATGCAGATAAGATCCCAAATGGTTCCAATGATATTTCTACCAGACAACATGTGCTGGAAGGTCAGGGAAGCAAGAAATTCAGTACAACCTCATTTATATGCATAATGTTGAGGATAGCTATCACATTTGGAGTATAAAACCATCTCCAGGAGATCCTCTAGCTTCCTAAACCAACTTTTCTGGTTGTCTACTGTATGCAGTAGCCATTTTCTTCTTTGTACATATATTGAAGGTGCTGGAACCATTCTTCATTATTTCTCTTTGAAACAGCCTGTGGATAGCGGCTTTGGTCTCAACTACTATGACAAGCTAGTAACCATTGATTGACATCCTCCATGAACCTATCTAATCCCCTTTTAAAGCTGTTTTTTTCCTGTGACCATCACTACATCCTCTGGCAGCTGATTCCACATTTTAATCACTCTCTGTGTAATGTACTGTTCTGGTCACCATATCTCAAAAATGACATTGCAGAGCTGGAAAAAGTACATAGAAGAGCAACCAAGATGATTAGGGGGTTGGAGCACAACTAAACTGAACAGTCCTAGACTCTTCAGCCTTTCCTCATAGGACAGGTGCTCCAACCCCCTAATCATCTTGGTTGCTCTCCTATGTACTTTTTTCAGCTCTGCAATATCCTTTTTGAGATACGGTGACCAGAACTGTACACAGTATTCCAAATAAGGCCACACTATAGATCTATACAGGGTCATTGCAGTATTGGCTGTTTTATTCTCAGTCCCTTTCCTAATAATCCCTAACACAGAGTTTGCCTTTTTTACTGCTGCAGCACACTAGGTTGATATTTTCATTGAGCTCTATGACCCCAAGATCTTTTTCCCAGTCTCAGCAAGTTCAGATCTCATTCACCTATATTTGAAGTTTGGGATTATTTGGCCCAACATGTATCACCTTATACTTATCATATTGAACTTCATTTGCCTTTTAAAGATCACTTACTTTTTAAAGATTTTCATCATGTCTGTGTAGACCCTCACAGGAGTGCAGGGTTGGGTCCCTGGTATTACCTGATAAAATGATTCTGGCCAGTTGTGTGAACGTCCCTGTCTAAATTTCCATCCGCCAGGCTTCACTGTTGATGGTACAGGAAGCATGGAACCAGGGATCCATGCTGGATCAAGCATCTGACAAGGTTTGCATTTTGAGCCCTCATCTTGGTTGTGCCAAGAGTTTCCAATAGTTCAGCTGTCTAACAGCTGGAAGTATTGAAAATATGAAGAGCTAGATTAAATATCTATGTATGAATGTAATCATTTCTTCCATGAAAGAGATAGGATGCAGCTCCTTGTTTTAGTGTATGAATAGTTAAGTGATGAAAAAGAAGATATGTCTGTTGCCTAGGCTAAGAATCATCTAAATTAATTGAAGCTCTGGGACCTAGATCTTTCTTCAGAAGATGGTTAAGGGACTGTCCCAGACAATTGTTTCTTCAATGGAGTATGTTTTATGGGAGTTTTGGAGACTGGAAGAAAGCTATTCTGTAGATGATGGATTAGCACTATACACAGTAATAAATTAAAAAGCATTTCAGGAGAAACTGCCTGACTCTTTACTAGAAGTTTGAAGCTTGGTTCACTGAAGAGTATGGCAGCAGCCAGCAGCGCACCAATATTTTCAGAAAAAAACACTCTTGGAATTCATTCGTTTATCTCAAGAGTATACACTTGCAGACTCAAGAGACTATACAGAAAGTACAGGAGCAACACACTCCCATGTGTTAAAAATGGCTTGTGGAGGGTCCTTCAGTACATCAAAGAGCACCTTGGCTTTGAGAATTACTACAGTGAAATGTAAGACTCTAATTACTTCCTTAGGAAATTATTGACAGTCTTTCAGAAAACATCATCTTTGCTGACTCTGGACACTGATATTCTGTAAACCTCGCACACATTTACTACAAGCCCTCAGGAATATTATTCCTGATAAGAAAACAACATAACTGGCCACCAGATTTTAACACTTTGTCCTCAACCATAATTACTTCACATTTAACAACAGCTTGTATCTTCAGGTTAATGCTACCATCATGGCTACCCATATGGCTCCACAATATGTGAGATTCCACAGGCATTTCTTCCTACTATCAACTTGAACCTAGTTACTTCGACAGGTCTGTTTTCTCAACACAGTTGTAGATCTACAAAGTAGACACATAAGCATCACCTTATGTGCAAAAACCACTGACTGGTACACATGACTACATGCTTGTGACTACTGCCCTGAACACATCACACAATTCATGTCTACAGCCAAGCACATTACAACTGTTTTTGCATCAATTTCTTGGATAGTTTATACCTGAAGAATTTATATCCAGGCTTCTTGGGATTATAATACCCCAATGAACAGAATGAAGGAATAAACTGACAAGGCCACAGCGGCACTGAGAAATAGCCTGCTACAAGACAGACCCATAAGAATAACAACAAAACACCACTAATTGTCACCTACAGCTACCATTTCAAGCCAATGCAATGCATCCTCAGTGCTCTACATCCCAGCCTGGACAGTGGTATTTCTCTTAAATAGACATGGGTGTTATGCCTTTCTTTATTCCACAACCTAGACTTACAATGGGCCACCTAGTTGAGAAAGACACAAACCAAGGAACAGTCTAGAACCTACAACAAACCCAGATGCCAAGCCTGGCCCTATGTCCCCACAGGCAATACTGTTACAGGACCTAAAAATATCAGCTTTACCATTGTAGGCTCATCCACTTGTTCATTGTCAACAGTGCCCTTTTGCTTTCTATATTTGACAACAGCACAAAAGAATAAGTAGGCCTAAATCTGACATTTGAAACAGTAATATTCAGAAATTGATGGGGAAATGTTTCACTTTCCTGAGACATACCACTGGTGATCTAAGTCAGTGTTCACCAGTAAACTAGGGAGGCTGTGTTCTTACTCATTACTGCTATAATGAATGGCCTCTTCATTTTTCTCACCTGCATTTGAATTTTATTTACAGTTTGCACAGTCTTTATGACTTCGTATCTGGCTGCCTAGTGGCTTATGCTAGAATACAAACTTGTTTGTCTTTGTGATGCCCTATGGGGGTACAGAGAAGTCATAAAGCTGTCTTATAATGATGTACACATAACAAAAGATAGCACTCCTGCTCAGCTCCTTCTTTATTTGCAACCTTTATACAGCTGGGTGTTTCCAGATCCTCCCTGGCACACCGGGGCCCTGCGGGATTTATTAAAATCCCGCAGGGCCTGCAGGACAGAGCTCTTACGCCAAGTGTTCGAGATGCCACACTAAATGACCACCACCTAGCTGAATACTGTGCCCCTCGTATTTTCTCTTGGCTGCCAGCTCAACTTCTATGGCCACACTAAAGAATCAAAGCCCTACAGAGCCTAACACCAGCTGCTGTTTCCCTATGGTGGATGTTAAGACAGTTCTGCTATCGTATGAGTTGTATTTAAATGTTTTTTTTTAATTTTAAATTGTTAAATTATCAATTTGTTTTATTGTCTATAATGCCTATGGCCTTGTTAGCCGCCCTGAGCCTGCCCTGGTGGAAAGGGTGGGATATAAATCTAATTAATTAATTAAGGGAATTAGGTACATTAACAGCCAGGAGGGCTGATGGTGATAGCTACTGAGCCCAGGGGAGTCTCTGCCCCAAAATATCTCCTCCTTCTCTGATTCCTCTGTTCCTATGTTCTTTGAGGCTTTTAAGGGTATCTCTCCCCACTAGCCCTACCTTACCACAGGTGTGCTTTCCCATAGGATCTACCACTGGCCTAGAATAGCTTAGTTTTAAACTGGCAGCACCTCATGGTAAGTAAGTAAGTAAAATTTAGTGTGCAGCCATTAGCCGTTACAATTTTAAACTATGTACAGATTAGACAATTTACAGCACTGGAATTTGAATTAGATTTAAATTATAACAACCTCTAAAATCTGCACATTCAGAATTTAAATTAACTAAAATCTTAAATATAGATACCCATCTCCAGAAACGCATACACAGCCTCAAACATTGCAGTTCTACAGTTCAATTTCAGTTTTCTATGTTCTTGGCGCTGATTTTACTAGCTGCTAAGGCGAAGAGTGCTACCCTATAGGAAACTGTAGGGTCTGCGTCAGACAGCAGAAATATCGATGTCAGAAAAATTCTGCAATTGATCTGTTATTACAGTATCTCAGTACAATGGGCAGACCATGACATAATGACAAAGATCCTCCATGGAAGTTTTACAGATACAAATATGCTGTTCCTGGGGTATTTTTAAATATCATCCCAGGAGTAATTCTGTTTGCACCTTATGGTAGGATTTCTTGAAGTACCAGAAGAAAGAGCCGGAACCACAGTTGCTGAGGTGGGGGTTGCACAATGCCCAATGATGGGAGCAGATGGTGTAACATTGTACAGGAAGGGGCACTGGTTTTGGATAGGACATGGCCAATGGAGTGGGCAGCCAAAGAGGAGCTAGTAAACCACCTGAGGAATGTGGCCATAGCCTTGAGGGTACAATAAAACTCCTATTTATTGAAGTCTTCAGATTTGAGTGCTATGCTTAATAATAAATAGGGAGAAGAAAATGAAACCATAAAAATAGTGAGCAAAAGAAACAAGAGTAGATATCAGTTTTTTTAACATTTGGAGTGATCAGACTTTATTGAGATGAGCCTCCCTTTAAGCCAGTTTGGTGTAGTGGTTAAGTGCGCGGACTCTAATCTGGGAGAACCGGGTTTGATTCCCCACTCCTCCACTTGCACCTGGCTGGATGACCTTGGGCAAGCCATAGCTCTCTACCAGCTGTTCCCTCAAGGACAGCTTGGGAAAGAGCTCTCTCAGCCCCACCTACCTCACAGGGTGTCTGTTGTGGGGAGGGGAAGGGAAAAGGAGTTTGTAAGCCGCTCTGAGACTCCCTTGGGGAGTGGAGGGCAGGGTATAAATCCAATCTCTTCTTCTTCTTCTTTAAGACACAAATGATTTGAACCTCTCCAAGTACAATTATGATAAAACAAAGCTGTGCCTGATGGAGACAGCCCCTCAGGTGTGGGAGGTTCTTCACAGGCCACCCATATGAATCCCAGAGCTTCAGTCATGAAGTGGTGTTGTTTTTTTACAGCCTGGTTCTCCTTCACACCCTGCCACTCACCCACCTCATCAGACCCTTATCTGTCTCTGGAAGAAATTGTGTGCCATTCCTGTGAGGCTTTAAATAGGCCCTCTCAAGCTTCACAGCTACACCCCTGGGGGTGTAGCCATGGGGGGTAGCCATGGGGGTCCCTCTTCTTGGTTTAGAATAGGGACCCCCATGGCTACCCCCCATTTTTCCTGGTAATGAGGTCAGCCCACTTCTTGTGTTTTCTGAGAGTATTGCAGCCAGTTGCCAGGGACCACCTGCTTGTTTGGTCAGGCTATGAAACTGGCCACCATCTGTCTCAGGCCATGCGGAGTGAGAGGTTGGGCTTTCATGGCTCAGGGCTGGTTGCCCACTCAGGGGCTTTCTCCTCACCCCCGGCTGGATCTGGGTGAGTGCCTGGGGGTGTGAGGGATGATGTGTTTTTGTTGGGGATTTTGGGCATATGGGGAACAGTCTAGATAAGTGGCCAGGGGCCTGAGGAGGGAGTCCCAGAGCAGGCAATACACTAGGGAGTTGGAGTCCCCAACAAAAGCATATTCAGCTGAAGACTCTATTCATTACATACTGTGATATTCCTACACACAGGCAATCTCAGGAAGGAAAATATATATTTATCATAATGTAAAAAGCAGTTTTTGCACTATAAGTACATCAGCAGCAGATGATAGCCAGATGAGATTTTTGACTATTTTGATTTTGACTATTGAAAGTGACAGAACTACCATCATGAATGTCATGCATTACTATCAGCTCTTGAAGGAGAAAAGATGAGCACTTGTCATTTTTCTTTCAATGGCTGCAGAATGGTGGTATTAATACTTAAAACTGTCTGGGAGTCCAAGGATTAAACCCCCTCTGCTCTCTACATGGACCTCCATCTGAGACAGGTCCATTTGCCACTGCAAATTAAAACTACAGGGAAGATCTAATTACAGATCTCCCAGCTGCTCGTTTTCTTTGACCCTTTACTCTTATCAGTTTCAAAGCAAAGATCATCAGCATAAGACAATATTCCAGAAGTATAATTGGCAGATCCAACAATGTGGCAGAAGCCATGAATTGCAGAAACTAAACTGAGTTTTATACAACTTGTACATAGGAGTTTCCTACAGAGAAATATCTGTAGCAATTTCTTCTGTGAAGCAACCTTGAGCTGTGCTTTTAATTATAGGTCACAGCTGATCACAGCTGCCCTTTCTTTGGTCCTCCTTATGTAGAGTTTTGGCCTTTATCTCTGGGTTACTTCATCGCACTGGTAAAAAAGGAGACAAACCAACTGGCAAATCAGCCTTTGTGTTGATCTCTACACTGATTTACACCAAAGGTCTAAAACATTCAAACCAATGTATTTAATAGAAGATTTGCTCTCCACTAGTTCGGGTTTACATTTGATGATGAAAACCTCTTAACAATGATTGGAGTTCTTTATTCATCCCATCAATCGATGCACATCTTTTAAAATATAATTGTATGTGTTACATTTTAAGTGATTTGGAAAACACTGTCCTGGGCACAAGTCCCACTGAATATACCTGACTGGGATTCTTAGACCTGCTTTGGACTGCACTCCCAGAGTTCTGGGTGAAAAAAAAAACTTCATTTTTAACTTAATGGGGGGAAATGACATTGACTTTTGAATCAACGGCTGCAAATGCACTGCCCTTGAAAATGCTGTACAGTTCCCCTGGGTACAGATGGATGCCACTGGTTCTTAGGATCTCTGGTAGTGTTATTGTGGTTAATGCTCTTTGATTTATGACAGATAATTATAATTGTACACTGTTAGATCTTTAGCACCACATGACATGGTGAGCCTTGTCCCAGACTATATATCATCATACATAACTTGGAAGCTGATGATGAGTGATTGCTCAAGATCTCCTTGCAGGGTGCATTCTTCAGAAATGTGTATATAACTGAATATTTGTGCGGTTTTTTATAACCAATATTTGTGGATTCCATATTGGTTTTCTGCTGATCATCACTATGGATCCATTCAGTCTGGTACAGAATTAAACTTACTTAAGTCTACTGGTTTTAAGGGGGATAAGTGCCCTTAACTCTGTGTTGGACAGCTGAGTTAAATTTGTATCTCACTAAATATAGCAACTCCAACCTTTCCTGTCTCATAGTAGGCTCCAGTGGAATTAGTGAAAGTCAGGCTGCCATCCAGTTTAGAGTATGAGGCTCATGACAAGGTTCCAGATGGGCCATGACACTTACCTTCTCTCTGACATTTTCCCACATGGGGGAAGGGAGACCTTTTGATTAAAAAAATTGCACGTAAAAATCCTACACGGTCAACCATGCAACATTTAGTACTGATCAACTGATAACTACTTCTGCTAATTCTGTACAGTTCTGTGATTGCCAGGATTTTAAAACTTGTGATTGTCATTTCAGTTTCAAGCAAGATGTGGTTTCACAAACCACAGCTTTTAGCAACAATTGCAGCAAGGCATGGCAATCAAACTTGATTAAAAATGGGTCATTTCGAGCAGGAGCTTGGGGGAGCTCAGCTCCCAGAGTTGGTGCCAGCCCCCCCGCGGGGGAATGCCTGCTTGTGTCATGGCTGCAGCAAAATGACCCCGGCCCCTGGAAAGGTCCTTGTTCCTCCGACCAGCCTTCTGAAGGCTTCAGCCACCACTGAAGCGATCCTCCCAGAATAGTGGTATTTCTGAGGTTTGGATTAGTAGCTGTCCCCTCTTTGCCAGCTCTTTCTTTCTTTCTTTCTTTCTCTCTCTCTCTCTCTCTCTCTCTTTCTTTCTTGCCTTCTGACATACTTCCACTGATGTCAAGTGGTGTAGCATATGCAAATAAGTTATGCTAATGAGTTATGCTAATGAGCTCCTGCACCTCTTTTTCTACAAAATGACCCCTGATTAAAAATTCTTGTTTCTAGATGGGTCCCTGAAAAAGTTACTGTGACTGATGTCATTTGATTACTGTTGACTTGGATTGTGGAACTAGAACCAGCACCCCTCTGTTAAAGATGCTGAAAACCCAAAATATCAATCAGTTTTTCTGGAAAAATGGTTCCCATTCTTGAATTGTATAGAGAGCGAGCCACAACTGCAACGGACAATTCCAGAAAAGCTTTAACTTATAGCTTTATTTTGATATCAAATGTTGTTATTGTAACATAATACCGCTCCACTTTATTGTATTGTTTATGGATTATTGTTTAGCATTTATTGTTTGTTTATTCATGTTATTAAAATCAAAATATTTTTTTAAGGTGCCATAAAAAGCATCCTTTGTAGAAAACAGTTGTAAGACAGGCAAGTTTCATACTGCTTGGGCCTTTCTAATTACAGCCTGTATTAGAGCTGGCCATTTGACCAGTCAAAAGAAATTTGTCAAATATTGTCACATATTGGTCAAATATTTTTAAAGCATTGATGTCATTTAAAAAAAAATCAACAGATATGCTAAATCACCAAAATTAATTAGCTAACTGCTATTATTATGCAAGAATGAAACAAACTTTTTTAAATATAGAAATTATTCAACAATGTTAAAGTTTCTATAAATATGAAGAATTCACTGAACTGTTCTTGCCTTTGGTTTTATCCTAGAAGAGCAAGATAGGCCTATAGTTTAATTTTTTTTAATAACGTTGAAACAGAACTAAAGTAAAGTAACAGTAACTGTTTTTAAAAGTCCACTTATAAAGGCAGTTGTCCTAAGGAGGCATGCCATCCTGAAGTTGTATTGGAGATATATACACTACACAAGTAAAGAGTGACTCTATGTCACTGGCCATTTCAATGCATGGATCATCTTCCTATTTGAAGATGTCTGTAGTTACAGCAGGTGGCCAGTAGGAAAAGCTTTGCAGAGCTGCTCATGCTGCAGCTCTTACCCTCCCTGCGGGCCACACTAACAGATAACAACAGACTGTAAACAAAAGGTAAACTCCAGCATGGCATGAATTTCTTTTTAGTATTTGACTGCAATCAAATTATAGGTGGTCAGCTGACAATATGTGATCTGTCAATGATCTGGCATGTCAACCCTAATCTATATTAGATGGATATTCACTACCATATATGGCTAATGTGCACCCATTTCAATGGCCCCGAGGATGATCCATCAGTGCTGGAAAGAACATGCTTGCAAAATGTGCACAGTATTGAATTTCTTTCCAATTGTTACCTCTATTCTTTTATTGTTCTTGTTATAGCTTATGAGTGGTTTTTAAAGATAGTTCTGTGGGAGACAGCTTGGAGGTTGGGGGGGGGGGGAGAGACTGGGGACTTGCATTCCTCTGTTCTTCCTAGGGCAATCCTATTGTCCCTGGTATTCAAAGCTGCTAAGCGTTCGCCTCAGCAGTTCAAACCAGTGTGAATGCTCAGTGTGTCTGCGAGTCACAATTTAATCTCCTTATCTGCCTGCTGCTAAATGTTTGTTCTTGCCTGTTGTCCAAGGGGGCCAATAAGTGGTTTCATAACCACTTTCCTAATCAGGATTCATTCAGCTCATGAGCCAATCATTGCTGCAGTGGATGCTGAACTCAACAGGAAAAAAAAAAGATGAGATCACAGCTGAAGCAGGCTGTAGCTCTTTCTTTGCTCTGAGTGTTTTTGTCTCATGCCTTAAGATTTTGCCCGAGAATGCCACCTTGTTGCTATTTCGCATATCCACTGGACCAAAGACCAAGAACCCTTCTGAATATCTTCCTCTGCTGTTCCTGAATAAAGTCAGTGAGCACAACATTAGATCATCCATCATTCCACCCACTCATGTTCATGGCTGTTACGACTCTCCCTAAACTGACAGGTCTTTGCATGAATGAATAGTGAATAGAATGCATGTACTTTGCTTAACATTTTCCTGCAGCTTCTGTCTAAAGGCAACATTGACCTTAAAACAATCTCTCTCTCTCTCTCTCTCTCTTTCCTAAGGAAGCTTTGTGAACCAATGGATATGGGGTAAAGAAGGAGATGACACTACCTTTTAAAACTGTGGAATAAATTTCAGCAGCCGTCATCATCTGATAATTAATATTATCAACTACACATGTAAGGGCTGATCAATTACAAGACACCTGTAAGTCCCTTTTTGTTATTTCAGGATCATAAATAGTAATCTGGCATTAAATATTTGTGATCTAGGCCAGTAACCTTTTTTCAGTCTCATAGGATCTTTTTTAATTAAAGTATATCTTTGTCCCATGTCTATAAGATACTCCCTGACATTTCATATACAAGACACCTTGCCACAAAAGGTCAAGCAGTACAGTTATAAATGGAAAAGAGATTAAAAGTATTCTCTAGCCACGGTGATCTAAAAGTGAGTTGAAAGTAGCGCATTCTTCAGACTCTTGCTTTGAACATGAGGAGGCAAGCCCTTTGGTAGAGTTTCATTAGGAGAGTGGCACAGCAAACAAATGGTCAGAAATGAATAATTAACTCTTTTCATTTGTATGTTGAAGTAATTATATGTAAAGGAACTTGCTGAGTATAAGCCATACCCTAAACATTTACTTGGAAATAAATTCTGTCAAAAATCAACAGGCATTACCTATTTTTAAACACAGTTAGGATCAAGATGGCAATCTCTAACACAGTACAGTCCTCCATATGGATGGCTAAATGTGGGTGCACCGACCAGTACAGGTTGCATCATAACAAATCACAGTATTACTTCAACACATAAAAAATTACATAGAAAGTTGAATGCATGCAAGTGAACAACCGTTCAAAGTCTTGCACAAATGATATGTTAGCTATGATGATGTGACTGAAAACCAGTGAAGGGAAAATGGAGAACAGTGAATAAGCCCAGTACTACCTGGATCAGCAGGACCACCTCCCTCATTTAAATACAACATTATGGTCACAAAACATGACTGTTACTAACAGGTGGACCAAATTACTCCCACAGAGCACAGATAATTTATTTCACAATGCTATGCCTCACAATGATTATATACTGTTTTATTTATTTAGATGTATTTATATTGTTATGTATCACGATCACGGTCGCCATGCGGTCTTGTAATGGCAACTGCCACATGGTTGTCCTCACAAGGTGCGGAGCTGCGGAGTTGCCAAGCTTCAGCCAGGGAGAACAATAGAGAGCCGGATCCTAACTAGCCACCAGTCACGGAACTAGGTTCCCCTAGGGGACCTATGCCAGGTAACCATAATCGTAAGGTCCTATCAGGACATTTGGGCAAGGTCGGAGGATCATCTCCAACCGGCAAAAGAGGGCTCTGAGCCTGGGGATTCTCATGTTCCATCTTACCAGCAATAAACTACCATGCTGATTTCACTACATCTGGCCTCCCGACTCCAATACTTTTCATATATGCTGCCTTCTTGCCACTGCATTCAAGTCAGCTTACAATATACAGCTCAAAACAACATCTACAAAACAACAATACAGCTCAAAACTGTTAGGACTTTTGTCCAATAATCAGAAAAATCAGAGTAATGAATCTTGCTTTTCTGGAAAGAAGAGATTGCTTCTTTTAGTTTAAAAGAAGTTTATTACTAAAGGGAAAAGGTAAACGGGATTAGCTACAAATAAACAAAACATGCTTTCTAAGGAGCTGCATTGTGCTCCGTCTTCACACTAAGACATACTGATAGAGAGTGAGAGATTGTAATGGAGGATCTCTCCTTCTTCTTGACCCCTGAAAGGAAACACCTGATATCATTGACCAATTAGCAAGACAGTACACCTTCAGTTTTCCCGGGTTTACAGATAATTGGCAAGCTGCCAGGTATCACTTCCAGGCTAACATAGGTAAACAAACAAGTTGCATAGTTAACCCTATAATGACTGAATTTCTCAGGCCTTGCATTACATGCTCATTTCTCCAACACCCCTTCTCAAGACCTGAAATGCAAGTTATTATACATGCATACACAAAACATTATTGAACATTAGCATCAAGCATATTCAACATTTCACGAAGTCTTTCAAACTTGTCTTTGGTCAGTGGCTTAGTCAGAATATCAGCCACCATCTCTTCTGTACGACAATGCTTAATCTCTATCAACCTTTTCTGGTACAAATCTTTAACTAATGCACATTTAATACCAATAGATCTACTTCTAGCAGTCGTGCTCTCTTCCTTACATATAGTTATACAAGCTTGATTATCCTCTAACATAAGTATAGGTACAGGTTCAATTATTCCAAAATCTTTCAACATCTCAAAGATCCATTCAAGTCTGCTGCAGGCACTTGCTGCTGAAATGCACTCAGCTTCTGCTGTGGATTGCGCTACAACAGTCTGCTTTCTACTAGTCCAGTCTATCAGTCCATCTCCATAAAAGAATAGGTATCCACTGGTAGACTTGTAGTTGTTCATCTCTTCTCCCCAACTGGCATCCATGTAGCCGACTAGTCTTGGTTGTTCAGTTGGTGCAATTTTCAGTTTTAAGTCCATTGTCCCTCTTAGGTAACGTGCCATCTTCTTTATTGCGCTCCAATCATGATGATTTGGCGAACTTACTTTTCTGCTTAGAAATCCAACTGCTGCTGTAATATCTGGACGCGTTGATTTGCTCAGGTACAAGAGCTTTCCGACAGCCTCTCTGTATCCTCCTATGTCCTTTAGTGGTGTGCCGTCCTTCTCCTTCAGATATCCAGGTTCAAGTGGGATTGTTGAAGCTTTGCAGTTCTTCATGCCAACAGATTCTATAAAGTCCATAATCTTTCTTTTCTGGCATAAAAGAAAAGTTCCATCCTCGAGTCTCTCAATTTGCATTCCGAGGTATTGTTGAACATCTCCTAGCTGTTTGACTTCCACTTCCTTATTCAGTCCATCAGCTATTGCTTTGATGTCTCCTCTGTTTTGACAAGCCACGATCAAGTCGTCAACGTAAACAAGAACATACTGGTATTGTCCATTTCTGATTCTAGTGTACAGACAAGGTTCAGCTTTCCCTTGCTTGAAGCCTTGCTTCTTTAAAAGTTCAGTAAGTTTGTCATACCAGGCCTTTGCGCCTTGCTTTAGGCCATAGAGTCCTTTATTAAGTTTGTAGACTAAGTTTTCTTGACCTTTGACCTTGAAACCTTCAGGTTGTTCCATATAGATCTCCTCAGATAGTTCTCCATTGAGAAAAGCAGTCTTTACATCAAGATGCTCTACTATCATGTTCCTAGATGCTGCAACACTTAGAAGTGTTCTGAATGTTGCTTGGTCAGTAACTGGAGCAAAAGTTTCAAAATAGTCAGTCCCATATTGCTGTGAGTAGCCTTTAGCTACTAGGCATGCTTTGTATAGCTCCACAGTTCCATCTTCCTTGTGCTTTATTTTGAAGACCCATTTACATCCAACAGGGTTTCTGCCTTGAGGTAGTTGAGTGAGAGTCCAGGCCTCTTTTTCGCTAATGGATAGCAGCTCCTGTTCCATTGCTTCAAGCCATCTGCCTCTTTCACTCGCAGGTAAGTTGCAAACTTCCTTCCAGTTCTTGGGTTCCTTTGCAGGTTGCACAAGTTCACAAAATCCATACTTCATTGGAGGATGTCCCTTAGTGCTCCTTTCTGATCGCCTCACACTGGGTGTGGGTGCTGCTGTGGGTTCTGCCGTGGGTTGAGCCGCTTCCTCTGGTGTGGCCCCTGCTTCCCCTTCTGTTTCAATAGTTTCCTCAGAAGGTGGACCTGCTGCTTTACTTGCCAGTTCCCCAGCCAGTTCACCAGCAGTCACTACAGGTAGCCAAGCAACGAACTCATCAGGTGCAGTCCCAGTCATCTTTGGATCAGCTGCAGTGGAAACACTAGGCAATACAGTCTCATCAATAAAAACAACATTGCGTTCTTCTACTGTGTGGGTTTGGGGATTGTATATCCTGTACCCTTTCCCACCAACAGGATAGCCTACAATAAGTCCAGTTTCAGTTCTGGAATCAAGCTTTCCCCTCTTTTCCTTTGGTATGTGTGCATACCCTTTTGCGCCAAAAGCTTTGATATGTCTTAGACCAGGCTGTCTTCCAAACCAAGCCTGAAAAGGGGAGGTTCCAATAATCTTTGAGGGTAATCTGTTGTGTAAGTACACTGCTGTGTTCAGGGCTTCTGCCCATAAACCGTTTGGCAGTCCAGAATGCATTAGCATAACTCTGCACATCCCCTGCAGTGTTCTATTTAATCTCTCAGAAGCTCCATTTTGCTGGGGTGAATAAGCAATGGATACTTTATGTTGAATTCCTTGCTCTTGTAGAAATTGTTTGAATTCAGCATTACAATATTCACCACCTCCATCTGTGAGTAAGCTTTGAGGTGCTTTGCCAAATTTATTTTTAACAATAGCCACATAATTTTTAAATCTACGCAGTGTTTCATCCTTACTTCTCAGCATATACACATAAGTGTATTTTGTTTTATTCTCTGTGAAAGTCACAAAATATTTGTTCCCACCTAGGGATGCAGGTAAAGGCCCAACAAGATCACTGTATACAGTTTCCAAAAATTCTTGATTTTGCGCTGGAGTTTTCCCAGAATAACTTGGGGCATCTCCCTTTGCTCTGAGGCATGTCTCACATCTAGTTTCACTCTTTTCACAATGCACAACAGGTATTCCACATTGCTTTAACAACTGCTCAACAGATTTCAAATTTCTATGTCCCATTTTAATATGCCACGAAAATAAACATTTTTCATGTTTACAAGCATCATCACAAGCATCCTTAGTCTGGCAAATCTGTTCCTTATCATCAACAGTCTCTATTTCCTCATCAGGATCAACATCAAAAGTTTCTGTCTCCTCATCATCACAAGCTACAAAGTAATGAAAGCCATTTTTCTCTTCCACTTTAAATTCAAGCTCTCCATCCTTGGTAGAGACCTTGCTTCCTTGCTCTCGTTTGAGCACTACAATATGGCCAGTATTCATAAGGCTTTTTGTTGAAATTAAGTTCTCAACAGCTTCAGGCACATAAGCTGTATTTCGCAATTCAACTTCAATTAATTGATTATCTGTAGTGGACAATCGCAATTTTACAGTCCCAACGCCTTGTACATTCAATAATTGCCTGTTAGCTTGGTAAATTCTTGGTTTGTTTTCAACATCTATGTTACTAAACCAGGCTTTTTCTCTACACACATGTGTACAAGCGCCAGAATCGATTAAAAATATTTTCTTATCATCTGTGTTAAAATCATCAGTGATCCTAAAAGCATTGCCTTTGCTCTGTGTCTGTGCTGCAAACTTCTTTCCTCTGTGCTGTGTGTGTGAAATGTGACCTCTGCTCCTCCCATAATGGCTTCCCCTTCCACTGGCTGGTTCTTTGTTACTGGAACCATGTGCTCCTGTGGCTCTTTGTTCTTGGGGCTCATTATTAGGTGCATACTTAGAAGAGCAGTACTTTGCAAGATGATTTTTCCCACATATAAAACACTCTATTTTCCTTTTAAATCTCTGTCCATGCTTTAGACTCAAAACAGACATCTCATCAGACAAACTTTCTTTCAAATTTCTAGAATCATATTCCTCAGTTAGTGCAGACAAAAGACCTTCTAAAGTCAGATCATCTTTCAGTCTAATCATACTGGTTACAGACTTATAGGAACCAGGCAGACCCTTGAGAATTGAAGAAATCATATCTGTATCAGAGGGTGCTTCATTCAGGTCTTTAAGCTGTGTGTAAATGCCCATTAATTTGTCCATCTCTTTGGGAAGGCAGTCTCCCTCCTTCATCCTGAAATCAAAAATCTTTCCCTTGAGGGAATAGATTTTACTCTTGCTGTGTTTATCAAATTTGTCTTTTAGCTTTTGAAGCATCAATCTGGACGTGGCTAGCCCTCTTAATCCTGGTACCTCTGTGTAGGGAATACTCCCTAAAATCAGGGCTTTAGCAAAACCATCCATCATAAGGAATTGTGTCTTATCAGGGTCAGTTTCTGGAGGATTTTCAGTTGTTAATACTTGAAGGGCATTGTGAGTCTGCAGGCGACTCTTCAAATACTCCTCCCACCACTGATAGTTAGCCTTTGTAAGTCTGAGGTTTGGCATTTCTTGGGATGGGGCATTAAAAGCCATTTTCTTTTTTTTACTCACGTCCCTTTGGATTTGAGGTAGAAGCACAGGTTCTGGCTCAGTCATCTACTTCTCCAGGAGCTGGCAGGGTTAATCTTTCCTTTCTCTGCAGCAGCAGCAGCAGCAGCAGCGCGAAGTTCAAAAGCTCCTTTGCCTCGCCTTCCTTTGTTCTCCCGGCAGCAGCGTCTCTTCAGTGCTCCAAGGCTCAGCTCCACTTACAGCAGGCAAAAATTAATCCAGTCAAAAAAGATCCTTTGCTCCTGGCAAACTACAATCCAGCGTAGGTTTTCCCCTGATCAGCAAGGAAACAGGGTTGGGCCTTTCTGGCTGCAAGATTGCTCTGAGAGCAGGAAGGAAAAAAAGTGGTCGTTTTAAAAATCCAAGCCTCTAGCTCTTATTCCCTATTTCTCTTTCTCAATCAATCCAGAAAGCTTTTTAGAAGAGAAACCATGTTTTAAGAACCATCCTCTGCTACCATTTGTTAGGACTTTTGTCCAATAATCAGAAAAATCAGAGTAATGAATCTTGCTTTTCTGGAAAGAAGAGATTGCTTCTTTTAGTTTAAAAGAAGTTTATTACTAAAGGGAAAAGGTAAACGGGATTAGCTACAAATAAACAAAACATGCTTTCTAAGGAGCTGCATTGTGCTCCGTCTTCATACTAAGACATACTGATAGAGAGTGAGAGATTGTAATGGAGGATCTCTCCTTCTTCTTGACCCCTGAAAGGAAACACCTGATATCATTGACCAATTAGCAAGACAGTACACCTTCAGTTTTCCCGGGTTTACAGATAATTGGCCAGCTGCCAGGTATCACTTCCAGGCTAACATAGGTAAACAAACAAGTTGCATAGTTAACCCTATAATGACTGAATTTCTCAGGCCTTGCATTACATGCTCATTTCTCCAACAAAAACAACATCTACCATATAAGACATGCAACACAAAAGAAAAGAGGGGGTAGAAAGGGAAGAGAAAAACAACCAAACTGCTGAGTTTGGGGGAGGCTGAAACACAGCAGAGTTAGAGATCTGCAGCCTCTGTTCGCTAACTTTGCTGTTTCTCAGCCATCCCCAAACTCAGCTGCTGGGGGAGGAGATCAGAAGAAGTAGAGTCCTGATCCCAATCAGCTGTTAGTCAGCTTCTGATCCTCTCCCCGCAACTGTTGTGTTGAATAGCAGGCTGGTAGACAGCAACATTTCCAGGCTGAAGTATCAGAAGCTGACTTTCAGCTGATCATTGCAATCAGTTGCAAGCTTCTGACCCCTCATCCATGGGTTGCATGGGTTTCCCCAGCAGAAGGTCAGAAGCTGACTCCCAGTTGATGGGGGATTAGCAAGGAACCAGCTTCAGATCTGCTGCAGCATCTAGGCTGTTGGTGCCAAGTTGTTACAAACATCCAGACAGCCTGTTGATTAATCAGTTCCCTAACTGGAAATGGCAGATTGTTAGCTGAACTGGCATGTATTAGAGCATCCCCAATGCCAGCTGTGTATTGTCTTTCCTCTAATAGGGTTTTTTTTTAATGAAACTAGGAAATCTGGAATGAAATAGGCATCAATGAAAAAGTAGAATCGGCATATAACTAGAAACAGCTTCAGTAAAGACAAAAGGGAGTTCTAAAGCCCTGATGGTAAATAGCTTTCCAATATAAGGGATGAGCTTCTTTACTTTCATCAGAACATTAAGCAGAAACTGTTGGGGCTTCTCCTCTACTATTCTCCAGTTGGCATGTTATGACCTCAAGTTGCTGAATCTCTTCCACACTACAGTAACCTTTATGAGTGTACATGGGTACATCTAATATGTTACTTGTAATGTCTTAAGTAACCTAGTAAAATTTACTGCTGAACTGCCAGGGCAGATCTTTAACAATCTGTTTTGCAGTCCCCAAGGGGTTAGGCCATGGTCTGAAATGTCCTTACTGCTAATTTCCTTGCATTTTTATATAGCCCCAGTAATTTAAAAAAAACTACTTTGATGCTATTAGAGCTATGCAGTTTACAAAAAGGCAAAATGGTCAGTTTTCTGCTCTTCTGATACTCTGTTGGTGTTTTTGTATTTATATGGATTCTTGATTAACAGTGCAGTCTTAAGCAGTGTTATACCCTTCTAAGTGCAATGGACCTAGAAGTGTCTAATTCTGCTTAGCATTACACTTTTGGACACCAACCAATACAATTCTGACCTGAGTTTCAGAAGACATATTTTCAAGTTGGTACCAAAACCTACATCAGGTTTCAATCTCTCCTTTTCAAGTCTGTTTAACACTGCCCTTGACTTCTAGGAAATTGCAGAAATCAATGGACCATTATAAAGTAAAAAATCTGCTCTTTTCCAAAGAAAATACACTGGGTGTCAATCAGGTTAAGTGGTTGAAGCATCAGACCAGGAGCTGAGAGTCCCCATTTCCAATCCCCACTCTGCCTGCCATGAAAGCTCACCGGGTGACCTTGTGCCATTCACTCTCTCTCAGCCTAACCTAACTCACAGGATTGTTATTGTAAAGCTAAAATGGAGGAAGGGAGAATGATTTTATAAGCTACTTTGGGTTCCACTGGGAAGAAAAGTAGGGTATAAATAAATATTGTCAGAGGGGACTAATTGGTGTGCATGCGTCTGTTGCAAAGGGACAGTTTCAGTTTCATTTTAATTGAACAAACCTGAATTTGCTGTATATGTTGATTTGAACCAATCTTGGAAATCATTCCAGAAACATGCCTAGCTAGGGACTCAGTTCTCAACAACTGATCAGGAGACACCTGTTGAACGAGTCAGAGTAGCATTTCTGTTAGTTTTCTGTTCATGCCATCCTTTTTTAAACCCAGGCCTGAATGTAGAGCTGAGGTCATTATACTCATTTACCTTTCCCCTCATCTTCTTCCTCCCCCCAAGCTGTTTGTTCAGGCTGTTTCACTGGTGCCCAACTAAGGAGAAGACATTTGATAATTTTTCAGTATGAGATCAAGAAATCTGGTACTTGCAAAGCATTTATTAATATCTCAGTTTTCCAGCATTCTGAAGACTCAGGGCTAAGACTAGGCTTCAGGCTTATGTACAGCTGCTTGTAAACCCTACCAGGTACAGCCTTTTTCAGCTCTTAATATGATATAGCTGCAATTACAAAATGTATTTGCTATTTACATTTGAATTAATGCCTTCTGTTTGAAGTTCATGAACAAGCAAAAAAGAAGGGTCTATCAAACATAGGAAACCATGTTGTATTCTTGACAAGAATGACCTTTAACAATCCATTTACCTAGCTGTAGCTATACTTCTGTGTCTGTCTTCATTTTCAACAGATTTCCATCCCAGCATCTGTCCACAAGGACAAACAATACGTATTTTATTTAATTAACTTTGCTCACCTCAACCCCTCTTACCATATAAAGCCTTTGAAAAGATCCAGTGAGTCTGAGGCTCATCTTGGTCTTCACATTTAAAGAAACCTTACCTAACATTGTTAAATAATTGAATGATTTACTATATTATATTAGTAGAGTTGTTCATAAGACAACTTGTTCATTAGCTGTAGAAAAGAGTACGAATCCAGTAGCACCTTAAAGACTAACAACATTTGTGGTAGGGTATGAGCTTTTATGAGTCACTGCTCACTTCTTCAGAATGTGTTTTTGTTCAGGATGGCACGCAGCCAAAGCCTTTGAAAAGAGTCAGTGAGTCTGAAGCTCTGTCGCACCATACCTCACCATCGAGGAGGAATGTGCCTTTATTCAGGATTGCTTTGGCTGCATACCATCATGAATTGGGAGTATATTTTGCACCAGGAAGAAAGAGAAGATGAAGATGAAGGTTGGTTTCATTGTTGCATAATAATAGCAGTTAGCTAATTAATTTTGGTGATTTAGCATATCTGTTGATAATTTTTAAATCATTCTAATGAGGTCAATGCTTTAAAAGTATTTGACCAATACCTGACAATATTTGACAAATTTATTTTGATTGGTCAAATGGCCAGCTCTAATACAGACTGTAATTAGAAAGGCCTGAGCAGTATGAAACCTGCTTGTCTTACAAATGAGTGTTAAGTGGCTTTTTTTTACAAGAGATGCTTTTTATGGCACTGTCCTAAGTCAGTCTGTGCTCAGTGACAGCACAGATTCTACAGATGAAGAACTACCTGCAGCTGGCCCTCAGCCAGTAACTGAGCAGCTGGCTGCAGCTGGCTCTGAGCCAGGAAAAGAGCAACAAGAGGTCAGGTTACCGGCTGAGCAGAAGTAACAGCCTACAGCTGAAACCAAGCCATCACCTTGTAGCTCTGAAGCAGTAAACAAGGCTTCAGAAGCCACTCCATGCCCACCTAGCTCACCCACACCCCTGCAGCACTGACATTGTCAGAGGCGAGTTGAGTTTCAGGAAAGGGGGAGGAATGCAAAACTCATGGCCCATCGTCAGTTGTCAACTGATGAAATGGATGAATAGGTTTCAGGATGACTGCCAAGGAATTGGCTGGGAGTGTAGCCTTTAAAGACTTGGCTATAACATCAGCCTGGAAAAACAGTAGTTTTTGGATGCAACAAGTATACTTTGCTATTGAGACTTGCTGTTAGTGGACCTCTGAAACCTTGAACCAGACTGTCTTATCTAGGGGGGAAATGAGAAAAAAGTGGGGGATCTCAATTCAAAATATGGTTGTGATCTAAAAGGGTCAAGCTAACAAAATAAGTTATTATAAAAATTGAAATATTTATTATAGTGTACACATTAATAAAAGATAAAATAGGTTAAAAGAAATGGTCCAAATATCAGACTCTTAAAACTTCTGACAGAGTAGATAGTTTTACATATACAATTAATGGGTATATCTTATGACCAGTAGACCATATGCATTTCGGCCCCTTAGGGCCTTCCTCAGTGGTAAATATTATTATTGTAAAACAGCACACATCCAGAAATAAATATATGAAAAAAACTTGTCTTTAGAGCCAGGTGTTGTGCTTTCTGGAATTACCAAAAGGGAGAGAGAAAAAAGTCAAATTATTATATACCAAATGCACATAATCCCTGGACTGGACTTTGTTAAACTTGCTTTCTGGAACCTCTGACTTTGGACTGGACCCTGATTTCTCTCTGTGTGTGTGCACCATCCTTGCTGTGATACCTGCTCCCTGGGAGTGCTGGGCCAGTACAGGCATCTTCATCAGAGAGGTGTTGGCTCTAGTTCCACAACCCAAGTAATCAAATGCATCAGTCACCCCTTCATGGTGAGGTGTGCAACAGATTCACTGGCTCTTTTCAAAGGCTTTGGCTGAATAAAGGCACATTCCCCCTCTTTGGCTTTGTCTCCTCTGAGGAGAAAAACCTGGAGGTGTTGCCTGACAAAGCCTCCAAATCAGAACAGCTCTTTTCTAAGCCTTTGGCTCTGGCTTGCATGACTCAAGGAATCCCTCCTCCACCCTTCTCTTGGTTCCAAGGGGGAAAGCTTGGAGGTGTGGCCTGGCAGAGGTGGCCTGACTGAAGGAAATCTTCCCCGTCTTTGCCTTCAGTCAGCTTTGACCAGAAACCTGGAGGTGTGGCCTGATGAGAGCCTGTTTAAAGGCCTGACTGAAGAAACCTTTTCCTGTCTGCTCTCAGTTTCAGGATGAAATCCTCGGTTAACAGAGCCTTGCAGTTCTCAGCAGCTCTTTGTGAAAGCTGTTATGTGTCAGAAGGGTATTGTGTCCTTTAGTTGGAGTTGTTTGGACCTCTTCAGCCCTTGTAGTTTTGGAAAGTCCATAAAGTGGCTAGAGTTCTCTGTTCAAACTACTTATCCTTACGGCAGGCTTTATTTTACCACTTACTCTTTTGGGACTGTCTTGGTTCCAAGGTCAGAACCAATTCTCTGTTGATCTTAGAGCCAAGCCCTCTTGCTAATGCCTCATTGTAAAGGCTAAGAACAAAAGCAATAAACTCAGTAAAGCGATAAGTTACATCAAGCTCTGAAATTGACACAGAAAGCCAAGCGTCTTTATACAATTTAAACACTTTCTTTATACAGTTTAAACAGTAAGCAAGAGTCAAACCATAAGCAGAACAATCATTCAGAATGTACATTCCATTGTATTGGAACAGTGTGTCTTTTAAGCATGTATTCATAAATCCTTGTTACATTCAGATAGTGTGTCTTTAAATATTCAGATAGTGGGTGAAGGCTCTAGATTCCACTCTTCATTTCATATCCTTCTTCAGACAACAACTAATACTGGAAGGTTTCTGATGTGAAAAATGAAGCTTCAGTTTACAATTCTCCCCGATGTCTGGGGAGTTTCCTTGTAAGCACAATTTGTAGAAAGTCTTAAATCCCAATCTAATAGATGTGCCGGCTATTGAGATTAGTTCTGACATTAGTGACCGCTTGCCTGTCAGATTGGGATTTAAGACTTTCTATGAAAGTTGGCCAAGGATTTGCACCAGAGCCATCTGCCTACAGCAGTTGAGCTATGCACAAGGCAACACACTCTCAAAAGTCGGAGAAGGAGGAGCTCAATCTACAGGCACAACACAGGAGAGGGGGAGAGCTCTGACTTTGCACATCGCCACCAAGTGGCCACAGTAGCTCAGCTGGGAGACTGTTAGACTGAAGCTCTAAAGCAGAGGTGTTGAACTCATTTGTTACAAAGGCCAGTTCTGACATAAATGTCACTTTGTTGGGCCAGGCCATGTGTGCCATAAAATGTAACCTATGGTACTGGAGATATGAACTTTATAAAGATGATTTCAAATGCCGAATGGCAATAGCAGATATGATTGGATAAGGTGTGATATGTAGAGGGGTAGTAGACGTGGAGATATAAGCATTGGTAATGAGACAGGAAACCTAAGTCTCAATTTGGTACTGGAAGATTTAGTCCAGGAGGATGCAAAGAATAAATGGAAATAGGTTTGAAGAAGTGAGCAGTGACTCATGAAAACTCATACCCTACCAAAAGTGTTGTTAGTCTTTAAAGGTGCTACTGGACTCTTATTCTTTCTACTGCTATTAGAAACCACAACATTCAAAAACCAGTGGGGGGACATTTTAACCTTCCTGGACATTCAGTTGCTGACCTAACAGTAACAGTTCTCTTACAAAGGAATTTCAAAAGGAGATTAGAAAGAGAGACTGCTGAATTGCAACTGATAATGAAGCTCAAGACAATGTATTCTCCTGGACTGAATTGAGATCCAGGTTTCTTCTGTCATTACCAGTGCCTGCTATTGTCATTTGGCATCTAGAATCACTTCACTCTTCAAGATATAAGAACAGACAGACTCACATTCTAGCTTTATCTGAAGAAATGAGCAGTGACTCATGAAAGCTCATGTCCTACAACAAAATTTGTTAGTTTTTAAGGTGCTACTAGACTCTTGCTCCCTTCCACTAATAAAGAATGCAAGCTGTGCTATTAAGATTCTTTTCCCCCATCTGTTAGAACTGGAAAGGGGGATCTCTCCAAGTGCCATGGGACGCCATCTCTGTGTGTGTCTCCCTCTGGCATGCTCTCTGTGGGTCTTCTTTCCCCCTCCCAAGAAGTGTGCATGCACACAAAAGCTTAGACCTGGAATAAAATGTTGTTGATCTTCTTAAAATTGCCTTGGGACTCTGCTTCTCTCTCTCTCTCTCTCTCTGGCTCTTTTCCTCCCCTTCCCTCCCCAGAGGAGGAGTGAAGAGCCCTCAGCCAATCAAGGGAGGGGAAGTTTGGCTTTCTTTTTCTCCTCTGTAAAGCAGGAAATTGGAGAGACTGTGCAAAAGCCAGCTCCAGTGCTGGAAGCAAGAAGCAGCAGAGAGCCAGTTGCTGGCAGGCCAGATAGTCCTGCAGGGACACCCCTGTTCTAAAGGTACCTGATTGGGTCCTGGGTTTTGCATACACACCCTTCCCACTTCTGAGGCAAGTCAGCTTCTCTGTGAATTTGTTTGGGAAGCTGATGGCTGCATATTGTTCTTGTGTATGTGGTAGGGAGCATTAATTAAAAAATTTCTAGGTGACAGAGATCAGCTTCCCTAGAGCAAATGGCTGCTTTGGAAGGGGAGCTCTATAGCATTATACCATGCTGGGGTCCCTGTCATCCCCAAACCCCACCCTCCCCCAATGTCCAGATATTTCCCAATGTGGCATTGGTAACCTTTGAATCCACCTTCCAAAGCTGCTGCCCCCACCCGGGAACTGATCTCTGTAGTCTGTAGATCAGTTAAATTCCAGAAGAACTCCAGGGACCGAGATTTGGCATTGAAAAAAGGTTCTGTGGTAGAACCCTGACTCAAATCTGATGCAAAAGCAAAAAAGCTACAGAGGTATTTTTCACTTTGGGGGGGGGGGGTTGCAAAAGAAAAAAAGGGGGGTGGACTACAGTTTGCCTTGAATGCTGAAGAGAAACATAAATTCAGCCGGGTTCATAGGGGTGTCCCTTCCACAATGCTCTGCACACAAATGCACCAAACCAGCACAAGAGACTTGCTTGCTTGCCTGCCATGATGAACAGCAATGTTCAAATGTAACTACATATTTGCAAAAAATTAAGAAAGGGAAGCTCCTTTCATGACAAAGTGCCTGACGGGAAGCTCCCTTTCATGCATACTGCAGAAAACATAGAATGGGTAGAATACAATTAGGGGAGTCGGGAAATGCCATGGGAAAAGCCAGACTGCAGAATGAGTGGCTTGGACTCACAGTATTTTTCTGCAAGGCTTATGAGAGGTAAACCCATACTGTGGAAACCCGGGTTTTTTCCATGTGCAAGATGCCAGGTTCCATCCTTGGCATCTCCTACTGAAAAAGTCTCTGGTAATCAAAAATCCTTTAAATTCTTTAATCTCTTCTCCAGGGTGATTTACTCTACAAGAGATAAACAAACAAGCAAAAAAAATTTATCTGGTCTGCTGCCTTGTCCACCAGGCTTCCTGCAGTTCTTTTTGTACTCATGTCACTTGGTAGGTTCAGACTCAAGAACTTCCCCACCTCTCCTCGGTGGGGGGGAGGAGCTGCCTGTATCCCATTAATTAGATTAGTTATTTTTAATTATTTATTTGATTTATACCCTGCCCTCCCCACTGAAGCAGGCTCAGGGCAGCTTACAGGCCCACTGGCATTATAAAACAATAAAACAATTTAAACAATTTAAAATCATAAAATGTATTCATAGGTACAGCATCTGTCTGGAGTGCATGGCCATTCAGTGCCACTTTATGTATCATGGCTCTCTGTAAAAGAGTGCTGCTTTTATCTTTGCCATGTTACTTCATGTATTTCAGTTGGGACACTTGTAGAGAGCTTGCTGCTCCATTATAAGACTGTTCTGGGTGAAGGTCAATATGTGACGCTAAACAGCTGTTGAGAAGGTGGTCCTCCATGGTCTCTTCCTTTGAGAGATTCACACCCGCCTCCTTCAATCAGTGAGCTTGCTAGTCTCCCAATGTAGGACTGTACAGAAACCACAAAGATGAAAATGGGGTTTCACTTAATTGTAACTGTTGTTCATCGAGTGGTCTTCTGTGCAGGCACACATCCCTCCCTCCTGCCCTGCTGTGAACTCTCTGGAACCTTAGTTTCTTGGGGTCTACGGCAGCAGCATGGAGACAACTGAGGAAGTAGTGCCCCTCCTCCTAGTCATGTGATTGTTTTGGTGGGAAAGTGCCAGAGGGAGGAGGGGCATTCCTAGTCTGCTAGAAAGCTTCGGAAATCTTTTCTGCGGCTGGCCTGTGCACACACAATCCCCCAATGTATGCCTGCACAGAAAATAGGGTTGCCAGGTCTGAGCTGGAAAATACCTGGAAACTTTGGGGATGGATCCAGGAGAGGGGGGGGGTTGGGGAGGGGAGGGGGGGGTTGGGGAGGGGAGGGGGGGCCTCAGCATGGTACAATGTCATAGAGTCCATCCTTCAAAGCAGCCATTTTCTCCAGGGGACCTGATCTCTGTCAGCTGGAGATCAGTTGTAAAAGCGGGAGATCCCCAGGCCCCACCTAGAAGCTGGCAACCCTAACAGAAAACCACTCGATGAACAACGGTTACAGTAATTGCAACCCCATTTCCTGGGCCCTGGGCATTTCATATATGATATTTTAACCCTTCAAAAAGAGACTCATAGAAGAACATTGTGGTGACTGTATCATATACTATGCAGGATGAATAATTAGTGTGTTGGACTAGGCCTGGATCATGAAACTCACTGGGTGACCTTGAGTTATAGTCACACTCTCCAAGCCTAATCTATGGGCTGTTATGAGGATAAAATTGAAGAGAAGACCATATACTCCTCCCCAAGCTCCTTGGAGAAAGGTGGGACATACCTTAGGGACCGCCTTTCTCCGTTAGGGCTGCCAAGTCCAACTTGGGAAATATCTGAGGAATTTGGGGGTGGAGCCAGGAGACTTTGGGGGTGGAGCCAGGAGAAAGGAAGTGACATCATTTTGTGATGTCACATCCTGTGATGTTGCTTCCACATGCTGACACATGAACTCATGAAGTTTCCTAATACTGAATCAGGCCATTGGTCCATCAAGGTCAGTATTGACTACTCAGACTGGTAGTGGCTCTCCAGGGTCTCAGGTTGAGATCTTTAATGTCACCTATTACCTGATCCTTTTTTAGCTGAAGAGGCTGATACCTCCTGCATGTCAAGCAGATGCTCTATCACTGAGCAACGGCCCTACTGAATCCTTCCTCATCTCGGCAGAATATGAAGCACTAAGTGCTACACAAGTGCTTAATATGATTTTCATATCATAAGAACAGGAGAGAAGCCACAGTGGATCAGGCCAACAGCCCATCCAGTACAACACTGTGTCACACAATGGCCAAAAATACCAGGTGCCCTCAGGAGGTCCAGCAGCGGGGCCAGAACTCCAGAAGCCCTCCCACTGTTGCCCCCCAAGCACCAAGAATGCAGAGCATCACTGCCCCAGACAAAGTGTTCCATTTAGACCTTGTGGCTAATAATAGCCACTGATAGACCTCTGCTGGATGGGGACAGAGAGAGAGAGAGACAGACAGACAGACAGAAAAAAGAAAGAAAGGGGGAGGGGGAGAGAGAGAGAAGGAAAAGAGCTGGCAGACCCCAGCAGCTTACCCCAGCAGCTTACCCCAGCAGTAACACTGCAAGCAACATGCAAAAGCAGGCCCTTTAGTAGAAAGAGCCTAGTCCCTCCTTAATCTCTGGGCGGGGCTCTCTTGCTCGCTCTCTCTTAAAGGGGAAATGTCTGTTGAGGCTTTTTACTGCAGGGCAGGCTCTCAGCAGACATTTCCCTTTTAAGAAGTTCAGGCCTGGCAGGGAGAGGCCAGGGCAGGCTCCGACATTCCCCTGCTGGCAGCCAATTGCCTCTCCCGGTGGTCAATTTTGAAAAAGCGGGGGTAAGCTTTAAAAATCGGTGTTTCCCCCGCCCTACCGGGGGACTTGGCAGCCCTATTCTCCGTACATACCCCAGAGAGCACTACAGTTGGGGTCAGAACATCGACTGTGCGTCCCTGGCCCCAAGGATGCCAAGCTTGCCAGAACGAGGACCAGGGCTTTCTCGGTGGTGGCTCCTGTCTGGTGGAATGAGTTCCCGGAGGAGATCAGGGCCCTGCGGGATCTAATGCAGTTCCACAGGGCATGTAAGACGGAGCTCTTCTGCCAGGCCTTCGAATAGGAGCCGACACCAGTGATAATGGTGATACCACCCATCATCTTAACCACCTGTGATATAACCCTGGTCCAGCATGGCCCTGGCAATGGTGGGGGGGGGGGCTCGGACCTGCCATTGGGTTGCCATCAGATGCTATATTTGTGGAAGCTTTTAATATGTATTAACTGTATTTATCTTGAATGTGTTTTAACTGATTTTATAGGTTTTAATGTACTGATTAGGCCTTGGGCCCGTGTAAGCCGCCCTGAGCCCACTTGCAGGGAGGGCGGGATATAAATTCGAAAAATAAATAAATAAATAAAAATATAATAATAATAAATATCAATAATAAATCTTAAAACTAGACTTTAGGGAGGTTTATGCATGGCAAAAAGAGACCCAGCAAGGTGTAGTTCCCAGAGTATCATACTAGCATCTGGAAGACCTGGGCTCATACCACTGCTATGCCATGGAATCTCACAGAGAGTGACCTTGAGCCCAAGTTAAGGGGACAGGACAAATAAACATGAATATTGAAATTCATTATTTTTTTTTTGCAGCAGAATGAAGATGACAGAAGAAATGAAGACATGAGAGATGATGCTCAGGAGCATAGTTACTGATAAATAATTACAACACGGCTGTTATAATTATTTAATTAAAATCTCTGCATGGGGAGAGATTATGAGACTTTCTGCTTGCTGCCTCATTTAGATGATACTAATCACTAAGCAATTTTGCTGTCCTCAGCAACTCAAGGTCCATGCAGTTTTTGCTTTGTTTTTTCAAACCCCTTCAATCAGCAGAATTGCAGCCCTCACTGTGTAATAGGGGTGGAGAACAAAGTGTGGCTTTTGGTAATAAAATAATTACAAGGAAGGTTGCATTTTTAAAGCAAATTTGTACTTTTAATTAAAGATCATCATATAAATAGGAGCCAATGATGTTGTATAAAGGGGTGGGGGGTTGCTTGAAGAATATGAAATCAAAATGTCTCTGTCTAGACATGACTGGCAAAGGAGTAAAATTTAAAAAATGGAAAATAAACATGGGATCCACTGAATTCCATGGGTATCACAACAACAGCTAGAATGATGACCCATTTCAAAATGAAGGATGCATCATATTGGGACCTCACTGCAGTGAGCAGTGTGGCATGTTAGACATATTTGCTTTGTTGACTTTGTTAATATACTTTGTTGATATTTGTTAATATTTGCTTTGTTAATATACAAAGCAGAACATGAATGAAGACAGTGGTGCTTTTAGAAAGCAGCAGACACCCAGGGAGACCCTGCACATTCAAGGAGTTCCAGCCAAATCAACTGCTCTCTGTCTGCTTCTCTCTCTTTGTCTCACACCTGCTGAGGAATTTTACACACTTGGCCTCTCTGCCCTGTTGCTGGCCCTCCAGCAACATGAAAATAGCCTTGATTCTATCCAAGCCAAAAGTTGTGGTTTGCACACTTCCTTGCAAACCAGGATTCTGAATCTGAAATAAAACCTAGTTTGGATCCCTGGTTTAGAAGGGAAAGCATCAAGAACCTAGAAGATTAAATAAATCCAAAATTGAGGGCCCAGTATAAAAATATGAACACAGGACATAAAGATATAAATTATACAAAAATGCATGTATTTATTACAAAATAGTTTAAAAACAATTACAGCCAACAAACTACTCTGCATGTGACAGAATTTCTAGCAGCTGTTGTCAAATCACAATAACAGCGTTTGCAGTAGCAACCTTTAAGTTCTTCCATGTTTTCCTGTGGGACAAGGGTATACTGTTTGTGACTTCGGTTGCAAAAAGAGTAAAGACAATAAATAAATAAAATAACTACAGCCCCAAATATAGCCTCAGTTCAGATTAAAATCGTGCCGTTATCTCAAACATAAACCTTATGCAACCCTGACCAAATGCATTTTGGCCTAATTGCCTTCTTCAGTGGTCAAGCATAGTTATTACATATTAGTTCCAGACACTGCAATAATATTACAATAATTAGTCAATATAGGACCAAGCTGGGATTGTGTGCTGATCAATATCTGTGACTCAAAGCAGAGATGTACTTAAGAGGCCTCATTTGAAATCACCTTCTGCACACATATCTTGGGTGATAATTCAGTTTTGTACCTTCTTACAAAAGTGCAGTTTGGAGCCAAAGTTATGTAGTAGTATATAGTGTATAATTTGGATTCATTTAACCTTCTAGGTTCTTAATTTATTCTCCCCCATTTTTTTTCCTTTTTGGAAGGGAAAGCACAACCATTGTTTATAGTTGGGATATAGTGAATTACAAACTCTAGTCTGGATGATCATTACATTGCTTTGCATCTGAAATGAGGGAGAGAGGGAGGCTGAGTAAGCCCAAGGATTCCCCAGGCTTGTTCCTGTAATGGCCAAAGGATGATTCTGTTTAAACCATCAACAGTGAAATGGCTAAATCATAATCTGGAAATTCCTGGTAGCCTTAAGCAAGCTGCTCTCTTCCATATCTGCAATATAAGGACAGTGGTCTACTTTATGGAGCCGGCTGCTGTAAGGATTATAACAAGGTAATATGTTATGATGATATGGATGGGTCTGTGTCCCCTAGTCTAGGGAAATCAGGGTGAAGGGAATGCTGGAAGTTCCCACTACCAGGGGAGGACAAATGGAGTACTGGTTAAGCTGCCAACAAAGCTAGAAGTTCTTCCAAAATCCTGAGTTAATTGAAGAACATACATAAAGACATTTTTTGCCCTTGTGGACAAATGCTGGGGTGGAATCTTTTTTAAAATATGTGTTGAGTTTCATTTCTTGAACTTGGGGCTCTATGTAATCTTAACAACTCCACTAGATTCTCTGGCCAAATGGCCAAAACCCTAGATTCCATGGCTCCACCAGACTTTGCTTAGGTTTCGGAAACAAAATGATTTGGGGGGAAGGGCTTGGCTAGATGATCGCTAGATCGCCATATGTGAGTGAAGCAGTTTGAATATTGAAAACACTATAATGCTGTTGTTGTTGTTCTTGTTGTTGTTAGGATACAGGGAACAGTCTTCTTGAGAGGAAGGAAATGGCTGGTTGGTCAGAGCTCCCTTTGTCCCTGTATATTAATTTGATGGTGTAGGTCTGTTTTAACTTGGGTTTAGTTTTGGTTTTCTGTTGTATCAATGTGTGAAGAGGGTAATGTTATAAGCCACCTCAAATCCACACTCAGGTGGACAAACGTGGGTTAAAAGTACCCTAAATCAGGGTCATTTAGAGCAGGAATGCGCAGGAACACCATTCCAGGAGTAACTAGCCCAGGAGCGGGCACATATGGTGAGGCACTGTGGAAAAAAGCAAAAGCATACTAACTTGATCTGTATTTTCATGCTTGTTGTCGGGTAGCTTCCCTGCAAGAGCAAAGGAAACCTAAAGTGTCTTTAGTCGAAGTGTAAAGCTGGCTTGCCAGCTATGAGTTGGGAGATACCTAGAGATTTTTGGGGTGGAGCCTGAGCGGTGGGTGTTGCCTTCTGACACACTTCTGGTGATGTCAGGGGTGTGTGGCATATGCAAATAAGTTATGCTAATGAGTTATGCTAATAAGCTCCTACCAGGGGTGTAGAGTTTAAAAACTCCTGGGGGGAGCGGGGGTTCTTCCGTGCGCGCGTGCGAAGTGTGCATGCTTGCCGGGACCATGTCCCTGCTGCCGCAGCCTCCCACCCCCCCACCTGACCACTCCTGCTTCCGTCCCTCCGTCTGTCCAGGGGCCAGCTGGGCATTTGCTTAGCTGGCCCCTGGACGGACGGAGGGAGGGTCGGAGTGGCCAGGCCGGGGGGGGGGAGAGACGGCGGCCCTAGGAAGGGCTGAGGGAGGCGCAGCGGAGGGCACACCGTTTTCCCGGGGGGGGGCTCGAGCCCCCCCATAGTTGACGCCTATGGCTCCTACACATCTTTTTCTACGAAATGACCCCTGCCCTAAATAAATAATTGTGCACATTTCTTTTATGTAGAGAGCAATCCTAAACAGTGTTTCCTCTAAGCTGAGTTAGTGTGAGCTAGGTCACAGTTTTTTAGCCTCTGGCTCACATATTTTTGTCTTAGCTCAGGAAGGATGGCTCCAGAGCAAACTAATTTATGCAGCAGCCAAATTGCTCGCTCACAACTTTAATGCCAGTAGCTCACAAAGCAGAATTTTTGCTTACAAGACTCCACAGCTTAGAGGGAGCATTGATCCTAAGCAGATTAGAATCCCAAGCAGATCTGTTTAGTAGAACTTACTCCAAGGAAAGCATTCTTAGGAAGGCACTGTTCAACTCCTATCCTGTTTCTCTTCCTCCTATCACACCTGTGATTACTGGTTCATACCTTCTCCAACAAAGATCAAATTCCAGCTTGCTGTGGCAGATATGGATGCTAAGTACTGCAGAACCTCTTTCTTTCATTTACAAGTTGCATTATGGTTATGTGTGTTATGGGACTAAGTGAGAGGCCTTGTCTTACTGCTCTCCCCACCTTGGCAACAAAGAGAAGACTCCAGCATGACATTGCTAATTTGGGGATTCATTAAGCAGTTTCACTCCCACCCCTGCTGAACAAGACTTCAGATTTTTTTTACCTTACTATAGGCAGTAACTATCTTAGCAAAACTAGAGACTCCTCAGCCATTATAGAGACTCCTCAGCCGTACTGCAACTAGTATATAGTGATTGGTCTCTTTATTTTCTTGATTGCAATGTGACATAATTACATTCTGTACTTAACCCTGCTTTTTAAAAAATGTTTCCATTGCAGCTGAAGGAGTGGGCTCTAGTCCATGAAAGATGATGCTGAAATAAAATTTTATTAGTTTTTAAGATGCCACATGGTTTGTTTGTGGGCTTTTTGGTTACAAAAAGATAAACTCGACTATCCCTCTGTATCCATAAGAAAAAATAGAAAATCAAATAAAAATTTAATAATAATAAAAAAGAAATAAACAGTGCTTGTTTGAATGACAAGGAATCAGTTTTATATGATGAGCAACATTGACTTTGGCAGTTAAAACCTAGTTCATGTTCAAAGTACTGTTTAAAAATAGGAAATGTGATCTAGAGATGATGCCTGAGGTACTTCAAGGGAACACACAGTCATAATTAATCTAACTATGACCTCTTCTCCCCCCCACCCCCAGGTTTTATTTTAACACCACTGAAAGGGCATTTGTTTGGCACTGGAGACTGTATTCTTAGATGGGGTAGTTTCACTCCACAGGTTTGCCCCAGATTGTTTACAGACACACTCCCAGGAGATTTGTGAGGTAATGATAAAAGCAACAGCCAGCAGAAGCCGAGCAGCAACCGCAGCACTTCAGAACTAGCAAGCGAGCTGTTATTTTCCATTTGCACAGCAAAGATTTAAAATGTGCAGTTAATGGTGGCAACAAACAACGGATTCCAAAAGAGTTCTGTTTCAGCTAGAATGCTTGACATGTAAACAAACTGGAAAACTCCCCATTTTCATGCCATTTGTAAAATTTAAAAATGCAATAGTGTTCTGAAATAGGCATCTGACTTGATAAGGCAAGAATTATAGGTGTTCTGGGATGCACAGACTTGTAACCAAGGTTAATGGCACTGTCGGCAACAGAATGTTGGATTTAAAATGAGAAACCATGTGCTATTAGTGCAGTGAAATGTTTTATAGCCAATGATCTGTCAAACAACTCAAATGATGCTGTATTTAAGCATTCCACTATGATTTTAACATAAAGCCTAGCCCTCAATAAAGATGCTTGCATGTGTTCATTTTTTTAAAAAACTTGTGTTGAATTTAACTGTCCGGTCAAATCTAATTATGACCACTCCCTCTGTTGTTTTAAACATAGTCAACAAGGTATATTCCTTCTATGTCTCAGAAACAAACTATATGAAATGTTGCTAAGGTCAAAACAGGTACTTCGTATATTAACCAGAAGTCCTTGGAGAAAGGAGAAGATAAAAAATGATGGAGAGATGGATTACGGTTGGATCCTATCAGCTTTCCTGCTCATTCTCACCAAATTCCCCATCCTTTCTGCAAATCCTAATCTACGTGCCTTTTCCCCACATGCATCTCACAATCTTCAGCTTAATTTTTCAGGAGTCCAAAGGGGTCTGTCCTCCCATTTTTGACCAGTAGGATCCAGCCCCTAGGCTTTTGCACACTCAATCTTTGGGGAGAAAAGTAATCAGAATGTGCCACACTCACAGCTAATGATGTTTTACCAGTTTACTCTGAGGAAATGAAGGTTGGCTACCAAAATTACAATTCCTGTCTCTAAGGGAATCTGGTCTACATAGGTTTCTTCTTTTTATGTCGTTATTTTTTTTTCTTACAGCCTATGCTCTCACACACATGCTGGTGTGTGCAGATCTTCCCTCATGAATTGCTTTAGAAAAAATTGCAAAATAAATATTGCTTTTAACCCCCACTGGCTACCCTGTCTTCCTCCATTGCTGCTGATTCTGGACTGGGCTAATGAGAACATCATGTGAGGGGGGGAAATCGTAACTTTTATATGTCTTGGAAAGGTTCTTAAAATCACTTCACACCATGCTGTCTTCCTCCCTTGGGATACAGTGAGGCCCATGGGCTAGACTACCAAGAGGAGAACAGGTGGTGACTGTCCCTCTACTGTCTCATTCTCACACACTTGATGTCCTTACTTGGAAGTAGATAGTCCACATTAATCCTTGTCAACAAGACACCCATATTCCACAGTAGCAGATGCTCAGTTTTTATCCACTCTCTGACATTTCTGCTGGTGCTGCCAAGAAGCTGCTCTGGGGAATCGACGTCTGACGTTAAGGCGATATACAGAGAGTGTTGCCATTACTGAGATGGGAATTTTCCTCTCAGCCTTGCAGTTCACATTATAAAATGGATTCTTTAAACAAATTAAAACTATTCAGCTGTTGCTCATCTAGGACCCTCTTGCCTTCATATATATGAAAATAATTAGGTGGGGGAAAGTAAGCATGTCAGTTTTGAAAAATTCCCACAGATCAGTATTCTAGCCCACCTAGCTGATGTGGCTCAGTTCCTCTTTACATAATCAGTTATCCTAGGAGAACAATCGCTGGTAATTTCAAGCTGGGGTCCAGAATGTAAAGTGAATTGAAAGACAGTCAGTCATGCTGAGAAGATCAGCAGTTTGTGCCTTATTATACATTTTATAATGAGATAAATAATCATATCAACAATAGAGAGAATGTGGAGTTCACAATAGGTGTTTTGGTGTCTTACTGCATTTTAGCCATTTACTATGTGAAAGCTTTGCAACAGGTTCTGTAGCACAGTGGGTCAGCAAGATATACTACTCTTTCAGGGGTAGCTAGATGCCATTTTCAGCTAAAGCAGGGATCCCAATCTTGTTGAGTCTGTGGGCAGAGCTTTTGGTATTTTGAGAACAGGTAGTAGGAATCACCACAAAATGGCTGCCACGGGATTCTGGAGCCAGTTTTAAATATTGGGAGGTTCTTATCTAAGGCCGAGGACAGGATGGCAAAATGAAGAACAAAGGACAGGGCAAAAAGACCCGGGCCAAGTTGTCGCAGGGCTTTCCGTTCGCAGTGCATAGACTGATGTGGGACCATACTGGGGAGGAGGCGGAACAGAGTGTTCACACTGTGGGGCATCCCCTGGCGGTGGTGCTATGGTGGTGCCCGGCTTTGGTCTGTTTTGCCAAGGTGTGCACATGCACATGGGTGCATGAGCACATGGGTACAGTAGCCGGATCGGTGGGTTCACATTACTGGCACCGCTTGATGCACGGCTAGGGCTGCCAAGTCAGCCCGGGGGGCGGGGGATCCCCCGCTACAGGAGTTCCTAATCCACCGGCCGGCATTCGGCCGGCAGGGGAAACCCCACCCCCGAAGTCGTCCAGCCTGGACGACTTCCCCAGTGTAATGACGTCACCCGGAAATGACGTCACCACGTTGGGGACGTTGCCAGGGCGACGCTCTGGCAATCGCCCCATTTGGTGGTGACGTCACTTCTGTGACGTGGTGACATCACTTCCGTGACGTGGTGATGTCACTTCTGGGTGACGTAATTGGGCACGCGCGCAAAGCGCGCGCACCAGGGAGGCTCCCGGGCGAAGAAGGGCTCCCCCCCACCAGTACGTGAGTACAACTTGGCAACCCTATGCACGGCTGATTTGTGTCCACCCTGCCAGGAAGCGGGATGAGCGCACATCCAGATGGCTTGACACCGGTTTCACCAGGTACCTGTTTAACACAGGTTGACCGAGCTTCAGGACCGAGTGAGTACGGCACAGCAATGCCGGGCAGCTGCAGCTGTCTGAATGGGCTCTCTTCATCCGCTTGAAAAGTGGACCTATATTGAGCCAAAATGCCAGTCTGTCCTCGGCCTAAGATGGAGAAAACTGTTTCCAAAGGGGTGCTTCCTGCAGACAGGAGACTAGGGATGCCAGCTTCCAGGAGGAACCTGGGGATTGTCTGAAACTACAGCTCACATCCAGACTACATATATCAGTTCCCCTGCAGAAAATGGCTGCTTTGGAGGGTGGGCTCTGTGGCATTGCGCCCTACTGAGGTCCCTGTCCTCCCCAGGCTCCATCCTCAAATCTCCAGGCGTTTCCCAATCTGGATCTGGCAATCTTACCCCCATCCCCCACCGGTGGCTAGGGGAAACCTGGCAACCATACAGCAGATCCTTCTGGATTCTTCTGAAGTCTTTCTGCTCTATTGAGATAGTGGAAAGGCAGAAGTGGCTCTTGGCTTTGGGAAGAAAAAAGCGGACACCAGAAAACACCTTGGTGGGTGCCATGGAATAACTGATCTGCAGGTGCCGCATTTGGTGATCACTGAGCTAAAGAACCCAAGAGGATCTAGACCCCAAATATGTATTATGCTGTTCAGTTGCACCAGTGTACGTTTTGCCCTGGATTTTCTTCCAAATGTGGGGGGTGGGATGTTAAATAAATGGTTCCTGGCTAAGCACAGAAGTGTCCCAAGCTGTGTCTGCTATTCCTACAATAATAGGATTGTCATCTTTCATCTTAGTTCTTTGCCTTGGCAGCAGCATAACAAATAGAAGTGCAAATTTAGAAGTGCAGCTGTTAAAAGCTAAGAAAACAATTAAAAGGCAGAAGTATACTGACCTATGAATGATCTAGAATGAATATAAGGATGGGCAAATTGGATTTACGTTCATTGTATATGTCATTTCCTATTCTTCCATGGCCATGCTTCTATTTGGATGGTATGCAGTTTTAAATTGGAGGTACCAATAATGTATGCCCTGCCAAAGACCACTAGAGTATGGAGACAGACATTTAAGTGTAATGGAGACCTTTAACATTATAAATTTCAACTCAACCCCCTAGCATCAAAATACACATGTATTGTTCACTGTTGTGGCTTATGGGATGATGGCACTCGACCCCTGCCTGAGTTGGCAGTGCAGCCAGAGTTGCCACATCACCAGAGCTGGAAGCTGGCTCCTCTGACTCCTTGGGAGTTAACAGCTTGCCACTGCTGGTGCCAGGGTCAGTAACCCCCACACATGGTCCTCACAGAGGTGATGAGGTGCAGGTGCAAATGGAAAGCCCACTGGATTCACCTCCACAGGTGGCTCAGCTAAGGGAGCGGCTCTGCAACTTAGCAACTCACCGCTGAGACACACGCTGGCAGGGAAGGTGAGCACTGAGCCCTGAGTACTCACTGGAGCAGCATCTCCACTCAGGGAAGCACGGCCGGAGGACTATGTAGCTTCTGCTTGGAAATGGGCTCTCTGTGGAAGCAATGAGTCGCCTCCATGAGGATCTTGCATCCACCTTCGGCTCCTGTTCTCAGACGCCCACTCTCGCTTGGATTCCTGGCTTCCTGACCCCTGCTTCGGATGACTCACGATTCGGCTCCCCCTCTGACTCTCTTGCCTCTCGGCCCATCCCATCCCATGACACTGCGTACACATGCTTAGGATTGATCCCTTATTTCAGTTTAACTGAAGGTCAGTAAGTGAGGAGTGGGTTTCAACTGTCAGCAGGTGAGAGTTCTTTACCACATTTCTTTGAGTCAGTGCTTCCTGTCGTCTTCCACTATTGGATTCCCTTCCCTAATCGGTCCCTCCAGAAAAATAAATAACCTCCCATAGGACTTCATATTCTCAAAAAACAGTTCTTTTAAAAAGGTACTGTACAGCAATACTGTTCATGAAAATTTGCTCATTTCCCCCTAATTGTCAAATCTGGATTTTTGGGTAACCGAGTCTGTATTTAAGTTTGTTGAATTTCAAGATTCGTAGCACACAATTTTAGAGCAACTGCCTGAAGTGTTATTTTTAAGCTGTTTATTTGTGGCAGAAGAACTAACATGCCTTTCTTTTGGCACCGCTGCATTAGAAAATATATTCTTAATTACCGAGTACAGAAATGAGCAGAGCATTCAGGTTTCCGGTCGGAGGAATGGAGGTCTGACACGCTTTGCAAATGCACAGGGCAGACAGCGGCTCTTCTTGACAGCTTGGGTGGATAAATCCACCTGACGCAACCTCACACAGGTAGTGTGAGGACCAGCAAGCAATATAATCCAGGTTTGAGCAAGCTCGGTGAAGGAAAAGCCTCGGAGGAGACTTTTACAACACCTTGAGCACTGCAGCCGAAGAAGATTTTTGCAAGTATCTCTAAGGAGCCCAGCTGGGCTGATTAATCAGCATAAAATCTCCAATTCCCCTGATTCCTTAACAAAGAAGACAAAGTTTAAACGTTGGGACCACATCTGAAGAGAAGTAACAACATAAGGTAACGGAAAAAAACTTTTTGCCTTACCATTACCGTGTTTTGAAAGACGAAAAGCAGATCTGGTGAAGCAATAGACTGTTGCAGATTGGATGAGTGCAGTTTTGAAACGTTAAAAAGCTGAATTTGAACTTAAAAAGCCAAAAAAACAAGTTGTTTAACATTCCTGCGGTTAAGAAGAGTCGGGAGGGGGAGCCAAGCATCGCGAGACAAAGAGGGGAGGAGGGAACCAAGCATCGCGAGACCAAGCTGTGAGGACTGAGACAGGAAGTGACGGCTTGAGGAGCAGACAAGAAGGGAAGCGGAGAAGAACCGGAAGAGAGCAAAGGGGACTGTAAAAACTGCCGGACCAAAAGGACTACAACAGGAAGTGACGTGCGGAGAGCAGACAAGTAAGCAAGAGGAAGGGACAAAAGGAAAGCCAGAAGCAAGGTAAAAAGACTATAACCTTTGACATAAACCATAGAGAAGTTGCGCCCGCCATTTTGGATTTATAAAAATTTTAAACAGTAATATCTCATAAACTATATAACTTAGAAGGCTGAAACAAACGAAATTTGACTTGGCAAGACTAGCTTGTGTGATTACACTAAACGGTGTTTGATTTGGAAAATAAAATAAAATCGATCTTTTTTAAAGAGACAAGACGGATCGCGGGCTAAGATCGAGAGCAGCTACATGGTCCTCTCCTACAATGGCAGCAAAAAAAGAAAAAGAATTACTAGCTGTTATGGAAGCAATGGAAAAAAAAATGTTAGACGCTATAGGAGAGGTAAATGTTAAAATGAATGGTATAGCTGCACAAGCAGACAAAAATTTTATAGATTTAAAAGCTGAATTACAAAAGTTAACCACTAGAACACAAGACATAGAAATTAAAGTAAAAGAACTGGAAGAAAATACTCAAAAAACAATGAAGGAAAATGACAGAATGGAAAAGATGATGCACTATAGAGACATGCAAAACCATCTGAGATTTAGAGGTATAGAGGAAAAATTAGGTGAAGACATTTTTACAAGAATGCAAGAAGCATTAGCAGATTTTTTACAAGAGGAAGAGGAAGTTGTTAAAGAACATATGGATCTTGTTTACAGAGTCAATTCTACATACGCGAGAGACAAAAATATACCAAGGGACGTGGTAGTTCAATTTACAATGAAGAGAACAAAAGAACAAATCTACAAGAAATGTTTTACAGACTCTTTTGAAATAGGTGGGAAAAAAGTTATCGTAATGAAAGAATTGCCCAGAGCAATTTTGCAAGACAGGAAAAAACTCAAGCGTCTGACAGACAAACTGAAAGAGAAAAATATAGATTTCGTTGGGAAATACCACAAGGACTGAGTTTTTATTATGGTAACAACAGAATGGTGATTAAAAATTCAGCAGAAATGTACGCCTTTGTTGGTGAGAACAAGGAAGAATTTGGTGATATTTAAGACTACAACAAGATGGATTACAAAGTACTCTCATGGAATGTAAATGGACTTAATTCACCCCAAAAACGTAGAATGGTAGGACACTGGCTGGAGAAACAAAAATGTAGTATAGTTTGTATACAAGAGGCCCATCTTAAGAAACAAGACTACAAATATTTAATAAGAAAAAAGTTGGGAGAAGAATTTTTTTCATTGGCAAGTAATAAAAAGAATGGAGTGGTAACATATGCCAAAAAAGACTTGGAACCTAAACTAATATTTAAAGATAAAGAAGGAAGATACTTAGCTATTGAAATTCTGTTACACGGACAGAAGACTTTGATTGTAAATATTTACGCCCCCAACGGAGCTAAAGAAATCTTTTTTAAAGAACTACAAATGGAACTGGACAGTGTAAACTATGAACAAATCATAATGTTGGGAGACTTTAATGGGACTGTGAATAATAAAATAGATAGGCACTCAAAGAGAAAAGACGACACACTAGGGAAACTTCCAAAAAAAAATTTTGAACTGATAAAACAGGAAAAGCTGGAGGATATCTGGAGGAAGGTTAACCCACAAGGGAAAGACTATACTTTTTACTCTAACAGACATGATTCACATTCAAGAATTGATATGATCTGGATGTCTATTAATCTAACATTTAAGACAAAAAAAGTTGAAATTCTACCTAGAATAATCTCAGACCACAATCCTTGTCTATGGACTTCTGGGCAAATAAAAAGGCAAGGGAGATGGAGAATAAATGAGGACTTATTAGACAACCAAGAAATAGTTAAAAAATTACATGAAGAGACAGATTTATATTTTCAAGCGAACATACAAAAAGAAGTAAAAATTCAAACTGTGTGGGATGCGTACAAAGCAGTTATGAGAGGATTATTGATATCATTGAACGCTAAAGACAATAAAAAGAAAAGAGAACAATATGAAAACATTGTACAAGCCATTAAAATAAAAGAAAAGGAACTGAAGAACAGACCAGGAAAAAAGAAACTGCAAAAGGAAATTTGGATGTTACAAGACCAAGCAAAAGCTATTTTGAATCAAGAGACTTACTGGAACCTGAAAAAATTGCAACAAAAAGCATTTGAAGGTGCAAATAAACCTGGAAAGTACTTAGCATGGCAATTAAAGAAAAAACGTGAAAATTAATTTATTACTAAAGTGATACGGGACAATATTGAGATAATAGACAATAAGGGAATAAAAAGAGAATTTTTTAAATATTATGCAAAGCTTTTTAAGAAGGAAAATAAAGACAGAAGAAGGATTAAAGAATACCTACAGTCATTAAAATTATCAAAACCAACGGAGAAAATCAAAGAACTACTTAACTGCCCAATGTCACTACAAGAGATTAAAAATGCAATAAATGATTCAAAATTAGGGAAAGCACCTGGATCAGATGGATTTACAGCTAAGTTTTATAAATCACTACAGGATTCGATCTCACCAGTGTTATTGCTATTAATGAATGACATAGGAGTGACAGGTGAGGTCCCGGAGACTTGGAAAGAAGCAACCATTTCACTCATTCCGAAAGAAGGTCAAGATTTAACCAATGTTAAAAATTATAGACCAATTTCTTTGTTAAAAATGACTATAAGATTTTTGCCAAGATTATAGCTGATAGGCTTAAGGAACATCTTAAAGAGACTATACAGACAGAACAAGCAGGATTTTTACCTAATCGCCAAATAAGAGACAATATAAGAGTAGTAGTGGATGCTATAGAGTACTATGATAAACATCCGGAGAAGGAAGTGGGCTTTCTTTTTTTAGACGCGGAAAAAGCGTTTGACAATTTAAATTGGGATTTTATGTTTGAAGTGTTGGAACATCTTGAAATTGGAGACTATATGCTTAATCTTATTAAGTCAATATATAGAGAACAGAAATCCTCTTTAATAATTAATACTGAAAAAACGGATTACTTTAAAGTGGAAAAAGGAACACGACAAGGATGCCCACTCTCGCCGTTGCTATTTATTTGGATTTTGGAAGTCTTGTTACTAAATTTGAAAGAAGATAAAGAAATTAAAGGCTTAACAATAAAAGGTTTCTCTTTTAAATATAGAGCCTTTGCAGACGACGTGATGTTTATAGCTGAAGACCCTATGACTACACTACCATATTTGTTGCAGAAAGTAAGAGAGTTTGGTGATTTGGCTGGGTTTTATGTAAATAAGAACAAATCGAAAGTGATGTGTAAAAATATGCCAAATAATAAGCAAATTGAATTACAAAATCTTATAGAATGTGAAGTGGTGAAAAAGACAAAATATCTAGGTGTAAACCTAACAATGAAAAACATTGATTTGTGTAAGAATAATTATGAGAAATTATGGCAGCAAGTTATGCAAGATATTAAAAGGTGGAATGTATTAAATTTGTCACTGCTGGGTAGAATTGCAGTGGTTAAAATGAATGTGTTACCAAGAATAATGTTTCTGTTTCAAACTATTCCAATTGTGAAAGATGTAAAAACATTCAAATGCTGGCAGAAGGAATTGACTAAGTTTGTGTGGGGAGGGAAAAAATCAAGAATTAAGATGAAAATAATGTGTGATGCTAAAGAGAGAGGTGGGTTTCAGTTACCAAACTTAAGGCTATATCATGATGCAGTGTGTTTGACTTGGATAGGGACATGGACTATGTTACAAGACAGAAAGTTATTGTCCCTGGAAGGTCATGACTGTAGGTTTGGGTGGCACGCATATCTGTATTATGGTAAAACAAAAATGGACAATATGTTTAAGCATCATTATTTGAGAAGAACATTAATCGATACGTGGACAAGATATAAAAACTTTTTTCCAGAAGAAATACCTATGTGGATTGTACCTGCAGAAGTTTTAAATCCATCATCTCACTACAAAGGACAAGACTGGTTGAAATATAGAGACCTGTTAACAAGACATGGTAAAGACTTTAAATTGAAGGAGCAGCAGCAGATGGACTTTGATTATGGCTGGTTAAGGTACAGACAAATATATGATATGTACAGAAGTGATAAAAAATCTGGTTTTAGAGAAAAAAGCAATGAAATAGAACAAATTTGGGAGGAAGATGGGAAAAAAATGATTTCTAAAATGTATAAAGTATTGTTAAAATGGTTTAATGCTGATGAAATGGTAAAGGAACAAATGATAAAATGGGCGATAAACCTAAACAAAGACATTGAAATGGAATCTTGGGAATTTTTATGGAAAAATGCAATGAGTATTTCTACATGTTATAATCTAAAAGAGAACTGTTTTAAAATGATGTACAGATGGTATATGACACCAAAAAAAATTGCAAATATTAATCAAAATATGTCTAACAAATGTTGGAAATGTAAAAAGAAAGAAGGTTCTTTCTATCATATGTGGTGGACTTGTGATAAAGCGAAGACTTTGTCCCGGGTCCTCCCGGGGCTCCTGGGAAGCTGCAGGGGTGGTGACTGGCAGGGAAGTGAGGGAACCCCCCTCCCCATCCCGAGGAGAGCCGGGCACACCTGGAGACAGCGTCGGGTCAGCAACCACTGGGAAACAGGAGAGGAGAACAGCCAGCACAACAGCGATGACGGCTGGAGGGCTTGGGGCTGGACGGCTGGCACGGGCCCTTCAGGATAACGAGGGTTTTGGGACCCCTCTCCTACGAAGTGCAGTGCGGAGCTCGGGTCGGGGCCAAAAAGCACGTCCACATTAATGACCTAAAAGAGTGGCAGGAAAGGCCAGGATCCGAGGAGGTGAACTTAGCCACAGACCCCACCAAACTGCAGGAAGGCCCCCTCCCTTGGTCCACGTCGACAGCAGCACCTGAGCAACCACTCCTTGACCCTGGCCTGACACCAAAACAACAGGAACAGGTGAAAAGGGTACTAGCACAAGTACCCGGCGTTTTCGCTCGGGTTCCCGGGTGCACATCTCTCGCCACACATAGAATCCCTACAACGCCAGGCGTGGTGGCTCGCGCCAGGTGGAGGCCTGTGCCTCGCTGCCGCTGGGAGACAATCGGAAAGGAGGTCGAGGAGATGCTCAAATTGGGAGTGATTGAGCCGTCGCAGAGCGCCTGGCGCAGCCCAGTAGTTTTAGTGCCTAAACCCGACGGAACCATAAGGTTTTGCATCGATTATCGGGAGGTCAACCGCGTATCGCAGTTCGACGCCTACCCGATGCCGAGGTCGGACATCCTGATTGACCAGCTAGGCCAGGCACAATTCCTGTCAGCAATAGACCTGACGAAGGGTTACTGGCAGGTTCCCGTACACCCCAGCGACCGAGAGAAGACGGCCTTTGCCACTCCACAAGGACTTTTTCAATTCCGGCGGATGCCGTTTGGGCTCGTTGGGGCAGCGGCAACTTTCCAACGTCTGGTGGATGAAGCTCTGGCTCAGTGTGAGACCTTCGCCAGAGCTTATATCGATGACATCATCATATGTAGCCCAGACTGGCCTACACACTTGCAACATCTACAACAGGTCCTGGAAGCTCTCAGAGCTGCCGGAGTCCACGCTAACCCCGGGAAGAGTAAACTGGGATTCCAGGAACTGCGATACCTGGGGTTTGTCGTAGGTCGTGGCCAGCTGCGACCTCTCCCGGAGAAAACGGTCCAAGTGGAACACCACCCCCAACCAAAGACCAAGCGCCAACTACGGCAATTCCTGGGAGTGGTGGGCTATTATAGTAAGTTCATCCCCAGCTTTGCATCCCTTGCTAGCCCACTAACAGATTCCCTGCGGAAGTCACAGCCCAATACGATCTGGTGGACCTCAGACAAACTCCAGGCATTCGACGCTTTACGCCGCAGCCTGGCTACTGACCTGGTGCTGCACAACCCTGATTTCACTAAGCCCTTCCAGGTTCAGACCAACGCATCCGAGACAGGTTTAGGAGCTGTACTCGCCCAGCAGATTGACGGGGAAGATCGACTGGTGGTGTTCCTCAGCCGCAAACTGCAACCGGCCGAACGACGTTATTTGACGGTTGAGAAAGAGGCGCTCGCTGTCAAATGGGCTGTGGGCGCTCTCCAGTATTATCTGACTAACAACCCTTTTACCCTAATTGTAGATCATGCCCCCCTACAGTGGATGGACCGAATGAAAAACCATAACCCTCGCGTCCTCAGATGGTATGTGTCCCTTCTTCCAGCATCGAGCCGGGAAAGACCACCTGGTACCTGACTACCTCTCCCGCCTCTACGATGACAGCCAGATGACGACGCCCGGGGAGGGGGTATGTCCCGGGTCCTCCCGGGGCTCCCGGGAAGCTGCAGGGGCGGTGACTGGCAGGGAAGTGAGGGAACCCCCCTCCCCATCCCGAGGAGAGCCGGGCACACCTGGAGACAGCGTCGGGTCAGCAACCACTGGGAAACAGGAGAGGAGAACAGCCAGCACAACAGCGATGACGGCTGGAGGGCTTGGGGCTGGATGAGCCCGCGGACGGCCGCGGGAGTCACGGAGGGGCATGGGAGAGACTGCAGGGGCCAGCAGCAGCGTTAGCACAAGGGCACAGCTGAGGGCGACCGGGGCTGGCGGAGGCATGTGCAGCGTCTACGGAGCAGCTGGGAACAGAAGGGAGGAGGGAGGGGCCGGAAAGCAGGGAGGAAGAGCGTCCTCGTATTTACTGGGGGGCGGGGCTTGGGCAGAGGTGAAGCCGGGAGAACTCAGCAGAGAATAAAAAGGAGGAAATAGGAGCCGATGAGGAGGGAAACAGGACAGCCAGAGAAGGCGAGAAAGCGAAAGCCAGGAAAGGCACAGAAGAGAGAGAGAAGCGTGCCTGAAGTAGGCTTGTTCCTGGGCAAAGGAGGGGAGGGTGACGCAACCCCCCCCCCCCCCCTGTTGCCACATCTGAGGCTCTTCCTAAAAGCCTAGGTTCCCTCCTGAGGACCCGGTTCCATCTCTGCCTGTCTGGCTTCCGGGAAGGTTACTCCAGGGCAACCCCCATCCCACAGGTCAGCAAACGAGAGGGAGAGACGTGATCCTAAGAGGCTGCTGCCATACCCTACCAGCCGGGGGTGCACCCCCGCACGCCCACACGGAGCGCGACAGACTTATTGGTCTATAATACATGCAGAAATGGAAAAAATTTTGAAATGTACATTTAAGAAGTTGCCTGAAATGTTACTGCTTGGACTTAAACTAGAAGAGATAAATGTAAAGAAAAGGACAATAATATGGTATATGATTACAACAGCAAGAATGGTGTATGCACAAAATTGGAAAAATGAAAAAATACCAGAAGTGTGGGAATGGTTGAAAAAATTGTTATATATGGCTGAAATGGATAAATGGACTAGAAAGTTGAATAATCTGTACTCAGAGACTTTTTTAGAAGATTGGGAGGATTTGAAAGAATATGTTGAAAAATATTGGGACATGAAAAACTACATTTATACATGGTTATAATAGCATAAAGGAATAGAAATTGAGTATATGAATGTACTAAGGATAATTAGATAATGAACTTGTTTTTTAGAATTATATAAGAATATAGAAAATAAGAATTGGTATATAAGTATTTTAAAGATATATAACCGTTACCAGAAATGTAAACATAGAGATAAATATTACTATTTTGGATAAAGTGGAAAATGTGTTATGCTTCAGATGTGGTGGGAAACCACCAATACAAGATAAAAGCAAGACTATACAAATAGAACAAAATGTTATATAATAGGGAAAAAAGGATTTGTATAAAACAAATGTATTAATTTTAATGTTTTGAAAAATAAAAACTTTCTTACAAAAAAAAAAGAAACGAGCAGAGCATTCTGATTGGCTCAGGGATCTCTTTAAATGAGCAAATTCATCAAGGTTCCCATCTAAACTCTAAGGAGGAACCTCTGCAGTCATCACCAGTCTAAACTGTCAACTCCATCTTCCTCCTGCATAAAAACAAACATTTTCCCCACAATAAAGTCTTTTAATAAAAGCAATAAAACAACTCAAGGGAGCATTGTTATCATGAGCTAATCAGCCCCTTAGGGAATTAGAGGCACTTAGCTGCATCTAGTGCCTCAACACCTGAGGGGCTGTGATAATTTCATGATAACCAACAAGGCATGACAGCCTGGGAGGTTAATTAGATAATATTCAAACTTGGTAATGTGGAGTTTGAAGATGTCTTTTGAAGTTGTGTAGGCAAAGCTCCGCTTATAAAACAGCTGTGGGATATCACCACACAATGGATAATTAACTCTGCCTACAAGCAATTCAAGGTTTGGAATAACTAAAGGGAGGGGGGAAATAAGAAAGTTAAAGTAACAAACCCTGAGGCACTTCTTTAACAATGCGTAATTTTGATGAGTTCCCCCCCATGATATCCTTGGGGGGGAAATTGACTTACATCATATAATTTCATTTAGCAGAAACCTATAAATGGCAGAAGCCCTTGAATCAGGCTTATTGTACCTTTTAAACAGATTTCACTGGACTGTAAACAGATAATAAATTATCCCGATTGCAGCCATTAATTTAAGGAACACTGTCATGATACTGGCAAAAGCAACAGCAATTTCAAATATTTAAAATAGGCCAGTATTTTAAGATAATCATGATGGAATGTTACCTGGAAGAATAATGTAAGTGTGGTGCATTTCCCACACTATATGAACAGTTAAAAAATCTATTTCAAATTAACTTCTGGGCTGCTGCTGTACATTCTAAGATGTAACTTGTGTCATTTTGTATTTCAGTGAATTACTCACTTCGGGCTTTATCGCCTAGTGATTTAGCTGCTTCATACAAACCACAGTTGAGCGTACTTATGAGTGATTCGTATACCAGTTTTGAAAACTGGATAGTTCCAAAACTTGCATTACAGTATTTCAGTGGTGCAGCCTGCTGAATGAGTTTGAAATATCAGTTCCTACAGCTTTTTAGTACAGGGGATACCACGCTTCCAGGACAAAGGTAGTATGCACACGCTCTTCTCCTTATCTGCCAACAGCAGCAAGGGCCCACTGTGATTCTAGCTATGCAAGCCTGAAGCTTCAGGACTCCAGTATGCATACCACCTCCCTCTCTCCCTCCCATCCATCCTTCAAACTAGGAATAGGGTTAGAAGTCACAGAGCAAAAATGCTTTAAGCAGAGAACCAGACATGCTCTCTGTCCTCTTCGCCTAATTAAGGTGACTTCTTTTTTTCTGATTTGGCAGGGCCACTGCGCCTTCAACAATTGTATGGTGGACAGAGAATCAACAGGTTTTAGAACCACAGAGATGTGGTGATAAGGAAAGGTTTGATTTATTTGGTTACTGTGCAGCTGTTAGAGCCCTGGCTGTGTGGTGGGGGTGGGGGGAATCCTACAGTGACTTTGGCTGGTTCTTTATATCTCTCTTCTTACTATGCTGTTCCTCTAGCAGGGGCAGTATCCAAGCCTTCCTGTTCTGGTAACAGGTAAGCCTTACCAACTTATAAAAATTGTATAAGATATTCATTGTCCTGATGGGTACTAAGGCCCAATTTACACCTCCCCTCTGAAGTAGTTTGACTGCTGTCTTTTCCCAAGCTCATTTCACACTGGTTTCAAGTTTTACTCCAGGGGGGTCTGAAGAGTACTAAGCAACAGCATTTGTTTAAAGCAGTATAATGCTAGCTTGACCAGAGGAGGGCAATTAATGAATGTAAACAATAATTTATAAACTAGAACAAGTACAGTTTGAAACTAGAAACAGGTATAGACAGGGGTTTTTTTGAAACTAGAATGATTCTAGCGGGAAAGTCAGATGTAAATTTGACCTACAATGAAGATTTCATCAGATGAGGATAGAGATAATGTTTACTTCGGCATTTATACCCTGTGATTCTCTGACATCTAAGGATTCCATGTAGCTTACAAACTGTTCAAAAATGGACCTTAAACATATACAATATGATGCTACAACATCCTGGGCTCATAATTCCTTCAGGCAACAAACCCAAGGGACAAAAGGTCTTGGCCTCCTGCTTGTGCCAAATGCTAGTGCCTCTGGCCACACCAGTTTCTGCACACCTGAGCACCAGTTTCTGCAATACTCCCTTATCTAGGCTCATAAAATCTGGTCAGACACCATCCTGGCTTCCTCAGGTCTCAATTTTGTTTTCCTTCTGCATGCAAGAAGCTTGCACTTGTGTGTAAGCTCCAAGCAAGTTTGGGGAAAGACAAAACACAAAATCCCAAATGCTAATGACCAACACACTGTATACATTATTTTAAAGACCTACATATATATCAAGGATGGAATATACAAAATGTGTACAAGGACCCTGGCTCTTCTAAACATGTTTGCCACACATTGCTTGATCAGGAGGGGGGGCAGGGCAGAGCTTCTCATTCTGTATCCCCTCTAAATGCTCCCTCTAAGCTGTGGAGTCTTGTGAGCAAAAATTCTACTTTGTGAGCTACTGGCATCAAAGTTGTGAGTGAGCAATTTGGCTACTGCATAAATTAGTTTGCTCTGGAGCCATCTTTCCTGAGCTAAGACAAAAATATGTGAACCAGAGGCTAAAAAACTGTGACCTAGCTCACACTAACTCAGCTTAGAGGGAACACTGCCCTGTACACCAATATATCATGTGGACAGTATTTATGATAGGCAGTGTGTTGTAATAGTAACAGTGTCCCAGATCTGGGAGACCCAGGTTCCACTCTGTCATGGAAACTTGCTGGGTGATCTTGGGTCAGCCACCTACTCTCGGCCTAACCTATCTCACAAGGATAAACTGTGAAGAGAGGAGGACAATGTGGGAATAAAATGGAGAAGAGGGAACTATGTAAGTCACTTTGGGCTTCCTTTGGGGGTATACATGAAGTAAATGAATATATAAAATATGACATATGCTTCAAAACCTCTGTGACATCTGATCAACAGTTCAGAAACACTATTTTCAAGATGTCAGCTACTTTATGAAAACAGCTATTGTCTTTGAGAGTGACCAAGAAGTCCTGTGGCAAGATATCAAACTTAACCTGCACATAAACTCAGTGAAAACACAAACTGCCTCACTTTCAGTTTGGTAAAACAAAAATGGTTCTCACTGTTACAAATACAGGGCCAAAATTATGTGGGCAACATGCACTGAAATCTCTGAAAGGAGATGAGGGTAGTGACATAGGATTGCCAGCTCTCCCTTGCCACCAGCAGGGGATTGGGGAGTGGGTGGGTAAATTTGCCAAATCCAGGATAGGAAACTCCTGGGAAACTCCTAGAGATTTGGGGATGGAGCCTGGAGAGAACAGGGACCTCATTGGGGTACAGTGCCTTATAGACTACTCTACAAAGCATCTATTTTCTCCAGGGGGATTAATCTCTGTAGTCTAGAGATGAGCTGTAGTTCCAGGGGTTCCTCAAGTCCCACCTAGAGGCTGGCATCTCTAAGTGACTACCAGCTGCAAAATGAATTATGCAAAAATATGAAAATATGCTTGATTAGTGTAATTGATGCCTTCTGAGAATTCACCTTTTCTTACCATAGCATCTTGATAGCATGAGTGACATCTGTTGCCCTCCACTTTATTTTATTTATTGTTGTATTTGTACCCCACCCTCCTCGCAAAGCAGGCTCAGGGTGGGGTACATAGACAGAAAAACATAGACTAGACCTGTTTAAATTCTCTTTGAGGATACTTAGTGACTATATTATGTTCACAATCAATCATGGGCTCTGAATAATTGCCATATTTAGAGTTGATCATTTTCTTCAGGATCACTCACTTAAATTCAGTTCTGGCAGTTCAGTGATGCACTTAACAGATCTGGAGATTAGGCCCTGGCAAGGATGGTTTAGTTATTTAATTTACAGGGAAATTTCCCAGTGGGCTACTGCTCTAGAGGATTGCAACTCCTGGAGAGCCAGTTTGGTGTAGTGGTTAAATGTGCGGACTCTAATCTGGGAGAACCAAGTTTGATTCCCCACTCCTCCACATGCAGCTGCTGGATGAACTTGGGCAAGCCATAGTTCTGATAAGAGCTGTCCTTGAAAAAAAGCAGTTTCTGTCAGAGCTCTCTCAGCCCCACCTACCTCACAGGGTGTCTGTTGTGGGGAGGAGAAGGGAAAGGACTTTGTAAGCTGCTCTGAGACTCCCTTGGGTAGTGAAGGGCAGGGTATAAATCCAAACTCTTCTTCTTCTTCAAGTGGACAGAAAAAAAGCAAAACTAAACTCCCATAGCTTCACTATGTTTCATGGCCAATTGGCTTAGACCCTTCAATAGCAACAATGAGTGTTAATTTTGTTAGTTGCCACTGGACTCTTGCTCTTTTCTACTGCTACAGATAGATTAACACAACTACCCATCTTGATCTATAACAATGATGTCATCTTACCAACTGCCTCCTCCCACATGGCTGCCAGTTTGTGAGAGAGGCAATGGGTGGGATAATGGCTATCATTAGCACTGCTGGTAGATACTGAACTGAGTAATCCCTATAGTGTTGACTTACACCAAGAGCTACTCACTGTAGCATGGTCTTGGGCCATTTTAACTGCCCAGTCTGTCCCTGGGCTCTGGGTCGCATGACATTATGTAGGAAAGACTCAGTCTTTCTTAGATCCTATGATTAGCCATTTTCAGATGTTCTCTGTGGAGAGGAATAAACATATATTGCAGAGGGGTGGGACTGTGGTGACAACATCTGCCCCCAGTCTATGTTCATGGAGCTCTCTGTGCATGATCTCATGTTGAGAGTTGAAATGACCAGTGTATGTACATGAGTAGGCTCTACACATATGTTTCAAGGAATGAGCATTGGACAGGGGTGGAGCTTGATGTGAATTTGTTCCCCCCTTTAGGTGTCTTAATTCCCTCCACTCTAGGGATGGGCATGAACTGGATCATGAATTAAAGTTTGTGATGAAATTTGGCCAGTCCATGGTTTGTGAAATGAAGTTTGTGGCAGATCAGCTGGCATGAACTTTCCACAAACTTTCAAGCTGTTTGTGGAGATTCATGCTGGCTTGTGAATGGATACACTTAGAGACAGACTGTCTCTGCTCAAACAAAATGTTTACCAAACGTCAAAGCAACAGGGGGATGGAACTCTCCATTCTTGGAAACATTGTTGTCAGTTTCAAAGTAGTCATGTCAGTTTCAGCCATTCCCCCCCCCTTTGCCTGTGTTCCTGTAAAGCCAAACCTCACCAAACTTGGAGGACAGAGAGAGGAGAGTAAGCTGGAGATCCACTGCAAGTTTGGCATCTCTAGCACACCAGGGTGGCATTCTGCAATACCTCAAGCCAGGGGCGTCGAGTTTGGAAAATCCGGGGGGGGGGGTAGGGGTCTTCCCCATGTCCCTGCCGCTGCTGCCTCCCCCCCGACCACTCCTGCTTCCATCCCTCCCTCCGTCCGCCAAGGTGGCCCCTGGACAGACGGAGGGAGGATGGAGTGGCCAGGCCAGGGAGGGGGGGGGGAGAGAGAGAGATAGGTGGCGGCGGCGGCCCTAGGAAGGGCCCGGGGAGGCGCAGCGGAGGGTGCTCCTTTTTCCCAGGGGGGCTCAAGCCCTCAAGCCCCCCCGTAGTTGACACCTATGCCTCAAGCCTCACAAACTTAATCTGTTCTTTTGGCTCTTAAAAGTTTATGATGGTTTGTGGTTTGCAATCTGGGCATACCACAAACCATGAACTGAACTGAAATGCATTTTCCCAGTTCATGTCCATCCTTACTCCACACAGACAACTTAAAACAGGCAAACAGAAGAATAGAGCTGGCTACTCTTGAGCTACATTTACCCTTTCTCTAAGCTTCTCTTGGCTGAAGTGGTGCCAAGAGAGGAATATTGGAGGGGCGGGAGATCACATCAAGCTTTGAAAGCCTAGTCCAAATTGCAAGGTCAAACTGTAAAAAACTATATAGTTGAAGATTGTTCATTGCAAGCACTATTTTAGATATCTGATAATAAAATGGAGAATAGTTGCTCTGCGAAGATAAGGCCAAGGAGTAGTGAGGGTAAAAATTTTTTCTCATGGTGCCCCCCCCCCCCCCAGTCATCTCTGATGTGCAGACAAAAAAATCACCTGGCCATCCTAAAAAATTTGCTGTCCGGGGGCCTTCACTGGTAGTTTCCATTTATGATTCAAATTACCTATTTATTTATTTAAAACATTTATTAGCCATCTTTCTCCCTTGTGGAACTCAAGGCGGCTTACATTATAAATAAAACACTATTTTAAAAAATCAATAAAAACAACTATTTAAAACCCATAAAAGTCACAGTTTGAAAACTGCAATCAGGACTGCCAATAATAAAAGCTACATCAATCAAAATGCAGTCCTAAACTATGTATTTATTTATTGTATAGCAGAGTTACACACAGGAAGTATGTAATAACATAAGATATGTAACCAAGCTGATACAACAGGTCTACAGACTAATTGGCTAATCCCCCTAAATACTAATATCTAGGTTTTTAATCCACTCATTCGCAGCTGGGGAGAGTTCAGAGAGCTTCACCAAATCTCCTTGGAAAGCACAATGCTCACATTCCTGTGACAGATGGAAAATAGTTTGGCGGGCTGCGCCACAATTAATGCTCAAGAGCTAGAACTTCTGGCAGCCTCCTTAGGGAGGTTGTTCCTTAATTGTAAGGCTGTCACAGGAAAGGCCCTCTCTCATGCACCCACCAAGTGAGCATCTTTAATTGGTGGAACAGTCAGGAGGACCTCTCTCTGCAGTCTTAATTCCCAGGTAGTAGGATTGCCAACCTCCAGATGGTGGCTGGAGATCTCCTGGGATTACAACTGTTGTCCAGGCAACAGAGATCAGTTCACCTGGAGAAAATCACCCCTTTGGGAGGTGGAAGGTACCCTATTGAAGTCCCTCCCTTCTCCTGCCCAAACTCCACCCTTCTCAGTCTCTAACCCCAAAATTACCAGGTATTTCCCAGCCTGTAGCTGGCAACCCTAACAGGCAGGAACATATGGGGGAAGACGGTCCTTCAGATTCCCAAGACATGTAGGGCTTTAAAGGTCAAAATCAACATCTTGAATTGATCTCAGGAACAGACTGGTAGCCAGAAAAATTGCTGTACTATTGGGGATGTATGCACCCAATAACTGCCCTGACAAGGGGTCTAGCCACAGCATTCTGCTCTAGCTGCAGCTTCTAAACACTCTTCAAAGTTAACCCCAAGTAGAGTGCATTGCAATAATCCAGTCTAGATGTAACTAAGGCAAGGATCACTGTGGCAAGATCTGACTGACCCAAGAACTGGCGCATTTGATGCACCAGCTGGAGCTAGGCAAATATTCTCCAAGCCACAGCAGCCACCTGGTTTTCTGAGGTGACCACTGTCTTAAGCAGCATTCCCAAGCTGCAAACCTGGCTTTTCAAGGGGAGTATAACTCCATCCATTCACTTGCTAACAGCATCTCCATAGGGATTCAATATTGTTTACCTGTTTGGATAAGAGAATTAAACCTATTAAAATGTGTTGTATCACTTTGACAGGGTAAGTCATTATCCCACAAAAAAACCTTTATGTTTTACTTCTGAAAAGGATTACATACCAAAGCTAAGGATAGTTAATTCTGACTACTCTTCTTAATCCTCCTTAACAAAGATTTTAAAGTTAAAGTAGCCCAAGACAGCATACCCACCACATTAAAAAAATTTTTTTTAAGATACTGGAAAATATCTGAGTGGATTTTAAAATGGCATGATGATTTTTTGCCGTATTTGACTGCCAGCTAAAACCAGCTTATCAGTTTCTGATTTTATAATAATAAATTCATATGTATTTGTAAATGTTTCAAATACCATAGAAACCGTTGGGCCACCTAAGCTCTCAGTGCGACTTAGAAAACCTTTTTTTTTTGTACCCAAAATATTTCCGCATGTCAATCAACACAATCTACATGAAATGCTAAACAAAAAACGGGTGTCATTTAATTTTACCGGGAAGGAAACCAAGCTGTTTAATACTGTTGCTGCCCTTACTGGATGGATAATCCTGTTTATGCTAAAAAAAACACTCTATCCTAAATACCTGCCATGCATACAGCTGACATAAAACTGATAAGGCCTTTCAAGATGTCACTACAAAGAGCTGTAGGAATTTCTGCAAAAAATTTTTTAAAAAACCCTAAGAGTTCTAGATACTTTTAAGAGAACTCCTGAATAAATAACACAGCTACCCTTAGCGAAAGTTTTGAAGGCTCCATTAATTATTAGCCTTGGTATGGGCTTCATCTTCCAATAAGCCACTAGATGGCACCTTATCTTTGGTAACCATATCCGTTTGGAGGGTTAGGTTCTTGCATTTATTATAGCAGCTGGTTGTCTCCGACTGATCAAAACTGATGTGGCTTCATACTTGCTGTTTCCTCTGTCAGGTGCCTCTGCTTATCATTAGTGAGACTTATTTCTTGTCATTTAATTGAATTTATAAGCCACAGTCATTACTTTCTATTGCCCAGGGCCATTGTTTTACTGGGAATATCAAACATACACAGACGTTTTCCTTCCCATTTCTTAGGACTGCCTCCTGCTGTTTCATTTTCCTAAGCATATCTTTTTGAAAAATGTAGTGACCGTGGATGACTCGTGATCGGAACACCTAACTTTTCTCTGGATTGGGCCCAGTGGTTACAATTCCAAGAAACCTCACCACTAGCTCTGAATGCCCAGTGAGGGTATTGGTGTTTTTAGAGAAAAAGCAACAGGCCTGAGAAACACATGACACCTTTGAGATGTACAGTGTGAGCCCAAATATATTTGCTCAGAACTTACTCTTATTAGTACAATGGAACTGACTCCCCAGTAAATGTGATTCGCACTAAGTGCAATGTTCTTTGTCCAACACTTTAATTATGAATAAGGTTAATGTGATGCACAATGGGGAAAAGGGCAATACATTAAAAGGGTAGTTCCTTAAAAATATAGCTATTAAATTCAAAGAACTGGGTGGATGCCTATTACCCTGTTTCTCAGATGCAGTCTTAACGATACACTTCATCAGTTGCCAGCTGGAACAAGCTTTCAACCCAGCAATATGACCTGCACACAAAAACAGTGGCTGTGATATTTTTAAGAGTGGGAGAACATTTACATTTGAATCCACTTAACCCAGATAGATTTGGTACCTGTAGCAGCCCAACCATAGTCTGGCTCTGGGACTGACTGTCAGGGGCTCATCTGGAGAGCAGGCACACCAAAGAAACCAGCACAATGAGGGCAAAGGAAACAGCAGAGTGAGAGTGAGGAATGGGTTCTTGTCCACCCAACAGCTGGCTGGTGGGGGGAGGAGTGTGACTTCTGGCTCCCACAATAGCAGATGAATGGCACACCATCGTCTAAGCATGGGCCAGGGCTTCAGGGAGTGGCTGGGGCTTCTCTGGGGGCATAGTTATGGTACTGATAATGGGCTCTCACTGGACCCAAGAAGGCCACATGGGAGAAGATGGGTCCCAGAAAGAGGGCAAATAAAAGGAAATGCCACAAGAGGGATGGAGTGGAAGGAAAGACAACAGAAGGCTGCTCAGGTGGGAAAGGGTGTGGAGGAAGAGAAAGAAAAGAGGCTGTTAGACAGCTGAAGGAGGAGGAAGGAAGGAAGGAGGAGGAGATTGGATTTATACCCCGCCCTCCACTCCCCAAGGGAGTCTCAGAGCGGCTTACAAACTCCTTTTCCCTTCCCCTCCCCACAACAGACACCCTGTGAGGTAGGTGGGGCTGAGAGAGCTCTTTCCCAAGCTGTCCTTGAGGGAACAGCTGGTACAGAGCTATGGCTTGCCCAAGGTCATCCAGCCAGGTGCAAGTGGAGGAGTGGGGAATCAAACCCGGTTCTCCCAGATTAGAGTCCGCGCACTTAACCACTACACCAAACTGGCTGGAGGGAGACAGCTGCCAGGGCAGCATGCCTGAGTAGCAAGGCACGGGGTCAGGGGGGCAGCAGTAAGGAGGCATCCTTGGGACAGAGAGCTGAGGGAGAAGCTGACAGGTCCAGGTTGCAGTTAACCATGGGACCCGTGTACAGTGGTTGTTATCAGTGAATGGAAATGAATTGAGAGTTTTGACTGCTACCCTATTTGTGAGAAGATGGAAGGAATGTTTGGTGTGCCCCTTCCCCCCGGGCAAGACAACAATATCATTGTGCAGACTCACATACAACCCCCCCAACTCCTGTGAAAATGGCTTCTGTATAGTTAAAAGGACCTGGATGTAAGATCTTAGGCATTAAATTAGATTCACTGGTTAGTTACTGGAATGGGAATGAAAACTATTCACTCTATAATCTTTTTTCATGCATTGAAGGGTGTCACAAATTATGAAGTTCTTCCTTTCAGGTAATAATGACAGAAAGAAATGTTTCCACTAAGTCATTTTAATAGGTTTAATGAACTCTCTTAGCTCAAATAAGTAAACAATATTGAATTCCTATGGAGATGCTGTTAGCAAGCAAATGAGAAATCTAGTCATAGGACAATTAGCGCTGCTACAGTGGCAAGGAATGAAAACATTGCTTGTGGAGATAGTTCAACAATGGTAAGAAAGAATAAATGGGAAAGGTTGCAGTCTTCATTGGAGTGCCTGTAATACTGAACATCAGGAAAAGATGAGACTGTGTTACATAAAAGATCATAGAACTATTAATCAAATGACTGATTCTAATATAATGTGTAATCTGATTTCCATGGTAAATGAGAAGCTTCTCCAGTGAATATCTATGCTCCATTGTGCAATCCTAGTTATACCACTGCCAAACATAAGCCACACAAGCATTACGTACTAGTCCAGGGGTGTCAAGCATAAGGCCCGGGGGCTGGAACTGTCCCATCCAGAGGTCCTATGCAGCCCACAAACAACTGGTTCAAGAGAGGGATTGCTGGGAGTAGTGGGCGGAGCCACTCCACTGTGGCTTCAGCATGACAGAACAACCTTGCTTGCAGCAGTCAAGCATCATTTGAGCATTTGCCCAACATGGCACTGCTGCCTCTCCAATTCACCTAGGTGGGTTTTCCTCGGCACCCCCCTCCCAGCCCATGAGGCCTTGCAGTGAGGATATACCAACTTGGAGCTTACCAATTGCTGTCATTTATACAGTTTATATCTCCAGTATCTGGCATTACGTTTTATGGCACACATGGCTTGGCCCAACAAAGTGACATTTATGTCAGATCCGGCCCTCGTAAAAAAATGAATTTGACCCTTCTGTACTAGTCCCTCTAGTGAGGCTGTATATTCTAGGAGTTGTATACTAGTTTCATACACATGGATCAACCCATCTGCCCATGGATATAGAAGTCCTTAGGGACAATGGAGTTAGTGGATGAGGAAGTAGCAGGTTTTCCTCTCTATCTCACCATGGATATTTTACATGGATTGTAGCACCCCACAGTAAATGAGAGAGCCAGGAAATTGTGGGTGCTAGAAAAAATAATGTGTCTGTGTCTCTTTACTATCCATAACTAACCATGATCAGTTGTGTCATGCAACAGACATATTAATTAAGAAGGCTGAAAATTTGATTGTGAGATAAGGTAGCTGTAGAAGTTTTGTTTAACTTTAGGGCTCAACACAGGCTAATGGCTTAAAACTGCCTACTTCCATCTTTCCCCATCCTTTCTTCATGTTTCTCAAGGATCAGAGGACTTGGCACTAGGGAGAAGACAAAAATAGGCTGCTCATTCCCTTTCACTGTCTGAGAAGTTTTTGGACCACTGTTCAAGCAAGATTCGGATGGACACATTCTGCCTGATCCCTGAGGAAATTAAGGTGGTTGCATGTGTCACCTACCACTTGTCAATGGAAGATATACACATTTACAGAATTCACTGGGGAACAGCCATTCAAGTGAGAATAACTACACCGCTCAAGATAATGGCCCCATAAATTTACTCCCCTATAATGTATGCAGTGGCGACGGCCACATGGCCACCGCCAAGCACATGGCCAGGTAGGGCCTGAGCTTTGGTCCAGCAAACAATGGCTCACCAGGATCCTAATTGTCCCCCTATCAGAGGCTTAGGATATTCAAAAAGTTCTATGATAGCCTCTGGCAGGAAACAAATTCAATCACCCTGTTTGGGCGAGGTCAAAGGTGCGGCTTGACTGTGAATATAAGCAGACCCCCTGACCTCTGTCCCTCATGCATATCTGAACCTCAAATAAACTATGCTTGCTGATTTCACTCCAACACATCTCCAACTCCAGTACTTTTCATCCCCCCTCCCCCCAGTCATCTTCCTGATGTGAAGAGAAATGGTGCCATGTGGTAAGTATGGTGTGCCAAACTTTCTTGCAGACCAGTGCATTGTAGACTCTAGTTCTAGGACATCTTGAAGAAGATGTGGTGTGTTGTTGCTGCTAAAAGGACAGTACATATGAATCTAATTCACAATTGTCTGATGTATTTGTATTTAAAATATTTTTCACATATAACAAATTCTATGTACAGGAGCTTCATGCCTTGGTGCCAGAGTTTCCCCATTTTCTAATGGATCAGCCACCATTGTCCTTTAGACTACCTTAATTACAAACCAAAGAGTGCAACAATTTTTTATCAGCTGCTACTGGAACAGCATCATCTGGTTACTTGAAAGGCCTTCATACCAATTAGGATGTTGTACCCTCATACTTCATGTGCTTTGGATTTTCATGCATGTTCTGCCACAACTACTCATGATATACAGCTGCATTGAGGTGAGGGAGCATTAGCTTGTTTGCCTCCACAGTGGGGACCTGATGTGTTTCCTCTTGACAAACAGGGTGCAAAAATCACCCAAATGAGGGACATCTTTGGGGAGAGTATTGAAAATATGTCACCACTTTCCTTCCATTTTGGTTCAACATTATCTTCTGAATGCTGCTTCTATTTTTTGATGTTTCAGAATGGGTTATCACCACTGTCAAAGCTAACTATGCTATGTGTCTGTTGGGCAGCTATGTTCACCTGCAGCATGCAAGAAAACCACTGAAGTGCATGGATATCTCTTAGTGACAGCCCTTGACTACACATTGACTGTTGTGATTTTATATAAACTAGGTCAGATTTTTGTGTGTGTAAAAGTTACATATGGAAGAAGTAAACAATAACTCAAGAAAGCAGTCTTCTTGTTCTGTACCATCTTATTACATGTGAAAGCACTGGATGAAATTAAAGACATTTGGAACAGCTATAATAAAGCAATTAATTTCTGCAACTCTTTGAGGTGGGATATTACTGAAGCAAATAGTTCTTGGCATGATTCAGACCAGTACTGCTGACTTAAGGAATAATGGAGGGTTAGGGAGGATACCAATTATGAGGACTATCAATATTCATGCTGGAGGGTGAAAGCTAGTAATGGGTAAAGGGCAGGAAGAAAGGCCTCTCCATGGGTCTAATATTGCACAACTGTCTAGCCATTGAATGGAACTGCTGCTGCTTCTGAAGCATTTAATTTAGCCCATTGTCAGAATCCCAACTAGCTAGATAATTGGCTGTTTTCAGTGTGACACTAACTATATTCCTATAGCAAAATTTCATTGCGAAGAGAGACCTGAAATTGAGATATGATTCGATTGTGTGTAAGGTTTTTTGGAAATCTTTTGTGTGGGTGACTTAGCAGCACTCCCTCTTTTCTAAAGTTGTCTCCAGCCTGAACCATATTAATGATGGATTTAACCCCTTTCCCCATCCTTGCTACAACCTGTTGCAATAAAAAATGTTCCAGATTATTTTTTAAAATTAATGGTATCCCTTTCTGAATTTTTCATAGATTAGCATAAATCTGACATCTTTCAATCTTTGAGTTTTCAAGATGGCTAAATTCTTATGTTTAACAACTACACGCAATTTCTCATTTACATGTTAAGCAAAAGGGACGTGATGTTAAGCTTGCATTAAGCTCCAGCCAAAAGTAAAGCACTTGTAAGATCCATTAGTCTTTTCCAAAGATCTCATAATAAGAACCAGCCTCTGCTACACAAACTATCTGTGTTGTGACATCAAAGTGCATTTGTGGAATTTGCCCTATTACATAGGTGAATCCAAGGGTAGGTAGAATTTTCAGTAACGATGCTTCTTGTGGATATGAAATATTTATTTAACATGTATCTGTTTAGCAGTTTTCCTTAAAAAGCTCAAAGTGCTCCAGGTTTTCACAATGCATAGAAGAAATATAAAATTAAAGAAAGTAACCAGAGTAATATAATATTAAACAGCAGCAATAGAAAAAAAATGAAAACAGCAGCATTAATCAGCCTGATAAAACCAGGTTTAATACAATTATAGCATCAGAGTAAAAAAAAACAAAAAACAAATTGTTTCATTGATTGGAGTGAGGCTTGTTTGAATCCAAAAGGACCCAAGGCAAGGTGAATTGCAGCACAAACTTGTTTAATTTCTTAGCTGCTTTCCAGTTCCCTGTCCTCCTTCCTTCTCTTTTGTGCCCAGTTAGTCTTTCTGCTTTCTCCTCTGTGCATTGGGGGAGGGGGGGGTAGTCCATATAGTCAAACTACAGAAAATTTTAACTTTCTAATGTTGAAAAGGGAATAAGTTGCAGCTATTACAATATACCAAAACTCTCTGAAGGATTCTTGTGGTGTGCCATTTTAAACCATGAATATACTTCTGGAATGGTTCCTATGGAAGCCATGCATATGGAAAACTTGATGTCAGGATCCAAGTGGATTTCAGAGCCACTTGAAATCTAAAGTCTGCTAGAGGATCTTTTTTGAAAACCCACGTGGACTACCAACTCCAGCATAATATTTACCATATGCATCATTTAAAGAATTTTTTCCCCTGGAGGGAAGTGTTAGAACAGAATCAGCTCTGTTACTTGTTTTAGAGTGCATTGGCATGCAAAGGTATTTGGCCACCACCGTTGCTCTCTGTGTTATACAATCTATTCTTCTCCAATAGGAAAGATGAGATGAAAGTGTAATTTAAGATTGTATAAAGTGATGCTCTTCCCAAGGTTCAGAACTTGGGTAGAAAAGGATTGCAAACTGCCTCCTGACTAGCACTGGACCCCTAGCCACTACCAAGTAATATTCCTTTCAACACAGAAATTGTGGCAACTTCTTCTTTTCTTCCTTAGACAGAATATTCTGAATGAATGAGAGACACAAGCTTGCAATACATAATGGGGTGGTCTTCCTTTGGAAGTTAAGCCTGGACGATCCTCCATGAACTTCTCCTAGTAATGTCCTTGACACAAAGAGAACTAATGGGCAAAATTCTAGTGGCCTTGATCACCCCTGGGGTCCCATGAAACTAGGCAACTTGTGTGATTTGCTTCCATAGAGTTTGGGTTGGATTTAGGTGGAATGAGGAGGATCAGAAGAAACCTTCGTGAGGTCAGGGGCTTGAGATGGCTCTCAGTAGCACTGTCTCTAAAACTTTTGTAATACCTCCAATACCTACCACATCAGTGCACCCAGAACCATATTCATTCTTTATATAAACAAGTTTGAGTTAAAATGGCTTTCATTTAGAAGAGGAAATGAAGAAAATGTATTCACTAGTCGGAGCCCTTGCCTCAGACTCCACCTCGTTGTTGGAGGTTCTCACTTACTTGCACATGACTTATTTATGTCTTCACTTTTCACCCCACTCTGGGGATAATTGGTTCTTAATTGATACTGCCTTTATATAAACCTCTATGACAGCTAGCAACAAGGAGCACCAAAAGAGGTAGATCATTAATATGGGTCTATGTTGTGGATCTCCTTGAGAGACAGGGGTGGAAATAAGCGAAGTCATTAGTTGTTTATTTGCAACAGTGTATTTATGAAAAGCTCTGTGGAGAATGTGTCAACAGTCAGTGTGTAGCAGAGCAATTAACACAGAGCTTTTGTACATTTGACTGTTAGCATGGGAGTAAACAGAAGCAGATGTGAAGTGCTGGTGCCGTTAGTATTCACAGACTGTTCTGACATATGCAAATACAACTAATGCTTACTGAGCTTGCAAGCCCCATTGTACCCTGACCTTCCTTGCCAAGCCTAGGGACAGGAGTGTTACACCAGTGCTAGTAGCTCTTTAATGATTAACTACCAGATACAACCTTGATGTTCTTCAACCAGCATATGGGAAAGACTGTGGAGAAGAACATGCTGATTGTCATGCACTTAACATGGTTTAATTTAGAAGTCATCTTTTATCCTCCAATACACAAGAAGAGAGCAGAGTGAAAGCACTTGTGGCTGGGATCCAAAGATTTGCTTTAGTCTGATCCAAGAGGGCTCTTCTTATGTTCTTACAACTGGCAGTTTTGGAACAGAGATGAGGCAGCCAGGGAGTTGTAATTCAGCATGCTTAACAACATGGTGTTGAATTAAAGCGGCCAATATCCCAGCATGATAGAGACAATTTAAATGCAGGATGTGTCCAGTGGACCTGCTCAGTGAAGACCCATTATGCCTTCTGTATTCTCAAGTGAAGAATTCATTTGGATGGTGGAATACATCACATGGAACAAAATTATTTCCAGATCTTATGAACTTCTAACAATGGACATAACAACTTAAACACTGATGTTGTCCCAGGAAAGGGAAATAACAATTTAAGGAACTTTCACCAGAAATATCCAGTGGGAAAGCACAGATGGTGTTCAAAGGGGAGAAAATAGGTGAGAATTGTTTCAGTATGCATTCAGACACAAAAGCTAACACAGTTTGGGAACACAGCCTTTGTACATAGGTTTTACAGCCAGGATGGTTGGAAAATGTATTATACAGTACATGCAAGTTTGCTAATAGGTATGATTTTTCTAGTGTATTAATGCAAAATATAACACACAGCCAGTATGTTCCATTTCAGGAACTCTTCAGTAGTGGTTTCTGTCTGACATTTCACACAGAACCGTATTAGTACTGGTTCCCAACGGAACATATTGGCCCTCTCACACAGAAACGTGCCTCTCCCGTTGGGGACGTGTTCCTGAGCCAGTTTACCTGGAAACCTCCTCCCAAGCAGTCTTCTGTTCTTGTACCGGTCCTGAAGCACTATGAGGTGCTGTGTGAAATGCCCCCGAAGCTCTTCCGCCGATGACAAGTGTTTTCAGGCCTCTTTTCGCCCGTGTGGGCAAGCACCACCATTTTTTTTAAAGGTTCGAATTAGAGCGCCATGACGCTGTAACGGGACTACAAAACAGCATCATAGCAACCCCATTGGAATGCCTGGGCTCCACTGAGATACATGAGATTGCTACATCTGCCACCTGGAAACAAGAACCTCATTGGACAGCAGGCTTCAGGTGGGAGATCAGGGCATCAGGGATTGGTGAGACAGATGTTGCTAACCCAGCCTGAAGTGACTGGCACAGAGCTGGATCAGGTATAAAGGGCAGGGAGGCAAACCCCTTACATTTGTGGGTTGAAGTTGGTGAGTGATAGGCTTGTCTGATCAGAGTAGTTTTGTGTGATTGTGTGAGAGGCATTAGTCATAGTCTCCATAACTACTCTGTTGCAATTGATCCTGGAGATGTTGCAGATAATGATCAGCAGCACAGCAGCTTTGAGTGAGGTGCTTATGCACTTCATTCATCTGTCAAGGAGGAGGGGGGAGAGAACTGAAGTGCCTGTCTTGAGCTATGCACCTTCCAGGTACAATCAGAGGGCATCTGTCAGGGCATGGGCACCTATCATTGCTGCCCGTACAATCCCTTGATGCTGGTGGGTAAAAGAGAGGAGTGAGGACTGGTGGAACAGCAGTGTGATGGGCACATGGATTGATGAAGACTGGCTTAAGAACTTTAGGATGTCTCAGGCAACCTTCTTTGAGCTAGCTGGCACCCTGAGGCACTGCCTGGAGTGGCAGAACACACATATGAGGATATCCATTCCAGTGGAGAAAAGACTAGCAATCACCCTGTGCTACATGGCCACTCCAGAAGTATTCAGGAAAGTCAGACTTCAATTCGGTGTGGGCCTCTCAATGGCATTTGGTATTGTGAAGGAGGTGTGCCTGGTTATTACGGAGGAGCTATTTAAAAAGAAGGTCTGCCTTGGCAATGAGGTTGGATCAGTGAGTATGGATTCTGTATTTTCATGAGGAGCTTAATGGGGTTCATTTTACACAGATGCTGGCCAAGGGTCTTTTTCTGGTTCAGTAATAATTATGTAAGTCACCCTGAGCCTGCTCACAGGGAGGGCGGGGTATAAATTAAATCAATAAAATACAAATACAAATAAAATAACTCAAGGGATGGATGAAAGGAAGTAACTATACTGATGATGGTCTTGTAGTTCCAGAAGAACAGCACTGCAATTTGGGTTCCACAGATTAATCAGCCTTAAGCACCTCCTTGCTGTTTCTACTGATAATTACTCTCACTATCCTGTAATGGCATTTACGCTACTGCAGTGAAGTAATGTGTCATCTACATGGTGGCCTTTGTTTCCTCATCTGTCCCCCCTTTCTATGTCTGTACCAGTGTTCCCTCTAAGATGGATTAGGATGAGCTAGCTCACAGTTTTTTAGCCTCCAGTTCACACATTGTTGTCTTAGCTCAGGATGTCTCCAGAGCAAACTGATTTATGCAGCAGCCAAATCACTCACTCACAGCTTTAATGCCAGTAGCTCACAAAGTAGAATTTTTGCTCACAGGACTCCATAGCAATGCTCCATAGAGGGAGCATTGGTCTGCACTGAAGATATTCTCACTGGTAGCTGGTATTCCTGATATTAAATGGAAAACTTATTGCAGATATCATTGCTGTTCTTCCCATACCAATAATGGATGGATTCTCCAGGCTGGGTTTCCCAAACTGCATAGGTGCAGTGGATGGGAGCTACCTACTGGTGGCTCCCCCCGTTCATCTGGCAGAACTTTACAAAAATAGAAAAGGAGGTCACTCCATTCTGCTACAGGGAGTGGTGGACCATACTGGGCATTTCATTGATGCAGAAATTGGCAAATCGGGCAGACGACATGATTCAAGCATCTTTAGGGCATCCAAGCTGTACAAGGCAATGGTTGGTAGGGCGTTTGTCCCAGGGAATCCCACCATCATTATAAATGGAGTTACAATCCCCCCAATAATGCTGGCTGAGAGGGCTTATCCCATCAGAAGGTGGCTTATGACACCATTCAGAACTCCCACCGAAAGGCAGGAAACGCTATTTAATCGGCAGCTCTCCAGAGCAAGTATTGTGGTGGAGTGCGCATTTGGGAGACTAAAATCAAGGTGGGGATGCCTCGTGCAAAGAATACCTCTGCAGGAGAAGGATTTTACCCCTATAACAGCAGCCTGCATTGTGCTCCACAACATTTGTGAGGAGAAGGGGCATTTTGTAGAGCCCCTGGGCTCAGGGGACATTCAAGTACTACCTGTCCCCCCTCCTGATGTACTGTCCAATAACAGACACAGAGCACAGGGAGAAAGGGTGTGGGCTGCACTGATGACTGTTGTCTGTGACCAGTAATGTGCTTACAGAGTTCCAATGGGGAAATGTTTCCTTTGAGGGTGGGAGCCTGATCTGGATTTCTCAGTTATGTTCTGAAATAAAGGTTGGTATTGTTATTTGAAACCATAGCCCTCAGATTCTCCTATGTGGTCTTATTTCTGCCCTGGTATGCTAACAGTCTAGGGTTTTCTGGTCATTCCTGCCTGAAGTAATGAGGTGGAAGGGTGGGGCGGGGGTTTTCAGACTAAACTCTTCCTAGGACTCCTATGTACAGTTCCAAGAGGTACCCTTGCACCGCAGAGGTAGATACATAACAAGGAATATATCACCTACTGACCACCATGACACAACTTTGTCAAAGGTTTTAATAAAACAATCACCTATTAGAACAAGAAATGTCAAAATCAGAACTATGTACAACAAGAAATATCAAAAGGTCAGAAAAAGAACTATATACAGCAGCAGAGAAAAAAACTATATACATCTTATTGCCCACCAGCATCCCCCTCTGGTGGGTTTCCCTGTGGCCTGACAGCGTCCTCCATGGCCCTTAAGCGCAGCTCAAGGGCACCATCTGTTAGGGGAAAGGCACATTTGTTAGTTTATGTTGCTGGACTTTAAGGTATTCCACCCACTGTACCCTCTTTAAAGAAAACATGCATCTGTAACTCACAGTTCCTTTGGTAATCGGCCCTCATGGACTCCAGGAATTCCATTAGTTCTTCTTTGCTCACTGGTGGCCGTTCCTCCCCCCTTTTGAAAATGCAAAGGTGATCAATAGGTACATGAATTCAGGGAGCTTCTTTGGTGCATCCAATTCACTTCCATCCTCTTAAAATGGAAGAGGTTCTCATGGTGCACAGGTGGGGCTTAGGTAGCATCACTTGACACCTTAGGACGATACCTGGAACTTTCAGTATGCCCTGCACAGGCTGTCATGCCACCTTCCCCTCAATAACCTGACTACTGATGGATGCTTACCAAGTGCTGGAGCTCCCCACACAGGCACCTCTCCAGCTTGCGCTGGCTGCTTTTCCTCTTGTACATCTGCATGGAAGACCAGGTCAGAAGAGTGACTGGCATGAACAGTTTTATTTCCTCTAGCTGTCCCATCCACCAACCTGCTGAACATTTGCATACCTTCAGCTACAGGCATATCCTGTCCTGGGGGGGGGGGCTCTGCAGCTGCTGCCTCCTGCTCCTCTTCCTGCTGTCCAATGAGGTACTTGTTTCCAGGTGGCAGATGTAGCAATCTCATGTATCTCAGTGGAGCCCAGGCATTCCAATAGGATCGCTATGACGCTGATTTGTAGTCCTGTTACAACGTCATAGCGCTCTAATTTGAACTTTAAAAAAAACTGATGGAGATCGCCCGTGTGGGCAAAAAGAGTCATGAAAAGAAAATGGCAGTCTGAAATGACAAACCTCTTCGAAGACAGCTCCAAAACGGTAGGGGAAGGGCTGTCTGAAATGGCCGTCACTGTACCAGTTTATTCCAAGCTGGTTCAGTAACGTTTTTAAAGGTGTAGTGTGAAACTCCCCATATTCTCAGAACAGTCATGAGTCTGTGTAACTTTCCATCTTGATAGACAGATATGTAAAGCAGATGAATTCCCAATTAAGTGTGATCTTAAAATGCTCCATTAATGAAATCATACCATGGAGAGATTTGGTCTCCAGGCGCCTTTTACTCTGCAACAATAATTTTAATGAAGGGAATATCTAGAACTGGTTTCATTTATATGTGCGACTCTACAGTGAAATTAATTTGGTGTAAAAAGACACTCTTAGTAGCCTGGTGAAAAAGTCTCATCAGAAACATTTGGTTCAGAGATTCCCAGAAAAACAAATATCCAATAACAAACTGAGCCTATGAGCTAGATTACCTCCTAGAAGTGGAGGAAAACACCTGCTCAGAGAGATAGAACAGAATGTAAACTAATAATTCAGGAGATATGAAATCAGTTCAAAATGCAGCTATCAAGAGTTTTTCCTGGTAACTAAAAAACAACACAGAAGCCACATAACAGACACATAATTTTGTTAATTACTTGCCCAAGCCTGGCACAGATCAGAGCTTCTGGAGTTAAGCCCATCATCTTGAGACCCCCCCCCAAAAAAATACCTTCTGTAATATGTTTCTCGCCCCCCCCCCCCCCCATACACCAAGCATCAAGAATATTTTCTATCAGGTACCTGTTTATTTCTTCTGTGATCCAAAGAACTTCTTTAATAGTTTTGAAGGTATAAAGTAGTGTTTCTATGGATATTTTTGTAATTGATTCATCATGTGAATCAGTTAAAATCCTTTTAATCCATTAAAAAGGTGCCTTGAATTACCCAGGCAGCATTTTAAAAATATTTTATTTTATTTTATTTTATTTTCAAATTTATACCCCTCCCCGCGAATGGGTTCAGGGCGGCTAACAAGGGCATAATGTGCCATATTCAGTACAAATAATGTACTGAATATGCAGTATAAAATTCCATAATTTGCAGTATAAATTTGCAGTATAAAATTCCATAAAATGCAGTATAAAATTCCATAATTTAAATATATAACAACAATAAAAATACAGTAAAGGGCTTCCAGTCATAGTTCAAATTCAGATGGCATCAGGGTTGGGGTATGGCCGTCAGGCCTGGGCTGCATCCAGGCTGGCGCCACATCATCAGATGTCAATCATGATGGGTACCAGCAGTGGTGGCTCCTATTCAAAAGCCTGGCGGAGGAGCTCCGTCTTGCAGGCCCTGTGGAACTGCTTAAGGTCCCGCAGGGCCCTGATCTCCTCTGGGAGCTCATTCCACCAGACAGGAGGCGCCACCGAAAAAGCCCTGGCCCTGGTTCTGGCGAGCCTGGCCTCCCTGGGGCCCGGAACACAGAGTGGATTTTGAGACCCCGACCAAAGTGCCCGCTGGGGTACATATGGGGAGAGGCGGTCCCTCAGGTATGTTGGACCCTTGCCATATAGGGCTTTGAAGGTAAGCACCATCACCTTGAAGCAAACCCAGTATGCTATGGGCAGCCAGTGCAGCGCCACTAGCATAGGCTGGACATGGTCCCTCTTAGTGAGGCCCATCAGCAGCCTGGCCACGGCGATCTGCACCAGCTGCAGCTTCTGGATTTGTGCCAAGGGCAGCCCCATGTAGAGAATGTTACAGTGGTCCAAACTCGAGGTGACCATCACATGGATCACTGTGGCTAGATCATCACGGTCGAGGAAGGGAACCAGCTGCCAAGCCAGCTGCAGGTGGTAAAAAGCTGACTTGGCAGTGGCTGCTACCTGGGCCTCCATTGTCAAGGAGGGATCCAGGAGCACTCCCAGACTCCTTACCCCCGACACAGGCACCAATGGCACCCTGTCAAAGCTTGAGAGTGGGACCCCCCACCCCAGACCGCCTCGCCCCAGACACAGGACCTCCATCTTTGCCGGGTTCAATTTCAGCCGGCTCTGCCTGAGCCAACCAGCTACAGCGTGCAATGCCCGGTCCAGATCTTGTGGGTCGGAGCCTGACCGGCTGCCCAACATCAGATAGAGCTGGGTGTCATCAGCATACTGGTGACACCCCAGCCCATACCTTCGGACAATCTGGGCAAGGGGGCGCATATAGATGTTAAACAACATCGGGGAAAGCACTGCCCCCTGGCGCACTCCACGATCAAGCCGGTGCCTCATGGATTGGTGCTCCCTGAGCACCACCCTTTGTCCCCGACCCTGGAGAAAGGAAACGAGCCACTGCAAGGCCCATCCCTGTATCCCCATGTCAGCAAGGCAGCTGGTCAGCAGCTGATGATCAACCATGTCGAACGCAGCCGACAGGTCAGCAATAGCAACACCGCCACACTGCCCCAATCCAGATGTCTCTGGAGGTCGTCAGTAAGAGTGACCAAAGCCGTCTCCATCCCATGACCAGGGTGGAAGCCGGACTGGTAGGGGTCAAGGACCGAAGTGTCATCCAGGTAACTCTGTAATTGTAACACCACTACCCTCTCAATTAATTTGCCCAAATAGGGCAAATTGGACACCGGTCGGTAATTAGCCAATTCGGCTGGGTCCAGATGTACTTTTTTCAAGAGGGGGCAGACCATCGCTTCCTTGAGTGCCCCCGGGAACCGCCCCTTCACAAGAGACATGTTGATAATTTCCCGGGCAGCACCTCGCGACCCCTCATGGCCAGCTTTAATCAGCCAGGACAGGCACGGGTCAAGGATGCACGTGGTTGGACGCACAGAGACGAGTAGCCTGTCAACTTCCTCTAGGCTGAGCAGGCTGAACCCATCTAAGCCTGGAAACAAAGACGTGCAAGGGGCCTCAAGTTCACTTACTGTTTCAAATGTGGTGAGGAGGTTACGGCGGAGCACCAAGACTTTGTCCGCAAAATAGCTCACAAATGCCTCACAGCCAATTTCCAATTCCCTAGCATTTGGTCTGCCCTATGGCAAGACTGTTAAAGACCGAATTGTTCTAAACAATTGGGCTGGGCGTGAGCTTGCAGATGCAATTGAGGCAGCATAGAAACCTCTCTTTGCTGCCTTGGTTGCCATCTCATAGGCTTTCATAAACGTCCTATAAGATGCTCTTGTAGCTTCGTCGCAAGCACGATGCCACTGTCTCTCTAGCCATCACAGCTCTCTCAATAATTATTATTGTATATGCAAGTATTTACAATAGCCATGGTAGTTATGAACTTCCCATATCTCTCACAAAGGAAAGAACACCCCTTTCTAGATGAGATCACTCTCTTACTGATTCTCTAAAAGCAAGGCCGTGGGCAAGATAGATGTGGTGGTTTGTGATGGTGGAGGACTCATTGTCGCCCTCCTATTATGTGTCTCATCACAAAAGCATCTAGGGCGAGATACAAGCAGGGAATGGGGGTCCCACAACAGTAGAGACGAATCCCTCATAAGACTGAAATATCCACAGCTTTTATTGTACAGTATAATTTGGGGGGGGGGAGTGGTCTGAAAACATTGTATAAAACTGGGGTTGCCAACCTTGTTCCTCCAGGACCTCCGGCTGTTTGAAAATTACCCAACAGAAAGAGAAGTAAGAAGTGCAGCTTTCCCCATAACTGTTTTTCCATTCTAGGTAAATTCACACTGGTGACCTTCTCATGTGCCATCCATTTTTGAAAGGGGCTCTGGGATGAAATGCCATATAAGAAAAGTGAGCTTCTCACCAGTCACTACTGCTGCTGTATGCCATTTTTGTGCATGGTAGTCTGGGCAGGCCATCTTGCCTCTATGACTGTCCAGTGACTGCCTAGTAGCCTGAGAGAGAAGAAGAACAAAGAAATATTGATGCATAATGGGCAGTAAGCAAAAGTGAAGAGGTGCTCCGGGGGGATTGGTTAGGGCTTTTGAAAACACATGTCATTCCTAGGGAGCTGTCTGATTTTCTAAGCCATACTCTGGTTCCCCATTCTGCATTTGAGCAGGGGAGGTAATGGTTTGGTTCCACTAAAGTTTTTCTACAGGTGCAAGGATTTGTACCTGCAAAGCACAACTTTCCCTTCCTGTGGCAGCCTGAAATGCCTCTCCAATGCCATTTCTAGGAACAGGGAACCCAGGAACAGGATTGGGGGGGGAGACATTTGGGGCTGCCTTAGGAGGGAGGAAGAGAGAAAGTCATACTCTGTGACAGAAATCTTTGTGCCCACAGAAAAATCTCTGGTCAATCCAGTGTTGCCCTTAAGATATTTTTGTGCATCCAGTGTAGGGAGTTGATTTGGAAGTTACTCTTCATTCTTCTACCAGATACCCTGCTTTGAGGTATGAACCTTGAGGTTCCCTCTTCCTAGTGGACTCCACCCTTGCCTTTTGTCAAGGGGATGTAATGAAATTACTCCATCTTACATCATACCCGTATTTTTCGCTCCATAAGACGCACCTGACCATAAGACGCACCTAGCTCTGCTCGGTGCCGTGGCTTGGGAAAGGTGAGGGGGGTTTAAGACGCACACACTTTCCCCCCCACTTTTTTGGGGAGAAAAAGTGAGTCTTATGGAGCAAAAAATATGGTATTTAGAAAGAATACTGTATTACATTACTGGAAACTGTAAAACAGGAGTTTATTGGTTAGGGGGGAAATGACTTGTATCAATGGTGGCCCTACAACCAGACAGAGAGGCCCCTTTTCTAATCTTGGTAAGGAGTAGCAAGGAGGACAGTCATAAAGTAGCAATTAGTTGGGGACAAGCAGGCACCTGCAAGGACTTGCAGCGTGAATTCCCCCCCACCCACTGTTTCCTCTTTCGCTTCCTTGAAAGCCCCCATAGCCTCTCCCCCTTTCTTGCCTCCTCTCCTTCCCATCTTCCAGTCAGCCTCCCTTTATCTTCTCCCCATCTTCAGTTTTCTGCCCTACCCTACCCCACCCCAGCACCCTCAGCTCAGAAGAACTGTGACCCAGTTGGGCAGTGCTGGTTGCCAGGGCAAACTCAGTTCCACAGTGGAGAAACTGCAAGGAGTTGTGAAGGGCACCCATTTCCCCCTGTCTCAACTTCACCAAACTATTTGATCTTTCCTTCCACCTGGCAATACCCATGCCCTCAGCCATCTCTGCTTCCATCTCTCCTTCCCATCCACTTACCACCCTTTTATCTGCTCCTCCATCTTCAGCTATATTTATTATTTATTTACTTTATTTATAGCCCACTTTTCTCCACCATGGGGACTCAAACCACCTTAATTCATTCTTTTCTCCTCTATTTTATCCAAAAAACAACCCTGTGAGCAGGGACAGACTGAAAGCAAAAAACCCTGGAAAATGGCTCCTCCCCTAGCCCACCATGGCCCTGCCCCCAAAGGAAGGAGGAAGAAAAGCAGAGGCAGTTTGTCTGATCCTCCTCCCTCCCTCCCAGAGGGGAATGGAAGTGGGGAGGAAGAGGCATCCTGCCTAACCAATTATCCAGGTGCTGCTTTCCTCACTTCAGACAGCCTTGGGCAGGCCAGGCACTACTTCCCTCATTTCATGTGGGCCAGGCACTGCCTCCCTTGTCTTAGCTGGGCTGGTTGGGGGCCTCCCTCATCTTGAGCAGGGCTCATTTGGGCTGAGCCAAGCACCGCTTTCTGTCTTGCCTCACATGATGTGGTCTTGTTTTTATATATCTAATAGCCAACATCTGTTTGCCATGCTGATACTTATTTCTACCAGCAGAGGGCTCACTCTCCACCAACAACTTTTTCTACAGACTCAGGGGACTCCCTGGGTTGGCAGAAAAATCCAAAAAGGGGGGGGGGAACTTGGGGAGGATTGAATTCCCCCCAATGCCTTTTGAAATGGCCTCTGCAGGGATTTACTCCAGGCATCAATGGTGAGAGATTAGAATGTTGGGGGGGGGGGCTTCTAACTGGCTCTGTGACTAAAGAGCAGGGGGAGAGGGAAAGGGCCCTTTCCAGACTTATTTTGGCCTTTGAGAGAGGGATCTTTAGGGTTGCCAGTGCCAGGCTGGGGAATTCCTAGAGGTTTTGTGGTGGACTCCAAGGAGGGCTGGGTTTGGGGAAGGGAGAGGCCTCAGCTGGGTATAATGCCACTGAGTGCACCCTCCAAAGCAGCCATTTTCTCCAGGGAGACAGATATCTGCTGTATAGAGTTCAGTTGTAATTCCGGAGGGTCTCCAGGCCCCACTTGGCGGTTGTCAACCCTAGGCCTGGCAGCAGTCTAGGGTTGCCAGGTCCCCCCTGGTCACCAGCAGGGGATGGGGGATAAGGTTGCCAGATCCAGGCTGGGAAATTCCTGAAGATTTGGGGGTGGACCTTGGGGAGGACAGGGACCTCAGAGAGGTACAATGCCATAGGGTCCACCCTCCAAATCATCCATTTTCTCCATGGGACGTTATCTCTGTGGTCTGGAGATGAGCAGTAGTTCCGGAGGATCCCAGATCCCACCTAGAGGCTGGTATCCCTAGGCAGCACCCTCTGGGTGACTTCATACAACCTGATTTGCATGACTAAACTAGGCCTGGCTGCTTACTACTGTTCATTAGCAGCCACCCTATGAAAGCCAATGCAGTTTAGCAGTTAGAGCTTCAAATTAGGGTCTGCAAAACCCAGGTTCAGATTCCCATCTTGTGGTGGAAGTTGACTGGGTGATTTTGGACCAGTCACATACTTTCAGCCTAACCAACCTCACAGGGTTGTTGTATAGACAAAAATTAGATAATAATGTAAACTGCTTTGGTCCCCACTGTGGAGAAAGTCTGTAACTTTCCTAGGTAAAGGCTGTGGGGGAGGGGGGTGGAGATGGACAGCTGAAGACAGAGAGGCAGATAAAGGTAGATTGGCTCTTGGGTGGAAAGGAAATAGGGTTGCCAACTCCAGGTTGGGAAATTCCTGGACATTTGAGGGGTAGAGCCTGGGGAGGGTGGGGTTTGAGGAGGGGAGGAACTTCAGACCGGTATAATGCCATAGACTCCACCCTCCAAACCAGCCATTTCCTTCACAAGAACTACCATTACCAGCCTCCAGGTGAGGGATGGAGATCACCCAGAATTACAACTGTTGTCAGGGTGACAGAGGTCAGTTATACTGGATAAAATGGCTACTTTGGAGGGTTCAGTCTATGGCATTATACTCTGCTGAGGCTGCTTGCCTCCCCAAGCCTCACTGTCTCAAGACTCCATCCCCAAATCTCCAGAGATTTCCCAACCTGGAGCTGGCAGCCCTAAAGCAAATTAATCTGCTTTCATGACTTCTGCTCAACAGCTGTGAGCTTATGCCTGTATTGCTTTTGATAACACTGGAAAATATAAATAAAAAGGTCAGTGCTAGTCAAAAACAGTATGTCAAGGGCATTTGCTATAGATCGCCTGCAAAGTTCCCAAGCAGTTTGACATTGGGCACAAATAGCAACAACAGAGCATCTCCGATTTCAAATTCATGATGCCATTTACAGGGAAGAGTGGCTGGAAAGAGCCTTGCCTTTAAATGTAGGCCAGCAACAGAGTGGCAATATAGAGTGCAGCTGCTCTGGCTTCAGTGGGAAGAATTAGCTAGAAGCACGGATCTACTGTGAGAGAGCCATGGTTGGATATAAGGCCTTATCTATTCATATAGCACTGCATATTGTCTGTTAGAAAGACAATGACATGAAATCCTTAATAAAACAATCAAATTCTGCAGTAACAGATGAGACCTAGAAGGAGAATAATTATTATTTGGAGATGCAGGCCTTGTGGAAGCTTCAGTTTGTACCAAAGGCAGCCTCTCACTTATTGTTAGGTGTATATAGATGAAATCTGTCTTGAAACAACTTCACTGGCTTCCAGTTTACTTCCAGACTCTTACCTGTAAAGCTTTTCATGATGTAGGACACACATAGCTGAAGGAACGCCTCTCCCTTTATGAGGCAGCATACCAACTGCACAACACGCTTCCTTCCCTCAGCTGAGAACGTGCTCTCTAAAGAATTCAAGCATTTTCAACAATAGCCTCAGTTCTATGGAATGTGAAGCTGGAAGAAATCAGAAGGCTCCTTCATTACTGGTGTTTTAGAAGGCTAGCAAAACACTAGATCTGGTTTTGATCTGGGCATGTGGACTGAAGTTTTAGGGTTTTTTAATTAGTGATGGGATTGTACATTGCTTTCAACCTATGGGTAAGCTGATGTTAGTGTCCTCATTTCTAAATAAATAAATAAATGTTACTACATCATAGAGAAACGAATTGATCAGGTTCCAGTAGATATCTTACAAATGTTGTTTCTTACAACATGTCTGCACCAGCATCCTTGGTGGGTGGTTTTTAATGTCACTTATTGTTCCGAAATGTCCTAGGACTCCTCTTGATATTTATTAGGCGTTATGCCCTTGATACTTTATACCCTTGATACAATATATATATATACTCACAGATAACTGTGCATCATACCATACTTACTATGCCTCCAAAGAAAAAAAAGGATCCCAGCAAGACTGCCATTTTGCAAGACTGTGTACACACTGGCAGTGAAGGGGAACAGAAGAAATAAACCAAATGAACTGAACACAGTAGTACATGCTCCAATTCTGCAATCAGTTTCAGAAAATCTCCCACTTAAAACAAAATCAAAGGAGAACCCCAATCTGGATATTCCAGGCAAGCCGGATCTCATCAGATCTTGGAAGCTAAGCAGGGACGACTCTGGCAAGTGCTAGGATGGGAGACCTCCTTGGAATAACAGAGGAGGGAGGTGGGGGCAGGCTTTATTCAGCCACCTCTCTGAATATCCTCCAGGACCCCAGTAGCTGTCAGTCACCAGAGGTCACCATGACTTCCAGGTGTACACACAGTCAGTCACCAGAGGTCACCATCCAAGGGCACACTGACCTCCAAGGGCACACACACACACATACACACACACAAACACATGCACACATAAAAAATACAACCCCACCCCCAAAACACAGTGCAAAGCAAACTCAGAAACAATCCCTGCATAAAACTGGGGAAGTCTATGGCATGGTTATTGCCCAGGGATAAAGCCCTTTCCTAGTCATATCCTGTGAAAATACAGAACCTTTTATCTTCTTTATAGACCTTTCCTGCCTGTCTCCTTCCCTTACTATGTTTCCACCCACCTGTTCTATTACCAGAGGTGTTCAGCTGACCCTTGCTGACTTGGTTGAGAGTTTAGGGGTTATCCTGGACCCAGCACTGCTACTAGAGAAGCAAGTTAATGCAGCCACCCCAAAAAAACCTTTCTTTCAACTTAGCCTTCAAGATACCCCCTACCTTAACACAGCCAATCTGACTACCACTGAGACAGTTTGGTGTAGTGTTTAAGAGCGCAGACTGTAATCTGGGAGAACCAGGTTTGATTTCAGCACTCCTCCACATGCAGCTGTTGATGTGACCTTGGGTTAGTCATAGTTCTCTCAGAGCTGTTCTCTCAGCCCCACCTACCTCACAGGGTGTCTATTGTGGTGAAGCTAAGGGAAAGGGATTGTAAATTGCTCTGAAACTCCTTTGGGTAGTGAAGGGTGGGGTATAAATCCAATCTCCTCCTCCTCCTGCAATGCACTCTACATAAGTCTTCCCTCAGAATCAATGTGGAGACTCCAGCTGGTACAGAATGCTGCAGCATAGTAATTATCAGGAGCTAGGCAGAGCATGCATCGTAGTCCCGTCCTGTGTATTTTGTAGAAACCAGATATGCTCAAGATTCTGTATGAAGCCTTGCCATACAAACCCCAGTCTTGGGGAGAATGGAGATTGGAGGCCAAATACAGAAAGCACTCACACTCACTTTCACATCCACACCTACTTCTCTGCTTATGTGGCATGCCTGGATTTCATATCTTCATTGAAATACACAGGATCTTCAAGGGTCTCCCAGTGCATCAGAGTACATGTTCTTTGAACTGTGTCATAGGTGTGCCCTCTTGGTCATGGTTCTGCATTGCTCACAATTGATCTAAACCAGTGATAATGACTCAGTAGTTCAGGAGCCACATGTGGTCTTTGACATGCCACCTATGGCTCTTCTAAGCACTGTTCCCCAGTAATGTCACCTGCTTCAAGTTCCAGTAAAGAGGTCATGGTCTGCCCAGTGGGGCTTGTGATTGGTAGGTGGGTCTGAGACTTCAGAATTGTTCTCAGAGGAAGGGTAACAGCTTAATCAAATAAATAAATACCACTGAAAATGTATTATTGTAAGAAAAAATGGCCATAGAGCCCATAGACTTAAAATGGTGCACTCTGCCAAGAACTGCACAGTAAACACATGGGATTGGATTGAGTGCAAAATTCCACTTGTGCTAGAACTCCTGCACAAGCAGAAACACAAAGAAAAGACCATGGTGGCTGCTTGGACTAAGTAAAGCTTATTGTATCCCTTCTTGCATTTCCACCTCTTCAAGATTTTGTGCAACCAATCTCTGGGTACTATAATATACAAGGAATAAGGCCCATTGTAGAAATAAATACAATGGGCTATAGAAAGAGGCTCTGTCATCTGGAGATCAATTGTAACAGCGGGAGATCTCCAGGTCCTACCTGGAGATTGGCAACCCTAGAGGGAAAGTCAGCCACGCAGCAGGGGGTTGAAGGGAATGGTTTGATGGTTGCTGGCCCACCTCATTAGCCAGCCAGCCATGGTGGGGCTAAGCAGGAGAAAGAGCCTGAGGAATTTTACACAGCCAATATGTTCCGTTTCAGGAACTCTTCAGTAACGGTTTCTGTCAGGCGTTTTACACAGAACCGTATTAGTACCAGTTCCCTAATGGAACATATTGGCCCTTTCACACAGAAATGTGCCTCTCCCGTTGGGGAAGCGTTCCTGAGCCGGTTTACCTTGAAACCTCCTCCCAAGTGTTCTTCAGTTCTTGTACCAGTCCTGAAGCGCTACGGGGTGCTGTGTGAAATGCCCCCTGTTTCTGACAGTTTATTCTGGGCACACTAGCAGTGTGCTGGGGAGGGTTTATGCTGATAGTCCATTGTCTTTTCACTGACAGAAGCAGGCCACTGAGGGGACAGTTAGACCCACCTGGCAGTGGGTGGAGGAGAAGAGTGGACCCAGCACCCAGTCAGCTCTTCCCCTTCGCTGGCTCCCTCCAGACTGAGGCCGAGACACTGGCCGGTGGCTCTGTGGGTGGGACTGAAGCAAAGCAGGGAGAGAATGCAGCCAGTGGCCAGGGACCCCCTTTTGAGTGGCAGTCCATCCAGCCAACTGATTTTGGTGCCCCATGGAATATTGCCCCATGGAATCTTGAAAACGGCTTTATATAATAGGAAAGATAAGGAGGATAGGGCTAGGTGTTGCACAAGTAGTTGCACCAAGTGGAACTGCACTAAGTCAATTCATGTTGCCACTTGTGAATTGCTGGATCCAAGCCATTGGGTTGAATCCAAAGAACTGCACACTTCAGACTATTCCCCAAATGGATCTTGCTTGCCTGTCCTTGTCTTCTGCAGCTGCCTGCAAAATGGATCAGAGGACACTGTGGGATCCAGAAATTGCAGAATTCTCCTGTGTGTGGGTGGAAGTGCCTTCCATCCGTGTAAGGGGTCCAGTACTTTAAAAGGGATTTTGTATAGAAGACATATTCATTTTAGTGTAACCATCTCATTTGACTACCCCCTCACCAGATCCTAAACTTAAGCTAAGTGCAATATTTGAGCACCAAGCACTACTTCAGAAGTACATATAATTGGCTAGAAAATATATATTTATACAGGAACCATTTGCAGCGCTCACATTCCTTCCCCATGGCCATCCCCCCTCCCCAAAAACAACATGGTTACTGTTTAATATTTATAGACTCCATTAGCCTGACAACAAGACTTTGAGCCATCTTTGCATATTCTATCAGGAACGGAGATCCACAAAATGAGGATTGAAAGGATAAAGATTCTACATCCCACATCAAAGTTCTGTTAGCCATAAATCTTCTTGAGGCTGAGGCTATAGAAAAGAGCATAGTAAATATAAGCTCTTTTTTTTTTTTTGCTTCCTTGGTTATGCAACCGCAGCAAATCATCTGACAACACAAACATGGGGCCTTTTAAAGGTTTCAAGTGCCCTGATTACAACCATATTAAATCTGTGTCCTTTTGCATAGAAACTCTGGGCTTGACAGGGACTAAAATGAGTCTAAACCTCCTCTGCTTTTTCCCCCAGTCAGTGTTTTGCAATCCCTGCTGTGTGGCATCCGCTACTAAGCTGACATCCCCAAACAGGGGCTGAACAAAGACAAACCCATTGAACTGTATTTACTTTCTAAATCTGCATAAAATGACTATTGCAAGGAGGCAGTACTGAAATCTTGACTTCAAAGTTGTTGTTTTCCTCTTCTTCTTCTTTTTAAAAAGTAATCAGCTTGAAGTGTAGAATGCTGTATTTATCTATAAATGCAGGAAATACAGTTTAGTTTCATAATGTAAAAATGACTCAAGTCTCAGTATAAGAAGGGCAAATCCCACTCCCATCCAACAAAGAAAAGATAACAAATGTAAGTATTTTTTCCTAGGGAAATTAAGGTTCCTTGGGGAAGAAATCACCCCCATCTGCTGTTTTTGAAAACAGTGTTTTTGTGGCAGTCTCACCTACTTAGTCATGCTAAAACAGTGCAAGAACAAAGACTAACTCCAGTCCATGCATACATTTTCTCAAAATTTACATAAAATTAGAATTTCCAGAACACATAATGCAGTAGCTACCACACTGTATTCATGCTTAAACCTTTTGGGGCTCTTACTTGCCACAATAAATATAAAACGTTTCCTTAACGGTATTGTCCTTCAAAAAAAATTATTTCAGATTGATTTTTAACATGTGCTTATCCATTCTTATGCCATGGCACTCAATAACGTGAGGAGATCATTTTTCAAACAAAAAACACCTCATTTCTTCATTAAGATTTTGTCTCTGCTCCTGGAAACAGAATTCGGCAACTTAAAAGAAGATGTCCAATTTTATGACACGGATAACCGAGCCATCTGCTTCACTGACCAAGAGGGATTTTCTCCAACCTGTCCATTCAGAGAGATGGCAGGTGCTTAATCACATTACCCTGTTCTCTCTTCATGTCCTCTGGTTTAGGGGCATTTCCGACATGAACAGCATAATACTGTTGTGAATGTTAGTTAGTGTCAGAATTGGAGAAGGCTTCAAAATGAAACCTACAGTGTGTGTGTTATGGAGGGGGTCTGGCCTAATGAGCGTAGTTGGCAAGTCACATCTTCATTGCTCTTGTTTTTAAGACAGAAAGGCAAGATGTCGAGTCGGTAGCAAAAACAGTTCTGTGCATAGCTACTTTTCTTAAAAATCAAATCCCCAGTTTGGTGATACTAACACAGTAGCTTTGTTAGCCGAATTGCTTTAATTTATGTTTAGCAATCAGCAAAATACACGGGTTCTTGCCAACTATACCAGGGTCCCACCCCTCCCGGGAGATCTCAAGGAAAGAGGCACGTGAGGCAGATTCCAAGTTCAATGTTGTTTACTGGATCATGTAATCAAGCATACAAAAATCGTAATCACACACACAATCTTACAGGACTAATAAAATAAAGCGAGAAAATAGCACTGTTGCATGAGCAGGTTTCGTTGGTGGGGAAAGCACGTTACCTTAGGTGCGTTGTCCGATGTCAAGATGAGTTGGATTTGGGAAGAAAGGTATAAAAGCTATGGGGCCACGAGGCTTGAACCGGCAAGACCACGTGGTTCTTCTGGATCGCGAGTCCAGAGAGAGAAAAAGGGTTTAAAGATGGAGGCAAGGGTTGGGGACAGAAAGCTGGACTGAAGGGTCAATAGGTAAGATAGAGGGCGATGGCTCAAGAGACCGAGTGACTCTGGGTTTGGACTTTTATTGGGGGTCTTGGGGTGGGCTCTGCAGACCACAACCCACTAACACACCTACTAGGCGGTCCGTCCCTGTTGGACCTTGCTATAGGTTAAAGGTGAACAAAGGGAGGAGGTCCAGGGGTTTGGTCAGTGTTGCAAAAGTATGACTTCACCAGGAAACAGACACTGAGTCTGGGGTCCGATGACTCACCTGGCCAACCTATTGTCGGTTGATGGTTTTAGCCAAGTATCTGATGGCTGGCACAGTAGGTGCTAGGCAGTCTTGTTAGCATAACTTATTCAGATGTATATTGAGGAGTGGGGGTTAACCAGCGGATGTCTGACAGAAGGAGGCCTCATGGCAAGAGGAATCCTTTGTCCTTGTCTTGGGTGAACTGCTTGGGGTGTCAGCCTCCTGGCTTGGGCTGGAGCTGGCTCCTATGTGTAGAAGAAAGCGCAAGTCCCTTCCACTGCTGGCGACACAGAGTTCAAACTTATGGATAAAAATCCATAAGAGCACCCAAGGGTGCCTTGCTGGCCAACATTTCCCCCCCTCGGAGACCTGAAGGCGTCAGGTGAAGGTCTCCGAATATGAGCGATGATGAAAACTGAGACAGACTGCATGATGGCGATCCTGGAAGAAAGAGCTGGCAAGGGACGGACCCAGAAGATGACAAAAATCTATCGCAATAAAAATGCCAAATTGTTGCTGGGGCGGACATAAAAGCAAGGCTTTGTGCATTAGACCACCAAGGGAGCCTATGTAGAAATACTTAATTCTTTAATTAGCAGAAACATCTTTAACTGAAATATAAAAAGTAATTTTAAAAATTGCTTACTTTAAATTCATTATGAAAAGCCTTATAAAAGCATTATAAATTTCTTATAGTATCTATACATAAAGCATTTAATACTTATAGCGGAAGTGCACACATTTGTAGCAATAAAAATACTCCACAAGGAATGTACAAGGAAATAAAATGGTTACAAACAATTCTTCGTCCATCTCTCCTGAGCGGCAAGGCTTTTCTGCTGGAACAGGGCAACTGGTGCTGTTTGAACAGGAGAGAGGCACGCTTTACATTGTATCTAATGGAACACCAGGACTCGTATAACTTCGGCTCTTCGGAGGCCACTCGGGTCTTAATCAATAGCTCATGAGGCTCTCGGCTACGCCCGTCCCTCCTCGGCACGGACACGAGTCAGTTCGGCCGGGAAGGAGGAGACCGGTTTGCATATTGAGGAGTCGCCCCCCCTTGCTATCTAAAAGCATCATGGGTATCTACTTAAATTAAGGAAAAAGGATATTAGAATAAAACATAGTTTAGTGATTTTGCAAGCAGAGTGTCTAAAGGCATTCAAGGAATACGGAAAAGGTCAAAACAGGTCATACATCTGGAATCGTTGTATTATGAAAGACACATCATCTTGGGGTCCTGGCTGGAATAATCGCAGGCAAGGTATTCACCCTTCGGGGTTGGCGGAGTCTCCGGGCACGCCTCCCGAACCCTGGGGAGCATTTGTGAGATGTGTGCCTGAGAGAAACAGACGCACACACACACAGGCGGGGCATGCAAAAGCTGGGTTCGGGAGTTGCGTCCGGTCGACTCTGACCTTTTATCTGGAGCCGGGTGGCTCCGCGGGGACGCCATTAGCTGCGTACCCGTTTTAGCTTGGAGGGCTCCCTTCGGGGGGCCCTCCCCTAATACTGTACAAAAATAGAACAATCTTTCCCCCTTAAGCCTGATCCCAGTGGTACCGTCCCATATCCAATGAGGAGCAGACTGGGCAGCTAGTCACTAGGCAGAACCCCTCAAAGGTCGCGTGTTTTGGACTTTGCTGTATCTGTTACGGCTGGAGGTCGTTGCGTATGCAAATGAGAGGATTGTTTGGGCATTCTGGGATACACAAACATTTCGAGAAAAATAAATTTATTAACAATCAAAAACAATCGAATTGGACACCAGTGTTGGAGCGAGGATACGTCTTAGCTTGCAGGCACTTCAGGGAGAGAGCTGGCGAAAATCTCCCTTTAACTTAGAAAGATGTTAAAAAGAGGGGACAGGGGTCTTTGTCCGGGGTTCTGACCTAACCGGGGAGTCCTTCCCAGGCACTCTCCACTGCTTCGTGCAGGGAGAGCTTGCACGCCTGGTGAAAGAGAGCATGGGCCGGATTTAAATTCCGAACCCAACTTCTGCATGTCCTCCAGATCATTTCGGCTTGGAGGGGCTGCATGACAGAGGGAGACAAAGGATTCGTTTGTCCTACTTCTTCCTCCTGAGCCGTCTCTCGGGCTTCCATGTCCTCCTTGTTCTTGTTGTCCTGCTCACTAATGACTCCCCACGGTTCGTCTGGGCCTCGGCCCTCCCAACACTGGTAAAGAATAGAAAAGCAAGCGCAGAGCAAAAGTGTTTTGGCAAGCAACCGGTTTTGCTTTGCAAACAGAAGACTCGGTTTGCAAACAAACGGTTTATTTCTTGCCCGTAGAGTGCACAAGAGAAACAAAGAGGCGGAGACAAAAACAAAACCGTGCATACTGAAAAAAAAGTTTGTGGACAAGGCGACGTGCTCATAAAAATAAATAAATAAAGGAAGTACATATGAGGACTAAATAAGTTAATGATGATTGACGGTTTATGTAGATTGGGCGTCAGTAAGGGCATGCTGGGAGAAAAGATATCATAAGCAAAATATTTTTTAGAAACACAAGGGTCGAATAAGAAGCTCACCCCGAGATGGCCGAGTGTCTTGGGGTTGAGGATCGCTTGGGCAGATAGTTAGGGAGGAGGTCACACTAACATAAAGAGATGCAGAAATATGTGGCCGGGGAGGCTCTGGCTGGAGCGGGCTAACCTTGGGGCCTTACCCCAGGCACCCATCGCTGCCGCGAGCGGCGATCGGATTGCACGCCTGGTAGAGATGGGGCGAGAGAGGTGGAGAATCGGAGTAACTTCCGAACCCAACTTCTGTACGCACCACCGGGAGAAGCCGCCTACTCAGCTTGACATTCGTGCTAGCCACAAATGCAACTACGGAGCTTTTGTCGACGGCATCTTTGAATGCGCCCTCGGCTCTTCTGATCTCCCATGAAGAAATGCTTTCGGTCCTCCCACCCCCTATCTCCCTTTTCTTTCTCTCATTGCTCCCTATGGTTCGTTAGGGCTTCGGCCCGCCCAATACTGGTTAAAGAATAGAAAAAGGAAAATTCTTGGGAACAAGCAGAGGCTTGTGATGATCCTAAGATGTGGTTGGTTATGAACCGTAAAAAGGGTGTACTAACATTGGTGGGAGACTTTTGCAAAAGTGAAACCAAAAATAAAGAAGTCCGGGGCACGGATTGGAACGGTCAAGAGATATACAACGTGATAGCACATGTTTTGAGGGGACTAATTTTAAGATCCACGTGTCTAGGCGTATGCAAAATAGAGCTGCCGCAGAGCACGCTGGTTCTCAATTTCTGAAGACCGAATTTTTGTTTAATAAGTTGTTATTTTGAAAACTGCCAATGTCATAATTAAAAATACTTTAGGAGGTTTCAAATTGGGAACCCAAAGGAAAAAGGGATTCAATACTTTTATGTCCTATAATCGAAAAAGTCCTTGCCAGGGGAGAGCTCGTACAAAAAGATCAGGGCTTGCTTTAACCTTTTTGAAAGGATTGCATTTCTCCCGCTGGTTTTCCAGTAGGACCTGCACATTTGCACTCCCTTTCTTGGCCTGCTCCGTCACGCTGGCCTCCAAACGTGACCATATTGCCACCATGGATCTCAGTCATCCTGAGAAAGCTCCACTGGCTTCTTGGCGGCCTGACAATATGGTTTTTTTGGTGCCAGCGATGCTACAGAGGAATCAAAAAGGCAGCAAGATTTAGGTCTTCTGAGTATGTGCAGGAGACTGAACCGCTTTCGGCTGCATTTGTAGTCTCGCTGATGTTCCCTTGGGTTCGGTAGACTGCTGCTACAGACCAATTTTCCTACCTCATGGGTCTCTTCTAAGAGACCCACCCAATAACGGTTAAAGAATAGAAACACAAACATAAACACACATAAGGGTCTGAAAATGGAGGAGGACAGACAAACATAGGGAGAAGGGCAACAGTTAGGGTATGTCAGAGGCCGGAAAGGAGGGGCTAGGAATTCGAAACCTTAGATGCAACGTGCATCAAGGCTTGGAAGTCCGTGGCTTTAGATTGAGCTTCCAATTTGTGGATTTGTCTTCTCACCCAACAAGTCAATGTAAGTAGCGCCACTATTAAAATAATTTGGAAGGCCAAAATGACGACTATGGGGTGGAGCATTAAATTTAAATATCCCGTCGTTGTCGGCGACCAACCAAGAAGAGATTCCCACCAGCTATGTTTGCCAGCCTCTTTTATTTCCACAGCCAGTTCCTTAATCCTGGCACCATTATGGGAAACGTTTAAGGCGGCTTTATCTCCCGCTTTCTTTAGCTGAGCCAGGCGTTCTTGGAGGTCTGGGTGAGAGAGCAATTTCCGTAGGGCTTCCAGTCCTAACCCCAAAGGCACTGGAGCAATAGAGTCATATAATTCTGGGGATAGGGCCATTTCTTGTTGTGTCCAAATGGGGGTTTCAAAATAAAAATCACACCCTCTTATGGAGGTAACATTACAAAAGCATCTGTTTATTCCAGGCAACATTTGTTGGTAGTATAGTGTATTGAGGTGAATGTGTTCGCAGGTAGTTCTGAGACAGACACAAGCTTTGCCTATATATATAATAGTAGATCCGGTCTCACTGACTGCGTCGAATTGACAGTGAGATATGGCGTGTTTCTTGGGAACTAGGCATGGGTGATGTTTCTCTAGGGCTTCGTCATCACAGATGAAGCCTAAGTTCTCCTTATGGGTACATCCGTCTAGATTGATCATATGCCAGCTTGATGAGCTTACTTTAGCCCATCGGTCACTGTTCCTGGCATATAATACGGTGTCCGAATCAACTTGAATACCCAGTGGAACTACTGGATAGATGTGGAAGATTTCTTTCGCGGTCACTGTGGTTATAATCAATTGCAAGGTCTGGGTTACTGCATCAAAAGAGGCATTTGCCAACGACCACCAGTGCTCGAGCGAAATTTCACCGGTAGTGAGATTTCCTTTAATCAATTCCCTTATTTCTAAAGGTATAACTCCAGCCATAGCTTGTTTGATTATAGTCATGGCAGTGACTACATTAAGAGTTTGTGCTTGAGTGCAAGCAAGAGCCAATGAGATATTGTTTTGTAAAGACTGAATGTCATCAAGGAGATTGGTAAAATCTTTTTCCATGATTTGTTCCCAAGTAATCAGCACTGGATTGGTGGAGCGTTCCACGTGGGCAAGGGAATCCAATGATTGCGTGAGAGGGAGGCTCATTTGAGAGATGTCGAATGAAACCTTGGAGGCTTTATTCGCTATCACTTCTATGTTTGCAGCATCTATGGCTGCCATGCCCGCTCCTACGGGTGCGACCCAATCAGAAAGATCGCGTTTAGTCCTTCTAGAGAGCTCTCCTTTACGCCACATTAGGATCCAATTGTCCCAACCTTGCTGGGTCGTGTGTAAGTAAGAGTCACAGAGGGCATGGCTGAAAGAAGTGCCGAGCCCATTTAAGCTGACATTGACTCTTTTGACTGATATTTGCGGCTGCATCAAGACTGTTTCTTGATGATTAAATTTTAGAGTGTGTGCTCCCACTACCGGGTAGGTCAATGAGGCCAGTGCGTCTACCTTTTGGATGAGTGGGTCCAAATTTAGTGTGTGATTTGCATCACCAATTATTAAAGTATAATTTCCTTCCTGATGAGTGAGCTGTAGAGTTGTTGTTCCGATAGCTGTAAGATTTACAGTATCGGTGGCATTGAGGCAGACAGACGTGTTTAAAAGTAGGGTCCAGTCTGGGGGACCTTGCTGCTTTAACGCAGAGCAGTTAAAATGCCAATTGAGCTTGCCCCATGCCAGTGGCTCTAGGTCTATGTCTTCGCCAAATGGGTCCGTAAGCGTTATTGGGACCTCTGTGTCGTTATGGAAGTGTCGGGAGCCAATGGAAATGATTACTTTTAAGGGATCGCCAATGTCCCATACGGCAGCTGATATTACAGCTATGTCTGTGTATAGGGAGATGGGGGTAGGAGCAGTATATTCGATGGTGGAGGTGTTGGTTTTGGCTTGTGACTGTTTACACAGGACCACTTCCATTTCATCCATAGAATATTTCCCGGAGGTGCATAGAGTCACCTTTTCTCCGGTGCGACTGTGGATGCAATGTGTGAGCTGCTGTGGTGGACATTGATCTATAGGTGTAAGTGTGACTGCTCTGTCATGCCGTCCTGTTACACAGGTAAAAATTCTAAAAGGCATGTTTATTCCCACGCATCTCCATTTGGTCAAGACTACCGTATGGTTGGCTATTTGTGTTGCTGAGGTACAACAAAACAAGGACAATCCAAATAAGAATACAAGTTTTAATGATCTTACCAATTTGTCTGCTGCTGGGGTGGAAGATCCTGGATGCATTCTGTAATATAATGTTTGAGGGGTGTGTGAGTGAAATTCCTGAACTTCCATACTGTGGTCGACATACCCAAGCAGTCACAGTATGGTTCCCTTTACCTACGGCTGGGGGTGAGTGTAGTGGTTCCCATGCGTAAGCCCGGTGCGATTTTTACTGCACGCTCCCGCGGCTTCTCTTAAAAGGGAACACTGTTTATACACCATGGTCTCCCCCCCTTGCTTCCGAAAAGGCAACTAAAGCCGTGAGGAAGCATTTTAAAAGGCAAGGCAGGTCTCTCCAAGGGAGAACAGAGGCGCAAGATCAAAAACGTCCGTGGGCAAGTGAGGTCCGAAGGTAACAGCGGCAATAGGCTGCGAAGTTCCCCCGGGATCCGGAGTGAGGTTAGGAGGTTGTGGAACTGGATTCCCCTTCCACAGCTTGAGCTGAGAGGAATGGAAGAACTTGTACCACGTCTGACCATGCTTCCTGGGAATGGCAAGCTTGTAGACCGCAGGGCTTACGCGATCCACAATGGGGACCGGGCCAGCCCATTTGGCCATGAGAGCATGCTGATTCCTGCTAAATTTCCGGTATAGAACCTGCTGTCCGGGTTCCCAAAGCTGAGGATTGCGCACCCAGCCGAGCTTTTTATCCACTGCCAGTTGGCTCTGCCCTAACTCGTTAGCCACTTGGAGGTGAATAACCAGTAAGTCTCGGATAAGAGTCTTAACCCAGATATCGTGTGCCACTTGCGTTTCCAGATCGCCTGGCATGTCATGTTGGAGCCAAAAGGCTTCAGGCATGCGCATCTTTCTCCCGGTCATGACCATATGAGGGGAGTAGCCATGTCTGGCTGTAGTCCCTCGTATTGCCATGAGAACTATGGGCAGTTTTTTGTCCCAGGTGCGACCTGTGGAAGTGACTATCTTGGCCAGAGCTTCCTTGAGGGTGCGGTTTGTGCGTTCAATTGCCCCTGACGACTGAGGGTGAGCGGCAACGTGGAACCGCTGCTTAATTCCGAGAGCCTTACAGAGCTCCTGGGTGACCTCACCTAAAAAGTGGGGTCCGCGGTCGGAATCGATGACCTTAGGGATACCCCAGCGGGAAAAAAGGTTATTAAAAAGTAGTTGGGCCGTAGTAGAGGCCGTGTTATTGTGGCAGGGGAATGCTTCGACCCATTTCGAGAATGGATCAATCACAGTCAAACAATATTTGTTCCCCCTGCGAGTCTTAGGCAGAGGTCCGATAAAATCAATTTGAACCCGAGCCCAGGGTCCTTCTACCCTCTGGTGCTGAATGGGGGCTTTGGGACCTGAAGAGTCCGCGTTAACCATGGCACATGATAGGCAATTATCCACCCATTGTGCCACGTCTTTGCGGCTGTTTGGCCACCAGCCCGCGTCCCTGACCCGTTCCAGAGTCGGTTCTTTACCCCGGTGTCCTTGCTCATGGATAAATTGAATTAAATCGGCCCGGACTTCGACAGGGACAACCCAGTGTCGGGTCCCTGTGGTGTCAAAAGCCCAAATAACTCCCTCTTCTTCCTTGATGGTGTATCTCCCAGTGGGATCTTTGCCCTTGGAGAGGAGATCCTGAACATCGGCATCATTTGCTTGGAGTTCACCGAGATCTATAAATACAGGGGGAATGGCAGGACGGTCGTGGAGGGTTTTTGCCTTGCCTCTAGTCACTACTGGGTTTACCGGACAAGCGGGTTGCTCTGAAGGTGAGGTAAAACGTGCCGCTTCCTTGGCTAAGAGATCGGCTTGATCATTCCAATAAGCCACTTCGGTGTCTGCCTTTTGGTGACCTTTGACATGGGAAATTTGTGTCTCTGCTGAGCGTTTATGGAGGAGCCGCACGACTTCTCTCCATAATATTAAATGAGCTACTGGCTTCCCTTCCGCATTGACCCATTGCTGTCTTTCCCAGTGTGGGAGCCAGACGGTGGCGGCCTTGGCCGTCCAGTCCGAGTCCGTGAAGATGGCTACGGGGCAGTCTGAATGTTCAAACTCAAGAACAGCCTTAAGGGCAGCGACCTCTGCGGCTTGACTAGAGTGGGGACGGACAGCTGCTTGCAGGGTGTAATTGTCGTGGACCCGGACCGCGCCATATCCTGTGTGTGGGGTGCCAGCTATATGGAAGGACGAGCCATCACAGAACCAGCAATTAAACCCTTTTTGCTTGGCTTCTTCTAAGGGCACTCCCCATATAGCAGGCCAAGGCAGATGTTCCACGTCTGGAAGGGGGCATTCGTGCTCATCCCCAGTGATGAGCAGACCGTACGGGGCAGGTTGCTCCTTTTGCTCTTTCTTATATTCAATCCCCTTATTGACCAGGGCAAGCGTCCACTGGGCAATGCGGGCATTGGATACCTGACCGTCCTGGATCTTCCCTGAGAGGATATACTTAAGGGGAGTGTGTGTTGTTTGCACAATGACTTTGGCTCCCCCGATGATGAACTCCCAATGCGTAAGGCTCCAGACTAGGGCTAGACATATCTTTTCACACGGGGTGAACTTTATTTCGACGGACGAAAGATTCCTGGAGGCATAGGCTACAATCCTGGGGGCCCCGGCATGATGCTGGATAAGCGTGGCCCCGATACTTTTCTCCGTGTGGGCTAACTGAATGTAAAAGGGTTTTGTTGGATCTGGATGAGCTAAGGCAGGAGCCGAGGCAAGCGCTTGCTTCAGGCTGGCAAATGCATATTGTTGGTCAGGTCCCCAGACCCATGGAGCGTCTCTCTTAAGGAGAGCATAAAGTGGCCGGGCTTTGTCAGCGAACCCTTCCATGAAATCCCTGGAAAAATTGAAGGTTCCTAGGAGAGCACGGAGGGAAGGCACATCTGTTGGGGCGGGGAGCTTGGCGATTACGGCCATTCTCTGTGAGTCGGGCGTCCTGCCGTCGGGTCCTAGTGCTAGGCCGAGGTATTTTACATTGGTTTGAACCAGCTGTGCTTTGTCCCTACTGGCCTTGAAGCCATCAGCTTTTAGAAGGTGGAGGACTTCTCTAGTGACTTCCATGGTTTCTTCCTCAGTGGGGGCGTGGACCAAGATGTCGTCCACATACGACAACACGTGTTCCTTGGAGGAGGGGCCGAGACGATCCCACATACGGACCACATGTGCGTGGCAAATGCTGGGACTAGAATGGAAGCCTTGTGGTGTTCTTTTGAATGCATATTGCTGGCCGCGAAAAGTGAACGCGAATTTATACCAGCAAGACTCGTGTAGCTTGATCGAGTGGAACGCGTTAGCCAAATCAATCACACTATAGTATCGAGATCCGGCAGCAATGGCTGCAAGGATCTCGTGGTATTTGGCTACTACAGGCGCTACTGGTGGGGTCACAGCATTCAGGGCTCGGAAGTCCACAGTCATTCTCCAGGTTACACCGTCAGCCTTTAGGACTGGCCACAGAGGGGCATTGCATATAGACTGCATGGGGAGGATTACGTCCCATTGTAAAAGGCCTTCTATGGTTTTGGCGATCCCATTTTCAGCTTCTGCAGGGTATTTATATTGTTTCTGAGGCGGAGGATCTTGACCTTCGATGAGAACACAGGCATCTCTCACTGTCCCACATTCTGCCTTGTCTTTGATCCAGACCTCAGGAAAATCTCGGATCCAGGGATCGCTAGGCTCAATTGGGGCCAGAGGGAGAGGAGCTTTGAGGGCCGCACATCTATGGATTGCATTGATTTCGCGAGGGCCCTCTGGAATTTGCCAGAGGAAGCCGTTTGCTAGATCAATAGTCAAGCCATGTGCTTGGAAAAAGGGGACCCCTAGGATGCCAGCATCCTCACCTTGATTGTCGCAGGCAGACACGAGGGTAGAAAGAGTTCCTACAGTTAACGGAACGTCTTTCCAGACCGTGGCTCTGTGTGCGCCTCCAGCAAAACCGGCGAGCATAATGGCCTCCTGAGTGGGTTGGCCGTGGGCAGCTAGATATGGACTTAGTACATTGAGAGCGGCCCCGGTGTCGATGAGAAGGGTAGCAGGCTTACTGTTCCCTGGAGTCCCGACCCCTGCTTTCACGGTCGGTCTCCCCCATGTATCGGGCTTCAAGGGAGCCACAACGCCATTGGGGAGAGCTCGGGACTCCGGGCAGCCCTAGCTGTGCTTTGTTAGTTCTGACAGTTCCTTACTAAGCACCGGGTAGATGGGCTGACCTGGTGCCTGTGCCTTCTCCTCACTCTCAGCCAATGCACGAAGCAGAACACTATTAGGCTGCTTGTGGAATCTTTCCATTTCGTAGCCCCTTTCCCTAAGCTGCATCCATACCTGCCTCCTCAAGGTATCGGACGTCTCCGGAGGCTGATAGCTGGGGTTCGGTTCAGGTGCCGACGGCTGATACGCCTGTGGCTGGTTTGCTTGGCCTTGTGGCTGCCCGTATTGGCCTTGAGGGGGGCCCTGATAGTTTTGAGGAGGTGGTGCGGAAGGCTGGAGGTGGGCTTGGGCAGGATTGCTGCGGTAGTCTCGATATTCCCTTTTTCCTCTGAAATTTCCTCCTCCTCTCTGATAATTGTTCTGCCAAGGTTTGCCTCTCTCATACCGGTCCTGTCTAGGGTATCGGTCATTTTTGGGCTCATACTTTCCAGACGGTTGGAACTGCGAATGGGGCCCATGGTTGGCGTAAGTTATCGCCTGTATGGGTTCGTCATCCTCCCTATCCTTTAATTTCTTGCCTTTATGGGGTTTTAGAGCTCCAGCACCCCGGAGAAGAGAGGCTATTCTTTTGATCTTTTTCTCCAGATCTGTCCAAGTAGTTGATGCACCATCTGCTATGTTTAAAGACAGTTGGGCTTGGGTTTGGAGGCCACTTACAAGTGCCTCCTTGAAATCGTCCTCCTCATAGTCAGGCGAACCAGTGGTAGGTTTTATAGCAACTTGGTCTGCTAGGACAGCTAATAGTTGTTTCCTAGCCATATATGTCTCCGGATCTTCATTGGGGCTCTGTCTTTCCAACACATAGAGAGCAAGTAAAGTAGTGTTGGGATTTAGATATTTAAGGACATCCTGCATCCACTTTGTCTTTGAAGCTGCAGTTAAGTTGCCGCTCGCAATGGCTGCGTTGAGAGTTGGAAGCTGGGGAGCTGCTACACACTGACGGGCCACCAATGTGAGGTCTTCTCCGCTAGCGGAGTTGTAAATCATATCTACATTGGCCATCCATTGTACGGAATTCTCCCTCGTAAGAGGGCCCAATTGCTCAGCTACTGCCTTAACCTCATCGGGTTTCCAGAGCCTGGTCTCGGTCACAACCTGGGTGGATGTATCATCGCCTTCTGTGATCACCGTATGTTTTGTGCTAATGGGGTGCATAGGGGCGCTGGGTTCAATGGCCGAGATTTCTGAGAGGTTTATCATACTTCCGGGGTGTACAGTGGAGATCACTGCATTCTGTATTCCCACTTGCTTCTTCAGGGTGGCAATTTCCCTTTGGCAAGCCTCGTGATTAGCTTGCTGTATTTTAATTTGGTTCTGTTCCACTAAGTATTTTGCCGCAGCCTTAGAAGTATTTATCTCTTCTCTTGACTGAGTCAATGCGCTCTCTGTCAATTCTACCTTACGGTTTAGGCCCTCGATCTTTTTATTGGCATCTTGGACCGCAATAGTAAGACTCTGGTTTGCCAGAATTACATTTAGTTTCTCGGTCCTCAGCCTATGCTCCTCGTCCTCGTGGGCTGCTTTCAGCTGGGTAATCTCTTGTTCTAGCTCATCTTGTTTATTGGCCATAAGTTCCTCATAATTTGTACGTTGGAACGTGAGATCTTGTTCATGCTTACTTTTTATTTCCACTAATTCCTCTTTGGTGGCCTCGAATTTAGATTCTAATCTGTCGAATCTGGCCACCTCTCTATCCACTGCTGCCTTATTTTGAACGTTTAGTTCTTCCAGCCTTTGCTGATACTCTTTGACTATGGTCTCTTGCTTCTGATTACTCTCCTTATTGGTTTCCTCTAATTTTTGGTTAGCCTCTTGGACTAGCAACTCGAATTTTTGGTTGCTTTCTTTTACATGTTCCTCCAATTGTTGGTCCCTATCTCTTACGAGTTCCTCCTGTCGGTCCACATCCGCTTGTAGGCGTGTAATGACGGCAGCAGCGTCCTGCAAAGCCGTGTATAAAGCCCAACTAGCGGCTATGTCCTTGGCAGTAGAACTAGGTTTCTGGGATGTGCAATAGTCCTGGAAAGCATTCCGGGCTATTTCTAATGGATTGCGGCCCTTGAAAGATCCTTCCTTCCAAGGAGACTTACCCTTTTTCACCAGCCATTTCTCTAGCTTAGGTTCGTCCTCCTTGGTACGAAACATCTTTGTAGGGATTCTCCTGTTTTCACGTACAACAGGGGCAAAAACTGGGAAGTTGTCTCTTCCGCTTCTCTTAGGTCTCCAAGCTGCTTTTGTTAGCACAAGGAGGCTAACGTTACTTATTAATTAGCACACTTTCTATGCAGTTTTTAGGGCCGGGGGACTCTCACCCCGCGACACTCAGGGATTACTTTTTAACCCAAAAACCTGGCGTTTGGAGCTGAGGAATATCCGTTCCTTCAGACTCCGGGTGCCTCCAACCCAAAGAGACTCCTCTGTCTCCGAGGTTCCTCTACCTCTTAACTTTGGGGTTTCGAGAACGGGGTGGCCAAGCCTCGCTTCTCTGACGGGATTACCTCCTAACCCGTATTATAAGGTTTCTAGGCTTCTCCTAGCCTCTCTGGATTACCTTTAACCACAGACCTGAGCTATGGCGGACTCAGTCTATAGTGAGCTATGGCGGACTCACTGAGCTATGGCGGGCTCAACACAACTACGAGCTATGGCGGACTCGGAAAATAGTGAGCTATGGCGGACTCACTGAGCTATGGCGGGCTCAACACAACTACGAGCTATGGCGGACTCGGAAAATAGTGAGCTATGGCGGACTCACTGAGCACTGGACTTTCTCTAGCCAGTAGGGTTTCCAGACAATATGCCTCTCAGGGTAACCCCGAACCTAAATTAATTATTTCCACTTCGTTGAGTGAAGTAAGGCAAGGGGGGAGCACGGGTGCGCTCAAAGAAAGGTTCCTTTTTTCGGATTCAGCGGGTGTATGTAGTGTATGTGGTGTTGGTGCAACTGGCCTAGCGCCCTACTCTGGTCTTCTTTGGGGTCCCTTCCCACAAGATAGACGCGCGGACGGTCACACAGTTTGACCTGGGATAAGAGAGAGAGAGAGAGAGAGAGAGGGAAGCCACCCACGATAGGTTGCTCACTAGAGCCAGGCACGCAGACAGAAACCAATCATACAGCCTCTCCAAGAGTTCCGGAAGTGGTTTTTCCCTTACGTCTGTGGGTTAAAGACACGCCTGTTGACTATGGCGCGAAATTCAACCCTCAGGGCAAATCCCGGACGAGCCCCCAATTCTGTTAGCCGAATTGCTTTAATTTATGTTTAGCAATCAGCAAAATACACGGGTTCTTGCCAACTATACCAGGGTCCCACCCCTCCCGGGAGATCTCAAGGAAAGAGGCACGTGAGGCAGATTCCAAGTTCAATGTTGTTTACTGGATCATGTAATCAAGCATACAAAAATCGTAATCACACACACAATCTTACAGGACTAATAAAATAAAGCGAGAAAATAGCACTGTTGCATGAGCAGGTTTCGTTGGTGGGGAAAGCACGTTACCTTAGGTGCGTTGTCCGATGTCAAGATGAGTTGGATTTGGGAAGAAAGGTATAAAAGCTATGGGGCCACGAGGCTTGAACCGGCAAGACCACGTGGTTCTTCTGGATCGTGAGTCCAGAGAGAGAAAAAGGGTTTAAAGATGGAGGCAAGGGTTGGGGACAGAAAGCTGGACTGAAGGGTCAATAGGTAAGATAGAGGGCGATGGCTCAAGAGACCGAGTGACTCTGGGTTTGGACTTTTATTGGGGGTCTTGGGGTGGGCTCTGCAGACCACAACCCACTAACACACCTACTAGGCGGTCCGTCCCTGTTGGACCTTGCTATAGGTTAAAGGTGAACAAAGGGAGGAGGTCCAGGGGTTTGGTCAGTGTTGCAAAAGTATGACTTCACCAGGAAACAGACACTGAGTCTGGGGTCCGATGACTCACCTGGCCAACCTATTGTCGGTTGATGGTTTTAGCCAAGTATCTGATGGCTGGCACAGTAGGTGCTAGGCAGTCTTGTTAGCATAACTTATTCAGATGTATATTGAGGAGTGGGGGTTAACCAGCGGATGTCTGACAGAAGGAGGCCTCATGGCAAGAGGAATCCTTTGTCCTTGTCTTGGGTGAACTGCTTGGGGTGTCAGCCTCCTGGCTTGGGCTGGAGCTGGCTCCTATGTGTAGAAGAAAGCGCAAGTCCCTTCCACTGCTGGCGACACAGAGTTCAAACTTATGGATAAAAATCCATAAGAGCACCCAAGGGTGCCTTGCTGGCCAACAGCTTGTCTGTATCATTGTGGATCCTAATATAAAGGGGGGGTAGCAGATGGCATGGTAGCTTTATGCCCCCATTCACTTAGGACATATTCTTAGCAATGCTTTGTATCTAGCAGTATGACTGGAAGTCACCAAAACTACCTTGGGTCCCACAGAGAATCTGGGCTATGCACAGGAGATGAACTGGTCAAAGTAGGAGTAGGAAGTAACAAAAGCTGTCAGTGAGCAATCAAACTGGACTTGACTGCTTGTTGGCACTCAGTTACAGGCATTCAAAAAGCAGACTCTCCATTCTGGACAATGAGGAGGAGGAGGAGGAGACTGGATTTATACCCCACCCTTCACTACCCGAAGGGGTCTCAGAGCAGATACAATCTCCTTTCCCTTCCCCTCCCTACAACAGACACCCTGTGAGGTAGGTGGGGCTGAGAGAGCTCTGTCAAGAACTACCCTTGAAAGAACAGCTCTCAAAGGACTTATGACTGACCCAAGGTCACAACAGCAGCTGCATGTGGAGGAGTGGGGAATCAAACCCAGTTCTTCCAGATTAGAGTCCACACTCCTAACCACTAAACCAAACTGGCTTAGCAGAGTGATTGACTCCAATGAATTTAGGAGGGTGCTACTCAGGACTGGCCCCAGGGTTTTTTACACACTAGGTGAGGCTACCTTGTGGCACCCCCCCCCAGGCAAGGCTGCCTTGTAGTGCCCCCCCACTGCAAGAGCCATCCTCTCCACCACCAGAACCCCCACCCCCACTCCCAGCGCCTGGCTGCCTGGCCAGGCTCACGAGCTCTCCAGCCCTGCCGGCAACCACCTGCACCGGCTGGCCGCAGTGCCTACAAGTCTATCTGCATTGGCCCGAGGCTAAGTTTGGTTCTTAGCCCGAATGGAAAGTTGCATTCAGATATAATGGTAAATCATACTTTGCATAATGCACACTATCTCCTGGTTAGAGTCTCTCTTAGTCTCTCCACCATCCCGTTTGCCAGCTGCGCCCCTAGGCCTAGTTGGCCTAGTGATAGAGCCGGCCCTGATGCTACTCTGCCTAAGGATTGCAGTGTCAGTCTCCACACATCAGACTGCTGTTTTAACAACTTAAGTACAAAAGCAAAGTTATTTTTAAAAAACTGGTAAACTTATGAATTGTTTCATTCCCATGGTTTGTATTTCCAGTTCATGTATTACAGATACTGAAGGCCGTATATTATGAGAGGACTAAACTCCCCTAGAGAGCAAAGCATGGGGCATGGTTTTTCAATGCAAATTTAATGAAGGCAAATGATCAAGGCTAATATTCTGACTTCTTATTGACAGCCATGCTGCAGATGCAGAACTACAGGTGTGGAAAATGGAATTTCTGAGCCAAAAATATTCACAAAAATTGCCGTTTCAGGTCATTAGCATTGTTTCCCAGAACAGTACTAGGAATCTGGAACTCTTAGTGAAATAAAATTACCCATCCTGAAAAATGTGTGGGTTTTTTGAGTTCGGATGCTTACCAAACTAACAGTAGCGTGTGCACGTGCTCATCATGTTTGGTGCGTTTTAAGAGAGAAGGAGGATTGTATTCCTTGTTATCTTGGTGCTGCGATCTTTAATCAGTGCTGCCCCGGCATCCATTGAAAAGAATGGTGTATGCAGTGCACATGCGCAGCAACTTGCCCACTTCAGAGTCTGGTAAAACTGAGCCCCACTGCTGAATATGTTTGACATTTAAAAGGTTTTGCGAGGAGAGGGAAGGCAGTGTTCTGTGCAATTTGAGTGTCATTATCTTTAATCACTGCTGCCTCAGACCCTCAAACTGGCTGTACTAACCCGAACCAGTAATTCCCTACCCAAAATGAAGAAATCACAGTAAGAATCCCAAGCCCCAAGTCCAGATCCAAAACTGTAACAAATTTTTCTCAGCGCATACCCCTATGCAGAACTAATGGTGGTTCGTGAGAGCTTATGGTAGGTAGAAAGGTAATTGTGTGTATGCATAGATGCAGCATCAATAGTGCACAGTAGAGCTCTTGCACTGTCAGGTTCTCAGCACACAGAACCAATCATGGTTGGCTGTACCTACCATATTATGCTACTTTTTTGTTGGCTGCTGCTACTAGGAGATTAGGTGATCAATAGATTTCCCAAATGAAACAAAATAAAGTGGTGTGTGTTACCCTTCTGTTTCTATTCTGAGCTTGTTTCCACTCTCTGAATTCAAATCCCATCATGTAACACAGAGGTTTCTCTTCTTGGTGCTACTGAAGTCAGTAGGCATGGACAGTGCCACCTCTGTCTAAGGAGCTACACATACAAATTTTAATTGTTTGATTTTGAGCCACAATGCAGCAGAAAGTTTTCTGGTGCACAGCCAACTTTGTAACAGACAGATTTGGACACATCAGAAATTCACTGAGGAAAATGAAGTCTATTTAAAGAAAGAACAGTATTTTCCTTGAACAGGTGAATGCATTTGAATCATTTACTTTAAAAACTGCCCCAACGTGGTTGCTTTCCAATGTTGCTGAACACATTCACCCAAACAAGTGAGTACATTTGGCTTTATTTTGAAGGACATTTGTAAACTTTCAATTTGATGAAGGGAGCTCAAATTATAATTGAAGCGAGGGATTTGGGGATATTATTTCCTTTCAGATTTGCCAGCTTTCCCTACTTCATTAATAGCAGCTCTTGAAAAGGTGCACTAGGAATAAATAGGGTATGCAATGAGAGGAGGCTGTAAACGATTATTGCATTCATGTGGAAACCCCTGTAACTCATTAAATAAAGGCTTTCCTTGCAACTGGGTTAATAACATTCGGTGAAAAGTTTTATGTCTACCCCTTTCATGTATATTACTATTTAATTTGTAAATCTGTGTTTATTTATTGAGCTTTAATTATATAAAATTAAACCTCGCAGAATATTGACAGGATAGAACTGGTTATGTAGGCAAGGCGTGAGCGTGTAGGAGCCTGATACTCACTGACGTGCCCCTCCACACAAATCTGTACCTGTAGTATACTGTTCCTTAGCAAGGAGGTTAAACTGAGAATATACAATGTTACGATGTTGTATTCAACATTCACAACACCTTTTCTGGATGTAACCATCACCCATGGCCTTGGGCTGGGCACCTAATCTCTGGTTGGTGATCAAGTCCCTTGGGGAATTCTCTTTGGCCTCACCAGACACCAGCTTAGGGTTGCCAGGTCCCATCTTCTCCCTGGCAGGGGGGATTTGAGGGGTGGTCAAGGAGGGGGAGGGGCCATCCCTGACCTGATGATGTCATGCAGAGTGATGTCATCATATTGGGAATGCAGCACCACGCATGCACCTTTCCACTTCCCCCCAACCATTTAAAGGGAATCTTCCCTTTAAATGGTTGGGGGGAAAGTGGTCACCGTGCGTGCCTGCCCTGCAAACCAGGAATTTGCTGCTTGCAGGTAAGGAGTGGGTGCCCCCCCCCTGAAAACAGTGGGTATCCTGCATGTTTGACCTGCAAGCCACAAATTTGCAGCTTGTGGGGAAGTTGTGCACGGTGCCCGCTATTTTCAAGTTGGACTGTGGGCAACTGTTGGGGGCAGGGCTTCCCCCCTAGCCAGCTGGCTGGTGTCTAGGGGGAGACTGAAAAATTGGGGGATCCCTTGCCCTTACCTGAGGACTGACACCCCTACAGCAGATTCAGGGTATCAGAGTCAGTGCTTAGGATTGCACTGCAATTGTCTTTTTGTGTTTTGTGTGTTGGTCCTCCTGAATGACTATTTAATTATTGTAATAACAGGATACAGAAGTGAATGATGGATAGTTGCTGTCTTCTACATATCCAGCTCACACCTTTAGGGCGATTCTGCACTGGCTTTTCCCTCCTTTTTTTTAACCAAAGGTGCAGCTCAAAACCATATTCAAATACCCCGGGGCAATGCTGTACTGACTGAGAAGTCACCCCTGAACAGCCATAAATTTATGCAGAAGGTACCATAAAACCCAATGATCAAAGAAAGTGAAAAGCCAATGCAGAATCACCCTTAGTTGGGCTGGTTAAAATGAACTGAAACTAGTGTGGCTGAGAATGTGAAGGAAATGCACAGAAAACCAATAACATTGTACTGGGCATCATGGAGTGCCATCTTGCTTATATATACATTTTTTTAGGGGTGTAACATTTTAGGCAATATCTAAAACTCTGTTTTAAACTAGAGATTAATTAAAACTCTGTTTTAGATATTGATTATATTCTACCATCATAAATTGACATAGTAGTTAATAGATACCTCAAACAAGTATGGGATTGATTCCTTGGCATAGTATAATATTTGGCATGTGGCCTTTACTTTTGTAGTCAAGAGATGACCATTAATCTCTAGTTCCATTCAAAATGGCTGACACTGATTGTATGAAAAGGAACATAAGTGGACATCTGGACATGTCATTTCTAAAATAAATATCCATTATGGTAGCTGGGAGAAATGAATATTGCTCAGAGTCATCTTGAATGAGAATGGGCAAAATAGGTATAGAATGGAGCATAGAACTGGTAGCCTTTCACTGGTAAAGAAAACATGTGGCAAACATGACTGAATGAGTTATGCGTGTGTTATGTATTGACCATGCGGTCGCCATGTGCTTTCTTAATTGCGACCGCATGGCCAGAGCACATGGCCAGAGCATGGCCAGAGCACATGGCCAAGAAACTACCTGAGCTTCAGCCAGGTTGAACAAAGGCCAGGTGGATTCAAACCGGCCACCATTCCTGTACCTAGGTTTCTCCCAGGGAACCTATGAAATGTAAATAGACTTCTAGTAGCCTATCAGGCCAGTTGGGTGAGGTCAGGGGATTGTCCCTGACCAGCATAAAAGGAGGGCTTCGAGCCCTGGGTTGTATGCTTCATCCGGACCAGCAATAAAGATCTAGCTGTTTCACTATTCCATGGACTCCCGACTCCAATACTTATCAGTGGCGACGAGGATGGGATCCCGATGAGCGACTCTCCAGCAGACCACAGCAGCACAGCGAGCTCCGTCCCGCCGGCCGCAGGCATCTCCGAGCTCCAACGCTCCAACGCCTCACTGCAAGCCGCTCTGAGCCCAATCCTCCAGCACTAGCCAGCGCCAAGCCTCAGCGCTCCCCGGCACCGCCGCAAGACACGAGGACATCGCTCAAAGAGCCGCCGCCGCTCCTGCTCTGGTAAATATGGCAAACGCTCCGGGACCAATTACCCCTTTCGATACGTCTCGCCCCGAGACGTGGGAGTCCTGGCTCAAGACGCTGGGTTGCACCTTTAAGGTCCGCGGAATCACAGATGCGGACCTGAAGAGTGCCTGGCTCTTGAGTTCCGGAGGGGTGGAGGTCATGCGGGTGGCCCAGAACCTACTAGCCCCGCAAGACCCCACCGCGGTGTCTTACAACATGCTCACCAAGACCCTCGGCGATTACTTCGCCCCGAAGCCATCAAAACTGGCCAGGCGCTGGGAGTTCATACAGCGCCAGCAGCAGCCGGGGGAGTCGGCCGCCACTTTCCTGGCTGAACTCCGTCAACTAGCCGTGGGCTGCGAATTCCGCCACATGGATGACCACGTGGAGGGGTCCGGGAAGCCAAGTTCCGCTGGCGCCTCATTGCAATGCCGGAGCCAACCTTGGAGAAGATGCTCGAAACTGCGGCAGCCTTCGAGACAACGCAAAAGGACAAGGCAGCCACCAAAGTCCACCAGGCGGCTCCTCCCGAACCCGACTCAAGCGAAGAAGAGGACGTCCACCGGATGCAACCACGCTCGAAGAAGGGTGAGCCCGGCGTCCCCAGGCCCAAGGACCGGCGCCCAGCATCTGTCTCTGTTCCCTCTTCTGCTTCCCTCAACAGGCAGGCCCCAACGTGCGCCAGCTGCGGGGACCCCCACGACAGACGGACATGCCACTTCCGTGATGCCATCTGCCGCGCCTGTGGGAAAGCAGGACATCTCGCCCGGGTCTGCCGCCTGAGGAACAGCCACCGTGCCCCAGCAGCGAACTTCGAAGAAGTGGGTAGTGTCGTTCCCACGGCCACGGTAATGAACTTGCCTCAGCCCATCCCGGGCACAATTTCCGTGTCTCTCCGAATAGAGGGAGTTCCTTGCTCCATGGAACTGGACTCAGGGTCAGCATATTCAATTGTGTCTGCAGCTACGTTCCGCCGCCTCTGCCCGAAGGGGGCACGCTGGCTGTGGCTGCCGGCTGGGTTGGTCCTCCGGGACTTCCAGAAAAACCCAGTGGCTATTAAGGGGCTAGCCAGGGTCCGGGTCCAGTACCACGCCTTTAATGGCCTGCTGGACCTTCTCATGGTGGAGCGCAATCTAACCAGTCTCCTAGGTCGTGCCTGGTTCAAGCCGCTCGGAGTGCAGTGGACCGGAATACACCGCATGGGCTCTACTGACTTCTCATCCATCTGCGAGGAATTTCCTGCTGTTTTTGATGGCTCATTGGGCTGCTACAAAGGACCCCCGGTTTCCTTCGACCTGGACCCGGCAGTCCGGCCTATCCATGTGGCTGTCCGCCGGCCACCACTCGCCTTCCAGCCCAAAGTGGAGGCGGAGTTGGAAAAGCTCGTGGCACAAGGGGTGCTCGAGCCGGTCTCCCACGCCAAGTGGGAGACTCCCATTGTGACCCCCCTCAAAGCTAACGGGGAAGTCCGCATCTGCACGGATTACAAATATACAATTAATAAGGCATTACAGGACCACGCGTACCCGGTACCGGTGGTCAGCCATGTTCTGGCCTCCCTCGCGGGCACCAAAATATTTGGAAAATTAGACTTGGCCCAAGCCTATCAGCAGCTTCCCGTAGACGAAGCAACGGCCGAGGCACAAACGATTGTGACTCACAAGGGAGCGTTCAAGGTAAAACACCTCCAATTTGGGGTCAGCGTAGCACCCGGAATCTTCCAAAATCTAATGGATTCTCTTCTAAAAGATGTTCCAGGAGTGAAGCCGTTCTTCGATGACGTCCTCATCGCCGCCCCAGATGCCGACACGTTCGCAGCTCGCCTCCGGATGGTGCTGCAAAGGTTCCAGGATGCGGGTCTCAAGGTTCGAAAAGACAAGTGCACCCTGGGAGTCTCCTCGGTGACCTTCTTGGGGTTCCAAGTCACCGCAGACGGCATTCACCCTACAAAGGAGAAGGTAGCGGCAATTACAGGTGCACCCCGCCCATCCTCAAAGGCAGAACTCCAGGCGTTCTTGGGGCTTGTGAACTTCTACCACGCCTTCCTTCCGCACAAGGCGGCGGTCGCTGAACCCCTGCATCGTCTCCTGGACAAGGGAGCAGCTTGGGCCTAGGGTCCCAAGCATGATGCAGCCTTCCGGGCCGTCAAAGACTTATTAATTTCAAATGCGGTCTTAGCGCATTTCGATGAGAGGCTCCCTGTCATCCTGGCCTGCGATGCATCCCCCTACGGTGTTGGGGCGGTCTTGGGACACCGGCTACCCAACGGAAAGGAGGTACCGGTTGCCTACTACTCCAGGACCCTGCCGTCGGCAGAACGGAACTATGCCCAGATCGACAAGGAGGCCCTAGCAATCGTAGCCGGCGTCAGGAAATTCCACGACTATCTCTACGGACGGTCGTTCACCGTGGCCACAGATCACAAGCCGCTGCTGGGTCTCCTTGCCCCCCACAGGCAGACCCCTCACATGCTGTCCCCCGGGTCCTGCGGTGGTCAATTTTTTTGTCAAGCTACTCCTACGAATTGGTACATCGCCCGGGGAAGGCGATGGGTCATGCAGACGCCCTCAGCCATCTTCCCCTCCCGTCCTGCGACCCTGATCCGGCTCCCGCTTTCCACGTCATGCTCCTAGAGGATCTACCGGAGCACCCCGTACAGGTATCGGATGTGGCCCGTTGCACGCGGCGGGACCGCATCCTTTCCCGTGTCTCGGACTGGGTGGGAAGGGGGTGGCCGGAAAAACCGGGACCAGATTTCACCGCTTTCATGGCACACAGGCACGAACTATTGGCCCACAAGGGATGCCTGCTATGGGGATCTCGAGTGGTGATCCCCGGGCCCCTGCGGCCCTGAGTGCTAGAGGCCCTCCACGAGGCTCACCCGGGAATTGTGCGCATGAAAGCTCTGGCCCGGAGTTACGTATGGTGGCCAGGCCTGGACAAAGACATTGAGGGGCGGGTCCAGAAGTGTACCAAATGCCAGGAGTCACGGCCAGATCCGCCACACGCTCCTGTCCGATCCTGGGAATCTACTAAGAAGCCCTGGTCCCGCCTGCACCTAGACTTTGCGGGATCGGTCCAGGGCCGGTTGTTTCTTATCGTTGTTGACAGCTACAGCAAGTGGCTGGAGGTAGTGCCGGTAGCTTCGACCTCCACCAACGCTGCCTTAAGAAGTCTCTGGCCGATCTTCGTGACACACGGAATGCCAGAAACTCTCGTGACCGACAACGGGACTGCCTTCACCTCCGGCGAGTTTCAACGGTTTGTGGAAGCCTGTGGTCTGCGCCACATCCGCTCTGCTCCGTTCCACCCCGCAACCAACAACCAGGCCGAGCGCATGGTGAGGACAACGAAGGATGCGTTAAAGAAGATGGAGCATGGCGACTGGGAAGAGCAGCTGTACAAGTTCCTGTTCTGCCAACGGAACACACCCCACTCAGGGACCGGGCGCCGGCCAGCCGAACTTCTGATGGGAAGACGACTGGGAACCGTCTTGGACCGCCTACATCCCGACCGAGCAATTGAGGGGAACCCGACAACGGAGGACCGGCCAGCTGCCCGAGGATTTGCTCCCGAAGACCCCGTATACGCAAAGAACTTCGCGCGGGGTCCGACATGGCTCCCCGCGAGGATCGTCCGAGTCACAGGGCCTTATTCCTATGAGGTCCTTACGGAAGATGGCGTAGTCTGGAAACGGCACATTGACCAGATTCGACGCCGTACCCAGAACCATGATGATACCCAGGCCCCCGAACTCCCTGCACCAACAGACCGTGACATCGACACGACTCTAGAAGCAGTGCCAGACCCTGATCCGGAGACTGAGGAGATGCCGCTCCTGCCCGCGGACGAAGCAGTCGCACCATCCACACCTGAACAACCCCCGAGCAGACAGGCCCCGCCAGCAGAACAACTACCCACACCGCAACCTGCCGACACAAGCAACATGCCCCGCCTTACAACCCCCCGGCACTCTGGACGTGAGCGCAGACGCCTGGACTATCTCAAAGACTGTGTGCAGAGGGGTTCTGAACTATGGGGGGAGGGGTGTTATGTATTGACCATGTGGTCGCCATGTGCTTTCTTAATTGCGACCGCATGGCCAGAGCACATGGCCAGAGCATGGCCAGAGCACATGGCCAAGAAACTACCTGAGCTTCAGCCAGGTAGAACAAAGGCCAGGTGGATTCAAACCGGCCACCAATCCTGTACCTAGGTTTCTCCCAGGGAACCTATGAAATGTAAATAGACTTCTAATAGCCTATCAGGCCAGTTGGGTGAGGTCAGGGGATTGTCCCTGACCAGCATAAAAGGAGGGCTTCGAGCCCTGGGTTGTATGCTTCATCCGGACCAGCAATAAAGATCTAGCTGTTTCACTATTCCATGGACTCCCGACTCCAATACTTATCAGCGTGATAACATATTGCCCCAAAAACTGGCAAGGAAAAGATGTAGAGAGGTCAGCTTCAGCTTTTGAATGTGTGTGTGTGTATGTGTGTGTGTGTGTGTGAGAGAGAGAGAGAGAGAGAGAGAGAACCTTTCTCACCGTACACACTCACTCTGGTTCTCCTATTGTTCTCCAATCAGGGCAATGGTGTGATAGCTTTGTTAATTATTTGTGAGAGAAACAGGATGCAACTATAGTTGTTCTGCTTGGAAGGGGGTACATCATACAATTCTAAAATTACATTGTAACATTTTTTCTGTCTCTGAGCACCATGGCAGCATGCAATTCAAAAGAAACAGTAAGATTGCAGAGTCATTCCTGTTCTGCTGTTTGAATCTGAATGCATACCAAGTCACCCTGCCAGCATGTGCTGCATCACATTATCAGCTATCTCTAGGAAATCAGTAAGTTCTTGCTTCTTTGGCTTTGCAACCTATATGCCTGCACTAAGCCTTGACATACAGCCACAGGTGGATGTTTGACCATATCAGCTAGTCTAAAGGTCATAGAGACATTTGCTCGTGTTGGATTTCTTGCACTTCAAGCCTTACGATGTCCAACAATTCAAACTAATGAACCGTTTTGTCTAAACACTACTTTTCCACGACAACTTGCACATTATCAAATTAGTGTGACTGTGTACTGCTGTTCTTGGAGTTTACGTGGAGCATTTCAACGGGTAATTTAAGCAAAGGTCAGAGCTGCAGGACAGAAATGGCAAGGCAGTTATAAGCTATCACATGAGATGGGGGATGGCAGCCTTCCCTAAATCTGGCTTTTAGCACGGACTCATGTGGTAGTCACTTGGTGCAGTTGCTCCTCGGTCCCTGTGGGAAAAGACATGTACTCCCCCTCTCAGTCAGCATTTTATGCTGTATCTCATTGTTGAGTTGGTGATGCATGCCAATCACAACAGCAACAAAACCAGCCCACTCACATACAAGAGAAGAGCTGCTTTTGCCTGCTCAGGAGATTTAAAAAACAACAACAACAGAAAATAAGATTTTGTAAATTAATTCCAAAGGGGGGGAATCCAGAATGGAATGATAAGGACTGAGCATGCTTCAAAAAGCCAAGAATGTCAGGAATTGCAGAAAGTCAATGAAAGAGAAAACTGGTTTGCTCAGGCTTCTGAGAGTATCTAACAAAGAAGCTTTGGATTGGGTGATGATTGCCACCTCATTTATTCCAAACGTGCCACACAATTCATCACAGCATGATTGTCCTATGTCTGAGGTGGTCCTCTGTGTTCAATATGTTGAGCCTATCCTGACACCCCAACTTTGAATTTGTATAGGTACAATGTCAACCAGTCTTGAGGTTTCTGGAAAGCTAGATATCCTTTGACAATGCTCCTTTCTGTTTGTTTCAGAGTTCTGTCAAAGCCAAAATCAACTGAGTAGAAATATTTGAGATATTAGGAAATACAAAGAAGGGAGAGGCTAATTATTTATATCATCATTCAGAAGGGAACCTATTGCGATATTCCCTGCTTCATATGCTTGATGCAATGAAAAGCACACTTGTCTTTCTCTTCCTATAAAGCTGCGCTGGATATCAGTGACAGTAACATAATAGCTACTTAGCAGTCTGTTCCATTTAGTTTTGTGTAGATGAGCAGCCATGAGCAGATAACTGAAAACACAGTGGGCACAACTGTTCGTGTTATTGTGGATCACTGTTTTAAGGAAGGTAACTGTACACAAATCCTGTTCTTCAGTGCTGGAAACATAACACATTTTCAGACTGCAGCTGCCTTTTGTGTGTTTGCACATTTTGTGCTGCTTCCGATGATCGTGCTATTGGTGAGATCAGTTCAGACTTATTATTTATTTATTTATTTATTTATTTATTATTTTATATTTATACCCTACCCTCCCCGCCCTTCCCTTCATGGGGTTCCCTCTGTTCCAGAGTTGTTAATTATTTTGTGAGGGTTTTTTGCGCAGGTGCTGAAGCATTTGAGCATTTCAGCAGCCTTGTTCGCTCTGCCTTCTTTACATGAGAGTAGCCCCATTTACTCTTGTGTAAAGTACAGTAGGCTCTCAAACAGCCACTCTGAAGCACAAAAGATAATTTATTTGTTCAATCACTTGGCCTCTGACATTTTCAAACTGAAAACGTTAAAAGAATGTAACTAAAAGAAAAAGGATTTTCCCAACTGAGGAAAAAGGTCCAAAGGGTCAAGAGACAATCTGGTGGATTTTATATGAGAGTAGCACCATTGCCTTTGATTATATGTCTACTCTCGTGTAAAGCAAAAGGGGGACATGATCGTGGCTTTCTCAGGCTGGAAAGAGAAGCAGAGAAGAAGAAGAGGAGATTGGATTTATACCCTGTCCTTCACTACCCAGAGGAGTCTCAGAGTAGCTTACAATCTCCTTTCCCTCCCCCTCCCCACAACAGACACCCTGTGAGGGAGGTGGGGCTGAGAGAGCTCTGACAGAAACTGCTCTTTTTCAAGAACAGCTGTGCCGGAGCTATGGCTTGCCCAAGGTCATCCAGCAGCTGCAAGTGGAGGCTTGGGGAATCAAACCCAGTTCTCCCAGACCAGACAAACACACAGTCGTGCTCATGAGGCAGAGCAAAAAGAAAGGTGCCCCCAATGAGAATGACTGCTTGTTCCAATGCAGTCACCTTCCATTGCTGAAACGTTTCTCCACTGGGATGCAATTTTTTAAAAAATGCACCCACCCTTTCTGGGCAGATTTTGGCAGGTGGGTTGTGCCAGAAGTTACCAATGCGATTACAGCAGAGGCTTTGTTGTGAATACATTTCACTTAGGGGGGGAAAGTGTGGGAGAAACCATAGTTTTTTCTTCAGACTTACCAACATGGCATTTTCATCCTCTGCCTAAAACCAAGAGGATTTTTTTAAAGTTATGAAATACTAAAAAAAAAAAATTACAGATCTTGTTCTTTCAATACTCAAGAAACAGAACACAGAAAGGCTACTTCAGACTTGAGAAAAACTAACAGTATTCCACTCGATTGCACTGAAACCTAACCTTTCTCAAATATACCAGCTATTTGCTCTACATTCTAACTGTATTTTTGCTGGCAAATATTCACTAGGAGGATTTGAGACAAAGACACATAGATATTTATTTATTTTAATTAAAACTAATCTCTACCCATTCCTTTAGGCTGAAGCATGTGCTCCAATAATTTGAAATGAAAAAATATGCTTACATAATAATCAAAGATGTTACTAAAATAACATTACACTGACCACAAGAAAGACTGATGTTTTCTGGAAAGAATAAAGAGAACACATTTATCTGAAGTGGGTCTGGCAAGTTGCAACAGCAAAAAGGTTGAGGTTAGGGACACTGCGGGGGGGGGGGGGGGGAGATTTGGCCAGCATCGCAAGCATGATGATGTCACTTCCAGGGACATCTATAGAGTTTCCAGAGATTCATAGAGCTACTGATGTTGTTTTCAAGTTTTCCCCAGAAGTGACATCATAATGCTTGCATTGCTGGTGAGGTCCCCCCACCCCTGCTTGGAGCAGTGGCAGGCAATGGGAGCTTGGCCAGCAGCTTAGTAGCCCTATATCTGAAGTATGTTGAATTTGTATTTGTTTTGTTAGACCATGACATGTAAATATATTTTATCCTTTTCATAGAAAGGTAATATGTACTTCATAAAGAACCTGGTATTTATTTTGTGGGAGATGAAAAGGCATATTTATTTAACTCATGTTCTTTTTTGTAGGGATTTTGCCTTCTCTTGACTTTCCCCAGACTTGTTTCAATGCCTTGCTTTCCTTACCTGTGTGTTTCACAGGCTTTAAAGATCCCAAAACCAGATAAATGTCCAAGGATCAAAGAATGCCAGCCCATTTTTGACTTGCATTTTGGACCCGGCTTTTCTTTCCAAGGTTAATGGGATTGGTATACTGAGTGGTTAAGTGGTTAAGCCACGAGCCAAGAAATTCCTAATTAAACCAAAGCCATGAACTTCCTGGATGTCCTTAAGTGAGTTTCAATCAGCCTCAGCCAGCCATTTTTAACTTGGGAATAATGGTAATGGCTAAGCTATAAGGTTGTTATGATGATAATAGACAAATGTACATAAATAAGGATGGGCATGAACTGGGGAAATGTGGTTCAGTTCATGGTTCATGGCATGCCTGGTTTGTGAACCACAAACTGTCATGAACTTTTAAGGGCTAAACAAACTCAGTTTGTGAGGTTCATGATGCGGTAGAACACCCCCCTGGTGTGCTAGAGATACCAAACTCACAAGGAATCTCTGGCTGACACTCCTCTACCTGCCCTCCAAGTTTGGCAGGGAATAGATTTACAGGGTCCAAGTTACGGCTCCCCAAATAAGGTCCCTCCGTCCTCCAAAAACAGCAAAAATAAAGCAAGGACAATAGAAGCCCAACAGAACAGAATCAAAGTTCCAGACCGATTTCCCACAATGCGCTGCCCCGGCATTGTTCTTCCCTTTGCCCCAATTGCCTGCTTGAATTTCCCACTATTTGCCACGGGGCACATTTTGACCTGTGGCTCCACCTGATTTCCTCCACAGCTTCAGTAATTCTCAAAAACAGGATCACTGAAGCTGCGCGGGAAATCGCATGAAGCTTTGGGTCAAAATGCGCCCCACAGCAAATAATGTGAAATTGAAGCAGGCAATTGGGGAAGCCGGAAGAATGACGCCAGGGCAGCGCCTTGTGGGAAACTGGTCCCAGAGAATCTCTGCAGTAGAAACTGAAGGTGGGGGGTAATTTTTGTAAACCAAGCAGAAGCAGTGCAATGTCTCCAGCAGAACCAGTGCCCCTGTGGCAGTACAAACTCAACAGAACTAAGGTCAAACCAGAGAATCTCTGTAGTAGAAACTGAATGGGGGGGCATTTTTGCAAGCCCAGAAGAACCAGCTCACTGTAATAGTACCCAGCAGAATCCAGTGCCATTGTGGCAATGTCAGCTCAACTGATGTCTGATGTCTAGCACAGAATCACACTCCAAGGGGGATGCAAGCCCAGCAGAACCAGTGCAATGTACAGAGTGCCCAGCAGTACCAGTGCAATTACAAAGTGCCTAGCAGAACCGAGTGCCACTGGCATTGCAAGCTTAAAAGGACTGATCTCAAAGCACAGAGTCACAAATCCTAGCAAGGGGGCGGGATTTTGCAAGTTCTGAGCAAGATAGGAATGCTGGCAAAAGGGGGGAAGAAACCCTCTTGAAACTGACATGCTTAGTTTGAAATTGACAAGTGTTTCCAAGGCTGGAGAGTTCCAACCCCCCCCCCTTTGAAGTTTGAAAAAAAAATGTTTGAACAGAGACAGTCTGTCTGGAAATGTATCCATTCACAAACTGGCATGAACCTCAACAAACAGCTTGAAAGTTTGTGAAAAGTTCATGCTGGTTGACCTGCCACAAACTTTACCTTGTGAGGCATGAACTGGGCAAAATTCATCACAAACTTTAGTTTGTGCCCATCCTTACACATGAACGGTATGGAGCTTTTAGGGACACCAATATGGGAATCCCCAGGCATGTGCTCTGATCTATGCGCATGAGGGTATGGAGAGAAGCTGAACTGGCCCCTAAGTAAATTCTGTTAAAATAAGTCTGAGTTCAAACAGCAGATGTACTATCCTGAGAACTGTTAGTCAATAAAACCCAAATCCATAGGTCTTCCTAAAGATTATTCTTTCAAAATGGTGTAATTTACAGTAACCATCCCTGAAGTCAACCAAAGCTACAGACTTTCCAGAACGCCTTCTTAACAGCTATTCAAGACTTAGAACTACTCTCATTAAACCAATCAATTCATGGTGTAACCATTAAGCTATCCTCACTACAATAAGGCATATATTCTGTTTGCTGACCAATTGCAGTTTTTAGAACATTATCCTTGCATCAATGGAAGAGGAAAGCGGGGGGGGGGGGGTGGGGGAGGAGGAGGAGATTGGATTTATACCCCTCCCTTTACTACCCTAAGGGGTCTCAGAGCAGTTTACAATCTTCTTCCCCTTCCCCTTCCCCTCCCCACAACAGACACCCTTGAGGTAGGTGGGGCTGAGAGATTTCTCTCAAGAACTGCTCCTGAGAGAACAGCTCTGAATGAACTTGAAACTGACCCAAGGTCACACCAGCAACTGCATGTGAAGGAGTGGGGAATAAACCCCCATACTCCTAATCACTACACCAAACTGACTCTCAGAAGATGCAGCTCTATTTCCAGGCTTCTCAAATTTCAGGAGTTTCCATGAATTATCTTTTAGATACAAAATTAGATTTCTGGCATAATTCTGGTTTAGATTTTCAGCCAAAGCCTTAAGTGCTGTCAGGTCTTCAGAATGGAGCAGTTGGATGCATGTCAATGAAAGGACTGGAAGAAGCTTGCTTTGGGGGGAAAATGGGAGCTAATGTTTTCAGGATTCTTCACTAGTTGTCCAGTTCTGCCAAAATCTATACCAGACTCACACAAACATAGATTACATTTCCCTTCTCTCCATACCACTCTGATCTGAACTGCCAGTATGGATGGATTTGAAGCTAAAAAATTCACTCCATGTAAAACAACATTATTAAGACTCTTTCTCCTTTTTTGGTTTCCAAGTATTCTACACACAATCAAACCATTCAAATTTTGTTTATTACTATCATGTAATGCTTATTGGGATTCTCTCTCTTAAGCAATATGGTCAAAACAACATCATTCAGAAAGTCCAACTGGAATAACGCTATATTAAGTGAAATTCTCATGTTAGGTTATACAGCCTTCATTTACAAAAAATATATATATATATAAATGTGAACCTGAAGACAATTAGGCTCTAACTTGTATCCTTCATTTTATTACAGTTCATATCAGCTTGGTGGTGTCAGTAAGAGCCTGCTTTTTTAACACATACATCATAACAACTCTGGAGTCTAGATCTGACTCTGCAGACATAAATAGTCTTCATGTTGCTCATTACAGAGAAGCCCCCCTATTTAACCTATGAAATGAGTTCTCGTAAAATGTTCTAGTTAATAATACTAATAGATCATCCGCTGTATGGTGCATGGTTCTTGTGCTCCTGTGTAGCTCCCATACATCTTGATGGTGCATGCACAAGGGAATTTCCCAGGAGGTTATGCCGTGGTCAATATTTATAGTAAAGGTATGTCCAGAGGGCATAATTTGGAGGACAGGGAAGGCTCTGGTACACTACTCCAATGCATCAGAGCCCTTCAAATCAATGCTGGTTCTGATTCCTATTTGTTCACTTGACAAAATAGGAACATCATGGGATGAGCTCAGGTGGAGGAATGGTGTGCAAATATCCCAGGCAACATGATACCATAAGATGGGGGGGGGGGGCAGTCTGCTTCCCGTCGTTCCATTTTAGTGACTGCGCCAGAACAAGAAACTCCTGTGCAGAGGGCATGCCTTATTACTGAGTTAGTCATAATGCCATTCCCTCTTTATTTACTTGCTATACATAAGCTTTACCCCCCCAAAAAAAACCTTGGGGGGGGGGTTGGAAATGGAGCTTTAACACAAAACAAATGAATGCAATAAAATCTGAAGAGGCTAAAGCTCCACATCTCCATAACCTGATAAGGAACAGCAGCTGTATTTAATTTTAACTTGATGTGCTTCAGAACTCATATTCATATCGGTATTTAATGATCCAAACATAATGGTCCTATGCAGAATAATTACTTATTATGAGGGAGCAAACTTCATGTGCATTCCTTTTAAGCAATGCTTTTTTGGGCGGGGGGGAATCTTGCATTGGTTCTAAGAGTGGACGTTGCTGTCCTTTGGGACATACTGACATTAAATGTTAAGTACTTCACATAGACAGCAGGGTCTTTACTCCTTTTTGACGGATTCCTTACTTCTCTTGCCCTCACAATATAGCCAGTACAATGAAAATAAGTACATTGCAAAGCAAACAATTAAATCATAGTGGTACAGAGTTACACAAAACACAATAAACAAGAGGAAATAAAGTATTTTGTAACCAATTTGCTTTAAAACTAGGCATTCAGAAGCTAAACTACAAGCTCCATTTTGCTGGCTGGAAATTTCTGCTTGATCGAACCTTGGCTGGTTGTCACATCCTTCAGTATTCAAGTTCAGTATTTTCCCTTCAGTTATACCTTCTGATTCAAAGCTTGTCTCTTCCCTTTCTTCAGTGGGCTCGCTGATTAAAATGGTTGGCCCTAAAAACTTTCCCACCTTGAGCTCTGGTTGTTGGACAAACTCACCTACATTCCTTCCTCCCTCCACAGCAGAAGGCAATAGTGCTGAACACTGAAGATCTCCAAGTTCAACTTCTGAGGAAATATTTGGAATAAAGTCAGTTATTACATTTGTTGGACTGAAGACACATCCTGACCTGGCTGAAATATTGACTGAAGATTCTGTGTATGGATGGGATGCGTTGCCTCTTTCAGCAATATAAACTTCCGTGGACTCTTCAGAAGCTGGGGTTGATATATTTTTGTAAGGGCTGGACACAGCATTTTTATCAGAAGGAGAAATGTTGTGTTCAGTGTCAGTATCTACATGGGGAAATGTTCCCCAAATGCTTTTCTCTCCAGCCTGTTTGTTGTACAGGCCTGGCTGAGGATATTGTGAATCATACAGAGATATTTCAGAAGATAAATCTTGCTCCATGATTGCTTTTCCTTCTGCAGCAGAAGTCCATAATATTTCACCTAATGGTGAATCATTTCCACTGTTATGTTCTGCTCTGGCAAGCTTTTCGCTTGCAGTGGGTACTGACATCATTTCTCCTTGCGCTGTTTCATGTGTGCGTGCATTATAAATATCTGAAACTGATTCCTTTTCAAATTTGGTGTCATATAATACACCCACTGTATTGCATTGACAAAGAGGATAATGGGAACCATCATTTCTCCCTTCATGTATATCAAACACTGTTTCCTTTTCCTCTGTGGGCCTGTCACTTAGTGCAGTCTCTTGAGGTAGCTTAACAATTACTGCTTTTTCACCAGCAGACATTTTTTCTGGAGTACTTTCTGATGTCATTTTAATTATATAAGCTGCTGTACCTGCCTCGGCTTCCCCTGTACTATCATACTCAGCTACAGAAGACTCTTCATATCTCACCGGGTCTTGGCAGGTAAACAATTCATCTGTGGGAGTTACATTCAAACATCTTGTATTATCTCTAATTCCCCACATGGCTTCACCACCTGTTCGCTCTTTCATTTGCACTCTTTTATTGGCTTCACTTTCTCTTTCTGCCAATTGACTTTCTAAGGCACTCCAACTTTGGTTTCCCAGCCCAACCCTATTGCTTTCGTTGTCAGTTATAACCCTGTCAGGTTCATGCTGGCAGGGCTCTGCCTCCAAAATAGTTATGTTTTCTGGGTTGTAACTCTGACAGTACTTTCTTTTTTCTACATTACCCCCAGCATCAAACACATCCTGTTGATTTATTGATGCAAAGTGTGTAGAGATTCCTTCACCTTTTGTTGTTGCAAAATTGGGGTTACTTGTGCAAAACTGAATTATATGAGTGTCTTCTGAATGTTTGTCCATTACATTAAAATCTTTACTTAAAATTGACCTCTCTTTTTCTTTGTTTCTTTTTATGGAGCTTTCTTTATCATTTAACCATGGAAGCCCTATTGATTCATGAACGGCCTCAGGTTGTACTTCACCTAGCTCACTAGAAGGCCTCACTACATCTCCTTGGTTTACCTCAGCTGCTATGCCAAATTCATAACTATCTGTGGAGGACAACCATGACTGATTTTGTATTTCAGTAAGGTATTTTGTATCAGTAGGATTTGTTGTTAAAGGGTGTGCTTGTTCTTCTTCTGAAGGGTGTTCTAAAATGCTCAGTTTGATTTCTTTTCCCATATCAATATTATACTCTGTCTCATATTTTTCTTCTACATAATCTCCTTTGGTATGTGGACTTCCCAAGGAAGTTATTGCTACGTCAACATCAGCAAATGTGTTGTCATATAATGTTCCTCTTAAATATGGCTGGTTTTTCTTTTCAAAGATCTCCTTTTTAGGTTCATTTATGACAGTGTTTTCCAAAGATGATTCAGAGGTTTGGGAAAAAGTTTTTTGCACATATTGCTCATGAACTGGCTTCACATTGTCACCCCGTCCTCCCAATACACTTTCCTTTAATTGGATTGGTTCACCATGATTTAAGGAAACTGTTTCTGATCTTCTTTCCCAGAGTTCTTGGTGCTGATCATAATCATGTTCACTGATGAACAACCTCTCTATTGTTTTACTTCCTGGGCTGGTATCAGTTTCATCTTTGGGAACATCTGTATGACTCGTTCCTTGTTTGCTTGACATAACATCTGTAATATAGGCAGCCTCATTTTCCTTTGTTCCAGGCCAATACTCCTGTGATAAAGGGGTTTCACTTGTACTGGAACATTCCAAAGACTGTGCGCTATTGTTTACTGACACTACTGCAGAATGTTTTTCAGGGGGTAACTGGCTATGATCATATACTGTGGAATACTTCTGGGTAGTTTGCAATTCTTGCTCTTGTAAAACATGTTTTGTCAAAGAACTGATAGGCAGAGGTTGCCTAACCAAGCCAGAGCTGACCTTCTCCCCCAAATCTTGTTGGTCATTTGGAAATTTAACTGGCTTGGATATGTATGCATTGTTTTCATCTCTGGAAGAACCTCTGGTTCTTGTGAAGTGATGTCTGAGCTGGAACAACAGAATCAAAAAGAATGGTTAGAAAATGTGTGAGTATATAGGGAGTATTCATATATGTCTGTATGTATATCTGTTCATCCATCCATCCATATGTCTGACAGTGGAGGTATTACAAAGCAACTTACAAAAACATATTTCAGAAAATATGTTGTATATCAGTTACAAAATGTACATTGCATGTATTTTTTTAAAAAAATAGATGGCTGAGAAAAGAGCAAGAAATAAAATAGCATGCAATACTACCCTGCCCTCTTTCTCACAGCCCCCCCCTTTCTCTTTATTCATGAGCTCAGTAAGCTGCAAGTCCATTTCATACAAATGAATCCTAAAGAGAATATATTCTGTACAAGGGAAGTTCAGCTAAGTCACAGGCATGTTTTATTTTAAAGTGAGTGCATTGACATAGTATATCAAAGCTGGAGAATGTACGGCATTGTCCAGTAAAATAAAGATACTTTTGCACGCTGACAAATAAAATGAGGATTATCTCTGCTTCATTCCTCTCAGGACCCTTTTACTGGCTTCAGACCTGAATATCTTAGAGTCCTCAAGAAAGTGCAAAACACGTTAGCAAAGCGAAGGCCAGAAACTAAGAAGTTTCTTCCCTCTCTTCCAAGTCTCACATTATATTATTCAACTGCGTTTGCTTGTCAGGGCATTCCTGCCTTGCTTCCCAATCGTCAAACTGATGGTTCCATACCAATCAATTAGAGCATAGTTTCTTGGGCACTTCTTATTACATTTACACTTGCGGCAGATACCCCCATTACAGTATCTCTTATTAATATGTTTTCTGCAAAGCCTCTGCAAACTATTAATAGTAAAACGTCACTCAAAGAAAAGGGAAGGAACTAATGTTTCTGCAAATTCTGTTTTAATGACCCTCTGCCAACTGGTGCTCAAATGTATCTGAGCTCTTCAGTGATGCCAACTGTCAGGATTTAATAGTGAGATGCCTGGTTTTTTTCCCCTCTCTCTCCCTCCTCATAACTGACATTTGCATGATCTCAATAATTATATGCAAATCTTACGATTTCCCCTTCTTCTCACATAAGGCTCATGTTACTTGTCAACTGCCGAGCTGTCTTGTGAGCCATTGCCTATGGGTTTCAAAGATTTGGTTGCATTTCCATTTATTATAGACATCCATTGTTTAATTCATTACACAGCACATAAGGAAAATTAAAATCAGAATGACACACAAATATACTCCTCATTTATTTTATGGATTATCATTGTGATTCTTTTTTTTAAAGTGAATTATTATTTGAGGGTATTTATTGTATAAGCATAGTATTGGATGTACTGCAATACACACACACACACACACACACACACACATCTTTTTATTGCTGTCTCTTTTTAAAAAAATATATGGAGATGTTGATTTTCTGGCAGTGAAGGATCTCATAGAGGGTGACAACTTTGAACTTTCCTAAAGTTAGAGTTAGAAAGGCTTCACAATTATGAATAAAGAATCTATTCACCACATTATCCAAATGGGCTGTGTGGTACTCCTATTTCCTTGTGTTTCAGCTTTCATGTAGTTAAAAGGAACCACCATTATTCTTCACAGTTATTTATCCTATGCATATAACTGATACTTGCTACAGACCAACTGCTGTGTGTCAATGGCTGCCTTTCCTTCCTTGGTGACCTAAAATGCAAGTTGAAGGCAACCTTATTTTGTAAAAGTTGTGCAGATAAATCTTCACAGAGTAAATTGCCAGTGGAAATGTTTTGTTTTGCAAATAGCAGTTACTAGTCATGTCCATGATGCCTGAGGGAACAAAATGACTTAAATGGGTTTGTAAGACCCTACCTACCAGTATTGCCCCCTCTCCTGGTCCAGAATTTGTTGATCACAGAAGAAAAGGGAAATTCCAAAAACCAAACAACTGCAGAGTAATGAGGTTCAACAAATTCACGTCACCCAGTGGGCAGCTACTGCAAGCATTGGCTCCTTACAGGGTTGTAGCTGCTACATGGTGAGCCTCATAAGCAGCCACTTCAAGCTAGACAGTATCCCACCATGGTCTGTGTATAACCCTCTAAATACAGATGTCTTACAGAACAGACAATGTGTGTATTAAGTGTATACTGATTACAGAGGCTAGAAAGAGAGGACTGAAATATTATTCTTCTAATGTTTTCAAATAGTCACTTATAGCCTGTGATAAGACAGAAGAGAGATGTTATTATTTTAAGACCACTCATATGTAATGAAATAGATCAAATCAAGGGCCGAGTTCAGACTGGCAGTTTGGCCCGATATAGGCCTGCTTTGTAAGCGGATTAAGAGAGCCCGTTCACACAGCCACAGCTGCCTTGCGTTGCCATGCCGCACTCACCCCGTCTTGAAGCACTTTCAACCCGCTTTTAAAAGGTACCTGGTGAAACCGGTGTCAAGCCATCTGGGTGCACATTCATCTCGCTTCCTGGCAGTGTGGACACTAATAAGCTGCACATCAAGCAGCACCAGTAATGTGAGCCCACTGATCCGGCTGCTGCACCCATGCGCCTATGTGCCCATGCGCCTACGCACAGGTCAGCAAAATGGACCAAAGCCGCGTGCCATTGCGGTGCTGACGCCAGGGGCCACCCCACAGTGTGAACACTCCATTCTGTCTCCTCCTCGGTATGGTCCCGCATCAGTCTACACAGTGTGAACAGAAAGCCCCGCGACAACTCAGCCCAGGTCTTTTTGTCCCGCTTTCCTTGCGTTTCATTTTGCCAGTCTGTCCTCAGCCAATATACCTTATGCTGTTCCTCAAGTTACAGATGCAATTGAAGCTCTGACATTGGTGTATCAACAACAGACCTTAGAGGTTGGAGAGGATTTCACTCCTTTTGAGGAATAAATTCATATTGTCTAACAATATACAAATAAGAGAATAACACTTACCAGCAATTCTAATTCTTTTTCATTTTCTTCATTATCTTCCTCATTATGTTCCACATTTTTATCTTTTATGTTTTCTTTGCTTTGTTTAATTTCATGGTCATCCACATCCAAACAACGAATTTTGGGGATGTTTGACTCTGAAGGAGTTAACAAAAAATGCACCTGAATAATATCCATCAGGGTGTTCTGTTACATTCTTTCTCTCTCTTTTTTTAATTAACATGTGCAATAAAGAAGAACTAATTGAGTGGGGTTTTATACCTGAAGCCCTGGAATTATTCCATATGTCTTCATCAGCCGTTACCAATATTTCTTCTTTACTGTTAAATGAGAAAGGAAACTTGGTGATACTTTCCAAAATCATAGTTGAAAATCCTTTTAGCTCTAAGCCTAATAACATCAAAGTTAATGATGCAAAATAAGTGATTAGAAATTTTGCATAAATGTAGCATTAAATATGAGTTTTGTCATGTGGATGAGTGTCTCAAAATGTCACCCTAGGACAATGCTGAAAGTTGTCAAGAGTAACCTAACCTTCTCCATATCTTCAACCAATAAGTACCTTGATTGGGTTTGAAGGCAGAGAACTAGAACATCAGTGCAATCAATTAATCACCCCATCCCTTGTGTTGCTTATTGGCCTAGGATATCCCTGAGGCTATTTGCCTCTTCGTCACATGATTTTGATTAACTTTCATCCCATTTTCAAGGCACCTTCACACATTTCCTGTTCTCCTATTATTAGTATGCCTGTCCTGAGGCTGGGGACTTAACAGATGAACCATATATATTGTCTCTTTTTATTAGTGAGACACTCAGATCTCAGATGCTTGTTTTCATGTCTTGTGGTAGCCTGCTATGCTACACCTTGAGAGTGTTCATTTGGAGTAACGTTGTATTTGTCCTTCCTTTTAAAAGATGCAAAAAAAAAATAGTAGACTAGAGAATGTTTGATATGTTGGCTCCAAAAAAGCAAAAGTTAGGTCTCCGAATGAGTCAGATGATGTCTTTGCAGGTTGGAAACCTGCCGCTTACAACTTGTATGTAACTTTTTTTACAGGCAGTAAGTAACAGAGGGACTTTTAAGGAGATGGGACTGAGGGGACAAAATTAAGTGGGCCCAAGTTGGAAAGCCCCTGAACCCAGCATCAGGGCACACATTTTTTTTAATCTAATAAGAGTTCCTACTGCAACCACAGGGGACACAGGGAAGGCAGAACACAATAATAATATAAAAAGCACTCAGTCAGCCAGCTGGGCCTTTTAGCAAAGTTCACAAGGAAACTGAGGGAAACTGTTTACTGATCAGATCCTATAAAACCCATCAGCCATGACAGCATTGGAGCAAAGTAAGACCAGCCAGGACAAGCTACAGCCCTTGCCAGGCTGCAGCCTCCTAACAAGGTAGGGTTACCAGCTCTGGGTTGAGAAATACCTGGGAAGCGTGGGGTTTGGGAAGGGGAGGGACATCAGCAGACTATAATGCTATAGAGATTACCCTCCAAAACAGCTATTTTCTCCAGGGGAACTGATCTTGATTGTCTGAAGGTCAATTATAATACAGTACGATCACCAGGTGCCACCTGGAGGTCAGCAGCCCTATGACATTATCTCCACCAGTCTATGGTCTCCTTTTCCCTTTAGTTTCATCCAGTTCCTGCTCAGCCAGATCTTGCAAAGGGGCAGCCCTGTTAATGTGTGGTAGCAAAATAAAAATTAAAAAATGCTTTCATTGTCTTTTCCTACATTTGTCTCTTTTCCACACTTTTCTCCTTCATTTTGCTCTCTTCCCGTCATGATTTGCAATCTATCTATCCACAGTTCTAATCTCTCTCCTCCCCGAAGCAGCTTACATTGTTCTCCTCTCCTCCATTTTATCATCACAACAACCCTGTGAGGTAGGTTATGTTGAGAGCGAGTGATAGGCCCAAGGTCACCCAGCAAGCTTCCATGACAGAGTGGGGATTCAAACCAGGGTTGCCCAAATCCTACTCTGACACTTTAACCACTACACAAGTTTAGCTTCCATTGCAAATAGTGGGGGGGGGGAGGGGGGTTGGGAGATAAGCTGGACCAAGATATTCCAATTCCTTTCCATTTTTGCTCGGAACTCCCATGATCATCCTGATACCGGTGGCCAATTTTGAGAGTTTTATTTTCTGGGGAGTTATGCCTGCCTCAAACGGACAGACAGATTTGTGGATCCTTTTATTATTATAAATGCCAGCCAAATGATTTGTTCTGTTATGAAATTTGGTTTGGGTCATGGTCATATGGGGGGGCAGATGGAATCTTTGTTTGGGGGGCCATGGTGGCTCTTGGCAGTCCTGTGTGGGGCTTGAAAACCATGCCAATAAATAGTAGGCTGGCAATTTTTTTTTTAGTACCAAGTGCTTACTTTGCTTGAGATTCTTGGGTGTAACCTAAACATGGGGGTTTCCTGTTTTATTCCTTCTGTAAGATTCCTGCTGTAAGATTCACTACTAACATCATCAGATAGCAATGAGAATCAGCAACATACATGGCAGCTCTTTCCAAAGTGCCTGTAGGCAGCTACTCATTGCATGCCCACTGTTTGTTCCTTCTGACAGCTTTTTGACCACTGTAATTTGGAATGTTTTTGATGTTTGTTTTTTCAAAAACATGGGGAAAACATCAACAACCTCAGATATGCAGATGATACCAGTCTAATGGCAGAAAGTGAAGAGGACCTAAAGAGCCTCTTGCTCAGAGTGAGACAGGAAAGCGCAAAAGTTGTCTTGAAACTCAACATCAAAAAAAACTAAGGTCAAGCATCCAGCCCCATCACTCCTTGACAAATAGAAGGGGAAGTCATGGAAACAGTGACAGACTTCATGTTCCTGGGATCCAAGATCACTGCAAACAGTGACTGCAGCCAAGAAATTAAAAGACACCTGCTCCTTGGGAGGAAAGCGATGGCAAACCTAGACAACATAATAAAAAGTAGAGACATCACCCTGCCAACAAAAGTCCGTATGGTCAAAGCAGTGGTATTCCCAGTTATGTCTGCTGACCGCCACCAGGCATCAGTGTTCTTAAATGAGAGCTTGGTTCCAGAGAACAATAGGGGCCAAGGATCCTGAGCTACCCACAGCCAGCCAATAAGACCTCTGGTGGGAAATTCAAACCCTCCAATGGAACTGTGAGTGTGTCTTGGGAGGGTGTATATAGTTGGCCTTCGGCCGGTTATCTTTGTCTTGTTGTGTACCGGGAAAAAACTGAGCTGTTTATCACTACTCTGTCCTGCTCCTCCATGCGTTGGACCCAGTACACAATACCAATAGTAATGTATGGCTGCGAGAGTTGGACTATAAGGAAGGCCAAGTGCCGAAGAATAGATTCTTTTGAATTATGGCGCTGGAGAAGACACTCTTGAGAGTCCCTTGGACTGCAAGGAGATCAAATCAGTCAGTCCTAAAAGAAATCAATGCTGACTGTTCCCTGGAAGGCCAGATACTGAAACTGAAGCTCCAATACTTTGGCCACCAAATGAGAAGGGAGCACTCACTGGAGAAGACCCTGATGCTGGGAAAAACTGAAGGTCAAAGAAGAAGGGGATGGCAAAGGATGAGATGGTTAGACAGTGTTATCGATGCAACAAACATGAAATTAAGCAAACTCCAGAGCACAATGGAAGACAGGAGGGCCTGGTGTGATGTGGTCCATGGGGTCGCAAAGAGTTAGACTCAACTGTGCGACTGAAAAACAACAACAACAATTTGGAATGTTTTGACCACATGGCCTTCATCTTTATCCTCAGCTGAAAAATCCACTCCTGGGTTGCCTAAGAGGGGTCCTGACAGAGTCAAGCCCTTCAAGAGTACTTGGATTTGGAAATATATTTAATGAGGGAACATGAACTAGGTGACTTTCGGTTCTCACTCCATCCCTACAGTTTGCCATTTCTATTCTTCTTCCAACTGTATGTACAGTAAAGTGAGGGTAGATGATGCCCTATATAATTAAATGCATTCTACTTCCTCCTTTTTGTTTGTCCTTTTTCAGGGAAATATTTATATGTCATCATTATGAAAGATTCTGATGTTATAATAAATTATAAATCTTCCCCATTCCATTTTATTCAAAAGCCAATGGATATAATTCTCCAAAAATATTCAGCAGCAGGTTGCTAAATTTAAACTTGGCTACAACAATCTATGTATGACCTGTCACCACCTTTTTATTTATAATCTATCTTCCACGTCTTTCCTCAGCACATTAATATCTTATTTGCAGTGGAATAGTCACTGCCAAAAAGATCTTTACTATTTAAAGAGTGTCCGTGTTGTTTGACAGTATTTCTGCTAGTGGAAAAACAAGTATATTTTTCTACTAGTACTCTAGCATCAAGCCAGAGAACTGCCTTTTTTACATTCTTGCTAAACCTTACTTTTAGGATTGATACTTGAGCACTCAGGAGAGCTGCTTCACAGTGTATGCACACAGTGGGGTTTTGTACTTTGTACTGGGCATTGCCCCAGGTCTTGTCCAGCCTCATTCACCCTTACCTAGGCCCTTTCTGCACCTGTATTTTGCCTTGTTCTCTGAGTGCATCCTGTTCTTTCATTCTGCATTCCCTCCTGCTGTCACTTTCATGTTCTGAGGCTTTCTCTTGTTTCTGCATTTGTTTTACAGGAATCTGCATTCGCTTCCAGCAGACTGTGGCCCCACAGCTACCCAACCCCTTTTGCAGCAATTCTTTGTTCTCATCCACTGTCAAATCATGAATCCTTTCTAAAATAGAATTGTTTCTGCATGTCTTTAAGTACTGCCCACTGCCCCTCCCCCATTTCCAACTCTCTCTCTCTCTTTAGGTTGACAAAAGAGGTTGTGTCTTCCTGCTCAGGCAAACTTTTAAAAAGCCAGAAAGAGCATAAGAAGGAATCAGTACATATAAAGGGCTAGGGGATTCCCTGCTCCCAAATGTGTCAGTCTTGCATGTGTGGGTCTGGATTGCCCCCCTTCCCTTTCTTTTTGCAGAATCATGGAGGGAGGGAGGGGTTGGCAGCCAGAGAGCTCAAAAAATGTGGGTTCTGCTTGTAGATGCAGAATGCCTACAGAATACACAAATAAATAAACTGGAGGGGGGGAAAACCAGTGCAGAGGGGATGCATGTGACTGCGAAGTCAACCCTTAAGGCTTGACTCCTTGGATTCTCTGGAGCAAGCTGTCAGTGTAGAAGGAGCCTTAGACTTATCTACCTGGAATTAGTATACATATTACCTTCTACTGAACTCGCTCCACAGTTTCCACTAGGCCTCATTCAACACCTTATAAGTGCACAGCTTCATAGGATATACTAACTGCCTGTGGATCTCACTTGCATATATTCTCTAGGTGACATGTAATATTGCAGAATTGAATACATGAGAAGGTTTACTGCAAAAGGGTTGACATACACAAATACATATGTTGCGGGAAATTGTAAGAATGCATGCTTATTGGTGAAAGCATGGCAACAAATATTCATAGTCCAAAGTAAATAAATGATAAAATTGGCATGACCACTAAGAATTGGAGAAATCATGATATTTTATCAATTTTTCATGAATTTCACTGATCTTTCTCATGTTATATATGTACATAGTAAGGAAGGCTCATAAGAACATAAGAGAAGCCTATGTTGGATCAGGCCAGTGGCCCATCCAATCCAACACACTGTCACACAGTAGCCAAAAACACCAGGTGCCCTCAGGAGGTCCTAGAAGCCCTCCCACTGTTGCCCCCCACATCAAGCACCAAGAATACAGAGCATCACTTGCCCCAGACTGAGAGTTCCTATCTATACTTTGTGGCTAATAGCCACTGATGGACTTCTGCTCCATATGTTTATCTAATTCCCTCTTGAAGCTGTCCATGCTTGTAGCCGCCGCCACCTCCTGTGGCAATGAATTCCACATGTTAATCACTCTTTGGGTGAAGAAGTTCTTCCTTTTTCTTATGGGGATGGGGAGTAGATTGGATTAAGTATTTAAATATTTATATTTATGTATTTGCAAGGTGCTTCTAGTCTCCAGAAATATGCTGTTAAAATCTCAGAATGCAGCTCTACATCAGCTCATTCATTTGAGCTTGGCCCTGCAGTCCTGGAAAGGCCACAGGGGGGGAAATAAGCAGAGAAGTCTTTCCAAATCACTGTGTCATACCTTGTCTGTTAGTGATCCTGTAAACATAGAAATTTAACACTGAGCAAGACCTCATAGCTGTACCACAGGATGCAAGTATCAGGTCACCAGTTCCCTCTTCCCTGAAGGTCAGGATCCTGTTTTTCAGTATTTAGTAGCAAATGTTGTATTTCATCTTCACACCATTCATTTCAGACAAGTCTCACTGCCTCCACAGTAAGTGACCTCTATTTAAACCATAGTTAAATCAGAACAGACCTTAAATGCTAATCATTTGTTATAGATACAATATGATTGATAAGCTATAGGCATACGGTACACAGGCAAGGTCATGATATTTCTTATTTTTAGCTTCTCTCCCCTTGGAGGAAGAACCATGTAAGTTGGAGGATTTAGGTCTACTTGGAGGATGGTTGGATCTACCCCATCACTATGTCTGTTTTATATTTCAGATTTTCATGGCAACATGACCACATATCTTTCTAAAACGTGGTGAGATATATTGGATTCCTTGGGAAACTATTTGCTTTCTACTGGACCAGATCAGCAGAGCTACTCAGAACGTGCTGTCTCAGGAAGATGGGTGGGTACTACACCTTCCCATCACAGTATCATATGCAGCTGGTGTGCATGGTGTGGAAGTGGACAGAGATGGAACAGTAATACAATAATCTCAGATCTATTATAGATAATACAGTCATCCCTGGGATGTTTTGTTTTCATGAGGCAGATTCCTTCCTTTATAAACTTTACCACATGCCTTTGCTGTGTTGGATTGGTGGCTTGCATCAATCTGTTTCAGAGGCTTTGCTTTGGAGACTATCTAGCTGTCTGTGCTTATGGTTCTCCTTTCAAAGTATTAGCTTCTACAAATTCCTTTAGGAAGCTTACAATGACTTATGTGATATGGAAAATCTGGAGCTTGAGTGAAAGGAAACACATTACAATGGGAAAGGTTTTTCTTAAATCCTTTACACCATGCAGTACAGATTAGCTTTTAAAACAATCAATACTTGTGGCAACAGATCTCATGTCAGCATTTGGAATGTGGTAAATTAGATCCTGTACACCTGGCCTGCCCTGACCTGTGTGGCCCAGGCTAGCCCCATTTCATCAGATCTCAGCACACATTTGCCAGCAGTCTGTTTTAAAAGGTGACAGTGCAAGTTGTGGTCCTCTCCTGTCAATATTAACAGTGGCAAATAATCCAAAATTATTTCCTCTCCAATGTACTATGCTAAGCTGTGGAACCCATGAGATTGATCCCAATAGCAGGATCTGCAGCCTCATGGTTGAAGTGATACCAGTAACTCTGCTGTTGCCTTGTCTTTTCTCCCCCCCCTTCCCCCCTTCAAAGCAGCCATTTCCTCCAGGGGAGCGGATCTCTGTCAGCTGGAGATCAGTTGTAAAAGTGGGAGATCCCCGGGCCCCACCTAGAGGCTGGCAACCCTAGGAGAGGTGGGGACTGAACCCACGAGCTCTACCTCTGAACCACAGGCTTGTGTTATACAGGGAACCCCGAAACATAACTTTAAAAAAACTGAATCTTACACTGTTCACATTAGAAGACCATTTGCATGAGAAAATAAGTGGCAGGCGACAATCTGTAATTTGGGAATGAGCCTTGAGACTCATTAAAAGAAAGTAGGTAGAGCTTCATCAGAAAGAAATTAAAAGAAATATGCATTACAAGCCTACACACATTTTGTACCAGGTTAACTGTTATGGCTTCTCCCAAAGAATCCTGGGAAGTGAGGTTTGCTCACTATGCAAAGACTTTTCCCTTAGCACATTCTGAGAGCCCCTGGTAAGAGAGAATAACTCTCAAAGGCATTTCTTCCCCCAGCTTTGCATTTACAAACACAGACACAAATCAGTCTATCCATTAGCATGTTCCTTAAGCTGCACTGCATAAAGTTCAAATTATAACATGCTTTTAGCCTGATGCATGATCCCCATATGATCAGTGGCTGGTTTCCTCAACTAAGAGCATACACAGCCAGAGAGAGAGTCAAAATATGATGACCAGACTGGGATTTTTGTAGGGAAGAAGTAACTTGCATACCATGAAAAACTGGAATGTGTGGGAAAGAGATGAATAAGTTTGGAGACCATGAATGAATTATGCAATATGGTGATAAATAATACTGAGAGAGCCAACTGATCCTAAGAAAGTCTGGCCCTGTCTTCTGGGCTGTATTTTATTTATTTATAGCCTGTATTTTATTTATTTATTTATTATTTATTATATTTATATCCCGCTTTGCCAGAGAACCGGCTCAAGGCGGCTAATGGACATTCCTGTACCACAGGTCTTTATCTTCTGTGCTGGCCTGTTCTGGTGTTATAAAGCACCTGCAATGGTATCCCTTTCTCATATTATAAATGCATGCATACATACATGTAAGTAGGTATATGCCTTAATGTACACCCTTATTTTTAAATTCCAATCATACTTGTCACATCCATGGATGAATCTTTAGAAGCATCTACATATTCTATTATGATTTTTCCACATGCCACTTAAACCTCTTTCCTGCCCTGAAACTAAGAAAGTGGGAAGCATCCTAAAAATCCCACAGTGTATATGAAAAGCTGTTTTATGTTAAGTCACACCACCTTGCCCAGTCCTGTCTGTTGTGACTAGCAGCAGCTTTCAAGCTCTTCTACTGGATATATTTTTAACTGGACATACTAAAGATTAAACTGGGTACTTTCTGCATGCTTAGCAAGTACACTGCTAAGTTTTAATGTGAATTATGACTTCTCTTTCAACAGAATTCAAGGTACTGATTAAACTCTTGGCTCAGGAGCTTTTACCAGAACAGAACCATACGCATACAGAAAGGGATGATGATTTTACATGAAGATGAAACTAGTGAGTATTGTATTAGAATACCTGTTGTCGGATAGGAATCATCATACAACAAGACAGGTGGCTAGGTTCTGTGCCCAGGTATATAAGGAACACAAAAAGCAAGGCAAATAGACCATTGCCACCCCAGCAGGAATAACGAGACAGACAACAGTCTTGGAATTAAACAAGGGCCACTTTATTAATTTACAAAACATTGCAGCAATGGGATAACCAACCCAAGCAAGCCTGGAACAGGCAAGGCAGGCGTCATTCCCTGACCTGCCTCCTTGCCCTTGTAGGGCGGGTCACCCCCAGCTCCCGTCTTGAGCCATCGATCTGGCTCATGCCCGGCAGCCTGGCAAGCTGGTTGCCACCTAGGAGCGCCTACCCCTGAAGCCTTAAAAACGTGCAGGGAGGCGCCAACCTAAGAGGTTCCCAGAGGCGATCATCATTCCCTACCCTGGGCCTTAAAAAACCCGAAGGCAGTTCCTGACGACCTCCTGTTCCCTAACGGGATATGCCATGAGGTGCTCACCAGTTCCGCTTACTTGCTTGCACAACCTGCCAAGTGACCTAATTAAGCCCTCGACCACCACCTACAACCCTTAATCCGCTGCCCTTAGTGCAAGGTAGGCGAAAACATCTCCCCCGTACGGCCAATTGTGGAAGAGGTGAAAAATTCCTACCTGGCCCCAGAGGCGACCAGCCGGTGCCTACACTAAGAACAGGGCGGGCGGGTGGGCGAGCACGTGGACCCAAGAGGCCGGGCTGGAGCAGGGCTCGGCCTTTTAACAGGCTGGCCCCGCCCCCCCAGGCTGCAGACACTGCGCGTCCTTACTGTTGCTGCCCCGCCTTCCCGCGGCGCGGCAAAGCAGCACCCGGGCGCCATCGGCGTGGCCAGGCGTCCGGGAGCCCAGTTGCCACCCCAGCAGGAATAACGAGACAGACAACAGTCTTGGAATTAAACAAGGGCCACTTTATTAATTTACAAAACATTGCAGCAATGGGATAACCAACCCAAGCAAGCCTGGAACAGGCAAGGCAGGCGTCATTCCCTGACCTGCCTCCTTGCCCTTGTAGGGCGGGTCACCCCCAGCTCCGGTCTTGAGCCATCGATCTGGCTCGTGCCCGGCAGCCTGGCAAGCTCGTTGCCACCTAGGAGCGCCTACCCCTGAAGCCTTAAAAACGTGCAGGGAGGCGCCGACCTAAGAGGTTCCCAGAGGCGATCATCATTCCCTACCCTGGGCCTTAAAAAACCCGAAGGCAGTTCCTGACGACCTCCTGTTCCCTAACGGGATATGCCATGAGGTGCTCACCAGTTCCGCTTACTTGCTTGCACAACCTGCCACAGCCAAGGCCAAGCCTCTGCTTTGGCCTTTGCTCCCCATTCAGTGACCAAGCACCGCCCGTATCCCCTGCTGCAAATCCCGTAAAAATATTTCATTGCCCTTCTCAGACAAATGCACCCCGTACGGCCTGTACAGATCGGACAATTCAACCCGTATCTCTGGGTGCTGTAGAAAAACACCCAACCCAGATTCCATGGCCTTCCGCATTTGCCTGTTGACCTTTCGCCTGGCCCGGTCAATACACCTGGGGTCGCCCAAGTTTCTCCACGCCTTGCGAGGTAGGATGGCTGACCATACAATCTGCACGCGTGGCCACCTTGCTCTTATCCTCACAAGGTCAGCCTCCGCCTGTATCACAAGGGCCTTACCCTTCATCAGCCCCAAATCATTACCCCCCAAGTGTATCACCAAGACCTGAGGCGGAAGCCCCCTGTGTTCATCGAATAGCAGGGGAAGGAGCGCCGGCCACCCCATGCCTCTCCGTCCCAGCCACTCGACCACTGCCCGGTCACTGAGGCCCAGTTGAGACCCAATGGGTGTCCTTCGGGCCTGATGCGCCGCCCAAAAGATCATGCTATGGCCGCAAACCAGAACACGCCGTCTTGTCCCACCGTCAGCCGCCTCTGAAAAAGGAACTGGATTAAGTTGGCAACGTCGTCTACCAATCCCTACTTATTCCTAAAGTCCCTGCAAATAGACCATATCGCTAACTTTTAACAAAAATTGTTTTAAACTGATTTTTTAAATGGTTTAAAAGGTTTGAACAGTAGTTCTACTTATTTCCTTTATATTTTTTATAACTTTTAAGCTTTTAGGTTACTAAGGGTTTTTTTCTGGCTCATAACCAGCTAGGATACTGTCGAGAATTTTTCTAAATTGTCTTTCATATTGATATGTACTGGTCGATGACTGTAATAATAAACTGACTCCCCTGCCAGGTAATGAGTGAGGATTGCTCATGAGCCAGTCCTTGAATAGCTTAGTACACAAAAATATTTACATTACTTAATCTGACATACTTGCAAGTAATCCAAAATTGGTTGCGGGTACTATGGCTCCTGTCCTACACCTCCATCAGCCCTATGCTTACCATTCCCCCCATCTACTGTGACCAGAAGGAATCTGATTTTGCTGCACAGCAAGCGAGGGAGAATGGATGAAGGGAGTAGCCTAACTATTTTTTTATATAGGGTCGGGGGTTCCAAGTGAAAAGTCCTCCTCTGGGATTTAACATACAGAGAAGATTAATTTTTTTCAGACTCTAACAGGCCACTGTGTCTCAAATTAGGAGTCAGCTTTAGAAAGGTATACCCTAAATGCTGGTGAATGATCCCGCTTTTACTATGTGTATGCAGGGGTGGTCTTTCCAGATCCATCCAGTAATCTTTCCTCTTGAGGCCAGTAATGCAATTCAAGCACATGGGGAATTGCTGAGGTTTCAAAATTACATCAGTTTGGGAAATTTAGCCAAAAAAGTTGTGTTATACATCAAATACCAAATTAATGAATGCAGACATCTTCACAAGGAAATAAAAATATAACCATAATTCTACTAACATCTAAGATTTAGAATATTACTAATTCATAAATATATGCACATCTGGACTGAAGTCACAGGGGTCAGCCTTTTTTTGATTGGTTATATGAACCTGTGAAGCTGCCTTACACTAAGCAGAGTTACACCATTCTCAACCCAAAACCTGAGCTCCTTTCATTAGAGATGCCAGAGTCCAGTTTGCGAGCCTGGGGAGGAGTGAGGGGAGGGGAGGCGATGGTTGGGGCATGGCTGGCTGCATGGTCAGCTGGCAGCCAGGTGGCCACAATGGCACGAATCCTGGGCCCCCCTCTTCCTGGAGAGCAGGCCTATCTGACCAGCCTGAGAAGGGAGGAGGGAAGAGGCGGGGATTTCAAACCTGGGGGATTTAAACAGAGCTTGTGCCACTCAGACCTCACCTGGTCATGACTTCTAATGCTCTTTGGGACTCTCCCCCCTCCAAGTTCTCTATTTGTTCAAACTTTGGGAGGTACCATTTTACTTTGATGGTCATAACCAATCAAATCTTAGATGACCTCACTTAACAGCACTTGCTAACTTGGGCCCCACCAATCAAGAAATTAGCTCTGAAGCTGGTTGCACCAAATCTGAATGTTAATTATGAAAAGCATATAGGATTGCCACTTTATTAGGTATTTATTATTTGGTTGACAAATCAGGCTGATGCAACTCTTGGAGTTTTAAGGGACCATGGGTGCTGTGAAACATAATGATACCAGTACTAGGATGAGCTTCTTTTTATATTTATTTACATTTTGTGTTATTGGTTTCCATTTTCTACTTTTCACTGTTAGTTTCATAAATTCATTTGTATTATTGACAAATATTGCACTTTTTAATATACAATTTATATGGTATCCATACACAGAATGGACCATTTAAGGTATCATGGTTATTTATTGATGTAGGAATAACATAGAAAATGTGTATATTTTAGTGGAAAGATCTGGAGCAAAAGAATAGAAAATGTCACAAAAGTAAAGAATCATGGGTTCTACTGATGCAAGGGAGTTACGATATCAAAACAGGGCTTCTGGATTAATATAGCAAGGCTAGGCAGTATATAGAGAACATATGGTGATCCATCCTACCCGGCCATTCTTAACTGCCATTACAAACCACTTTCAAAGGAAGTCTGAAGTAAATGGGGACTTCAGAGGACTCTCTTTTAAAACATTTTAAACTCTCTTAAAAATTATTAATTTCATTTATATCCAGTCCTACCACTAGAACTTAGAGCATGACCTATGTTTGTCAGCAGTCATAGATTTACAGAGCTACAACCTTTTAATCCCATAGAAGTCAATGGGCTTAGAAGGATGTAATTCTGTTTAGGACTGCCCTGTGAAATCAGCAAGATATTCACTAAGGTCAACTAAAGTTAATCATGACTGAGTCATATTGAAAGCAAAGGGATTTCAATTAGTTGTGAAACACCCTCGATCCATTATGACAAGGTTTCATTGGACTTGAAATCATGACTTTAGCTGGAAGGCAGCCCTGAAAGCAAACTACAGCAGATATTCTGTAACATATTACAGAGCCTATTTCATTTCCCTCCAAACTGAATTCAGTTCTTCTATTGGGTAACCAGATGCAGTAAAAGAGAGTGATCCTGTGAAAACTAGGGATGTTAGGTTATTGCTCATCACTGCTGATCAGCTCCAGAATCTCCATTTCAATTTCCCTTCCCCATCATGCAAACTGAACATTTGCTTCCATGCCATGTTTTGTTCCCTCATGCCAAGAATATTTCTCAACATTATTTAACATAAATTACATATAAATGATGTGTATATAGCATACGAGTAGCATTAAAATGAGGTAAAAATGAAATGGTATTGTGGGTGTAAAAAAATAAATGCATTGAAAACACAAGCAATGAGAATGGGTGGAAAGAAAATGCACAAACAAAACCAAAAAGAAAAGGAAAGGCGTCCATTTGTACACCCTTTGTGAAAACCTCATTGGAGTAAGAGGCATTTCAGAAGAGCCCAGGAGGCATCACCTTTGTTGTCTACAGGAACCACCCATTTGGAAACAGCTGTCTGACATTTTGGGACACACACACACACCCCGCCAAAAAAAAAAAAAAAAACACCTTTGTGATTGGCCTCAGCCCTTATAAGAGCCATTTGGTCCCACCTAATGGGAGTCATTTATTGTGGATCCCGCTACCTGTTCTTAACTGTTCCAAAAGGGCATACTGGTTCAACGAGGTTGGGTCCCCTAGCGTATAGTTTCTGATATCAATGCAGACATTACTGAATGTTAGATTATTTTTTAATCAAAAGACAAACTACAATACATCCCTTCCCAAACAGTTCTCTGCATGGTTCAAGAAGCTCTTTCTTCCAGCTCTATCCTTTGGAGCATGAGTAGTATTGTGTGTGTTGTGGAGCAGTGATGCTCAAAGATGTACATATGGAAAAGGTGCAGAGGCCTTTCCATTAGACATAATATTAGGCCTGTTGCTGTGCACAGTAATGATAGATTTCTGAGCTACTCTAATACAAATAAAGAAAAAACTGAAACACAATGAATTTCGCATTGTCAAGAACTACACCACAAGACAGCTATTACTTAAAGGCCAAACCAGACACTGTGCCTGACATTTCAAAGGGGAATGTGGACACTAACTATTTTTATGCCCATGTCAGAAGTGGTTTGGCATAGTCTTTCACACAGCACTGAGTATCATTAGTTTTCTGATTTTCTTTGCTACTGCTCTAGGTATGCACCAATTAGCTGTTATAGTCACAGACTGAGGTGGTAGAAATAAGCAATCATGCTGTGAATTGTGGGATCTGACTTTCAAGTATGGTAATAAGTGTCTTTACCATAATCTTCACAAGCTCAGGCTTTATTTTTGTAAAAACAAACAAACAAACAAGCACCCTAGCCCTCAAGTTTTGCAGAAACAGCTTGAAATTAAATAACATGGTTTGCTTAAATTCTAAACAATGTCAATAGAGGGTCTGAAGAGGTTTTCAGTGGTCTGTGGGCCTCTTGTGTTTTGAATATATTTAAGGAATATGAGTACACACAGTGGCAGTTATCATTTGTAAGATCTAAACTGACTCACCAAGAGGAGCATACCTAAATAGGTCTACTCAGAAGTAAGTCCCATTTTATTCATCACAGCTTACTCCCAGTAAAGTGTTTTTAGAACTGCAGTCTATGTATTCCAGGTTAAACAAGCCAAAGATCAATTTTATTTGCCAGTGTTAATATAGTAACTTTCCTGTGCCTTTCCACCCAAAATATTCAAATCAACACAATTAATACAACTTTCATATATAATGTTTTATAATAATATTTTGTTGTATAGTATTATTAACTAGAAAAGACCAGCTCCCGTTGAGTGAGGTGGGCACCGGCATTTGTCTGTTCCACCACCTCCTCATGACTGAACCATGAGTGTGGGGGGGGGGGCTACTCAGGGCTCAGGCCAGGAAAGATGACAAATGGGGGGCCAGTGCAGCACAGCTAGGAGGAGGACAGAGCTGCAGTGATGGATGCAGAGAGCCCTATAGGCACACTTGCGGGTTTGGCAGAGAAAGTGGGAACAGCCACAGGCTATGGTGGGAACTTCATCTGGTGAAGGGCAAGCTCATGGCCAGTGGCATTCCTGGCCTGCCAGGCCCACTTGGAGGGAGGGGCAGTTGCAGGCTATGGGGTGCATCTAGCTGGGGTGGCTTTGCCTCAGTGGATGGGACTTTGTAGCAGGTGCAAGTTGCCATGGGCCCCACCCCCCTGCATTTGTGGTCCAGGAAGATGGGGGTGGCTGATGTTTCCTGGGGGTTCTTGGGCTCCTTGGCTGCTCCACGTGGCACAGAGGGATTTTGGCTATCTTTGGTACACAAGGGGGGAGCAAGACTGAGGTCTCAGGACTGCCTCCTCGGGACAGCAGCCAGGCAGGGGCTTGGATGTAGTGGACAGGCACAGTCATGCCTCCTAAGAAGGCAGTGCAAAAGAAGGGGGGTTGGCCAAGAGGGCGCCCAAGACACAGGTGTCACTGGCTATTCATTGTTGGAGGACAAGGATGGCCCTTCCATTCAGGATCTGGTGGCATAGAAAAGAGGCCATGAAGAGGGCCAAGGCACAGAAGCGGGTGCATGGCAGCACCAACACATTGGGCATGCCTACCCAGGTCAAACAAACCAGGTTGGCACTCATGACCAGTAGTTGTGGGCTCTTTCCACCAGGGTGGTCTAGCTGGAGGAAGTGGAGGAAGAGATTGACCATCTGTCAGCAGTCAAGGGACCAGTGGTGGATGTGGTGATGAGTGGCTAGCCAGGGATTGGTGAGTATGCAGGTAAGGGGGGTAGGGGATATACCATGGTGGTGGGTGATGAGTCCACTGTGCATGTTACTGTCATGCCTGGGTCCATGGGGGTGGGGTCAGTGGTCATACCCAGGTCAGCAGTCCATGGCTTGGTTGCAGAACCCAGTGGGTCAGGTGTGGCAGGGGCCATGCCTAGGCAGGGGGTACCCAATGTGGCTGATGGCCAGGCCGTGGCTGTGGACCTCCCCTATGCTTATATGGAGAGGTCCCTCCCTCTGGGTGATCACCTTCTGCCCACCACAAAGATAAAGATTTGGAGGGGGGAGTATGTAGATGTGTTCACGCTTCTTTTCTATGATGTGGAGGTGAAGGAGGGAGCAAAAGATGTCCCCAGGAAACTCAAGAAAATTAAGTGCGGCCAGGTGGGCAAGAATTTTTCCAATTGGCTGGTAGCTTACACAATTTACATGGGTGGGGTGATATAGGTACAGCCCAAATGGGGCCAGTGCTGGTGAAATACCAGGACCTCATACAAAGGGTATATAGGGAATATGCAGGGGTGGCACGGCTGTGTTATGATGAGATGTTCTGCTCATGAGTGGCCTTGGACCCCTTACTACCATGGTGTCATGGGCCAGCTTGACCAGTCAGAACTCAGCCTGGTAGAAAACTTCTTGAGTGTCATAGAGCCTGGGCCCAGCTTTCAAGAAGCAGCTGAGGAAAGCCAGGAGCTCCATGATTCACCGCTGACAGCTGAGGCTGACTCCTCCAGACAGACTACAGGAGGGGATGATGAAGACCAGCTGGGGCAGGACAACTCATCAGATTCCACCACCACCACCACCCCAGCAGAGCAACACCGGGAATGATCTCACTGACAACTTACAGAGTGGAGGCGCAGCATGAGGCTCTTGGCTCAGCACCGGCGTTTAATTGATAGCAGTCTGGAGTGATTGCAGGATCTTGCCTTGCTTAACTCAGCTCATTATGAGAGCCTTATTTAGACCAAGCTGGCATGTCTTCCCAGCCATGGAAGCAACGAATCTCGCACCTATGAAACCAGGGACCACAACTCCTGCCCTTCTCCTTGTGATTTATGGACTGACCTTGGACTTTGTTATCTGGACTGCTTTTGGATTCTGCTTCTCAGACCTGTCTGCACCTAAAGAATTACTGACCCCTGGACTGGCTTTGACTTCACTTTTTGGACTGTTCTGTCTCTGTCTCCCTGCTCCATTGCATGTTGTGTCTGTTAGCCAGGACATGTGGGAATGGGAGCATCAGCAGTTTTGGTCACAATGCATGGGACCTGCTTTCAGAATTGCAGGCACAGCATTCCATGTGCCTCAGCGTCTAGTCATGCCAGCCACATGACCATGGAAAGGTCTTTAGACAGCGCTGGCTCTTCGGCTTGGAAACGGAGATGAGTACCACATCCCTAGAGTCATATTCAACTGGCTTTTGAGCAAGGGAAACCTTTACCTTTATCATGCAGATAGCAGACATCTTGTGGCACAGTCCCACGGCGAAGTCACATGAGGAGCTGGTAGTAAGCAGTAGGTTCAACCCCACGTTGTCTGCTGGGACTTCATTGTCTTGGGGAGGTGCATGAGGAAGCTGTGCAAGTTCAGGCACAGTTGCAGTACGTGTGGAGGCATCACTCAGCAAGTTTTTGTGGGAGGGGCATGGGGGGGAAGGCCTTCCAGAGGGGGGTCACAAAAAGGCCTCTGGGAAGGGCACTCAGCCTAATCAAGCTTGAGGTGTTAGCTGTCTTGCTGAGGGGGTACCCCGAAGGAGGAACACGGTATATCTGGAGGAGGGGTTCTGAGAGGGATTCAGAATCCCTTCTGAAGGGGAGAGAAGGCATAGCATGGTCAAGATTTTGAAATCTGTTATGGGTTTGGAACACATTGTGCAGCAAAAAATAGATATGGAGGTCCGTTAGGGTTGGGCAGCAGGACCCTTTGAGGAGTTGCCCATAACTATGTTGCACATCTCCCCGCTAGGGGTGGCACCGGGGGACTATCAGTTGATTCATCACTTGTCATACCCACACGGGAGCTCAGTGAATGATGGAATGCCAGGTGAGCTGACAACAGTGCATTACTCTTCCTTTTTTTTCTTAAACAATGTATTGAAAAGTATAACAGATAACATCAAGTAAAAATATATATTACAATACAACAGAGAGAACATATATTAACGAGAACAGTATTAAATGGTACTATGGGTGGAGAGAATCAGTATCACTCAGAATTACCTATTTTGTGTCAAATAATCTGTTATAGGAAACCATATTGCAACAAAATTGGAGTGAAAAGATTTTGAATAAATTTGAGTCAGGTTATCAGTGATTTTAGCCATTATATATTGGTCCCAAATTTTTCAGTGCCAGAGAGATAAATTGGGTGCCAGTTTGTCCTTCCAATGAACTGCTGTTGCAGCTTTAGCAGCAGATAGTAAATTGGAAATGATTTCTGTATAGGAGTGAATAATAGAGTTATTTGACCAACCATTTTAAAAAAAATTCTCCGGATTTAAAAGTGTATTATGTCTGGTGATGATTTGAATAGGTCCAAGCACTTCTTCCCAGAAGACTTTTATTTTGGGGCATTGTAACCAACAATGTTAGTATGTGCCTCATCTGCTGCATTTTTTTCCAGCATATAGCAGGTTGTAATGGATTGGTATATGACCGTTGTATCGGTGTGAGATACCAATAAGCTAGAATTTTGAGAGTTTGGAGCTTTGTTGCTACTACTGAAGAATTAAATGGAGATGAGTTCCAATTCTTAAACCATGTTTCATCTGTAACATCAGTGTTACAATCTCTGTGCCACAATCTCTGGTAGGGGAGAGGTCTGTCATTATCTAAGTTGCATAGGATTTTATACATTGTGGAAATCAAATTTCTTTTAGAGTTGTGATGGGCTTGAAGAATATATTCAAAATCAGTTAATGGTTTTGATAATAATGCAGAGAGTTTAATTTGGGAACAAAGGTGGGTAATTTGGACGTATTGAAACCAAGACATATGGGTTCCCAGTTTAGTTTCTAATGTTTATTTGTCCATAACAACCTGGTTGAGCATTAGCTCTATCAGAGTTGTGAGGTTTGCTTGATTCCATGCATCAAAAGCTGAAGCATCTTATACTGGTGGGAACCATTTTTTATTTGGAAATAAGGTAAATCTTGAAAATTCAGGTTAATTCCAGTCTTTTGGTGTCCCATATGTGTAAGGCTGCTGAGAGAAATCTATTCTGGCATATACAGAGTGGTTTATCAGAGGGTTTTTTTTACCAAATTTGATCTTGAATCCTGCATGGGTAAGTATATTCATATTGCATTGTTATCCAGGTTCATTCTCCTTTGTCAGCATGTTCACTATATTAGAGAGGTCAGTTGTATTGTAGTAAGTAGCTAGGTCTGGGAAATTCAACCCTTCCCATTTTGATTGTTGTTGTAGAGTTTGCAAGTTTATTCGATGTCTCTTATGGGCCCAGAGAAAATCAGTTAATGATTTTTGCCATGAATTCAAGTATTTTGCAGGGATATCTATTGGAATAGCATGGAAGAGAAAGATAAATGTGGGAAGTAAAAAGGATTTTACAAGATTATATCTATCCGCCCATGTAAGCCCTAAATGGTTCCAGTTTCTCATTTGGTTTATCGCATCTTGATGTATTTTAACATGATTATATTTTAATGTGTCATTCAATTCTAGTTAATCCCAAGGTAATGCAAACGTGTTGAAGTCCATTGATAGGGAAAGGATGTCTTAATAACAATGGCTGTGTGTTGATTCATGTTAATAGAGAGTAGCTTTTACTTCCCGTACAGAATTTGAATGTCTGCTAGATGGTCACACAACGGGAAGAAGAGGCTTAATCTCCAAGATCTATGATATGCTATTAAGGATCAACAAACCTACGCTATTACATTACCAACACTCATGGCATCGTGACTGCAAAACAGTCTTAACGGAAGATCAATGGTCTGCAATATGGTCATCTTCACTTACCAACACAAATGCAGCAACAACCAAACTACAAAACTTCAAAATAATGACCAAATGGTACCTGACTCCTCACAGATTAGCGCTCATCATGTCCTCCCAAACATCACTATGTTGGAAAAGATGTGGAGAAGTGGGATCATACGTCCACTGCTGGTGGGACTGTGAAATAATACATACTTTCTGGAAAGACGTAATTGCCCAAATTAGTTTAATTTCTGGTCACAACATTCCACTGAAACCAGGTCATACTTCTAAATTTATGGAATGATATCTCTATTCCTCAGTCTCGTAGAGAACTCATTCAGAGCCTGCTAACTGCTGCCAAAACAGCAATTGCACAGAAATGGAAGTCACAACAACCACCCTCAATGTCATTCTGGCTTACAAAAGTATGGAATCAATTCCTAATGGAGAAGGTAACACATAATATCTATAAAACAAATTTTTTTTCCAAGAACCACTAACTTTGTAGAGAAATTGTATTCCTTTTACAAATTCACCACCTCAAATAATATCTTGCCACAATACAGGTTCTATAGGGACTTAGTATTGATCTAAACACAACACCTGTTATCTAAACCAATGTATAGTATTATTGATAATTGTGATAATTGTATCAATTAGTCTTAAACTTTCATCAGTCTATATTTTAAACTTGAACTTATGCACTATTCACTGACTATAATGTTTGTTTTTATATGTCAATCAATTAAGGCAAAAAAACCCCCCATAAATGGACATAGTCATAAAAAACTCATACTTTGAAGGTTATTAGTAGTTCGGTATTAATTTGATTGTTAAAGTTATTCATGAAACACATTGTAACTCTTGTTTAATTATTTGTAAAGTTGACAATGGTACTTTCAATAAACATTTTCCAAAAAAAAATAGGGAGTAGCTTTGATTTTGTTTATTTTCAGACCAGAGACGTGACTAAAGGTTTCCAAGGTGGATTGCAATGATGGCAAGAGAAATGATAAAAGATCATCTGCAAATAAAGTAAGTTTGTATTCCATATTTCGTATATGTATCCCTTTTATGAAATGTGTTCTCCTAATTTGTGTAGCTAATGATTCTATTGACAGTGCAAAAAGCATGGGAGAAAGTGGGAAGCCTTGACACATGCCCAGGCTTAAAGGAATCTGAATTAATGTTATTTTTAGAAAAGCTGATTATTTTTCACAAATTGCACTTATGGCTGTCAAAAAAATTGGTACCAAATCCCATGTTTATTAATAAAGATTTTAAAAAGGAAATTTCTAACTAATCAAAAGCTTTTTCTATGTCCAGAGAAAGTAAAACTGACTGATGGTTCTTGATTTTGCAAAAGTTAATAACACTGAGTACTTTATTTGTGTTGCCTGACATAAATCCTACTTGATCTTTTGAGGCTACTCTTTCTTTGACCATGCAGTGATGATGGTAGTGCACTATGGAATGTGCACCTTGATAGGAAAATGTGACATCAAGTCCATGTGACATCAAGTCCACTTTCCATTTATTACTGAACCACCCCAGCAACTTTGATTTGTTGGGCTTTGCTTTTGGTGGCCATATTTACATTGACATGGCATTGCCCATGAGTTGTTCCATATCTTGTGCTGCATTTGAGAAGCTTCATTCTTTTTTGGAGTGGGCCTTTGCACAACGAACAGGTACTGATAGGGTCACACACTATCTACATGATTTTCTGTTTGCAAGGGGAGCAAGGTCTAATAAATATCAGAGATACATGGATATTTTTCAGAGCCTGGTGACAGAGTTGGGTGTCCCATTGGTAGATGAGAAGATGGAAGGACCAACTGCCAGTCTATCATATTTGGGCATTTTCATTGATTCAGAGAGGGAGCTTTGCACATTACCTGAGGATAAAATGGCTGAGCTAGAGCAGGCTACATGTGGAGAAGCCTTACACTTCGGGAGGGGCAAGTGTTGCTCAGGCATCTAAATTTTGCATGCAGGGTAGTTCCCCAAGGAAGGTGTTTACGCAGAGGATTTGCGATTGCCTTAAGGGAGTTTCCAACCCTTGCCATCGGATTCAAGTTTCGGGGGTGGGATCAAGGCTGTGCATGTGGCTGGAGTTCCTGAGGGGGTACAATGGCATATCTTTTTGGCACAGCTCCATGCTTCTGGATGCCTCCCTGCAGATCTCCTTGGATGCCTCTGGCAGTCTGGAGTTCAGAGACTTATTCCAAGGTAGCCCATGAGTGCAGCACTGGCCACATGACTGGGTGAAGTTTCGTCTCACCAGCAATTTGACCTTTCTTTTCTTTCTTTTTTTTGTATTGGTTTTTTATCAACAAAACATTATAACAAAAGCAATATCTTAACATATTACAACATAGCAGGTATAAAGTATATCAAAGTGCAGTGTATAGATGCTGCTAATACAAAAAACGTAAAAGGTAAAACTTAACTTTGGTTCAGTTACGTCGAGCGTTAGACGATTACATACTGTGTAGAATATCATAATATTTACTTGGAACATTGAACTTACTATGAAGGTCATTACCAAAAATATACTCTAAAAATGGGAACCGTCGAATTTAAACATTGCAGTTATCAGCATTATACTGAAAAGAAGATACCTTCTCTGAGATCTTGTCCATTGAGAAGTACTCCCATATTTTAGCAAACCATTGTGATAGCAGTAACAGCTGAGAGCTTTTCCAACTGAGCACGATAACTGTCTTAGCTGCCATGAAAAGAATGGAGGCTAATTTGACCTTTCTGGAATTCTTTCTGATGGTTGTAGCAGTTCATTTATGGCACCTCCAGCTGCAGAACAAGGTAATCAAGTTCTGATATGACAATCAAGCCATGTGCACATGGTCAGTCGGCTGACTTCGCAGACTCCCACAGTTATGCAGCTGGTCAAAGTTTTCGTTTTTCAGTGTTTATGGTTCAATATTTTGTTTGTGGCAGAACATGAACTGGGCATTCACAACAACATTTGCCAATGTGTTATCTCACTTCCAGGAGGACTGGTTCAGGGAGTTAGCTCTGGAGGCTTTGGCAGAGCAAGATCAGGTGGATAGTCAAGGTGTCACTAGTGCCAGGTATGAAGGCAACTTACAGGGGGCACCTAGAGGTTTTCCACAGGTTTTGGCAAAGCCCTGGTCTCAGCCAGCTGTGGCTGGTTCCAGTTGAACATTTGCTCCAGTTTGTGGTGGCTCAGGAGGAGGAACCAGGTTGTCAGGACTATCAAAGGTAATCTCAGCCTTTCAATCAAAGGCCCAGGGGCTGGAGGAGAACACGAAGGAGTTCAGGTTATGGCACATGTTGGGGGGCTGGTCTAGGAGGCACGTCCAGCACCTCACACAAGGCTGCCTTTCATGCCTGAGATTGTTGGGACTTTGTTTAGTTTATTTGGGGATATATGTTCATCTCTGGAAAGACGAGTTTGGTGTAGTGGTTAGGAGCACGGACTCTAATCTGGGAGAACTGGGTTTGATTCCCCACTCCTTCACATGTAGCTGATGGCATGACCTTGGGTCAGTCACAGTTCTTTCAGAACTGTTCTGGAAAGAACAGTTCTCGAAAAGAGCTCTTGCAGTCCCACCTACCTCACAGGGTGCCTGTTGTGGGGAAGGGAAGGGAAGGGAAGGGAAAGGACTCCTTCAAGTAGTGAAGGGCGGAGTATAAATCCAATCTCTTCTTCTTTTCTGTTGCAGTGGCAGGTTGAATTATTCCACGTGGCCACGTTGGTAGTCTTCTTAGGGGTATTTAGAATAAATGAATTGTTAGGTCATGCTGAGATGCAAGGAACAGGGCTTTACTTGTATATGATGTGGGTTTGGAGGGTGATGTGGTCACCTTAAGGGTGCAGCAGTCCAAAAGTGAACAGAAGGTGTCTGGCAAATAGTAACACTTTATCAGAGTGCAGAGGAGGATTTGTGCTCAGTGCTGGCACTGACACAGTGGCTGCAGACAATGGGGCAGAGGGCTGGTCTGCTGCTCCAGCATGAGAGTGGCCATCCCTTAACTAAATATCAATTCTGGTCCATTACTCACCAGGCGTTGGGTGCAGCTGGCCCGTCAGACATAACTATGGCACTGACTCTTTTCACATTGGGCAGGAATGGGGTTCAGCCCATCTGAAGTTCAGCGTTTGGGCCACTTATGCACGTGGGTGTTGATGGCTAAGGGTTCATTTCTTTGCAGGAGGTGGCACAAGAACAGCCACCACCATCAGGCATTCAATCATATATGGTGAAGTAGGAGGACCGGCTGCTCCAGCACTGGTACCCAGCTAGGCATCGAAGACTGTGCTTCTGTTGAATAGCTGGCCCAAGGGGTTCACCTGTCTGCTGCTGAGACAGACATTTTCTTAGCTGATCTGCAAGTTAGCCTGTGCAACCTGTTGGCGTGCAGATGGGGGGGAGGGGAAATAAGCCAAGGCTAACCCCTCTGTGGCAGGAAAGGCACAGGTTGAGAGGATTTCAAGTTGGTAAGCATCCCGAGATATCAGCGATAGGAGGATCCTCAAATTGGGTGCTTATTGGCTTGGCAGTCTGGGTGGCTCAGTAGGGGCTTCTTCAGGGTTGGGGGGGACTATGGCTTAAGGCTTAGCTGTTGTGGGTGGGACTATGCCCCTCCATCCCCTCTATGCACTCATGTGTGGGCCATGAGGAGAAAGGTTTGGAAAGATTCCAGACTTAGCTGTGAGCTGGGGTGGTTTTGCCCTGTTAGGAAGCTTTGCTTTGCAAGTCAGATGGAACCTGTGCTTTAATGTGTTAACTAAGTTATGTAGATCAGCTTGTTGTAAATCAAGTACCCAGTTTAACCCATGACCTGTGTCATGTTTCATCCAAGGAGTGGACGGGCAACATCTTCCTAGTTTCCATATCAAATCTATTAGCAATGGTTAAATTAGGGATGGCACATTAACAGCGCAATCCCAAGCTGAGTTACACCCTTCTGACCCAAAGCAAGCTTTGCACTTTGCTTCCTCACCTGGGCATGAAATGGACAAAATGGTGCATTGCACTGAGTGACCCAGCTCACCTAGGTTGGACTGACATGTTAGCAAGCCATACTTATCCTGCTCTACCTTTTGCTCTGCTCAGGCCTAACACGTTCAAGTCAGTGTGGGGAAGTAATCTACAATTTGGGGAGAGTCTGGATTCAAACTAAGGATGTGCAAAAAAAAAATCGGCCCGATTCAGATTCGGCCGAATTGGGCCGAATGTGATTCACCCAGCTGAATGACCCCTGAATGCCACTTTCGGCAATGCAAGCTGATTATGGTGGCATTTGGCTGGCCGAATCACATTTGGCTTGTGGGGAGGCATTTAAATGTCTCCCCATGGCTTATCCGACTTACCCGATGAAGCAGGTAAGCCAGAGAAGCCCAGCAGAGCCCCCCCCCATCTTTTCTAGCTCACCCACCGAGGCAGTCGAGCCAGGAAGGACCCGGAAGGCTGCTGGGAGGCATTTAAATGCATGCCTGTGGCTTCTCCGGCTAAAGCAGGCGAGCCGGAGAAGACTGGCAGAGGGGGCCTCCCCCTGCCTTTCCTAGCTTGCCCGCCAAGGCAGGTGAGCCAGAAAGGACCCGGAAGGGTGTGGGGAGGCATTTAAATGCCTCCCAGTTGCTTCCCCAGCCCATCCCTTGAGGCGGGTGAGCCAAGAAAGGCCCAGGAAGGTGTGGGGAGGCATTTAAATGCCTTCCCCTGCCTTCCCCTTGACCAGCAAAGGGATTCCCCAAATGGATGCCGAATACATGGCATCCATTCAGGGAATCCCTGTTTGGCACATGGGGCACTGGGTATCTCAAAAGCAGCAGACTTTTAGCAGTAGCTGCTGCAGTGTTGCCACTGGTCTTGCATAAAGAATAGTAGAGATGATCTGACTATACCAGAAGTGTTGTCACCATGCAAATGCAATGCCCACTCTCACAGTAGCAAGGAACAGCTGCTCTCCTGCTGCACATCATCACTTCCTAAGAATAGCAAAAGGCTTTAGCCAAATCCATAGGCTGACTGAAGTGTGCTCCTGTCATTCAGGGCCTGCCTCAGTAAACTTGAGCTATGCAAAAAATTTTGGTCCATGATTACCTTTTCTTTAGAGACAGTCATTGCTGCAGAACAATACTATATCAGCAAAAACAATAAACATCTGCAGAGCGGCAGCTCTGTGCTTTATCAGCATCATGAATTGCCTCTTATTCCATGGGAAGTCTGCTTTAAAAAAATCTTCATTTCTGATTTTTTTTCAGTTAAAAAATCTCCTAAGGCACACCATCTCACTCAGTATGCATTCTTGGTCCAAAATCTGACTTTTAGCCATATTTCACTGTCATCTTCAGCTGATGTTATGTCTAGATGCCATCAGCACAGACACGATACTGTGGGGCTTCAACAGGGATGGCACGCCGTGAGCTCAGTCACATCATCATTTGCAAAAGCGAACTTGATAGTCCCATGCTAATCATTTGAGGAGCAAAATGGGGCAGCCCATAGTCAAGGTAGTGGTATCTGCATAGCTAAGTGATTCCCAGATATGCAAGGAAATATAGTTTTGTCAGTTTAAAAAATAAAAGAACCCATCCAATGGTTTGACAATCAAAGTCTTGCTCTCAAGGAGCCACAGAAGATTGAGTGTCTTTAAGTGGAGGAAGAAGACAGGAGGGACAAGGGGCAATGAACCTCTTAATATAATATCCTGGATAGAGAGATTAGGTTGAAGAAATGCACATACATTGATTGGGTCAGGTGGTATAGACTAGAGCTTCTCTGCCTAGTATTGGGCCGAGGACAGACTGGCAGTCTGGCCCGCTCTGCCTCCGCTTTAAAAGCGGAGGCAGAGTGGCCATTCAGACTGCCACATCTGCCCGGAGGAGGCAGCCCAGACACAACGCGTCTGGCGCCGCACTCCTCCCGTAGCAGCCGGGCACCACTTAAAAGTGGTGTCCTGGCTGCTGCGGCACACGTTCCACTCGCTTCTGGCGGGTGTGAACACGTGCCAGCTGGGGAAGACACGCAGCGTTCGCACCACGCCGCTGGAAGCCGCCTGCAGTCTGGACGCTGCGGGTGGCTTTCTTGCGGCGGCGTGCAAATGTTGCACGGTGGGGGCAATTCCCCTTGCCTCGTTCTGCGGCAGATTGCCAGTCTGTCCTCGGGCTTGGTTTGATTACAGTGATGTCACAAAGAGACTGGTCAGTCTCAAACAAAATATCTGACTGCTGGACATAATTTTGGAAACTTCAACATTGTCAGTTAATTGCCTTATGCCACATCTATTTTAGCATCTATTCTAGCATTAAAGGCATCAAAGATTTCTGAATGATACTTTGCTGATGCAAGACATTTTGAAGACTTTTATTAGGACTGCAAATTTGGACTGAATCCTCATATGAATCCTTCCTGACAAATTTCAAGTCAAATGTAGAAAGTATCCCCATTTTACATGCAATTAAAGACACATTTCTGGTTCTAACATGGCTCAGTAGTAGACTATCTGTTTTGCATGCAGAATTTCCCAGATTCAGTTCCTGACATTTCTACTAAGAATCAGATTGTAGGTGACATGGAAGACCTCTGCCCCAAAACTTGGAGAGCCTCTGCCAATCAGAGCAGACAACAACAACCTTGCTAGACCAGTAGTCTGACTCAGTAATCTGCTTCAGCTGGCATAGGGTGTGTTTAGATGGCGTGCTGGGGCCACTTTAAATCGCTGTGCTTTGATGTGCGGTTTTTTTACTCCAGACAATCGCGATCACACGAGAGTGTATGTCGGGTTTTTTGTTTGTTTGTTTGTTTCTAAGTTTGAGCATGTGCATAATTGCTCATCTGGAGATTTAAAAAACTACACCCTTGTGCTTGCGCAAGAGCAGTAGAGCAAATCCTGTCACAGTTCCACAAGCACTATGATTTCACCGCCGTGACAGAACACGTTCCTTTGAACTTTTCACCTGAAACTGGCCTCCTTGGGATCCCAAACTCAAAACTACTGGCAATTTCATTTAAAAAAAAAAAGACATGGGAGCGCAGCAGCGCTTATGCGCATATCGCCGACACAAAAATAAAAATGGCGGTCAAAAAGCAGAAGCCTCTGGCTTCCGCGGCGGGTGTGTGTGTTAAAGACTCAGAAGTGGCTCGACGATGGTGGAGCGATCACACAGCAGAAACTGCATTTTCAACCAGGAGAGCTGAGACTTGGGACCTGGTATCAAAATACTATGGTTTGCTCCAGAATTTGCTCCAGAAAGCAATGGCTGGGGACAGGAGGCAGCTGATGCTGTCTGAACGTGCACATTTGATCCAGTTTTGAAGAGTGTCGAAGCTGGATCAAACAGCACATCTGAACACACCCATAGAATGGTGCAAGCTTTCACGGTTCAGACTCTTTTGATGAATAATTCTAGTAAGCCTGAGATCTTAGATGCTCCAAGGACATTAAAATACATTCAATTAGAAGTATGAAGAAAGGCCAGCATTATTACAACGTGAAAAACATTAGGCATTTTTGTTTTTAAGCAAAAGGTAGTTTTACTACAGGATTTCCAGTATTCCCAGGGAAGTTGTTCTTCTGAACAGGTTACAAGTCACCTCTGAATTCTTGATAGTACATTTCTTATCTTCTGGGTTTTATACCAAATATTAAGAACATAAAAACATAACTAGAGCTTGCTGGATCAGACCAGTGGTCCATCTAGTCCAGCATGTTGTTTCACACAGAGGCCAAACATTTGCCCTGTAGGGCCAACAAACAGGACACAGAGGCCAAGACTCTCTCCTCCTGCTGCCTCACAAGACTGATATTCAGAGATCTGCTCCATCTGTATATGAAGGCTCTCTTAACATACCATGAATGAAGCTCCCAGCTTTTTGTTGTTGTTGTTGTTGTTAAGTGACCAGTGTGTGGGACCACAATTCAGATCAGGGTAATAGGATGAGTGGAGGGTCCCCATTCTCTTTTCCCATCCTGAAACAGCCCCAGGAGTTGTTGCATGTATGTGTACTAATGGATTTGAATTGTTCCTGTATATACCTTGAATTAAGTTCCAACCAGAGAATTCCATGAGCATTTCTGGTGACCAGGGCCAAGGTAGACATGCAGGGGACATAAGAACTTTGTAATGTGAAGGTCAGAAAAATACCCTGGGTGGAAGGTGGGAAAGTTGTTTGTTCCATCTGCCAACCACCATCACCACACCCCAATAGCAGAACAGTTCAACCAACAACCTCACACTTCACATTTTGCTCATTCTAGACCTGTAAAACCTATGTGACAATCTCATAGTTCTGCAATCAAAATGCATCAAGCCCTGGTGGGCCATTGTACATTGTGGATTTAAGGTGGTGTGTCACAGTTTATGTTGGTGAAGCTGATGCAAGTATGCTTGCAAAACAGTTTGATCAGTATAACTTTAGCAACCTTGCTAAACCACAGCACATTCAGAAAGGCGATTTTGGAAACATATTTACATATTTTTATGTTGGGATCTAATGATACATCCAGACAAATAGTCTACATTTAGAAACATTTTTCTAAAAATGGGTACCTCATATTAAGCAGCCTAGCCAAGGATCTACTTTATCTTTCATAGTTATCTTTCATGGTACTGATTCAGATGCATCCTAAACCTGGCAATTGGTGGGTTTAGAACATAACCATGTGACTCTGAATCTAAAGGGAGGCAAGCAGCCTCTCCCCAATAGAATAGCATTAATGCATTCATATATAGAGTCTCCAGTGACATATACACAGTCTCACAAGCACAATCTTCAAATACAAAACCCTAAAATACATAAACAATACCTTCAGTTTTGTCTCTCAATACAGCCAAAAGTTGTGTTGACCTGTACTAATAATTTTACCATAATAAAACACAATTATGGATAAAATAATGAAACACAGTAACTTCCTAAATTTATTTGCAGAGATTCTCTGTTGCAAGAATCCTTAACAGCAAGCACAAAGCCAATTCCAGAGGCATAAGGAAATATTACCTGTTCTCCAAGTGGCAAAAAGTGGTGTCTATGGAAATAGAACTTACTGGCAGGCCATTCTAACAAGAAGCACTTCTCACTCCTAGCTCAGGAACAAATGAGATCATGGAAGACCTTTTCTTAGATTTTCCCAGTATTTGAAAAAAATAAAAAACCATTGTGCAGAGATTCAGACTGGAGCCATTAGAGGGAACTTAATTCTTCCTGACCATATGCTTTCACCAAACAAAACTATCAGCATGCCGTTATTATTAAAGGACTGAATACAAGCTCCTTCTCCCTGTTTGGCTTGTTTGTTATCCAGGGCTACTAGCAGCATGGGTAAGGGATGTCAGGTCACTGTCTACAGGCAAAACCTGCCTTCTCTATTGGGGCCTGCCCCATAGCCAGATTTTTTTTTTGTTTGAGGGCATTTAAATTTTTAAGGGGGCAGTTAATTAATTTACAGTTAATTAAAGTAATTTGAATGCCTGTCTCTGAAGGGAGAGGCTCCAAGCCTGTTTCTAGCCCTTCCTTCCAAAGGACAGGGCAGCAAGCATGTCAGTTCCTAGGATAAAAAAAGCTCAGAGGGCATTTAAATGTCTTTTGAGTTCCCTTCCACAGGGCAAGAAAGCTTAGAAGGGCACTCAAGAGTGGCACCTTCAATATAGCTCCAACAAGCTCCCTTTCTGTTAGCCCAGTCCTGCTGTATAGCACCTAGGTCATGGTGAGTCTTTCAATAGCATTCCCATAAGCCTTTGGGAGATGTATTGACAGTGCCACTCTTGAGTGCCCTTCTAAACTTTCTTGCCCTGTGGAAGGGAACTCAACAGGCATTTAAATGCTTTCTGAGCTATCTTTTCCTAGGTCCCATGATTCCCCCCCGCCCCAATTCCGCAGTGCGGGAGAGAAGGAAGTCTCCCTAGTGCCACCACCTGTGGGAGTCTCTCCTCAAACATAAAGTTTCTACACACAACCCCCCCCCCCCACTCTTCCAAAAAAATAAGGTTTCTGGCATGGCTATTTGTGGGGCAGGGCTTTTAATTAAGGGGCAAGGTCCCCAAATCCCTCACTGGGAAGAATTGTTTGTGAATTTTCCAGCATTGCATCTTGTTTGGCTTTCAGAGTAACAGTCAGCCAAATGAATTGCTTCCCAGGTCTTTATTGTGATGAACATTTTAAAACTTCTGTGACATTTTGAAAATTGCATAATGTTTTTGATCTATCAATACATCATATTTGAACTCCATAACAACACCAATGTAAGATTATAGCAAACTCCTACAATGGAACAATATCTCATCTGACTGAGATCAAACGCATCCCACTTTTTAAACAGTGCTTAATTATCAGAGTCACCTGACTGGCTGTCATGCCATTTTGATAATATTCAGCTTGGTAATGTTCTACCCCTGACTAATTAAGTTTCTTCCAAGAGAACTTCACTGAGAACACACTGTAATTATAATGTGTACATTTTATTTAAACCAGTTGTACAAACTGGCAATTCCTATTAATGGCAATAGTAGAGCGGGGAGCATGGTAGGGAAAACAAAAGAACTGCAACAGGTATTGAAAATGTAAAAGTATCTGCTTCCCTGATGAAGTAAGCTTCTCTTTTAAAGGACTGGATGAAAAGACTTTAAAATCATTAAATAATTAAGCAAAGAAAAGATGCATACTCACCTGTTCAGTGTTGACTTTAAGCAGCCTTTGATTTGTTTATCTGCATCTTCCTGGAGTTTGGTATCTTCCACCAGTGCCGTTTCCTTTTTATGACAGATCAAAATGTAATTGTGGTGGTTGTAGTTTGCCCAAAATATCCCTGCAGATGTCTCATAACGTATACAAAATTCAACTTTAGCGCCATCCCTTTGATAAGGAGGAACCAATGAAATCTTGAACAAGAACTGGTCAGTCTCACCATCACAAGAATTAGGCACATATTCTGCTAATATGTCATAATAAGTCAGCCAGTTGTCCAAAGACATCCTAACGTAGATCAGCTTTTCAAAGGAGACATTTAGAACACGAATAATGCCCTTCATACATGTTATCCCCGGTAGAAACTCTATGGACTCTAGCCATACTTTCTGTGCACGCACTTTTTGCAAAAGCTCTTCTTGTGTGGTGGGTACTGTAAACAGTGGAGTTAAATAGAATTCCTCCACAGGCACAACTTCATCTTCTAAGTCATCATTTGGTAATGTAGTTGGGACTTCCCAGGTATCAAACTCCTTAACAGATACAAGGTCAAAACCAAATGCATCAGCAAATGAAACTTTTCTTGCAATAGTAGACGGAGCTTCTGGCTCCGTTTCTTCAGAAGAATCTGAATTCCGTCTTCGGGGGCTAGGTGAGAAACGAGCCTCAAGTGTACTTTTAACATCTTCATCTTCTGAGAGAGAATCATTTAAAGTTGGAACTTCTAATAAGTTCTCCTTACTAATATGACCAGGTTCTTCAAAAGACTCCATTGGGTTCTCTGATATAAACTGAAAGAGACCTGTCTGAGTAGTGGCAGCTGATACTTGAGACCCTGTGACTTGAAACAAGGATTAATATTACAGTTGACATGGCAAAAAGGACTCTGGTCTATTAATAGGAGCAATGGCCTGTTAAATATGTTCTCCAATAGCCTCCAATCTCATAGCAGTGCTGTGAAAACTTCCAGTTTGGAGGTAATGTCTACTTTCAGCATTCCAGTAATGTAAAACTCTGAACCTTGGTAATCATTACAGGAAGAAACAGTAGACATTCACAATATAGCAAGCCTGCATTTGGTAAATAGAAAACACATTACAAATGTAAAACCATAGATTATTACATAGGGATGTTATCTTGTTAGTGATTTATATATTGCATGAGATTTCTATGTAGCTGTGTTAAAATGCAATGAACATAAAATAGCTGTGTGGGGTGGGACCATGGCTTAGTGGTAGAAAATCTATTTTGCATGCAGACAGTCCCAGTTTCAACTCCCAATCCTGGTGGTTTGAAAGACCTTTACCTGAGATCCTGGTGGGCTGCTGCCAATCACAATATGCAATCCTGACATTGAAAGTTGAATGGTTTGACTGTAAAATGCAGAATCATGAGTTCATGCAACAATTTGACCCACTCTTAATAAAGATATGTCTTTGTATTTACAGCAGAGAGCCAATATCCATGGTTTAACCATATTAAATAATATAACTTTACAATTCTCAGTTGAACACCAGTAGCTGGCACAAAAAGGATGAAAATGACTTGGACCAAGAGGAATGACAGGCTACAGGGGAAGGAGGGGGTGGGAAGAGATGCAGGATTTTCATAGAGGTTCTTTCCTGTCCTTCAGCCTGTTAGTTATAATCAATTCTATTAGAAATGTATGCTACAAGACATCAAGGTGTTCCAAGCACTGCACAAGTCATGTTCAGGTGAGCACCTACAACATCCTTTCTCCACCTGTTTCTATGGCAGACAATGGAATGTGTGCCAGTGCGACAGGATAGCTTTCAGTATCCAATAGACTTAAACATTTCTATGTACAGATTGCCCTGGAGTTGGCTTCACAATGCTCATGTACTGCCCGTAGCTTTGAGGGACTGCCTGCTCAACAGCCTGTAAGCCCAGCATTAGGTATGGTGCCATTGAAACATCATTTTATGAAAGTTTTCCCTCAATGAACACTGGTCAAGACCTTGACAATACTATTCCACATTCAGGCCAATTATTTTTATAGAATAATAGTCCTAGTATCCCTCTTACATTTTCAGATATAACTTTAACAACTAAAAATATAATTTCTCCACTAAACTTCCAAACATTTCAACCTTTCAAATTTTGTTTTGTGTATGCTTATGAAAAAGAGTCAACAACTAGACGAACCACAGTGAGCAAACATGCAAAGAAATATAGGAAATATGGCTGTGAAAGAAGCTAAAAAAAAGACTTGGTTTCAAGATTTATTTTACACGTTTCAAATAAACAAATCTCTTCTTCAGAGTTTTCAAGAAGTTTAAAGCAGTAAGGAGCAATAGGGTATAACCCCAAGGTGAAGTATTGGTAAAATATTATTAAAAACTACTACTAGAGTTGGTACCTTATTGTTAACATTCCAACATACAAAAATAGCTACAAAGGTATATTCCAATAGAAGGTTAGTATTATGTATCATGCTATTGTATTTTGTTGGAATAGTATTTCAGAATCTTATGTTAGCACAATTGGGAGTGGGTCTCTTTAAACTGCTGGATTTACTGTCCTAACAGCCAAAATAAATTAAGACTTAACTTGTGTAATGTAACCAATATATTCCATTGACTCAGTAACAATTTTACCAACCTTAGAAATTTTTTGAACTGTTGGTCTCTGTCAGAAATTGGATTGGTGCCTTATTGTGTGTTACCAGGGCTATTTTTGGGCAGGAATGCACAGGAACAGAGTTCCAGCTCGCTCCTGAATTGGCCACGCCTACAACCAAAACCTCTGGCATGCGTGGCTACAGAGCATGCTGCCCTCCCCACATTACACACAAGAGGGAAAGGCAGCATGTTAAAATGCCCTTTCCCTCTGGGGAGCCCCTCCAGATTTCCTTGTCAATTTCACTCCCTGCCAGTCAGCTGAGAGTGAAATTGACAAGGAAAAGCCTCTCTCTGCCTTCCCTTCTCTAGCTGACATGTGGCAGCTGGAAAGGGGAAGGCAGGGAACCCAGGCACGTTGAAAATGCCTTTCTTTCCCTCCCTTATCTGGGGCTCAGGGAAGAAGGGGGCATGTGTGCATGCCTGCCTGTCTGCCTGCCTTTCCCCAGCCTGTCCACCGTGACAGGCAGGCTGGGAGAAGAGGGCAGGCATGCAGACATGCTGGGTTCCCCTCCTGATTTTCTCCAGGTGTGAGAAGATCAGGAGAGGAACCCAGGCACTTTGAAAATGCCTTTATTTCCCTCCCTGATCTGGGGGAGGGAGAGAAAGGCATTTACCCATGCCCCCCCCACACTTCCCCGAGTCTCTCTGCAAAAGCGGAGAAACTCAGGGAAGGAATGGGGCATGTTTGCATGGCTGCCCTCGGTCTCCCCAGCCTGTGTGCCTTGGCGGGCTGGCTGGCTGGCTGGCTGGCTGGGGTGACCAAGGGCATCCAGGCAAACATGCCTGCTTCCCTTCTCAATCTTTCAGAGGGGGAGTAGGAGACTAGAAAGGTGATGCTGAAGTTCCGGAGATCTTTCCTGATCTTTCGGGGGGGGGGGGTAGGAGACGAAAGGTGATCTTTCAGATCCCAGGCACTTCAGCAGCACCTTTCCCCAGCCATCTGGTTCAGGGGGGGTAGACTAGAAAGGCAATGCTAAAGTGGGGTGGAGAAGCTCAGCGGGGGAAAGAGGCAAGCTTCCATGCCTGCCCTGTGCTTTCCCAGCCCCCCACCTAATATGCTAATGAGCTGTGCTGTCAGGGGTGTGGCCTATTATGCTAATGAGTTCCTGCTGGGCTTTTTCTACAAAAAAAGGCCCTGTGTGTTACTGTGTGTCTTTCCACGAATGAAGTTGGTGAGTGTTTTATAACTTGTATTGGAATATACCGTTCAAGCTATTTTTGTATGTTGGAATGCTAACAATAAGGTACAGACTCTAGTAGTAGTTTTTAATGATATTTTACAGATACCCCACCTTGGGGTTATAGTCTACTGCTCCTAACTGCTTTAAACTTCTTAAAAACGCTGAAGAAAAGTTGTTTTTATTCAAAACGAGTGAAATTAAATCTGGAAACCTCATCTTGGAATTCATACTTTGGAATCTGGACTGGGACCAGATCTATTTGAGAGTCTCATAACCCTTGCAGAATTAGAACATTTCAATTGTTTACTTGCTGTCTACTTGCAAGTAATTGGCTTACTTTTTGTAAACATTTGGATGACTGTTACTTTACTTCTTTATTGTGATTATTTAGAATAGGTTTTGTATTAGACGAATAGTTAAGAAATAATCACATTTATTTACAAAAAATTGTTGTTTTTTGTGCTTTCTTTCACAGTCATATTTCCTATATTTCTATGAAGAAGAGTCTTCATAATATTCCATATCTAAAAATAAGAAGTGGGGGGAATTTTAGTAAGAACTTTCCAAAGAGACATAGCTTACCTAAAGCTTATACAATTTTATCCTTCAGTATCATTACAATAGTCCCCCATCTCTTAGAGGCTTAGAACATAGAACATTTAAAAGGCAAAAGATTTGGACCCAGAAAAGCTTTAAACATAGAACACACTCATACAGATGAAACTGTCTTACAGTGACTCAGACCATTGGTTTATCAAGGTTAATATTGCTTACTCTAACTGGTGGTGGCGGCTCTCCAAAGTCTCAGCTAAAAGTCTTTCATGTCACCTACTATCTGGCCCTTTAACTGGAGATACCAAGGACTGAATGTGGGATCTTCTGCACAGTGAGAAGCTATTAAAGGTATAGGATAAGCATCAGCTGTACAATAAAATAATACTTCACATGTCATTCCTACTTTTAAAACAGGATTCAGTCCTATACAACCAAGTCAACAAATTGTCTTCAAGCATTTTGAGTTCTGCACCTTCAATCAAGACAATGTAGTTTCAAAAACATGGGAAGCCATTTATTCTTTCCTTTGTTGCTACAGGAGCAACTGCAGATTGTTACAGACACATCACTCCCTTATTTTTGGGGAGCAAAATGTCATGGAGCAATGCTACAAGATATGCAGTGTGTTAGATCTTTTGCCCACCTCCCACTCCTGCTACATAAGAATACAAAAACAAACCCCAGAATAACTGGCAGTTCAAAAGGGTTCCCACTGTATATTTGGATCTTGATTATTACATTTCTGACTGCACATCCAAACATGTCCTGTCCTTTTAATGAAGGCTTAATGCATGGAATAGTAGCTCTTATAGCCCAGACTAGCCTGATTTCATCAGGCCTTGGAAGCTAAGCAGAGTCAGTACTTGGATGGGAGACCATCAAGGAAGACTGGGGCTGCTATGGAGAGACAACCCACCTCTGCTCATCTCTTGCCTACAAAATGCTGTGAGGTAGAACTTCATGGGGTTGCCACGATTATATTGGAGCTTGACAACGCACTTTACTTACTTAATATGTACAAATGGACAGTTGATGTTTTTAATGGCCTGGAGGTAAATAACATCCCTAGTAAATAAGATTCCTCTATAAAAACGGACAAGACATTTTCTCCAGGCCAGTTAGCACCCCTATGTACAACCTACTCTGGTGGCTAACATCCAGTCCTAATTCATGTTGATTGTCTATACCAGGGGTGACCGAACTCTTTCACACATATTGTGCGGCTCCCGCTACAGTGGCTGGGGAAGCAAAGGGGAGGCATGTCTCCCTGATTGGTCTTCCCTTCCCCAGCCAGTGCAGAGAAAGAATTCTCAAAGCACACACCCCCTGCTGGTCAACTTGGATAAGGCATTTGTCTCTTTAAATTCCCTTCTCCAAGCCAAGCTAGCCACCATGGGGGCAGGGGAGGCTTGAAGGATGCATTTAAAGTTAAAATTGCTTTCTTTCCACCTCTCCCTCCCCCTCCATCTATTTGCTTTCTTTCCACTTTCTTTCCTTCCACTTCTCTTTCTCTCTTGCTTTCTCCCCTCCCTCCTTCCCCATGTAAAGTTATCAATTTAATATTAATAAAAGCAAATTGGCATATTTTTCAATAAAAACATGACTGTAATATTTGTTTATGTCTTGTGGCTCACAAACATCTGATGTTTATTCTATGTGGCTCTTACGTTAAGCAAGTTAGGCCACCAATGCACAAAATCTGAGGAAAGTTGATCATCTTATTTAAAAAAATTCACCTTCCCTAGATATTCTTGGAGTGTTTTGGTTGAGCAGAAAACTACAGATTCATTTGGCATTTCACTTCAATATAGTCTCGTACAGTTCCATGTTGAGGCCCCAACGATACTGCTCCACAAATACCTCCTCTGGCCAGCCCCAAATCTTTGCCTCCAGGCATTTGAAGGTGGCTGTGTATTCCTGAACCAACATCTTCCCTTGGGTTAAGGCTCGTACCTGGTTTCGCGCCTTCTCCTCGCTTATAGGATCTTCGTATTGCCTCCGTAAAGCCCACATGAACTCATCCACGCTGTCAAGTTCAGGACCCGGAGGGCTGTGTAGGCTTACATACCAATCGGCTGCTGCTTCACGCAGTCTGGAACCCAGGTAACCTACCCGGTCACTGTCATCTCGAAACAGATGACCCCAATTCTGCATGCAGCGCCCTGCTTCAATGATGAAAAACTGCAGCTTAGCAGGGTTCCCATCAAAAATGGCCCCCATCAGCTCATGTGGCACCGGGTGATGGTCTCTCGGTTGAACAGTTCCAGGTGCAGGGACCCCTCCCGGTGCAGCAGGCTGTCCCGGCTGCCCAGACTGCTGCCCTGGCGGCCCAACTGGCTGTGCGGGCAGTTGCGCTGGGGCCTGTACTGGCTGAGCCCCAACTCCCACCACTGCCAGCTGGCCTTGAAGCACCTGCACTACCACATTAGGCAGGTTGGTGAGGAGCGCGGTCATCTTTTGGCACAGACCTCTCTGTATGGTGTCGAATCTCCGATCCATCTGTGCCCAGACTTTGCCTACTTGGAACTCTTCCATGGGTCTCTGATCCGTGCCTCGAGACCCCGAACAACAAGCACCAGCCTCCCAGCAGGGGGACCAGGCTTCAGTAGTTTGTAATCCAAATTGCGCCCAGGCTTGAGTTCCAGTACTCCAGGGTTTGACGTTAACCCAAGCACTGGTCAATTGCGGCACCGGCTCTTCCCCAGGCGGCACCTGCAAGTCTTGTTCAGTAGTCACTGGGATTTCAGGGCCGTCGTCTTCCATAGTGGGTACAATGGACGGGTCCCAGAAATGGGATTACTAACAGTCTGTGAGATTGTCCCAAAAGATGCAGTCTGCAACAGGTCTCCTGAACCAGAAAGTCCTTTATTTGCAAAGTGGTTCTTATTGGAATGGTTACACTTTTCCTGTTAGTAATGGCTTTATTGTAAACAAACAGTTAGTATTATACTAAGCAGCTGGAATCCCCCCCCCCCAACTACACCAATCATAAAAGTAAAAGGTTGTTCCAGCCCCTGAATACGTTTCACACAGAAATGGCGGCAAACAGGTTATTGTGCTTTTAGTTCCCAAGGAACTTCTACAAATGTTTTCGGGAGCAGCTGCAAAAAGAATAACATGGTAGGGGAGGATTTTTGTCTCAGACCTTGAGCAAGCTGGGAGGGAAGCAGGCAAGCTGGGAGCGTAGCAGGCTAAAGCGGGGCATGATAAGGAAACCAGACAACTAAACAGCACATGAGCACATTGCAACGGGTGGGGTTACTGGTCGAGTCCCAACCCCCGGATGGGAGATGACAGCGTAGCTGACAGATTTCTGCCATCCTTTCTTATAAATAAAGGCAGTTGGTTTTGAGAATAAAACACAGATCAGAACCAGTTACAGCAGCAGACTTACCCAGGTTGCATTCACCTCATTGACTTCACCTGTATTAACCTGTATTGGACTAATACTTTCTCCAAGAGGCCTACTGTAAAATACTGTGGAGTTCTAGCTGAAAACCTTAAGCTCCATTCTGATATAATGACAGGCATCCCTAAGAACAGTGAAGCAATTCAAACAGTTTTGAAGAACTGTCCAATGGAATTTCCTCCACTCTAACCAACTCTGATACACTGACAGCTGTCTATCAAAAAGCATGTCTGAAGATACTCTGGAAAAGTCACTGTTATCTTACATAGCTTTGATCACAAAAGCAATTCTTTCTTCTCTACCAAGAAGCTAAAGTTAGCAGATATATACAAATATATTGAAGAAGCATTTCCTTTTTATAAGAGGACACGTCAAGGTTGGAAGAACAGCATCAGGGATAATCTTTCTCTAAATGATTGTTTTATCAAAGTGGAGAGATATGAAGATGGCAAAGGAAAATACTAGTGTAGTTGCCCAACAAATGTAAATGATTTTGTGCACAGGGACTTCAGACAGTGCTGGAGGTTGCAGAGATGAGGGCACCAGAAAGAATATAAGCCGTATCTCAGCATGACTTCACCATGGGAAAAATGTTCTTGTTTAACACTCAGTTCACTTTGTCAAATACATTCTACTTTTAGAGCAGTTGCAAAAAATAGTCAATATTTTGCAAATGACTACCAATGGTGGGAGAATTCTGGTTTCCTTGCAGAGAGTTTTCTTCTCTGATAACATCTGACAAAGCAAAGTGGAACATCATAAACTGGTTTTATGGATTATGCTCTTCTTCAGCTGTCCAGCAGAATGTTTTTCTGAATCTTCGGCCAACTGTCCCTGCTCCCCTTTGTTTCTCCACTTTCAACCATCAGGACAGAGAAACAGTCCGTTGTATCTGGGAGAACCTGAAAGGATGCCACTTGCACCCAGATTGGGTCAACTCAGTTGGACACTGAATTCCTGGGGATCAATGCAGAGAATGATGGTGCATATGTGATAGAAGTAGATACTATTAAGGACAATTACATACTGTTGGGACTTAGTTGGAAGTGACTCTCACTGATTTTAGTGAAAGTGTCTTTCAAGTTATAGGGTGTTTAGGGTCAGCCTTGAGAATGTGCTGTCAATCAGTAAAAGGATAAATTTATGGTTGCTTGTCAGAGTATCTGGGTTATATGCCACATTAATAAATATTATTCTTATATTTATAATGAAATTCAGAAAATACATTTTATATTTACGCATGTTAGCACATATAATTTTATCTAAGTGACTGTCAGGAATTGTTCAGCAAACTTTAGAGCATTATCTTGAATAATAATACTGACAAAAAAAAACCTCTTGAAAAAGCTTTAGATTGCTAATATTGCAGAGCCTGCATTGCATATGAGTAAATTGGCATCAGTACAAAAAAAAACATGATTGATGCTGGTATGATGTAGATGGATGGCATAACAGTCAACATTTTCTATAATCCCCATTTCAATGTAAAATACGTTGCATTGTATGCATTTATTAAAAACAAACTAATACTTGTAATAGAAATAGATTGATTAAACTGCCAATTACATAAACCTTTATTAACGATGGACTTTGCCCCACTGAGTTATCATTGCTGCCTCTACAAATATTTATTTTTTATAATATTTTTTATTTTCAAGACAAACAAAACATAAAAACAAACATACAAACATAAAATGGGTACCTTATCACATATCATTTTTTCTATTAAGCTACCTCATACATAATCTAAAACTGTCAATTTTCCACCTTATGCATATAATATTTTGCAAAAATATAAGTATATAAATATATATAAGTATATAAGTGTACTTATATAAGTATATAAATCTTATTTTCTAAGCATTTTAATATAATCTTCCACTAACTATATATGGTTATATGGTTCTTATTTTCTTCTGGTTTGGATTGTCTAAACATCTCTCTCTCTCTCTGAACTCATTTTTAGTCCATCTATAGGATCTTACTCCGCTGTAAGTCTCTGGATTTCCCTCAGAAGTTGTAGCTTTTCAGTCCTTCCTTCTTCTTTTTTCTGATTTCTCCTTTTAAGTTCTAAAGTCTTAATTCTGTGTCTTTTTCCCCTGTAAGTATAAAAGTTGTTTTCTGGAAGTAGCCATTTGTAGTCAATTCTTGAAGTGGTTTGAAGTTCCATAGCTTGCTTTGTTTTCTCTCTCTGAGTCAGTATATAAGCCATTGTTTTGAGAGCTTCATCAGTGTTAGTGGCCGAGGACAGACTGCAGATCCGCCCTGGGACAGACGCGGGGCCAAAAGCCCCGTGGGAAAAGCAGCCCGGTGCGGCCCGTTCGCACTGGCTGTGCTGTCCCGGGGCAGAGGCGCGCGGACGCGGGTCCGTTCAGACTTCTGCCCCCGCTTCCGGCGCGCCGCCGACGCATCCAGACTGCCACGAAGCGGCAGGGATGCGCAGCTGGAGAGCCGGAGACCTGTTCGAAGTGGTCTCCGGCTGAAGCGGATGGACGGCGCCTCGCGGACAGGTGAGTCCACGCCGACAACGGAGGGCAGATGCGGCAATCTGAACGCCCCCTCTGCCTCCGCTTTAGAAGCGGAGGCAGAGCGGGGCAGATTGCCGGTCTGTCCTCGGCCAGTGTCTTTACAGGGTCTCAGGTACACTTCTGTAGAAGTTTTATTTCTCTTTGAAGGTGCTGGTTTCATTCTGTAAACCATATCAGTTGGGTTGTAGGCTTCTTCTATATTCTCTATATAGAAGTATCCTTGCTTCTCCTCCTTCCATTGTGACTGGCCTTCCTCCATATTATTTGGTGTTTGTTGCTGCAGTAGATCCATTTTGTCTTGCTTAGAAACAAAAAGTTCTTTAACTGCTGTTTTTACAGCAGCAGTGACCATGTTTTGGATTAAAGTTTGGAGGTCTTCAAATGAAAATACAGCCTCTAGCATCTTTTGTGATCTATCTGTGCCATCCATCTTTAAAACAGTATGTTAAAACCAGAGAATCTCAAAGTTATTTTTCAACAAAACTCTACAATCACACCACTTCTAATATTTATAAAACATAGCTGTTAGTCATATTAAGGACAAAGTCAGTATCAACAAAAGTCAAGGATCTTATCAATTGTTTACATTGCAAAACAAGGCAATCAAGACAAAGTGTACTTTATAGTTTAGCAAACATAAACATGGAATGTAAAAAGTTCAGGGTAAAATCCAGTTCTCCTTCTTTCCTTTAGAAAAGAAAGTATTTATAATCCAATTGTTGAAATATAGTCACTTATACTCATTATTGAAATGAAGGTAATCCTTTATAAAGTCTTGATGTAATTCCAGGTACTTTGCTTATAGCTCCAGACAAAAGGGAGAGGAAAAAAGATAATATATTTCTAGATCCAAAAATCCAGTCCAGAAGTCCAAAAATAACTAATTCTTCTCCAATTTTATATTCCACAAGAGGAAATATTACAGTCTCAGACAAAAACCTTCTCTTTGCTCTTTTGCCCAGGAAGCCATTTAAAAATCGCTTGAAGTTCTTTTCATAGCTGCTGCAAGAGGAAGAGGGGTGGGACCGGAAACAGTTCTTCACCCCTCCATTCCTTTATGTTTTTAAACTTTAAAAGGGCTTTATCGATAGGTCGATAGATTTTCTGTTGTTGCTTTTAAGCATATTCACGGTGTTGTTCTTCATTGATGATATGGATGAGGTTCCAATTTCTTCCCCTTCCTGGGTAGTCATGGCTAGGCGCCCATGTCTGACATGGGCACTCTCGGTCAGCTCCTGTATTGGGGTGCTCTCGGACTTCCGCCAGCTTGCTGCCACTCGCAGGGGGTCTAAGTCAAGCCCCTTCTGATGAGCTCCTCTTCGGGGAGCTTATTGGAGTTTGGGAGCCTCCAAACCCCTCTGTAGGAGCTGCTGATCTGGCCATCACACAGGAGCTCTCCCTGGTGTGACTGTTCTCACCACACCAAAACCCCGCCTCCTGCCTCTACAAATATTTAAAAGCTGCAGTCCTAAACACACTTTCTAGCACGTAAGTCTCATTGGACTTTCTTTTCAATAAACACTTGTTAGACCACACGGCAAAGAAACGTTGGTGCATATTCACAATTGCTACAGAGTTCAATGGCACTGGGGTTTACCTAATTTTACCTCACACTTTTAACCTGCTAACATTTCAGAAATGCTGGTGGGCACTTAGAACTTCAGATAACATGCCTTTATGTATATATAACAGTACTTTATACATCAGAGGGAGAGGTCAGACAGTGAGGGGACATGTAGAGGGAATGTGGCTTAGTGAGAGAGTATCTGCTTTTTACTTAGAAGGCCTAGTATCAGTCACTAGCATCAGATAGCAGGTGACATGAAAGGACTTTTCCTGAGACCCTGGAGAGCCACTGCCAATCAGAATATACAACACTTACTTTGATAGACAGTGGTCTGAAGACAGCTTCATGTGTTCATGCGTTCCCCTTCCATCAGCCTGCCTGGTACCAACCATCATTGACTTCTCCCCACCCAGAGCTATCTTTGCAGTGGCCATTCCATGAGGTCATTATGAAACAGTTTTATAAATTATCTACTCAAGTGTCTTTGTTTTCCTCTTTCCCTTCTGTCTCTTTTCCCCTGTCGTGCCCTGGATAGCCCAGGCTAGCCCAATCCTGTCAGATCTTGGAAGCTAAGCAGGGTCAGCCTTGGCTAGTATTTGGGTGACCTCCAAGGAATACCAGGGTTGTGACGCAGAGGCAGGCAATGGCAAACCACCTCTGAAAAGTCTCTTGCCTTTAGCTTGCCACCAAGTGGTGCATAATGCTAAAGAGCTAGAATTGCTGACTGCCAGACGATCTTAGGATCTCCTGGCTATTCCACACACAATGCCATATGATAATTATTAATTATTCTTTTCCCATTTGTATTGTAGTATATTATGGGCAACTCTTTTGATCCATAAACCACTTTGGTGGCAGTGGCAAAAAGGTGGTAAGACAAAGAAATAAATAAAACAATTGCCTTTTAAAGGTTCCACATGGAGAAACATTCAATCAATCAGTCCTTCTTTTAATTCAAGGCATATGCTAATCTTTATTGTATTCTGTATTTGAATCCTCCTGCATAAAAAGAAGATCAGATTCAGCTGATATTTAGGTTTAGCCGAAATTTAGTTTTTCAATTTATAATTGCACCCTAAGCATGATTACCAGATTTCACTCCAGTGGCATCATGGTTAACAGAATCCCCCCATATAAAGAAACAGATTTTACAAGCAGAATGCCCGGTGTAAGAGGTAAATCCCAAAGCTTGCTGCATTTGGCTTATGAAGCCTGCTGAATGCCTGTATTATTTTGCTAACTCTGACACATGATAGAAACTTGAAAACTTAAAAGAAACAAAAGTGTTGTGATCAAAGCCTGTCTCTCTTCTTCTGGCTCATAAACAGGATGGAGGTCATTCTCCCCCACCCCCCCAAACACACACACACACAACTACTTTTGCACTGCACAGATGAAATGCCAAGTGTCTTGACATAAATAGCTAGCACTGAGGTCATAATGACTCCTATAAATAAGCCTGGTCAGTGGCTCAGTTCTCCTTACACTGGCAGCCTAATCCTAAACATGTCATTTGGAAATAAGGGCTGACATGTACACTCTGGAAAAGCATGGGGCTCAGGACTGTTAATGTAACACTTAAAACGCAGGTGAGGGAATCACAAGATGTTTTGGATAGATGGGATCAAACCAATACATAATAATCAAAGACACACACACCCATGCTCAAAACTCTCTACTTGTGGGAAGCAAGCATCTCAGACCAGCAGGATGATGCAGCAGTTACTGTGTTGGACTAGGACTGGAGAAGCCCAGGTTCGAAATTCCTGCACTAGCATGAGGTTCACTGGGTAATGTTAGCTCAGTAACTCTTTCCATCAAACTTACCCCACTGGATTGTATGAAGTTAAAATGAAAGAAGTGAAAACTGTATATAATGCTCTGAGGTCCTTGAAGGAATGGTTCTTAGGGAGAAAGATTCTAATTAACCTTACCACTTACAGGAGAGTTTTAACTGTTCAGGGAATTAGTCATACAGGGGGATCAGTCCCACATGCAATTCCACGCTTGCATTTTCTAAGTGGAAACTCCCCCAGAGGGCTTTATCCTCTTTCTGACTTTGTAGCCAAATCCATTTGTTTCATGTCGAACAAACATGTATCTATCCTAGCATTTAAAACCATCTTCTTAAGAACTGTACACCCAGTATGACCAAACACAGGTTGGATCCCATTCAAATTGGCAGTTTCCACCAACTCCCCCTTCCTGCTGCAGATCCCATTCATGTCATTCCTCAGGCTCCTCTATTCCCCAGGAGCAGCATTATGTGGACATTGGGGGGGCTGCAATGGGAATGGGAGCAAATTCCATTCCACTGATGAGAAATTTAGTCTAAATCCAACCCATAATCACCTGCTTTAGAGGTGCAGTTGTATCCCAATCCTGAGAACACCCATACCCACCCAGAACTCCACGTGCACACAGATCTTATTTGTATTCACTTCATTCACTGAATTGTCACTGCCTTTTTAGAGGGACAGTGAGACCCCTGTGGCCAAATCTCCCTATTTGGAGATGGAATCCCCAGTCTTTGGGGGATCCCTGGAAAGTTGGCAGCCCAAGGGTCTGGCATTTCCTTGCTTTCCTGGGCTACCCCCTCCCTTTGGTATTGTGCAGAGTGGGGGAGACTATGGGGTCAGAGCACAACACAGATTATTAGCCCAAACAGAAAAATTTATTTTACTATTTACACACACACACACACACAAAATGGATAAGGCACAACTGTAGGGGTAAGCACACACTATGAACCAACAGGGCATAAATCAACAAGGGTTAAACACAATCCTCCCTGGATGGGCTGGAGTCTGTATTGATGGTGCCCCACCCCTTGGGACAGTCCCTCGTTTCCCGTACTTTTTGGCCTTGTGGCAGGTGGGAACTGCAGTCCAACAGATGAGGAAACCTCATTCAACCCAATTAGTGATACCCTTGCAGGCCCCTCTCTGGAACTAAAGCTCAATTGAACGTTATGGACAGGGTTCATTTCGTAGAAAAAGAAGTGCAGGAGCTCATTAGCATACCTATTAGCATAACTCATTAGCATATGCAACATCCCCTGACATCACCGGCCGAATGTCAGTTTCAGCCCCATTATACCCTATGGGCCATTGAAGTCAATGGCAAAAACTCATAGAGTATATGAGAAGCTGGAGGAGAGGGGGTTTGAGGGAGAGGCTCCAAACTTGCAGGGTACCTGCTGGGGCCACTCCCCGAAATACCCACCAAGTTTCAAGACAATTGGACCACGGGGTCCAATTCTACGGGCCCCCAAACATTGTTGCCCCATCCCCTCCATTGTTCTTTATGGTGGGAAAAAACGTTACTTTTTTCCCACCATAGAGAACAATGGAGGGGATGGGGGCAACCTGTTTAGGGGGCCGCAGAATTGGACCCCCTGGTCCAATCATCTTGAAATTTGGTGGGTATTTGGGGGAGAGGCCTCAGCAGGTACCCTGCAAGTTTGGAGCCTCTCCCTCAAACCGCCTCCCCTCCAGGCACTTTTTAAGCTGCCACCGAATTTTGGTGGCAATTCGGCAGTGGGCAGAATCAGATCAGAGAATCTAATTTGGCCCATGGTTGCCCTAGTGCCCACTCCTGGGCTGGCGGAGCTCAGCTCCGCCTCGCTCCAGCCCCAAATGACCCCTGGTTATGGAGGAACATTTTAAACAAACCACAGACAGCAGCCATCTTATAAACACAGGTAACTGCCATTTTGTTACACCCACCAACAGCCACTGAGGTAACAGTCTCACACAGGAGGGAAGCAGGAGAAGCATCTTTGTCAAGAGAGAAAGCCATCTGCCAGTAATTCGGAGAGGGCACAGCGGCTGAAGGAGTGGATGGGGAAGAGGAGCAGACCCAGCACCCAGCCAATGGCACGCAAGTACTCACAGCCAGTGGATAGGGACAGCTTCTGATTGACAGGTCAGGGGACCAAAGGCTGTGGGTGCTTGTGGAATTTTGAGGCAAGAGGGACACAAAAACTCAAATATTATATAGAGAGATCATTTTATTAATGTTGTGAGCTGTCTTGAACCCCGTGACCCAGGTTAAAGGAATGGTATAAGTCTAAAAATGAATAATTAAAAAATATTTGGTAGCAATGTAGCAAAAGTACAGTACTTCCCCTGGAAATCAATGCCCCTGGCATTATGGTGTTCCATTCTTTCATTTCTTCACTTGATCATGATAGTGTGAGATCCTATGCATACCTAGTAACTGAGCAGTAACTTCTTGAAGATGAATTTGATGCAGGTCTTTTGACAAGAACAAGGAACTGGAATTAACAATAACTCTAATTATTCCAAAAGAGCCTAGATAAAATACTGGGGACAATGTGCAAGCACTAATAAATGCTAATACAGCTCTCACTGTTGTGTATTGAGGAAAGCATTGTACAAAGCACCAAAATTTTAAACACTGGTTCACCGAGTTCTTTTGAAATGCAACCAAATAAATTATATGGCACGCATCACAAATCACAATCAATCAAGACCGAAATGTTGCTTTGCTCAAAAGCCTTACCAGAATTCATTCAGCTGGGCTTCACTTGAAGATCTTTCTTGTTTTTAATTGAGATGCAACTATATATTCCAAAATGTAGTAACAAATGGCAGATGTTCTACTGGCTAATAATCACTCCATCCATAAATTAGAATCAGATAATAGCTTTTTAACAATTAGAGTAGTCACAATAACTTTAAGGGTGGATGGAACAAGAATACTAGCATCAAGTTTGCAAAATGAAACAAAACTGAAATTAATATGTGAATAATCTCCACCATTAATCAAAAAATAAATGCATTTTACTACTGGATTTTCTTTAAGCTGCTAAGCTAATAACTGCCATCACACTTCCCTAAGCCTACAAGCTAAATATAGATAGAAGAATGATGGATTTTACCTGTCTGAAAATGACAATTCCCTTCTGAATATCATAATATGTGGCCGATATAGCATCAGATTTTTAAGTTAAACAATGGTATTAGGAAACAGTTCTGCAGCCATATGATTAATTCCATGATTACTACAAATAATGAATAGTTCTGATGAAGACGTTTCACCATGACTGTAAAGCAAAAACAATTGGCAACAAATATTGTGTTGGATTTAATGGCAAATTCTGATTCAAAGACCCTTTTCTTTATTTATGCAGTCTAACATTCAGGCTGGGAAGGTTTCATTCATCATATTCCAAAACAGTCCCCAAAATAATTGCAGAAATTTTAGAACTACAAATTTTATAGCTAAGTTCAACATTGAAAATGTGTATCATTAACTTAATTTTTCGGGATTTTCTTTACGTAACTAAATAGCAAGAAATTTAAGGTAAACAATGCAAGTATTTACTGTGATATAAAACATTTCTGAGCATGTCACAAATCTTAATTTTGTCACCTTGTCTGTTTCCTGTTGCCTACATACAGAACAAAACTAGTCTTTAAGGATATGATCCAGCCACAATTAAGCTCTTTGACTTTCTTTTGATTTCAGAGAGAGAGAGAGCATTCAATGTGATTTTAACTTTCCCACAAAATCAAAAAATATGTTTATCTTTTGTGGATTCTGGGGAAAATATTTGGGGTTACTTATTTGGATTCATATTTTTGTTTGTTTGTTGTGCCCCTGAATATTTATTATCAGAGAAACCCATGAAGAATTGTCCTTTTTCAAAGTAACCCATTATTCTGCTTCCTTTTCTGTAGAAAAGAAGTCATGGGTTACAAGAAAAAGGCAGCTCCAGTACTTTTTTAAAGTTCAAAGGCAGAATTAAACTTTTTTAATACTATGGAAGGTTGTTTCTGAAGGATATCCAATGTTTGTTCAATAGGAGTTGACATGATATCCAGTTATATTGTGTTGTGAGGCTTGAATATAAACCATATTTCATATAAAATCTACCAAGTATGAAAATGTGTACACATTAATCATTAAAACAGCCACCTGTATGGAAAGTATATCTATATGTATCTGTTCACCAAACGTTTTTAATTTTAACAAAACACCATACTGGATTTTCCTGTAAATGGAGCATCTCCAGGAGCAATCCTAAACTGGTCTACTTGGAAGTAAGTTCCCTTTTTGCAGTAAAACTTACTCACAGGAAAGTATTTTTAGAATGCAGCCTCAGTTGGGTAAATCCTCTCCCAGATGTTCTCCACAATTCTAAAATCTTGAATAAAATTAAAAATGCAAACACTTTTTCCTGCCATCAAATTTAAAAGTCTCACCTTACTTAATTTCCCCCTTGTGTGAATTGAACCTGTGATTCTTCATTTTTGCAACATTTTCTGTTTCTTCATTCAGACTATTTCCAATGTAATGTGCACATTTTCAATATTACCTGTGCAGTAATAAATCATCATTATACAGTCTATATGTATAAATATGTGTATACATATGTAATACTATTTTCTGCACTGTGTAACATATCATGTCTAATACTTAATGCTTTGTCCCAGATTTTTGTAATTTTAGCCCTATTACATTGCTTATTGTTGTCTCATCCTGTTGATTGTGTTGTCTTCCACTGTCTAATCTGCCTTGAGTCTTGGTGAGAAAGATGGACTATCAATATAGTAAATAAACAAACAAACAAACAGAGCTTTTAAAATGGTAGAACAGACATACACAATGCAAGCAAATCTACAAAACCAGTAGTGAAACATGGAGAACCTAAACTATTGACAAGAAAAAAACCCAACATATAAAAATGTCAGAGAACATTCACTCACCTCAGCACAGGAAAACAGGAAGGGATCACAGCAGCATTCCAACCCTGACCTGTTCATTGGAATGCATTATATGCCTATGAGTGTACACATACACCTGCTTATGGCTCTCTCCGTGCGATTGGGAACCCAGGTGTTTTCCCTATATGGTTCTTTATTAGGCAGAAAGAATCCTATACATCCACAGCTGTACTTGCATAAGCTCTGTACTTAGGCTCCAATGAACATGTACAGTTCCACAATGGACCTTGCTATTGCAGTCCCTCTGTCCCACATTCACTCTACCCTCACAAGTAATCTAAGAGAGCTATTGATGCCCTCAGCTGGGCTATTCCGTGCTTCTGTTCCAGACTATCCCAGCAAGTCTTTCTTCTGGTATTTGCAGAGCTCTGTCTGTGCTTGTAGCTTCTCACAATAACAACCCCTAGACAAACACAACTGAAACCAAATCAGTGAATCAAATGCAACATTTGTAAAGGTGAGTTCAAAATGCATGCCTGCAAATGTGTATATGTGCACAACCATGCATTTCTGTTGACAATTCAGTAATGGCAAAAGTGTATAGCAGCCTTACACTGCCCTCCTAAAGCAAGTTGTACCCTTCTAAGCCCACTGATTTTAATGGACTTTGAAGGGTGCAGTTTTGCTTAGGATGGCACTGTTAATGTCAATGTCTACCCCTCAGTCCAATATGCCACAGATTTTCCCCTTAGAGTTTCCACAAAATATTATTTGTATGCACATGCAACAGCAATGTGTGGCTGAGAGATGAAATCCAATGGAAATCAATCACTGTGAAATCCCATATTTGTCCTCTTATTCCTACAGTTGGCTGACTTTTGCCTCTTTTTACAGTGCTTCTCTCACAGAGCCCTTCATTATGCCACTGTAGAACAAAATTCGAGCACAGTAGCACCATAAACACCAGTAAATTTTTTGGAAATAAAACTAAAAAGTGGCAGCTCAATTTCCCATGATTGTGTGGTTGGGATCACTAATCAGGTGTTTTTTTAAAAAACAAAAACAAATGGAATACTGGTCCCTCAGCACAAATTGCTAATCAATCAATATTTTAGAAAAAAATAAACTGCCTTTCACTTCAAAAATGAAAGATGCGAAAGACATCTTATTTGAAATGAATGCTAGTTGGCAATTTAAACATCTTGAGCACTTGTGATAACTTGAGTAAGATGTATTGATTTCTCCAGTGATTTTTTTTGGAACAGAACTGAATAGAACTTAGTAGCTTACAATGCAGTCCTAGGCAGGCTTACTCCACTGAAATCAACATGTTTAGAGAGAGCCAGGTAGGTAGCCATATTAGTCTGTAGCTGTAGAACAAAATTCGAGCACAGCAGCACCATAAACACCAATAAAATTTTCCAGGGTGTAAGATCTTGCAAGTCAAAACTCACTTTGTCAGATACATGTTAACAATGAAGTTCTGTCAGCTCTTATAGCCAGGTCAGAAGGTGGGATGAGTGTTACAAAGAAAGCCCAGCCAGAGTCAGGATGCAGAGGTACAATGTAAACCATAATCAGCTTGATTAAAGCAAGGAGATATGGATAGAGGCAGGAAGTAAACAAAATTAGCATCTGTAATAAGATAAGAATCCTATGTCCCTAGTCAACGCAGAGGAATCCATTGACCTGAATTTGTTGATGAATTCAAGTTCAGCATTCTCTTGTTATAATTTCCCTTTGAAGTTTTTCTGTAGGAGAATTGCTGCTCTTAGGTCAGCAATGGAATGTCCTGCACTTACCTGATATATAGAGAAACTCTGTGCAGGATTGTACCATTGGTGAATGCCCCTTCCATGCATGTAGGTATTTAGCTAGTTAGCTACAAAGATTTTTAAATGCTCATATTGTCTAGATGTAAATCTCATGCATCCAATATGATCATGTGGAACAAAATGATGGTCTTGGGTCTGGAACACTTTGGTTCAGATTCTACCTTTGCCATTAACTTACTGTGGTCCTAAGGGCAGATGGGGGGCAGAGGAGGAGGCAGGGAAGAAACACAAGTGTGCAACAACTGAGTTGGGGTAAAACAAGCCACAGATTGATTGATTATAACTATCGAAGCATTGGCTTGGCATAGGGCATGGATCCAGGCATTGGGTGATCTGCCTGCTGGCTAATGGAGCCCTTCCCCAACATGCCTGCTGGGGATAGACCTGGAAAGGCAAGATCAGTGATCCAATTCCACAGTGATGTGCAAGGTCAACACCTGTATGACTGGGAAGTTCATTCTCGCACAACTGGACCACACCGGCATCAGGGGGGTCCAAGTGAGCCATGGTGTTCCAGATGGCCTGAAGAAAGGAGTCCCAGTGCAATCCCCTTTGCCCATCCAGGAAATCCAAAGCTGGCCTTCAAAACCTGAGGCACCCAATCCAGTTGTCCATGTGTGTTTTCCTGCCCAGTACTATGCCTGACTATCCAGATTGATTTGATGAGTCTTGCAGGAAGTGAAAAGAGAGAAGATCAGTGGAGGGGTTCCAACAGCAGGTGACCTGTATGTGTTGGATTTCCAGTGCCTAATGCATGTATGGGGCAGCCTGATCTTTACAGCCGAGGTGGTGGTGCTGATACAGAAGGAATGTGCACCAACATTTGCCAGTCCACATAGCAGTGAACTGGGATCTAGTAAGGGATGCCTTGCTGGCATGAATGAGTATAGGGGCTGGGCCCAAGGGTTGAAGAGCTAAGCATTCTGCAGACATGGTGACTGGGCAAGGCTGACCTCCCAGGGCCATCCACAGGCCAGTGTGAACACCTTGCCCCTTCCAGTCTGTTTTGGACCTATGCACTATGAGCCAGAGCATATGCACTGTATTTCAACATCCTGCCTCTGGTGGCTCAGCTGGAGTAGTCATGGCTAGTGGTAGAGACTAGCTTGCCTCACCTGAGGGCCCCCAAAAAGGCCAGTATAAAGGTTGACTGGAACAAGGAGGCTTTGAAGTTGGACCAGCAGATTTTAGGGAGCCTGGTAAGGATGGGAAAGGTAATAGGTTTCAGTTTGTCTAGCACATGGGGGAGAGCTTTCTCCAGCCTTCTATGGCCCAGTGGGCAATGAAGGTGTGGAAGGAGTCAGGGAAGCCATGGGCCTTGTGAGATGAATGGTCATGGTCTTAGGTGCAAGGCCTTTCTCCCATAGGGAGGCAAGATAATGTACGACCATGGTCTCAGAGGTGGGCCAGGAGCCTTTGCCTCCATGATCCAAGAAGAACTCCAGTAAAGAAGCTGTGGCCCTAGAGTAGGCACATCATATCAAGGGGGCAATAGAATTAAATACTCCCAGCTGAATCAGCTGCTGCCAAGAACCTACAGCTCCTCTGGGAAGGGATCTGGATGAAGATTCTCTTCAAGGGCCAGGTCACGGAACCTCTCCACCTGAAAGCAAGACAAAGCAACCACAGTGTTGTTACCTGCACCTGCACTATATTGGGCTGAAAAGGAGATGTTCGTGGACAGATGTACAAGGACAAACCTGTGGACAAGATGCATTACCTGCTCAGAGGACACCCACTCAGAGTACAGGTTTGCTGACTGAGAAATCTGACCACAGCCTGGTTGTCACGCCAGAATCACACCGTCCAGTTCCTGAAATGGCCCTCACAAATGATAATGGCCACTAGAATTGGAAAAAAATTCAAGGAATGTGAGGTCCCATAAGATGTCTGTCCCCTCCCACTGCTCAGGCCAACACTGTGCACACCAGTGGCCATCAAAATAAATGCTGAACCTGATGCTGCCATAAATCTAATTGGACTTGCATGGACGTGCCTAGGTTAAGGGGGGACTGCCAGATTGACAGAGTGTTCAAGAACTCAAGAAATGAGAATCAGACCTTGAGGTCAGCTTTCATGCCTCGGGCAATCCTGATATGTTGGTGTCGAGAATATACCCCAGCTGTGGCCCTGTCAATGAAGGTGCAGAAGGCTCTACCTGGGAAAAGAAGAAGTAGAGTTGGTTTTTATACCCTGCTTTTTTCTACCCTAAGGAGTCTCAAAGCAGCTTACTATCATCCTCCTGTCTTCTCCCCACAACAAGCACCTTGTGAAGTAGGTGGTTGTGAGAGAGTTCTGAGAGAACTGTGACTGGCCCAAGGTCACCCAGCAGGCTTCATGTGGAGGAGTGGTGAATCAAACCCAGTTCTCCAGATTAGAGTCCACTGCTCTTAAACACTAAAGCAGCATAAAAAATTATCCTACTGAATTTTCCCCCTTTTTCTAGGTTGTGCAAACAGGAATCATTATTCATGTATAGAAAAACAACAACACCACAATAGAGAGAGAGAGAGAGAGAGATAGTGAAGCAGTAGGTGGTCTTTCTATGAAATGTTAACCTTTTCTTCCAGCCCTTGTTTAAAAATACAGCTGAACAACGATAATAAAACATGTAATCAAACAGTATCAACAATTTAAAAGCTGATTAAAACAATTTCATAGTTAACAATATTCAGATGGCGTTTCAACTGTGTCCCTGTCTTGTAGGAGAATACGAGGGAGCAGGGGGAGTAGGAGGAACGGAGATGGTGCCTGTCGCTGTGCTCAGCCAAAGGCCTGGTGGAACATCTCCGCCTTGCAAGCCTTGTGGAACTGCATAAGTTCCTGCAGGGCATGAATGTCATTTGGCAGAGCATTCCACCAGGCTGGGGCCAAGGCAGAAAAGGCCCTGGCCCAGGTCAAGGACAGCCGGATGTCTTTTGGGCCTGGGATCACCAGTAAGTTGTTCTCAGCAGAGTATAATGCTCTTCAGGGGACATACCGGAAGAGCCAGTCCTGCAGGTACGCTGGTCCCAGACCGTTTAAGGTCTCGAAGGTCAGTACCAAAACCTTGAACCTGACCCAGCACTCCACTGGAAGCCAGTGCAGCTGACACAGCACAAATTGAATATGTGCTGTCCATGGCATTCCCCCCCGAGGGAGATTATCAACTTGTCCCTCTCAACCGGGACCTTCCCAGGAGAACTGAAGGAGGCAGTAGTTCACCCTCTCCGGAGTGCTGATTCTTCTGGATCTATTGGCAGCATTCGATATGGTTGACCATGAGGTGTTAACCCACCGCCTCACCAATACTGGGATATGGGGGCTGGGATACAGGGGATTGCCTTGCCTTCTCCAGGGTGGGGGACAGAGGGTGGTGCTTGGGGGGGAGTTATCCCAATGGCACCTGCTAGAATGTGGTATGCCACAGGGAGCAATTATCTCCCCATGCTGTTTAATATCTATATGCGCCCTGTAAGGACTCAAAGCATTCTTATGGACTTTACAGCTGATTTCCCTGAGGAGTACATGGACTGTGCTGCTAGTTATGTGAGATATGGAAGTACATTAGGTAACCAGTGGGAAGATGGGGACAGACACCTACACTATAGGCTCAAAACACCATTTTCTAAGGTTGCCACCTCCAGGCGGTAGGTTAACACAGAGAACAAAGACAGTCTCATACACAAAGCCATGAGGTTACAGGCTCTATCAGCAACTCCATATAGGTATGCACTCCGGGCACGTACACAGGCTTATGCCCCCTCCTACAAGACCCCGTCACCTTTTCTTTTCTTGTCCTCTCTTCATGGCTCTCTTTTTAACACAAGCAGTTCATAACGTCTGTGTAGCATTCATCCAGTGATGAACATCGTGTGAACTTATCCTGGTTATGCAAAACAAGAGAACTTAAGCGAATTTGAAGAGAGACGCAAATGTGGTGTGGGTAGGTGCATAGGTGGCAAATGTATTTTCTTCAGTGTGCTGATTTCATTGCAGTGTATCAGAGGTTATAACCCCTGATTCTGACACCACCGTTGATATGCAAGAATGCAGGCTGTTTATGTTGTCCTTGCCTCTGGGGTAACCATTTGCCTGAGGATCGTCTATCAATACCTCCATGCCTCCAATGCTTGTGAGATGCTTGGTAGATGCTGTTTTAGACCTGCTGAATCACATCAGTGCTGCCCACAAGTTGGTACTGAGTCTCCCTTTTCTAGAGCAGTATTCTACGGGGGGGGTGGGGGGAGAGAATGAAGAGAGGGCAGGGGAAAGAGGGAGGACTCCAGAGGAGGACCACCTATATGCCTGAATAATTCACTTCAGTCTCTTAAACACCACATCATGCAAGTGGTTCCTGTATTTCCAGAGATTCAAACCAGCAGGGAGGTCTAAAGGAAGAAGACACTGGAAGGAGTAGAAGAGTCGGGAAAGACAGAGTCTAGTTGTGTTACTTCAGTACATGCAGAGATTACTCTAAAGGGGCTGGAAGGGGGAGAGGGTTTTTTTCGGGGGGGGCGGTGTTGTTGCATTTTGTTTTTAACAAATGTTTGTAGGACAGCTTGAGCCACTGGGAAAGGTAGGGGGTAAAGCTATATAATATTTTATAGACTATACACATTCTTTTTTTAATGTGTACACATGAAAAAGCAGGTCATGCTTTCAACAAACACATTCCTGCAAGCACAAGCACTAGGAAGCTGGTATAATTACTTAATTACTTCATTTATACCCTGCCTTTCACCCCAATGAGAACTCAAAGTGGCTCACCTCCTCTTCTCCATCTTGTCTTCATAGCAGCCCTGTGAGGTAGGTTAGGCTGAGTGTGTGTGACTGGTCCAAGTTAAAGCAGTGAATTTCTGAGGCAGGGTGGGGAACTGAACCTGGCTCTTCCAGATCCTAGTCCAATCCTCTAAATACCATGCTGGCTCTCTGTGAAATTGACATGGGTCTCTCCCTTGTGCTCATATGATAGCAAATACACATTGGATGTCGTATAATGTGTAAAGCAACCCTGATTCTTTGATATCCAGAAAAACTCATCTGTGAACTGCACACATATGAATGCACATTATTAGTTTTTAGAGGCCTAATTAAACATTGAGAACGACCTAAAACTGGTACCATTAAACCAGTTCAACAGCCTATTAGCCACTAGGTGGCACCAAATAGCTATCATTCATAGAACATGCTTTTAAAGCTTGAAGTATATGTTACATATATACAGTGTGCCATTGGGCGGGGGGGGGGTGTCATTTACATTCCTATTTCACCTGCAGTCAAAGCTCACAACTTTTAAAAAATACATGACATCAAGCTGGCAAGGACTGATTTAATCATATCATGGGCTGATAGATTGCAAATAAAGTAGTACATTGTAGGCACACATTGTGCACAAAGTCCTATGAAAATACTTTATCATACTATTTTAAAGCTTCCATTTAATTTTTAAAAATGCACTATACAGGCAGATACTGTTTCCTACATATGACTTCTTGCAATTACGGCATTCCTGAATTTAAGGGGTTATGTACAACAAATAAAACAGATGCTGCAAAAGTATGCCTAATCTGGTAATCTAACTTCCAGCAAACTAATGTTTATTACTATACAACTGTATTACCCACAGTTATATAAATCTTTAACAAAGTTATGAATGGTGATTATATTCCATGTTTTTAATGTCTGTGTGTGTGTAGTTTTTAAACACCAAGTGACCACTTGTCACAGATGCTTCTTGGAAGCATGGAAATGTACCTGAGGGAAGAGGAAGCTCTGGGTGGCAGCTAACATGGAGAGACGAATTTTGATACTGGAATAATGTACTGGAGTTGGAAAGCTCACAGCTGGGTGGGAAGATCTGCTTTACTGTACCTAGGTTGGAACAAAGAGAAGGGTCTCAAACTCGGAGACATGGGGAGCAGACGGGGGGGCTGGATTGGTGAGAAGGGATACAGAAATGGGTGTTGTTTGAGGCTTAACATTAGTCTAATTGTATTTCAGTTTCTGTTTCATATATACTGTAACTCACTGAGTCTCCAAGATTTAGCAGGATGAAAAGAAAGTCCAGGACAGTGAATAAAGCTCAGTTGTTCAATAAATGTATCCAGCTACTTACGACCTTCCTCACATAAATTTTCATTTTCACCCCAAAGCTCTCTAGTGACTCCATGTCCATCTTGGACCTACCATGCTCCAAGATGTTAATCATTACCACTTTGGATATCCAGAAGGGCTAATTGTGAGTGGTTCCAGATGTTGAAAAAAAGCATAAAGAAGGGAAGTACAAATGATCCCCCCACCTCCCAATTGGGTTTACCCAACAAAGGAATGTGTACATTTCACTTCCAGAGAGTTTCTCCAATAGGAGGACAGAACACATTTATCTCATGGAGAAATGCTGCCCTTCTCCCCTTCAGACAAGACCCATGGCAAGAAGACATTCTGAGTCAGATTGTTAGTCTTTCAAGGTCAGTGTTGTCTGTCATAAACCCGCTCTGGGTCTGTACATACTTATACACATGTTGCATGTTTCCTCTGCTTTGTGCCACCACCCCAAGTTATAAATCCAGCCTCTCATGTTACCAGGGACTTGGAGAACACTAGTAAATGCTGCCTCTGAGCATGTGCAAAGGGTAGCATTTCCCAATTACTCCAAGCTGTCCCTTGTGTCTGTGTGTGAGTGTAAGCATGTCGTCTAAGGTGCATGAGGGGAAATTGAGTCGTGGTCTGCTCTCTTAAACAGAAAACAGACTTTATTGCTACAGATTAAGCTAGAGCACAAGACAGGGAAAATACTATTGTGCCTGCGGGGTTCCAGATATAGTGGAAATAAAAAAAATATTATAACACCAAACTAAATTTAGCTATACAGAAAATTTTCCTCCCATATCTCTTCCCCCCCTACTGATGTCTGTGAAACAAATGTACATTCTGACCTCCACCTGCTCCATGCAGGAGAATCCAGCTTCAGCTTTTGAACAAAGACTTAACAGATGTTTCAACTTTTTTAACCCTTCCTCTCTTTGGTGGCAGGAAGCCTCTCCCAATCCAGTTTTAGGGAAGTTGCCCCATGTGGGAGGTGAACCCCAACCTCTCAATCAACCTAGAGCACATGTCCCACACATCTCAATACCCAGATCATGTTTAACAACAGCTATTCCTCTTGCTTTCCCTGGCAGGTAGGCAAATGGTTATCTCTGTGCAGAAATACATCTCTGCTCTCTGACCTCTTGGTGCATTTTATGACTCTCTTCTCTGGGAAAACAAATGGCTTTCAGAATCTCAGGAACTCCCTGATATTCTTCAAAACAACTTACATCTCTGAATTACAGCATTGTCTGTGTAGCTCTCAGGTTGAACTCTTTCATATCAACTACTGTCCTTTTATCTAGAGATGCCTGAAACCTTCTGCATGCAAAGCAAATGCTGTACCACTGAGACACCCACAAAAGCCATCTGCCCTTTCCCTTCTTTCAGTGTCTTCTTTTGAAGTTCTAGTGGCTCTTAGAAATGGCCATGTTAATGTGGGGATGGACTAGTGATACTCACCATAATATATCTGGCCATGTACATCACTCCTGAAAAGTTAATTGAAAAGTGGTAGAGGAATGTGATAACATCAAGCTCTGATGAAAACAGTGCTCAAGCATCCAAATATCATCTCAAATATCAAAATTTCACTACATTCTACGTCAATAACATCTCTTTAAACTCATGCCACAGCTTGTCAGTCTCTAGCAATGTGTTTTCCTGTTTTTGTTGCAACCAACTAACATGCATGACCTTCTGCTAGTATGAATATCCCTGGGCCATCTTGATTAATTTGGGTTAACTATCCTTTAAAACTACTTATAGCAGTAAAGATATTTCATACAACTGATTGCTTTAGAATAATAGAATGAAATCCATGTAACTCCTTTTATTAGGACCAGCTAAACTGACACAACACATCATGCAAGCTTTTGAGCTCATCAGAACTCTTCATCAGGCCAGATGGTACAAAATATAAAAAGATAGGAGGGTAGGAGGCAGATTTTTCAGGCCCTAGTGTTAAGTTCTGATCCTTTGTAAGATACACATCCTCTATAAGATGCAAGCAGATAGCTAAATTTATTTCTGAGGTATTGAATTACAATGCGTTCTCTGGGAAACTGTATTCAATCCATATTCTCCATTCTTTGTTCTTTCACTAAAATATAGAAACCCAAGTCCATAAAAAAATCATCAAATGTTCTGCTAGAACTCAACTCTAGACTAGGCCTTTCTATCACCAAACTTTGCAGTTGTCTGATGGAAGTCATAGAGTTTTGTCCAAAAACTAGAGCATCACCCCCCTCAATGTGAGCAACGTGGTGATAGCACTTCAAGGTCATTGCACCTGCATGCTTTTTGAGTGCAGCAGAATATCCTGGAGAGGACCTGGGAGCCCCCTGCTAGATGCAAGGTAGGACCTGGCAAACCTGCTCCCTCTGCATAGCAACTCACTCTGGACTTCCTTCATGGTTTCCCATCCAAGTACTAACCAGGACTGTCCTTGCATAACTCTGGAGATCTTACAGGATTGGGTTATCTTGGGCTATCCAAGTCAGGACAACTTTGCATTTACTACAGTTCAAAATCTTGCCCAAAATAGTGCTCCTGTGCCTGCATGGATCAGCAGAAGAGTTTTCATTGTAAAGGTAATCTATACATTAATAGTGAAGTTGGGCAAATCTTTGGACACTTAAATCTGGTGACTGGAGCTGTGAACAGGCAAGAGAGATCTTTCTACAAAACAGAAAAGAGCCCCAGGTTTGAAGAAAAATGTGAAATCTTTTTTAAAAATACATGGGGAGGTTTTTTAAAAAACTAAAAATGATAAAAGGAGCACCTGTAGCTTTACATCATGGACTCATGTACCTTCAGGACTGTCTCCTCCAATATGTCCCCAAAAGAACACTGAGATTGGCAAATAACAACTTGCTGGTGATCTCTGACCCTAGGGAGGTCTGGCTGTCCTCAACTAGGGCCCAGGGGTTCTCGGTCCTGGCCTTGACCTGGTGGAACTCTCTGCCGGGTAACATCAGGGCCCTGTGGGATCTGATGGAATTCCGCAGGGCCTGTAAGGCAGAGATGTTCCACCAGGCTTTTGGTTGAGGGCAGCAATGGCACCCTCTCTCTCTTTTCTATGGCCCCCACGTACCCTTCCCTGCCTTGCTGTGCAGGACAGTGGTGTGGCCGGCAAAGGAGGAACCGTATTGCCATCTTGGATTGGTTTAATTTACTGTTTCTGTTGGTGTTCTTAATTATACATCAATTGTATTTTAAAATGTTTTACAAGGTTGTAAATTGCCCAGAGCCTGCTTGCAGGGTGGGCGATTCATATGTCCAATGAAATAAAATAAATAAATAAAGTAATGGCTTCCCTCAGTTACTAGGCAACCACAGCACTGCAAGCTTGGGTTTGTCAGTAAAAGGAGGGCCCTTTCCAGAACTACCTTGGCCTTTCAGGGAGGACTCCTTGGGCCAGGACTGGGTTGCCAGCTCCAGGTTTGCAAAATGTGGAGACTTTGTGGTTGAGGAATGCAGGGTTTGAGGAAGGGAGAGGCCTCAGCTGGATATAATGCCATAGAGTCCACACTCTAAAGCAGGCATTTTTTTCGGGGGGGGGGGGACAAATCTCTGTTGTCTGGAGTTTGGCTGTAATTCTGGCATATCTCCAGATACCACCTGAAAGTTGGCAACCCTAGGCCTGGCAGCAATCTGTGGGTGACTTGAACTAGGTCCAGCTGCTTGCTACTGTTTAACAGCAGTCACCCTATGAAAGCCAGTGTGGTGTTGTGGTTAGAGCTTCAGAGCAGGCTCTGGGACACCCAGGTTCAAATCCTCATCTTGCTGCAGAAGCTCACTGGGTTATTTTGGGCTAGTTACATACTTTCAGTCTTATCTACCTCACAGGGTTGTGGGGGGGATAAAAAGGAGAAGAGAATAATGTAAGCTGCTTTGGTCCCCACTGTGGAGAAAGGTGGGGTACAAATGGAGTAAATAAATAATAAGTATAGCTGAAGATGGGAGGCATATAAAAGGTAAACTGGTGAATGGCTGAGAAGGAGAGAATGAGGCAGGTAAAGGGGACAGAATATGGGATTTGCCAGAAGAAGGAAAGAGGAAATATTATGAGGAGGGGGATAAAGAAAAAGTGAGGCACCTACCACAAGTCCTTGAGAGGTCCCTAACATATAAGTGGGCATGGTCCAGTGGCTGGCACCACACTACTGGGCCATGGTTTTCTTAGGTAGAGGCTGCAGGGGGTGATGGACAGCTTAAGATGTAGCAGCACATAAAGGTAGGTTGGCTGTTGGGTGGGAAGAAGATAGGGTTGCCAACTCCAGGTTAAGAAATTTTTAGAGATTTGGGGGTGGAGTTTGGGGAGGGTGGGGTTTAAGGAGGTGGGTAGAGACCTCAGACAGATAATACTGTATGACATTGTAAAGAAAAATGGTTCCTTGCTTTGTTCTGTAAAATAAAATCCTTGGTTGAGGGTGCAGAGAGGCCTACAAGAATTTTCTCAGAGACAGAGATGGTTCAGAAGTAGATAGTGCACAGTACCTTGCCAGCTTAATTGCGTGCAGCTGAAGTATCAGGGAGTAACAGGACCCAGTTAGTACATTCCAAGGATCTGAAACTATGGACATCTGAATGTGGGAATGGGTGGACCTATGCAATGTTCCCTCTAAGCTGTGGAATCTCGTGAGCAAAAATTCTACTTTGTGAGCTACTGGCATTAAAATCGTGAGTGAGCAATTTGGCTGCTGCCTAAATTAGTTTGCTCTGGAGCCATCCTTCCTGAGAGAAGACAAAAATCTGTGAGCTGGAGGCTAAAAAACTGTGAGCTACCTCCCACTAACTCAGCTTAGAGGGAACAATGGTCTGCAGTACGGTTTCGTTTCTCTCCCTCCATCCTGTCCATCCTTGGATGTCATGTGCCTAGCAACCAAAGAGAGTTACATCACCTCTTGGGTGTCTGATTGGCCAACAGGCCTGGGGTCAATCAGAAACCTTTTCCCATAAATCTAGTTAGTCTTTGCACCATGGAGTGGAACTAGGAGTTGGTGACCGCTTGGCACAACAGTATGTCAGTGGCTATACAGCTTCTAATGTGGCATCCTACTCGACTGCTGCCTGGACTGGCTAAGCCTTGATCATCTTGTCTTGCTGGACCTGATTGCCTCACTGAACCTGAATGGTAGCTGGAACCTTGTTTCTAAGTATTATCTATGCTGGAAAAGCTTGGGTTTATTTGTTTTATTTCCTTCACTGTCTAGTCTTGTTTTAAATATTTTTGCACCTTAAATAAATAATTATATTTTTACTTTGTCATAGTTTTTGCCTTCATTGACCTCAAATCCTTTATCCAGAGCCTTGACTTTTGACCACCTACCAGTCAACTGTTTTGTGTGAGGAAACTCAAACTGCAGTCTTACTCTGCAGGGCTAACTTTTCTTGTTAATTCCCTGAGAAGCCGGGAGGTTTGGCCTTTCCTTCCTAGGCTGTTGGGATAGGTTAGAAAGGCCTGGTGGCACCTACCAAGTCTAGGGTGAGTTTTAGACTCTTGCAAACTGGAAGTCCTTACCCAGGGTTGGGACAGAGACTTTTGACAGGCATTATACCCTGCTGAGATTGCTTCCCTTCTCATACCTCACCTTCTCAAGGCTTCACCCTGAAATCTCCAGGAATTTCCCAACTTGCTGCTTGCAGGGAACTGATCTTTTTAGTTGGGAGATGCATTATGATTCCAAGAGATCTCCAGTTTGGCAACCATAGAAAGAGAGGAGTAAGCAGGAAAAGGGGAGAAACTATGGGGCTTCTAGTGGGGGAGGAGGAAGTGTGATGCCTCCCACAAGTCCTAGTGGGTTCCTGCTTGTAGGTTTATAATAACCAAGTTTCAGAGTTTCAAAAATGTTGTGATGCTATAGGTATTTCTAAAAAAGAGCACTGGGGTCAGTTTTTTCTGCATGCTAAGGACGTACTATTACACCAGAAAGGAAATGGAGTCTTCTGTGTATGTGTGTAGGGGCCAAGGGGTGTGCAGATGTCAGGCAGGTGGGGAACAAATTATACAGATGTGAAGCAGTTAAACTGAAAGAGATTGTTTTGGGGAGTGAGAATGTAGAGGATCTGTTCACTTGAAAAGCACTTCCCTGTTACTGGTATGCTTCAGACACCCTGATAAAACTGACCTCATGCGGCATTCTGAGCATGTTACCTGAGGGGAAGGGAACTCGTCAAAAGGGGAGCATTGCTGCCTGACTGAGTTACATCTTCTATCAGTCTATCCAGCACTGACAACAAATTGTTTGCCAAATGAGTTCAACAAATTAAATAGACAATAGGTATAATTTGAACTGAAAGCTGCTCCACAAATGGTATTCACCATGACCTACCTAAAGATCACCTTCAGACAGTGGATCAGATACTAAGTGGATCAACATCAGTACGTTTCAGCATATTTTATTTGCCAATGTCTGCCGCCTAGCCTTGTTGGCTCTAACAGTGGGAGATTGTTTATTTACAGTGGGGAAAGCAAACAGAAGGCACACCTGTCTCTTACTTTCCTCTCTGATGGATGCTTATCAGCAAGGGCTATAGCTTTAAACATAACTCACAGCTTGATAGCCAATCCCCTAATGTTCTCCAGTAATAAATGCATTTCTGTTCAATGAACCCAAGCAAACTCTCCCTAAAATAGCACTGGCTGGTGCAAAAGCAGCACTCAGAAGAGTCATATGCTACCTCTCAGTGCCAGTTCACGTTGGGAGGTCCTCGTCTCCCCTGCATCTCCACCCTGATACTTGCAATCAAACGTGTGCTGGTAGTAGTTCCATGCATGTGCAGGCCCAGTTCAGCCTGAGACCATGGCATATGTGTGGGGCTTGCCCCCCTGCTAGTTTCCTGAACTAAAAAAGTCCTGGGGAATTGTTGTTTGCCCAATGGGAGCTACACATTTGCTGATGGGTCTACATGCAAATTTCCACAGTGAGGCAAACAATACCTCCCTGGGACTATTTTGGATTGAGAAAACAGTGCTGGGAGGGAGGCTTAAGCCCTATTTCCTTGAACAGTGGTCTCAATATGAATTGGGTATGTGCAAAAGGACTGCAGCAGACATGTGGGGGATATGAGAACTTTATAATGTATGAATTGGATCACTGGATTGAGGATGCCCTTCACATCAGGAAATAGCAGATTGCCCCTAGAGCTCTAAAATGATATGGAGGCCTTTGGGGTCATTTCCCATTTTCAGAGTCTCTGTCAACTGGATGAGAAGCTGTTGGCATGTTCTTTAACCTGAAATACTGGGTGCTTCTAGGCATGCTGCTCAAGAAACTTGGGATAACGTGTAATGATGCTTCACTTTTTCCATAGGACATGTTTAGAAATTGAATGGATTTGCTCACAATGCCCATTTTCTTTCAAGTCAAGCAGTCCATATTATCATGTTGATAATTTGTTTACATTTCAAAATGCTGCCCATGTCAAATGGTTTTGCATCTGTGCACTAGACAACATTAAACTTGATGTGTAGACACTACTGTTGGCACATGCTGCTCACAATGTACTGGCCTGCTTGGCCCCTGCAACGCCATGGGTAGATCATTTGAAATCAGCTCTGTTTTGAGAGCATATGCTTTATGTTGCACCTGCACAGTCAACTTCATTCACCAGGCAGCAGCATTAATCCTGTTGGCACATGCACAGAACTTACTGGATCCAGATACAGTTCCAGGCAACAGTGCATGGCTGCATAGTATGTATGACCCATTTTAGAACACACAGTGTACACACTTGGGTTTCAGAATGAGGCAGGCAAAACTATCAATGCTTGAATAGTAGAGAAACAAGACTTGCAGCTTCTACCACCCTTTCCACCCAGTGCCAATGGAACTGGAATAACCAAGGATGGCACCTCTGTTTTCAGTTACTATTTGTTTTCTATCAAGTTGATTGCACGGGGCAGGAAGGAGAAAGGGTTTGCCACAAGGAAAGCAGTGTGAGATTGCACATGGACAAAATATCTCCAGAGATGTGATGCTGGAGTTCTAGGATATATGGAAAACATTTTTAGGCTGCCTTTCCACCCAACTTAGGATCCCCATGGAAGTGAACATGAAAGCAAGTTAAACCTTACAATAAGTTAAAAACACATACAGAGATATACAAAACCATTAAAACAAAACCCATAGACACATGAATGAGAAGGAGGGCCAATGGGAACCCTTGAAGGAATGCCAGACAAGACAGAAAAAACTTCCTCCACAGGTGGATGATAATGATTGAAGGGGACAGTCAAAACTCCTTGGGGAGGGAATTCTGTAACAGGAACTATAGATTTGCTGCTTGGCCTTTAAAAAGAGCTGCAGGAGAGCACAGCATGACTCAGGGTTGCAGTTCTAGGGAAGGGGGATTAAATCTTTTCTTCTCCCTTGCAGCATTTCCCAAGTGAAAAATGCTCCCGAGGCAACTTTTCTTCCTCCACCTCTGTAACCCCCAGAGTATTTTTGCTCATTTTAGTCCTACTTGAACCATTAATTCTGTTTTTCTAAAAAAAAAAAAAAAAACACCAAAAAACTAAGAAAGAGCATGCAGAACTACAAAAGAACTTTTCAGGAGAGAGCCATTTACCCAAGAACCTATTTCCTCTGATGACTGACACATGCCCAAGAACTAACCACCCACCTGCTCGCAACCCCTTTTTTTTTGCAGACTGGACCTTACAAAGAAGGCACCTGCTCTGCTTACTACTGCTACTGCCCCAGCCCCTCTCCTTCCTCTTCATGCCAGTGTGAAAGTAATCATGTTGAGAGACCCTGCAGCCCTAAACCCCCTTTCCCCATCACTTTCCCAGCTAACCCACACTGTAATACTATAGGGTAGCTGTGCAGGGAAAGAGGGGAAAGTCCTCTAAAGTACTGGTTCCCAACTTGTTTGGCATGGTGACCCACAAGTCCAAATTTACTTCATATGGTGACCAAACCAGGATCGGACCAAGGGTGTGTTTTTTTTGGCACTCTAGGTGATCCATGACTTTGGTACACATTTATTCCAGTGTTTCAGTTTCTGCACTGTCCAACCAGATGTTTATGAGAACAAAGGCCACAGCTATGCAGCCTTTGCATATGGAGGTTACATACCACCCTTTTCTACTCCATTCATCCCCTTTAAGAGTCTAAAAAACTTGTTCTAGTAATCATTAGGACATGTTTTACTTAATTCTTTATCCATCACCATGCATCTGCTGTGTGCAGTGGGGGGAAAACCACCAGCTACTGTGTGACATGGAAGATATATCCAGGGTCAGGCATTGTTTTCAAAAATATAGCTTAAAGTTTTGCCTCAGATTAAGTACTGAAATTGATTCTTCTAGGAACCACTTCATATATTATTTTCTTAGAGAGATAATGTTATGTGCAGAAAATGTGCATACCTATCATTTGTAGACAAAATTCTCATTTTGCTTACTGAGGACAATTGATTACATTCATCACATGTGATAGTCATGTGGCACCTGGGTCTCGAACTGCCAGCCTTCTTGTCTACAGTTCAGCGTCTTAACCTTTGAGCCACCACCATTATATTATATTGTATTGTGTTGTGTTGTATTGTGTTGTATTATGTTATGTTATGTTATGTTATACCACCTTTAATCACCTTTGGAGTGGTTGAAGCATAGACTTTCATCAGTGCTTGCATAATGATAAAAGGGAAAGATTTAGCCCACACATTACTAACTATATGAGCAGGGAAATTAAGAAGACTCCATTGAGGCAACCAGGTCAACCATAAACAAGTCATTCAAGGGGGAGAATGCGTTATAACAAATAGTCTTCTCTTCCAAGTGGAGAGTTCACCAGGATCCCCCTGAGGTCAATTATCTGGAAGCAGGGACCTCTCTGTCTCATCACCTTCTCATCATCTGCCTGCTAAGCCAGCGTGGAACTTTTTTTTTTTTTTTACTATTTATTTAATCAGTTTCAATTTTTTTCACAAGTAAACATTTAAGTATATATACAGTATAAAAAGTGAGAAAGCAAAAACATATTTTCTTTAAATTAGGTACCCGCTTCACTTTTACAATATCTATTTTCATACCAGTTATAAAACAAATTCCAAGTCTTAAAAAATACATTCTCCTGTTTACATTTTAATCTCATGGTCAAATTGTCCATTTCTGCAATTTCGTATAGTTTTTTGATATATTCTTCTAGATCTGGGATCTTATCAGTTTTCCAGTATTTGGCAAATAACAGGCGTGCCGCCGTAATGCCGTGCAGGATTAATTTTTTCCGGTCTTTTGACATATTAGTTGGAGTTATATTAAGCAAATACAGTTCTGGGTTCAAAGGAACTTCAATTAAAGTTATTTCCTGTAATACTTCCTGAATCATCTTCCAGAATTTCTTGGTTCTAGGACATGTCCACCACATGTGATAGTATGAGCCGATATTTATTTTACATTTCCAGCAAGCATTTGAGGTCCCTTTGGAATATTTGGCAAGTTTGTCTGGTGGTAGATGCCACCTATAATACATTTTATATAGGTTTTCTTTATAGGTAGTAGCTCTAGTTATTTTTATATTCTCTTTCCATATTGATAGCCATCTATCCAATTCGATGTTGTAACCCATATTTTGGACCCATGTTATCATGTTTGGTTTGACCCATTCGTCCTGCATATTATTTTCCAAGAGACAATCGTAGATTTTCTTTATTATTTTATCTTCTGGAACTAACCATACCTTATCTAATTCTGTAAGTTCTTTATAAAATCCCTGTTTCTTATCTATATTGTATCTTGATTGTAATTGGTTTTGTTCCCACCATGTAAGTTGTATTCCTTGTTCTAACAAACTTTCCTTTGATTTAAGTTCTAATTTAATATCCAGAAGTTTTCCATATGTTGCTTTTTCCCCCTCCATTATTAATGTTGGTTTTATTAGTGCCTCTAATGGGGAGACCCATTTCGGTATCTTTTGATAAAATTTATATTTTATCTCTTCCCATATTTTTAAGAGTGCACCACGTATTGTATGGCTCCTAAAAGTCTTATTTTTTTCCCCATACCACATTATTTTATGCCATCCAATTATAGGTCATGGCCTTCTAATTTTAAAATTTTAGGGTTTTCTAGTTTAGCCCAGTCCCTCAGCCACGCCATTCCTACAGCTAAATAGTAACTATACCAGTCTGGTAGGCCGAGGCCTCCTCGTGTCTTCTTATCTTGTAGGTATTTTAGTTTAATTCTAGCTTTTTTGGATTGCCAAATAAATTTAGTCACAATTCTTCTTAAATCTTTAAAAAACAACTGATTTCTTAATATAGGTATTGTCTGGAAAAGAAAGATTAAGCGTGGTAGGATATTCATTTTAATTAGGGCAATACGCCCTAGAAAAGAGAGTTGTAGTCTTTCCCACATTTCTAGGTCTCTTTTTATATCTTTTAATGTTTTCATATAATTATCTTTGAACAATGAACTACATCTATTAGAAAGGTTTATTCCCAAATATTTCACATTTTTCACTATTTTGAATTTTGTCAGTTCCTCTATGTCTTCCATTCTCCTTTGTACAGTTTTTGGTTATCATTTTTGTTTTCTTTTTGTTTATTTTAAAACCGGATACCTGGCCATATTCTTCTAATATTTCTAATAATTTGTTCATTGATGTTAACGGGTCTTCAACTATAAAAGCTATGTCGTCCGCGAAGGCCAAAAGTTTAAAACTTTCTCCCTTTATCCTTAATCCTTTAATACTACTATCATTCCTGACTATTTCACACATAGTTTCTAAAACAAAAATAAAAAGAAGTGGGGAAAGGGGGCAACCCTGCCTGACTCCTCCTATCGAAAAGTTTGTGGTGAAAGTTCCATTAAATATTATTTTTGCCTCTTGTTGTTTATATATTGCCTCTACCATTTTGTAAAATTCATTACCGCAGTTCCAATGTCTTAGTTGGGCTAGCATAAATTGCCAATTGAGCTTATCAAAAGCCTTCTCGGCATCCATAAAATACAATACCATTTGTTTTTCTGGGTGTGTCTCGTAGTATTCTAGAGTATTAAGAATTGTGCACATATTTTGTCTCATCTGCCTTCTTAGCAAGAATCCAGCTTGATCCTGTTGTATTGTCTCTGATAGTATTTTCTTAAATCTACTTGCGAGGATAGTAGTATATATTTTATAGTCCGAATTTAAAAGGGAGATCGGTCTATAATTTTTAATTTCTGTTAGGTCTGCTTCTTGCTTAGGAATCAAGGTTATTAATGCTTCTTGCCAAGATATTTCTCCCTTTTCATAAATCTGATTAATAATTTCTTTTAATGGTCCGACTATCTGTTCAGCAAATAGTTGATAAATTTCAGTAGGGATCCCATCTGGGCCTGGTGCTTTTTTCCTTTTTAATTTTTGGATTGTCTCTAATATTTTCTTTGTTGAGATAGGCTCATTCAATATTTTTTTTTGCTCCTCTGTGAATTTCTTTTTGACATGTTTTTCTAGATATTGGTCTAATTCCCTTTTATCCGTATTTTCTTGTTTATAAAGTTCTTTATAGAAGTTTTCAATTATTTTTTTTGTTCCTTTATAGCCATTTGTTCTCTGCCCTGATTATCTTTCAATATCTTGATATTTCTATCAGCTTTTTCTTTTTTAATTTTATACGCTAGCCAGCGTGATGGCTTATTTGCATTTTCAAATATATTTTGTTTTACGTTTGTCATTTTCCTTGCCAGTTCCTCTGTTAAGATACAGTTTAGTTTATGTTGAAGTTGGTTCAACTTATCTTTACTTTTAACATTTAGTGGGTTATCTTTCAATCTATTCTCTTCTATCTTGATTTGTTGTACTAGCGTTTGGTATTTTAATTTCTGTTGTTTACAGATCCAACTTTCTTGATTTATCAGCTTACCTCTAAGGAAGGCTTTGAATGTGTCCCATACTGTCTGTATATTTATTTCTGGACAGATATTTCTTGCAAAGAAGTCCTCAAAGTCTGCCTTACAAGCCAGCGTGGAACTTGAGGAGGCACACTGGGAGACAGGTTGAGGAGATGTGTGAAGATTGGCAATGAGGGGCTTGGTGTGTTACATTTCCCACAGCAGGTAGAGGGCACTGAGGTGCTGTAGGAGGCTGGGGAAGAGGTCAGCCCACTGAAGGAACAGAAGAACCAAGATGAAGCCCAAGTATGCAAAAGGCTCTTTCTCTCCTCTGCTTGCTTTCCCACAACTGAATAGCTCTTGTCAATTTTCTATCCTTTCTCCTTCCAGTTACTTACTATCATAAAGTTACTAGTAGCTGGACAGAACCCCCGCTTAACTGTTACAAAGGGAGGTGGAAGACAATAATGTGTGAAGCTGACAAGCAGAATGAGGAGACAAAGAATTATGCAAAGAGCAGGAATGGCCATTAGAGAGGGCTGGCCTGTGATCAATGTTCCCTCTAAGCTGTGCGCACGAGTGGCTGCTCATTAACACAGGAAGCCCCACTCCGCAGCAATCTGGAGCCGCACAGGGTCTTGCACTGCCCATTGCCCATTTTAAGATTACAGCAGTTATATTCTGCTCAGGATGTGAGCTGCTCTGCTCAGTAAGGGGGGGAATAGAGGGAACATTGCCTGCAACCCACTTTCATAGGCTTTGTAACCCACTTCTGGGTCCAAACCCACAGGTTGGGAAACACTGCTTTAAAGGCCTAAAAGGGGAGCAAGTGTTTGCCAACCACCAGATGGGCCTGGAGGAATTACAACTGATTTCCAGAATATAGTGATGGGTTCTTCTGGGAAAAAATGGCAGCCTTGGAGGGTTGACTGTGGCACTGTATCCCTGCTGAGCTCCCCCCACCCCCAACCCTGCCCATGGATCTCCAGCAATTTCCCAAGCAGGAGCTGACAACATTAAGCAGCAGGCCTGTTGAGAGCAGAGCATAGCTTCACCTCTTCCCGACAGTGGCAAGAGAGGGAGTGTCCAGTAAAGTCTGTGGAAGTAATGTTTTTTTTAATTATTCAATTGCACTGTGGAATATTTTTTTTCCTTTTTGAACTTAAACCCAAGTAGAAATCTTCATGAATTCAACTACCAACACACATGCCCAGTTCATCACTCCTCAGTATAAAGTTTCCGACTGGTCATCAAAACTTAAACCTTTCTTTCTGAGCCCATCTTCTTCTTATATAAGGACTCTGTTCATCATTCCATCTGTGTGGTGCAAAGACCCAGTAACTGAAATTCAATAAAGTTCTCAGTCAGGTCTCTCTTGAGCTTCACTAATACAATTAGTCAGGTGTCAGTCTGAGCATTCCCCAGTATCTTCAGCCTCTTTTTTGCTTTATCCCAGTCATTGTATGTTCATCATAATGTGGAGTAACACAATCTCTGAAAGGGATTCATGGACATTGTTCTACAACAATAACCACAGCTCCATTAGCAACACAAATATTCTTGACTTTTGAATAAGGACTCCTACTCTGCATGCAGTTTCTTCCCATTATTCTTCAATAGCTGGGATGAAAAGCTTTGCAAGTGTGCCAAGAACCCATGCCATGACAGTAAAGTAGAAGTATTATGCCGGTCACTTCATTGATTCCTCTGTGGTCCAACGTCAGCTAAGAGTCAGATGTATGCACATGAGTCTGAGAGGCTTCATGCAGTTTGAAAAAGCTGTAAGGCGTACGTCAATAAATATTGTATGTTGTGTAGTGGTTAAGCATGTCAGACTAATATCTGGGAGATCTGGGTTCGAATCCCCACTTGAGCCATGGAAGCTTGCTGGGTGACCTTGGATCAGACAAATTTTCTCAGCCTAAACTACCTCACAGGGTTGTTTCAAGGATAAATTAAGGAGAGGATAATAATGTAAGCTGCCTTGGGTTCCCATTGGGGAGAAGGCTGGGGTACAAATGAAGTAGATAAAAATAAATAAGTCAGTGCAAGCAATCTGCCTCCGAAGAATGGATCAAAGCATGTCACATGTGGAACATACCATATTTTTTGCTCCATAAGACGCACCTGATCATAAGACGCACCTTGTTTTTAGAGGAGGAAAACCGGAAAAAATGAAACAGAAAGAAAGAGAGAGAGAGAAAGAGAAAGGAAGAAAGAAAGGTGGGGACAGAGAGAGAGACAGAAAGACAGACAGACAGAAAGAAAGAAAAAAGGAAAGGAAGGAAGGAAGAAAGAAAGATAGATAGAGAAAGGAAAGAAGAGAGACGTCAGCATGCCATGCAAAGCCAGGCCTTTCTGTGCAAAGTAGCCACTGGAGCTTAATCTGTGGGCGGGGCTTTCTGCTGCTGGCTGTCTTAAAGGGGGAAAGCACTTAAAGGGAAAGAGTACTTAGCCTGGTGGGGGTTTTCCTGCCATTTCCCTTTTAAGGCTTAACAGCTCAGGCCCAGCAGGGAGGGGTGGGGAAGGCTGGGATGCCAGCCTGAATGGCATTCCCCTGCGTTCCTGCTGAAGAAAGAGCCCTGTTACAGGTAAGAAAAGCTCTATATTCGCTCCATAAGACGCACACACTTTCCCCCCCACTTTTTTGGGGAGGAAAAGTGTGTCTTATGGAGCGAAAAATATGGTACATATTCAGAGCTGATGTGAACTGACCCTTTGTCATCAGCATCAACAAAGGTTTTTCTCACACAAATCCAAAATTCCTTGGACAGTCAGTCTGGGTAGAAGTTACACTCTCCATGTGAGAAAAGCCCCACCATGTGAGCTCTTTACTACAAATTCTGAAGGATTTCTCTCCAGGCAAAAAATGCTGGAGGGGATCGAAACCACATACCTGCTGAAGGAGGAGCCCAGGGCTACCTCTCTCCCTTCACGGCTTATGTCCTTTATGTTTCTTCATAGTAGCTAATTTTATCTTGGAACCAGGAAGAAGCACAGTAGGGCAACTTATCCACTAAGAAGAGACAGAAGAGGAGTTAAGCAGATGGAGAAAGGCAGTCAGAAAGGTCTTCTTTCAATGTGTGTCTATTCCCTGAAGATTTGTCTTCCAGTTGCCGCAGGAGCTTTCAGAATTCCACAGAGACAGCATAAACATGGCAGGACTGCTCTTACATGGTGAGTGTCACATGTAGCAAGGCTCTAAACCAGATGCAGAGCCTAGAACCTGCATATGTGGAGTTTGGGTGAATCAGCCCAAAGTCTGCTGTCATTCTCTCTGTATTTGATTGTTTTATGCTGGTGGGCAAGAAGAACTTTCTAGTGCAATGTTAACCCAGCATATATTCTTATTTAAACTGGGCCCTCAGCTAATATTGTACCATGTAATGGCATTGCACACAGTAAGCTGGACACACGCATGCAGTGTCATGAGGCATTAAGTTTTGGCTGTCCAGCACCTCATTTAATTTGGGCCTAAGATGGCAAAGGAATTCCTGCTTTGGTTTTATCCTGCAAAACCTTCCCTCTGAAACAAGATCAGTGGAGGCAAGTTTTGGTCATGCTGTAAAGATGTAACTGCAACTTTTGCAGTTCCTTCCCACTCTCCAAGGCCAAACCGTTACATATCTCAGTACTGTCTTACATTTTTAAATCTTCCTCAGGAGGTGGTGCAATTCTGATGTAAAACAAACAAATGCATTTTAAAACTGCAACAAAAGTATTTCCATACTCTTTTACCTTGTTAATATTTATGGATGCCTTCAATTTATTTCTCAGCAACAATGATCTTTCACAAGCTTTAGATAGCATTTTTTCCCCTTTCAGAAGTACGAAAGCAGGAACAAAATTGTGAAGGTAAATTGACCCCCAAATTGCATAGATCCTGAAATGTATCATGGGAGATGATAAGCAGACTGATGTGAACTGAAGAAGCTTTCAGTGTATTTTTACTCAAGCCATTTGTACCTTACCCTGCCTTTTTTCCCCAGTGCAGACCCAAGTCAGTTCACATTGCTTGCTGCTCCTCCATTTTATTCTCACAACTAACCCTGTGAGATAGATGAGGTTAAATGTGTGTGACTGGTCACCCGGCAAGCTTCCATGGCAGACTGCAGGTTTGAACTTGGGTCTCCAGGTGCTAGTCTAACACTCTGACCACTATACCACATGTCAATCAAGCAGCCCTGTGGTACACAAAGACAAGAAGGCAGCTAGTTTTTGCTCTTGAAAAAACAATGCAACCACAGCTTCTTCCTACAAGTTGAAATTCATTCTTCCTACCAATTGCCACCCAAAACATCTACTCAGAGGAATCTCCACATGGTGAGAGTTATACAAAAATGTGGTTTCCTGAGTCTTCATAAAGTGTATCTGGTTCGGGGGGAATAAAGGCTTCCTTCCTGCAGCTGTTAAATCACTTGCTCTCCTGCCCCATCTCTGTGAAGCTCTGGTGAGCCATGCTGAAGCAGCTCGGCTGGAAGCAATACCTCCCAGAAAAGCACAGTCTGTAGCAGTACCTCTCGTGTTGATCTTGGTAGAGGAGCCACGTACAGCTCTGCACTAGGTGCAGACGAACTGAGTTTTGGAGGGGTCAAGAGTGAGGAAATCCGAGACTTCCATTCAAGTGTTCCAGCCCAAATCTGTGCTTTAATCTGCTGGGAGGGGGATCCTACTACTGGGCAGCATGTAGGAGTAATAATACCATTAATAATTATTATACAAGTAACATTCCATGGCTCATTGAGAACTATGAAACATGACAGAGCTTCCTGGACCTCTTTGGTGACTGAAACTTTATCCTCCTCCAAACCTTTTCCCTTCCTCTTTGTTTTCTTAATATTTTTAGCAAGAATGGTTGGATTGCACTGGGCTGAAGAGTGATTTCTTCTGTTATTCTTGATTTACATAAAATGTGGTTCTCTTCAGTAAGGGGGCAGCAGGGCACGCACACACATACGTGCGTGTGCGCGCACGCACACACACACACACGGGTGGTTGGAAAAGGAGGAGGAGCATTGCTCAGTTTCACTTCCTCCCATTGCTCTCAAGTCTGACAGCAGAAAAATATGGCAGCTGGAGCCACCCTAATGCCAGGCCGAAGCCCTTCGAGCACTCCTGGATGGCCAGTAGCAGCATGTGAGGCAAATATAAAATCCAGAAATATGAAATCTAGCCCAAACTGAGCATTGTTAAGTCCCATTGCTTTCAATAGAAGAGATTTGAGAACGTGCCTCATTCTTGCATTGGAATTAATGGGACCTGAAAGAGTTTAACTTTGACTGGGTCATGCTCTAAATTCAAAAAAAATGACTTGAGTTAAAGTATAAAAATGTCAGATTGACGTTATTGGGAATTACATCCTGGTAACTATGCTTAGAACACTTGTTTGGGAATAGATGCCACTGAATTCAGCTGGGCTTGCAAGAAAATATGCATAAAACTCAGGAAACTGGTTACTGAAAGAGTTCCCCTTTCACTTAGAGATAGGAAATGGAAGCACAAAACTCTGTCTACTGAACTGCAAATCCTTTAGCTGTCAGATGGCTACTCAGTGATAAGTCAACGAACCTGTCTGTCACCTTAGGTCCCCACTGAGTCTCCTTCTAGTGGAACTCTCTCTGAGAATTATTTGTTTGACTGTTACCTAGGTTCATTCTTTTGCAGCAGTGGCTTCTGTAACAGTCCACCAGAAATCAGGCATTCTTGCTGGCCATATTCCACAGGCAGTGTCAGGCTGTTTTGTCTGGAGGGTGGGCTTTAACAGGCACTAAGCTGGGATGAGTATTGTGCTTGTGGGAGAATGGAGGGCTAGTTGTTGGTGCAGATGCCAGGTTCTGATTTTAATTTTCTAACTAGTATTGTAAACTACTTTGTGTCACTATTGAATGAGAAGACCAGTGGGGCAAAGTATTTTACTGAACAAATAATAAGGGAAATTGTCGCTACCAGTTAAAGAAACCAAATTAATATGGCACAGCAGTCTCTGGATAAAGGCCACACAGGATAGCAGCAGTGTTAAAACACAGAATTTGCTATTAAAACCAGACCTCTTTTGATATAATAGAAGTCCCACGTTTAAGCACATACACCTCTAGGTTTCACCACCTCTAGGCTGACCACATCTAGACTGCGGTCAGACTGGAAGGTTGGGGTGGTTTGGGGGCGGGGCAAATCTCTGTTTCAGTCAGGAATGGAGAATCTTGATCAGACACTGCATCCCCAAGGCACCTTTATATGGCACAGGGGCTACAGTGGATTGTTCACAGTGTTACAGTGCATCATCCATGTAGTGCGGCTCGGGTTTTTTAAAGGTTCCCTGGTGCATGTGCATATGCGCACAACTGAAGTGGCACCTCCATCAGGAATCCATTCTTGGACCCCCGTTAACCTATTGGCCACTGCTTAGGCTTATGCATACTATGGATCAGGGGAAGACAAAACCCACCTGGGACGGATTGGCAGGTTCAGACTGCCAATCCATTTTGTGTGCACTCCCGAGTTCAGGCATCTGCTCATGTGGATGATTGTGTGGGGATCCATAAGCATCAGAGTTCCTGTGGTGGCTATTTACTTCATATCCAACTTGTCATACAATGGGGTGAGCATGACTGGGGAACGGCTGCCAGATGTGGCTGTGTGACCAAGCCCATTTAATCCAGGAGGGAACAGCAACTATATCGGGCCAAACTGCCTGTCTGACCACAGCCCTAGTTATGATTACAGCATGGTTACTGTGTCAAGTGCTTAAATCTCTTCTCTTCCCACATCTTTCGTAGATTTGGAGAGATTATGACCTTATGAAAACCTCCTTAGAAAACAGGAAGGCTTACATGGAACACTATGCTAATCCTGAGGTTGGTGTGCTATGGTAGGATGCCAAGTTAGGATGTGTCTAAATTTCACAGGCTGCTTTTAGGGAGATGTCCTGGGCAAAACCATGCAAGAAACTGGAGATGTGCTTCTTTGTTGGAAGGTGATGTAATTTAATGAGTACGTAGGGACAATGCCAAAATATGAAGAACATACTTAGGTACAGTACAGCAGAACCCAATGGTCTAGAGCAGCGTTCCTCAGCCTTTTTGAGCCTGTGGGCACATTTGGAATTCTCACAAAATGGGAGACAGAGCCAACCACAAAATAATTGTCACAGCTTTACTTCAGTAATACAGTGCAGATCGTTGTGCTGTGGTGGTAGCTGCTGCCAAAGCAATGTTTAAAAAAATCTGCACAGCCAATCAAATCTCCAATAGTTAGGCCCGTAGCCAGGATTTTGTGGTTTGTGGGGCAAATTTTTTTCTGGTGGGTCTACATAAACACCCCCCCCCCAAAAAAAAATACCCCCACATGCAGTGAGTAATTCTCATGTTATGTTTAATGCATGCACAGCTGGATGTGCATCTTGGAAAAAAGTTTTAAGATGAGTTAAACAGCATTTCCAGGCAAAAATCTTGTGGGGTTGTCCCTTTAAGAAAGGGGGCAGCGCTCCACCATAGCCACGGACCAGCCAACAGTCAACCAGACTTGCTGGACAAAAACCCCATCTAGCCCCATGCACTTCCTAAAAACACTTGGCTGGTGTTGGGAAAATTGTCAGCAGGCACCATGTTGGTGACCCCTGGTCTAAAGCCTGGATTGCAAACCCACCACCATGATATTCATGATTTAACAGAAATAAAATAGACATATTTCTGTTGTGACTTGTGAGATTGTAAGAGTGTGTTAGAATCTGGGAATGAGGGGTGCTACAAGTTTGTTCAGGGCCCAGAGTGAGGATAGCAGAGCTCTATTGATAATACTGTCCTTGAGCCACCAAGTTGGCTTGCATGCAATAGTGCTCCCGCACTGGGTGCTTCAGCACGGTATTTTATTTCTTTGGTTATCTATTCCTTGTTTCTCCTCCAGTGGGGACTCAAAGCAGCTTACAAAATCGTTCTTGCTTCCTGCATAACCACAAACCTACAGGTTAGACTGAGGGAAAGTGACTGGTCAAAGGTCACCCAGCAAGCTTTCCAGGCAGAGTGGGGATTCTTACCTGGGTGTCCCAGACCCTTATTCTGATACACTGTTATGATACGCTGGCAAGTCTATTCCTTGACACAGGATGCTGGACAAACCTACCTGGTGTTAGACCTGCTTGGGAGTGAGGCACTCATCCTGCTCTTTTCTCTTTGTGGCTTCTCTTGGTCCTTATTTGAATGCAGAAAGAGTAGGACAGGACCAAAGAACTGCAAAGGAGCCAACAGCTGATGACCAGTGTGAGCATCATCCACCCAAGCACGCAACAGGGGAAAAGTTCATAGCCTCTAGTAGGAAGGCATTAGCTGGGGAAATTGATTTTCAATTTACCTCAAAGGAAGGGAGAGATTTCGTGGTGCACATCTGGAAAAACGTCATGCTGTTATGAGGCAAACCTCACTTGAACCGGAGACTAACAGCTAGAAGTGCAAGAAAGGGACAGGGTTGGGGTGGAAGAGACTCACCAGCTCTCAGGATTTGTTATGTGACGGGTGGTTTGTAGTCCCGAAGTTTAACGACAGATGGTGGTGTAACTCCACCAATTTAGCAACTCCTTTGATGTTGCAGGAGAGATTCCCCGATTTGATTTTAAAAGCCAGCGTTTTCTTCTCTTCCCGAGCTGTCTCTTCTTAACAATTGGTGTGTGTATGTGTGGAGGGGGGGAGATTAGAAAAATAATCCCATTTAGAAGAACAGCCTGTTTATTGTTTTGTTCTTTCCTTTTATAAACAAGCATAATGGGAAATGGCAATCTGATCTACACCCAATGCAGCAAGGAAAAGAAATACATTACATTAATTACAGGAGGATGTTTGAAAGTAGTGTTTTGTTTTGTTTTTTGAAGCGCGAAATATAATACAACTCCAGTGGACTGAAATCTCGAGCCCGAAACAAGAACAAAGTGGGGAGGGAAGCACTTTTTTTAAATTTTAAAAGAGAGCTGAACAGGTTAACTAGGTTAACTACCTTTTTTTAAGCAACAGAAGAAGGCAGAAAATGTTTATCCCGTAATGCGCTGGTAAAGATTTTGTCATGCATAACAAGCTAGGTGTTTTGAATTTACGTGAACTTGGGAGTAAGTTTTCCACTGATCTGCAGGAAACTTCCTCCCAAGGAAACATGCCGAGGATCAGCCGCCTATGCCAGTTGCAAAGAGGCCCCACATCCCGCCAGGTGCGCATCGCCTTTCGGAACGAGGCGCTCTCAGCGGGAACGGGAGAGATCAGGCCGCCTCCTTTGAAACAAAGGCAGGCTAACCCTGGAGTTTCACTAAGGCAAAGCCGGGCTCTCCCTCACACGCAGCAGCCCCATTTGGGACAGAGGTGTGTTTGAATCCCCCCCCCCCCCCCCCCAGCACCGGGGAGAGTTCTCCTGGGATGTAGCGTTTAATGTCAGCAAAGGAAGCTGGGAGCGAGTCCCACGAACTTGGCCGAATGATGTCGGGGCTCCGGCCACAGGCAGCTCGCCCACTTGTTTTTGTTTGGCTTCCCTGGCCAACAATTCCGTGGCCCAAAGAGTCGCGAGTCCCGTGAACCTGGCGCTTTCGGACCTGCCTAGGGGAGCGCGGAGCTCGACTCGGGATGCTCCGGCGTCTGTTTAGTGCCGGGAGAAGAAGGGAGGGGAGAGTTCCCGCGCCCCAAGGCTGCAGGCTGTCAGTAGCGAGCGAGCTGGCTGCTTTCGCCCCCCGTGAACTACTTCGTTGGACGCTTCCCTGGAGTGGTCCGGAGGCACTACGGATCGGGCCAGGAGGGGAGCATTCGTTCTCCCTTCTTCTCACCCTCAAGAGTCCTCCCTCGCGCGTCTGGAGCCCCCTTTGGAGAGAAACTTTTCCGCCGCAACTTCCAACAACTCCTCGTCTGCCTCAGCCTAAATACTTTTGGCTCGGCCGTCGAAGCGCCCTTGGTGCTTTCAAAGAATTTCCGAGGCGGGTTTGCTGGCAACCGCAGCCGTGCGCTCTCCAAGCCGCGTTTACTCGGAAGTAAGGCTCGCTGAAATCCCTTTGTAACAAAAAAAAACCCCATTTAGATGCATTCGACAGGCCGGCTTTGCAGTCGCAAGCTGTCCTTGGGAGTCAGCTTAGCTGCAACCTGTGCCAGGAGAGGGACCTTACTCCCAAGTAAATCGCGCCTGATATGGTGGGGAAGGGCGCTCGGCAAGCATGTAAAGGAAGCGGAGGTAGGACCAGAGTTGCGAGCGGCAAAGGGGATACGGTTTACGACCGCCCATCAACAAGCACGCTGCCCCGGGGCAGTCAATAGCCTTGAGTGTTCCTGCCCTTGGGCTGAACTTTCACCTCCCGAACCCGGCGCAACCCTATTGGCGGAGAGTGAGGAATCTCAGCAGCAGAGCCTTCGGCTCCCAGTAAAACCTGGCGTCCACACACCACTTGTTTTCTTCTCTTCCGTTCCCTTTCCTCCCGGACGGGAGGCGAGAAGGGTGGGTTGATGTGCTGCCCGTTAAGTCTCCAGATATATATACCTAGACAGCTGGCGAGAGACTTGTCCGGGTTACACTGACTCTGCTAGGAAATGGCTGCTTTCCAGGGCGCATGATAAACTATTGTCCAACTTTCACCCAACGCTTACTTCAAATCTTTGCACCTCTCTGAGGCAGAGGAGCTTTTGCTCCTCGCAGGTTTTAAAGTTTAATCACCAGCGAGTCTTTCCCCGACTTTTCCAGCATTCCTCCTTGGTTGTTCAAGGAAATCGAAGCTGGAAATGTCTAAACAAAACTGCTTCCATCAGCACCCTTGCGAAAGAAAGGGAATAGAGGGTAGGCATCGCTCAAAATCCAAGCGAAGGAAAAACGATCCTTTCCCCCATCGCTCAGTGTCCAGCCGACGTGCACACGCGTGAGAACACCCCCTCCCCTTTGCCGCCAGTAAGCAAATAAAATCTTTTGCATTCTTATTTTTTTGGAGTAGCGATCACTTTCTGTTCAGGTCTTCAGCAAATTTAAAAGAGCGTTTCCAATTCAAAAAGGTACTGAAGAAAGCCCAAGGCACGCCTGGCACACTTTCAAGAGGTGTGCAATGCAAGTTCTGATTTAAGTAAGTAAAAAAAGAAATTGAGCGTCGTTTTGAAATATATTGGACGTGCCCGTAAATTATGTATTTCTTGTACATTATTACAAAAGTATGATTGTAAATAAGTTACAAATGAGGGAAACGCCTATCACTTTGGGAATTTTAGTTAGGCTGGAAACTTTGTTATGGCCACGTAACTCGGAGCACTTGAATTTATATCGCTTCCAGTAATACACGCTCGCGGGATGCAAAAGTTTAAGAATCTAGTTTTGAATGGAAACACTCCGGTTTGTAACTGTTGCTCATAGGTTGAACCCCCCCCCCCCCCCAATCTGTGGTGAGGGGCTACAACTGTTTCATTCGGAAAGCAAGATCTGTGTTTGCGGGGGGAGGGACGACATATAGCATCGGGCTTGACGTGTTTATGGATCTGAAAGGCGTGTGTGAATAGGAATATTTGCAAGGCTGGAGGCTTTGCAACGTACAGAGAGATGTTACAAAGCTCGCTTCACTTTCAGGGTTGCTCGCGAGTCTCCCGACAGCGCACGCCATAATGAAAAGTAGCGCACAGTGCCCCAAGATTCCTTAAACGTTGGGAACTATCATGTGCCACTCTGATAAAGGAAGCGGACGGCCTTCCCCTTGTACCTCATCCTGATATCTTTTAATGTATTTTAAAGACGGCTCTATGGGCCTCGGCAAGGAGACGGGGGAACAAACACATATGGCGGAAGGTGAGACGGTCTCTACGAGGGATCTCAAGTCATAGCTAAACGTAGCGTTCGATTTTGCAATTGGGGAGGGGAAAAGGCATGCGCATGGGTGTAGGAGCGCCGGATTTCAGCGTTGCCTTGGAGCAAAAGTGCCTCCGAGCATGTGCAGTGTGCCTCTGCCTCTTGCAAAATAGCCCGGCAATTCATTCCCGGAGATTAAGGGTTGAGGGGAGTATAGTTATCAACCAGACGCCCCCTCCCGCCGCGTAATTTATGTACCAACCCTCTTCTTTCCAGTCGTTCAGAGGACAAGCGCAGCAGGCGACCCAGTCGCTCGCGCGGGATTTACCGCCTTTTTTTTGGCACGAGACCTTGCGTTGAGCACGTGCGGGGGTCACCCGGTGCCTTCAGCGCTGTGGGGTGTGCTCGCGAGCTGGGCTCCTGAGTTGGAGAGGAAAGCTAACGCGCCACGTTCAGAGAGTTTGCCCGAAATGCGCGCGCTTTACCCAAATCCCTCAAAGCGCGGGCCAAGTCTGAAGAGATTTCCTCACACGCTCCTAAACCTTGTTTCCAAAGTTCCCTCCTCGTTAGGGGTCCACGCCTCCCCCTCACAGGTGTCTGAAGGCTGCAGGCGCCCCTCGGCCCTGCGAGTTGGCTGTATAGGCTTTGTTTTCTCTTCTCCCATCGCTAACCGGGTTGTGGCGGAGGAGGGGAAAGAGGAGAGCAAACAACTTCGTGAATGGTTTGTTTACATAGCAGGTGGACCTGACGTCAAGGAGGACGCTTCCCTGCCGAATCCTAACAACATCCTGCTCCGCCAGCAAGCCTCCTTACCCGGGAGAAAGCTTAGGGAGAGGGAAGGAGGAGAGCGGCAGGTGGGCTAGGGAAGCCCAGCCAGCCCCTTTCACTTTTTTTTGGAGGGGGGGAAGGGGAGAGAGCGGCGGCTGGCAATTCCCCGCACCTCACAGATCTTTATTGACACAACTTTGCAATCCCCGAGAGGGGCTTCCTTCTTTCCAAGGGGGCGGGAGAGTTTGCGGGCGCGCGGCGTTTCATTGGAATCACCCATAAACATACACAAGACGCAGCTACACACTCGATAGCGGAGCGAGACCCACACCGGGGGGGGGGGGGGGGGGCGCAGACGCGAGGAGCAGCGCGAGCCCGGGAGAGAACGCGAGAGTCCGTGCAGCCGCTTGGCCGCCTCGGCTCGCTTTGGTTGGTTCCCTTGCTTTGGTCGCTGCCCAGGCCGGGAGTCGGAGAGAGCCAGCGCCGCCAGCGGAGGAATATCCAGCCCCTATTCAGAGACCTTGCTGCTGTTGTCGTTGCTTCTCCCTCTGGCTTCTTGTTTTTCTGCCCGGCTCCCTCCCTCCCGCCGCCGCCGCTTCGTCCCGGCAACAGTAAAGCCGCTCCTCCTCGCAAACACTTTTCTCCCTCTCGGCGTGTTTTTTTTTTTTTTTTTAAACAAATCTGCGTCTGCGTGCGCGCGGCGGACGAGTACACACTGCCTGCCTCTCTGCCTTTCCCCGTGGCGTCGTCTCCTCCGGACGCTCTACTCAGCGTGCGTTGATGGTAAGCTTCCCCCCATCGTTCCCCTCCCTCTCCCAGTCCTGAACTCTGGTTTTTGACTTGTAAAACTTGCGTTCTTTGTCACCCCCACCCCCTCGTCCAGCTGTTCCTGCTGCTAGAAAGTTTCCCTTCCAGCCGCTCTTTACGTGGGGGAAAGGCTAGTGTGGTAAGTGTCAGGGGTTGTGCTTGGCAGGTGGCAACCCAAAACTCCACTTTCCCCCCAAACAGAGGGGAGCGGCTATACTTTCATCTGATGCGCGGGTTTATCCAAGGACGGGTTTATTAATTGCAGGGAGGCAAAAGCACGGTTCGATCGCCCAGATAAGCCCCCTCCCAATGTTCTCAAGCATTTGTATTTAACGAGAAACAACCCCCACCCCACCCCACCCCACCCCCGCGCGCGTGCAATGAGCTCTGTAAACTCACCGACCCTGTCTATTATTGCGGCTTGCGTTTACTTACGGATTATGGCTTTTTAAAAACCTGTTGAAGTTGGGAATGATATTTCGGAGTGTGTGTTTGCTTTCAGACTGTTCCTCTGGTGTCACTTTCCGTGGAGGGGAACGCACGTGTGTCCTTTGGAGAGCGGTGACTTGAAACCCCCCCCCCCCCCCCCGGGTGTCAAGATCTCTTTGCAGGAGGGGGAGGGGGAGGGGGAAGGAAGGAGTGAAAGGCCTAGTAGTGACACTAGCCCGCCTTTAGGCAGTCTCACGATTCACTGACTTTTCTTCCTTCCATCACTTGCACGTGCACCGAGGAGCAATGCTTTATAAAAGGCGTTTCGCTGTCCACCCTCTCTGGCCAGGACGAGTTACTGCATTCCTTGATTATTTTATTTTGCCGCCGTTGCTTGGTCTCCCAACACCTTTTCCTAGTTCCCTTTTATGCGCTTGCCGGCGAGTGTTAACCTTGAAAAACAACAACCGGGGGGGGGGGTAGCCTAAAACAATCGATTAATAAATAATCACGGTAGACTGATATGATGCTCCGGGGGCATTCTTCCTAGCTTGTTGTGGGAGAGCACGCTTCTGAAACGCACTCTTGAAATTCAAAACATAGAAAGTGGTGAAAGTTTAATTCGGGGAGGTTTGAGATGCAGCAGGTAAAGGGCTCTAAGGCATGTTGGACTTTTGTTTATGGACTTGTAAGTGTGCGGACAGGGGAGAAAAGTAATACAATGCTAACTGGCTTTTCTTTTCCCCCTCAGTTTTCTGAGTGTTTACCCAGGCATATTTTCTATTTATTTATTAAGAAATTCTTGTTGTGTGGATAAATTTTAAAATAAACTAGTCTCACTGAATAAAATGGGACTTACTTCTGAGTAGACCTTCTTATGATTCTTTGGTCTTAACAGCCCAGTCCTAAATATGCCTTCTCTGAAATAAGCCACACTAAGTTAGAGCTTAGTGTGCACATAAACGTATTCTAAGTGACTTTCGGCTTAAATATTTAAAAGCTTTTAGTATTGGAACTTAAATATTGTCTATTCATTGTAAAAGTGAATTCACTGCACTGTATACAATAATTTTAGGAAGTTTTCCTTGAAGATAAGATTATCTTCCTCTTTTTGATTTCCACTGTAGTAACTATATTATAGTAACAGTATTAGAATCATATACATAGATTTCAAAAGGCATACATGTTACTAAAGTGATCTTTAAGGGAAACTTCTTGAATGATTGTCCTCAGTTTACAGAAGAAAGGAATATGTCCACATGACCCTTCTGAAGAATAAGAGGAAGTACCAGTTTAGGAGATCCTTTAATTCCTAGCATTTTTCTCTTAATTAAAAAAATCATTTTATCTTGGGTTGTGATCCTGAACTGTCCTGCCCACTACTCCTTTACTTATAAATCAGGACCATGTGAATAAGTAGTGACAATTTCTATGTGCAAAGGACTTTAGGATTATAGTATAGAAGTTCTTCATGCACTAGATGTCATATGTGTTCACTCTTGCAGAGCTGAATCCAAAACTCTTCAGGAAATACAATGTTTTGCTGTGTTTTCTGAATCAAATTGTTGATTGCTTCGTGAGCACAATTAAATGGGAAAGTGGCACGCAACAACCGATGAATTTATAAGTTATTATAAAACATTATGTATGAGATATTTTTCTTTATGATGGAGAAATTCTTTATAGTTACTGGCCATATTAACTGTAATTTATTGTTGTTTCCTAGCATATACTCACAAGGTATTATCTCATTGAAGTCAGTGGCAAACATACAAACATAAAAATATTTATTTATTTTTAGAGATTTGGATTTTTCCCATACTGTAAAATTACAATGGGTACCTGCAAATTTGGCAATTTATGGAATATTAATTCCTTGCTACTGCTAAGGAACGGAATTGGGGCTACGTACTGGCCCAGCCAGAACATGTGTAACAGACATGTGACAGGATTATGTTCAATTAAACAACATAATACTATAAGATCAAATATGAGGTACTGAGATACATTAAAATAGATTTTAATGTTGAATTAGTACCCCTAATCTGTGGAGGATCAACAAGGTTCTCTTCTTCAAAATAAGGCAGATGTATTTGTATTCTTCTGTTGGTGCCTTTGTGGCACATCAAACAGAACTACTTTTTTGAAACATACAAGACCAAAAAGGGTTCTTTACTAGTTATGGGTGACTTGGTATTTATGGTAAGTTTCTGGAAAAAAGGAAGAAGTCTTGTTTTTTTTAACTTTATAAAATGTTTGGGAATGTTAGGATATTGTACAGCTTGAGTCATAGGTCTTTAAAAAAACACCCTGAATTTTCAAACATTGCTAGTAAATTGCTCATAAGTTTGTTAACTAGGGACTTATTAGACTAAATTGATTTTAAGTACAGCAGTTTTACTGGACTGTGAATAGTTCTTCTAATTAGTGTACTGTATTTGTAGACATCATGTGAGATTTACATATTGATCTTAAATGTCTGTGCGTAGAAAACAAAGTGTATTAGCTTCGCTAGATATTGATAAAAAGCAATGCTTATTACAATTTCACCATTATAGGACTGTGAATATTTTTTGAGTGATAGCAGATAAAATGAATAATTGCACATAGTTTTTTCACTATTTGACTGATGTATGAAGGTCTTGTTTAAAACACTTTGTAGATACAGGTTTTGGAACTTCAGGATGAATCATATTTGCCCTGTTAAGCTCATTACTGATGTCAGTGGAATCTAGTTATATAGTAACATATGTGGAAATTATGCTGGAAGTATTTCAGTAGAGTCATTTTTAGTGTGTGGGTAGGATTCAGGTGCGGTGGCTCAGAGGTTAAGATGCTGAACTGCAGACTGGAAGGTCGGTAGCTCAGTAGTTCAAGACCTGAGTAGCGCATGACAGAGTGAGCTCCCATCTCTGGCCAACCTAGCAGTTCAAAAGCAAGAAACTGCAAGCAGATAAATAAGTACTGCTTTGGTGGGAAGGTAACAGCTTTCTGTGTGCCTCGGCATTTAGTCATGCCGGCCACATGACCACGGAAAAAGTCTTTGGACATTGCTGGCTCTTCGGCTTGGAAATGGAGATGAGCACCGCCCCCTAGAGTCGGATTCGACTGGCTTTCAAGCAAGGTAACCTTTAGGATGCAGGTAGTTACAAAATAATCCACTCTCTGATTGATACAGACTGTGGTGGTCCCAGGAATGGGAGGGGGGAAGAGAGTACTCTTCAGTTGCTGAATGGTGACCACAATGGCAGGAAGAGGCCCTGCCATTACTGGTTGGTGATGGCAGGAGGTGTTAGAAAGTGACTTGGACATACTTTCACTGACCATGAAGCAGTGCATCTGTGGTCAGTTTTATGGTTTCTCTTCAAACTGTTCTAGCAATGTGCATTCCAAAATAAGCCCACCCACCATTCAAGCAAACATGCATGTAGGGCAGGGGTGGGCAATTGTTTCGGCTCGGGGGCCACTTTGTGGGAGCGGAGGTTAGCGGAGGGCTGCACCTTTTAAAATGATTGCATTCATTAGTTAATTTTGCATTTCAGAAAAGGTATAAATTGTATCATAAAAATCAATAAATATAAATTAAATAAAATAGTGGTAGTTTTATTCAATTTATTTATTGTGCTAATTTCATATCATCTATAGCTGCAAGCACATTTAATTTTAGAATCAATTTAATGAGAGAAATGTACCCTATCACACTTTTCTACAATTTTTTTGAAATCAGGAGTGAGATTGCGTGTTGAGATGCAAGTTAATGTCTGTCAAAAAGCATCTATATTTACTCTTGTTGATCTTCATGCAAGAAAAACTTTGCTCACAAATATATGTAGACCCAAATATAGAGAACATTTTCCCAGCAAATTTCTTCATACATGGAAACTTTTCAGCAGACAAAGATTTGTAAAAGTCAACGAATGTCACAGCATTAAACATTTCTTTCACAGTGTGATCTGACTGCATGTCAATAAGTTCAAGCTGCAGTTCCTCAGGTGCTGCATCAATATCCGCAGTGATGGGATAAGAGAGCAAATTGAATTTAGGCTCAATTGTCTTGAAGTCCTGAAATCTTCTTGGCGGCCCGCAAAAAACTCTGTGGCGGGCCGCATGTGGCCCCCGGGCCACAATTTGCCCACCCCTGATGTAGGAGGTGCTGGGTGAAGTGATGTAAAGCTCTGTTAAGTTTACGTTCTTAGGAAATCTATAATGGTAGAACTGTTTTGACTTAGTGCCCTGATAGTGTTATGACAGTGTGGTTTAGGTGACATGGTTTTATGATTCAGTAAAGTCAAAGGATTCAGATTTAAGTGTTTATATTTAATCTTAGTTACAAACAGGTTTACTAGAAAAGTAATCCTGTTACTTTGAATGAAACTTTCTTTTAAGTTGGTGAATTTTGGGTTGTTTCCTTGTAAATATATTCAGCAGCACACTGCTAAACAGTTTATAAACATAAATGCTTCTGCTTAACAGGACATTAGAATGGATAGTTTGGTCTTATTGTTTTCTTATTTCTCAAAATTAAATGGACATTGGTTCTCTTATATGCTTCACAGACACATTAAAACTAATTAATTAATATTTGTAAAATAAAATTTTACAGTTTAATGATTAGGCAGGCTGCTTAAGTGTCTTGGTATGTTTTCTGATTCAAACTATAAAAAGTATGATTGTTGGTGGAGAAAATTACAAGTCACAAAGTTGGAATGCTCTCAGTCACATTACAAATATTGAATACTAATTTTGGTGGCACTCAGACTGATTCCTAAGATATTTGACAGATGTTTGCTAGAAACAGCTTAAATGTTTTGTGTGAGCATTGTATGCAAGTATGCCAGGTAGCTTAAATTTATACTCTATCTTTACAGATCTGAAGTTTTTCATGTATATGTGTATGCTGTGTATAATTTATTAATATACTAGATTGTCAGAAGTAAATGCTGTTCCTAAACAGATATGCTCTACGATCTTAAAGTTATACCCATCAAAGCCATTTGACTTCAGTGGATTTAGAAGGTGAAGTTCGCTTAGGATGGCACTGGTAGGCTGCAGTCCTAAACCACCTTACGGGGACCATGTCCAATTTGAGTTCAGCAGGAAGTCCTGAGTAATAATTAGAACCGCTTCCAAAGTGGTACAAAAAGTACGGTCATGCGGGAAAACCCCCCACGATGGTGGCTTGTAGTCATTGCATGTAGTGATCGTAAATCTCACTATATTGCTGCATGTATGTGTGCTATAGATGTAGCAACATAGCTGTGTGAATACACAGTACTTTACATATGGCTTTTATGTTTTTCCTCTTTGTGTGATAGTGCTTTTCATTTAGGCAGTTCTTAACATTTGAAGCATCCCTGTCCTGGAAATATATTGTGTTGAATTCAGACTTGTATTCAGTTAAAGGGGCTGGGGTGCATGGCAGCAGTCTTTCTGCTATTTATTTGTGCTTAAGCCCATTAACTTCAGTGCTGTCTTAAGCAGAGTACAGCCTTCTAAACCCATTGACTAAATGAATATAGGAGGGTGAAACTTTGCTTAGGGTGGCACTGTTAATAGGGTTAGCATTTGATCAGTAGAAAGAACATGACTGGTCAAATATTTTAAGGCATTAGTTTACTGAAACAAAATTAGATTCTGGCTCAAGAAAGCTTATGCCACAATGTCTTTGTTAGTCTTTAAGGTGCTACAAGGCTGTTTGTTAGTTTGGTAGCAGCAGATTATCATGGCTACTTGTGTAGAGTTAAATATATAATGATACTAATTACAAAATCTGTTTTTTAGATGACTTCTGACTCTAGCTTCCTGCTCGCCACTGAAGATTTAAAGATGTGTTAAATCACAGTAAATGCAATGTACTTGGTTGTGGTCTTGATTCCTAGGTATTTCTAATCTATGTAGGTGCCATGGGTTGACTGTTTCTGAACATGTGCTGAGTTTCTTTTTGAGTAGAAGCCTTTTTCAGAACAAAACTTACCTGTGCAGACAGCTTTCTTTATGAAAAGGATGCTTATTTCAGTGTCTGAAGAATATGAAATCTTATATTCCTACCCATTTAGGGCGGCAGCGGTCTTGTATATACTTCATTGCCTGAAAAAAAAATCACATAAGATAAGGTGGCAGCTAGTCATTTGGCTGAGGGAGAGAATCTTCAGTTCTGCTCTGGGCTGGTGGGTTCTTATGCAGATCATGGGAGATCAATATGCTAGTGATCTTGCTGAATGTACTCTTTCAGATACTTCCATGGTTGTCTAATGGGCACCGAGCAGCACAGTGTGTATGAGCCTTTTCGCATTACCTTTCTAATCTGGATGTTATCCATCATTGGGCTGGTTCCAAGTAAAGCGATATAGGGACAAGTGTTTCACACAGCAAGTTTTCTTCCATGAAGTGCTCTGAAGTGCTATGGCCATTTCACCCAGTGCCACTTTCCTCCATGCTCGTGATTCCCCCTCACTGAACCCCTATCTGCTGCACACATTTCCTTTCTCTTTCATTAACTGGAACTAAGGGAAAGCCCCCTGCTGTAAGGCAGATAGCAAATGCAGCACACAGTTGTTTTCCCCACTCCCTTCCCCAAAGGCCAGCTTTTACTCCAACAGTGTTTCATTGGGGGAAGAAGAACAAGAGAGAGAGAGAGAGAGCCCTTGGAATATAGTGGATTCTTCCTCTTCTTTGCACTGCTGAGCTGCAGTTGGGGGCTCAGGGAGGAAGAATTGTAAATGAGGTGGAGAGGCTAAGGTTGTTTATGGTATTGCTATTGCACTGAATTGTTCTATTTGTTTAGCATTTCAGCACTCCCATTAGAACCTTTTAAAAAAAAAGGCTGAGGAAGATCGTGTGTGCAGGGAACATGGGCAAGTGTGGGGGTGAAAAAGGGAGAGGAAAGAAAGCGGCATTACAGAAAGTGCTACAGGGCATTTCACGCAGCACCACATAGTGATTCAGAAGCAAAAGAAGGATTTGAAACTGGAAGAAAGGCAGTTTTCCTCAGCAACGGCTTAGGCACACACCTCGAACGGGACACAGGCAGGTTTGTCTGAAAAGGTAAATATATTCTGTTAGCAGCTGGTTACTAAATTGGATCGGTCTGAAATGACAGGAAAATCCATTAGTTACCAGTTACTAAACTGGAATACATAGGCTGCCTGAAAAGGGCCTATGTGTTTGCATTCATAACTGTAACTGTGCCACTACGTGTGAACTTTTTTTACTCTCTGTGTGTGATTCATTCTTCCCCTGTCCTGTTTTACATAGCTGTTGTTAAAGGAATGGCCAGTTGAAGTCACACCATGCAGCTTAAATGGGGAGGAGAGATCAGCAGAAGCTTACTCATGAATGAGAAGTGTGTGTGTGATCCTAACTTTTGCAGAGTTGATGTGGTTCCACTTTCCTGCCATTGATGTCAAGATCCATGATATAGCATAGAAAATAAGATACCTCTTACACAAGAGTGTTGTTAACTTCAGAGAGAAAGTTAGGAGCCGACTCCCAGCTGATCAGCTGGAACTGAAGTTCTTCTGACTTCTCTTCTTGGAAATTTTGTAGACGTTAAAAGCATTGCTTCTGTCCATGGCTAACCTGGGCACTGAGAGAGTTATGAGCTTTTTCTTCCCTCCCTTCTGCAATGCAGAGTTCAAAAGCATTGTTTCTGTCCCCACCCAGTGTTGAAAGGGAGGGAGGCGCTCCCTTTTGCAACTTCATTGTGTGGCTATTCTGCTAGGTATGTGGATCAGACCAGGCTTCTGACCAGCAGGCAGCAGCAAACTTTCGGTTGATGCAATCCAAACATATCCCTGATTGGTTTGCAGTCTGATCATGAGTGTCAAATGGTAAATTTATCTTGCTGAGATCTGAGGCAGTCCTGAGTTTTATTTATTTATTATTTATTATTTGCATTTTTATCCCGCCTTTCCAGACAAGCTGGCTCAAGGTGGCTTCCAACAATAAAATACCATCAGGTATTTTAAGTTGGAAAAATGGTGAGGTGTGGAGGGCTTATACCCTCCTCCTTTGTGCATCATTCCTGATCAGAATTGTGCTCCTGCGCACCTGATTTTAGAGGGAAAATAAAGTTGAGTGTCATTCAGTAAAGTCTCAGTGTCTTGTCTGTTTGAACCCTGTTTGTTCTCTTATAATGCATTTGTTTGCAGAAACCCACTTTATGAGTTTCAGATGCCATGGAGCAATGGTTTGAAAGAAGAAAGGAGCTGGGTGTGTGTGTACTTTTTTAAGGCTATGTGTCTTACAACTTTTACAATGAGAGAGGCAGTGTGGTGTCATGGTTAGAATGTTGGAGTGGGCTTGGGAAGGCTCAGGTTTAAATCCTTGCTTGCCCTGGATATTCCTTGGCCAGTTGCTCTTTCTTACTTCACAGGGTTGTTGTACTTCACAGTGTTGTTGCTTGGATGAAACGATAGAGAGGAGGAGCAATGTTTGCCACCCTGAGCTTGGAGGAAGGATGGGATAAAAATGTAATAGATAAATATTATATTTTGTGTTGGATGAAAGGGTGACTCACTGGCTGTTTTTAAAAGCTATTTCTTCCAGAATAGCTCCAGCCAGTTATTTGGTACTGAGAATGAGTGTGTGTGTGGATTTTTTCCCCTGTAGTTCAGTGGGCCTCTCACATTTCTTCTGTGGTCTGTGTTAATTTAGCCCTAATTGCTTTTGGCCAATGCCCAACTCCATCTCTGCTGTGATATGCTAGTTATTGTGAGGTTCTTATGAGGCAGAAGATTTGTTGGAGAGAACATATTTCGTGGTAGGTTTCTATAGAAGCAAACCCAGAAATGTCTGGTGTGTTGGTTTATACGAGCAGTTCCCTATTGCTGGTTTTTCTTCAGGTTGTATTGATGCTGTTCTTCTAATTGCTGTATTGTGTGCTATATCAGCAGACTATATTCAGTGTAATGTTGTGATGACATGTGCTGTTTTGGCCATTCATGTTGAATCAAAATGACTTGATGACATTAAAACGGGTTGCATGGCATTATGATATTTTGGAATTTGGGATTAAAAAGGGTATAGATTTGGTCTCATGGGTAAAAATGCCTTATTCTTCTCTGGTTATTAAGGTACACAATTTCAGCATTTATGTTATTCTTCTTAGATCCCCCCCTCCACTTTGACACTGCCTGTATTAAATTTTCAGTAAGTCCTTGTGGCCTTAATCCCAAAATTGGGAAAAACAAGTGTCTGTAACAGATTTATTTCATAACTAGAGTTAAAGCAATTCAGTTTTAACACAATTAAAAGAAAACCAAGATAAGCTTGTTGACAGAATCCACTAGATATTTGAAAGGATCAAGCAGAAACAAGCTTATTTTGTGTGTGTGGTTAGTGGCCACAAAAAGTCTTGGATTGGATACAAGCCATGGAAAGTGTAAGATATATGAAAAGTACTGTAATGACAAATTGTATCATTTTTATTCTGTGTGTATAAAGGGTACTTGCCTTTTTATTTTCCCTAAGCTCAGTCAATGGGCAAAGAAGCTTTCTCACACATTATTCCTCTTCCTCCACACAGCTCAGAGCAGCACATATGGTTCTGTCCTTTCTCCTCCATTTTATCTTTGTAATAATTCTGTGGGGTGAGCAAAAGTGACTGGCCCAAAGTCACCTAGTGACCTTTGTTGGTTGTATGAGGATTTGAATTCAAGGTTTTAGTGTATTACACTTTATAGTGCTATCCTAAGCATTCCCATTGAGCTCAATGAGGCTTACTCCATATAAGTGTGTTTAGGATTGCAGCCCTGAAAGCTATACCACACTGGCTTTCCAAAAGTGAATTTTTATTGTATATCAAATTTCATTTTGTTCTGGGAGAGCTCTCATCTGAAGATGGTGTTAATCTTCCGTCTTCAGTGCAGCCCCACAACTTCAAAAGCTACCATGGGGGTGTCCCTCCCCTTCTGGATCCAATGCAGTGGCTTTTCCTGCCCAAGCTGTCACATGCTCCAGAGGCAGGCATCTCCTTCCCTCTGTTCCTTTTTTCTCAGCCGTGTAAATGGGAGCATTTTCAGTGAGTGGTGTCCTTGCTCTTCTTTTTTCAGCAGAGTGAGGCATTTCTTGTTTTTTTTTTTCTTTAGACCAATTGTTCTCCAGTGGGGATCTCCAGCAGCATGAGGTGATTCTTGTTGGCCTATCCTGTGGTTATTTCAGTGTCTATTGCTTGTGGTGCCCAACTAAGACGGTTTTCAAAAAATGCAAGAAAAATGCAGAACCAAGATGACTCACATTGACAAATATCTCTGTCTCATGTGTCTCGAGTCCCGCAGTGTGGGTGCTTGTGCCATCTGTCAGCACTTCATGCCCTAGGTGCACTCTGATAGGGTGTAACAAGTGGAGGCTGCATTATGGGAGAGGGCTTTGTTGGCTTCAGTCCCATGCAGGTAGGTTCCTAGCTCAGAACCTCCCTCCTTGAGCTAGGCAACCCTGTCAGTTCCGGTACTGGAGTTTCATTCCAGCCAGCCGTCTGTCCGATCAGACTCAGCAGTTCTGACTACTAAAAAGGCTCCCAGTCTACCCAAAAGAACTGCATCTATCACACCCATCTCGAAGTCGAAATGTCTTCAGTCCTCATCTCCAGTCTTCTTGGTTCCAACCCATACCTGTTCGGAACTACTGTCTAAAAAACACAAAAAATCCAGGCAGAAGAGGCTTGGCTTCTCTTCCAAGAATAGCAAGCTTCTTTCACCCTCTCCAAGGCACTCTTCCGAGGAGTAAGATGTCATCTTGGTTCCCCTGTGCACTCTCTCTCCACATTTTGGCTCTCTTGATAGGTCCATCTCCAAGGTTAAGGAGGACCAATCTGGTATCCTTTCAGATCAGCTAGGGGAACCCGACACCACCTCTATTTTGGCAGCAGGGTTTTCCACCCCAATGCTACTCCTACTATGTGTCTCCAGCGTATTTACAATAGTGGCCTCATAACCATTTTCAAGAGCTTCAGCCTCTCTCTGTGTTGGGCCCCAGACACAATTCGGACAATCTTAGGTGTGTGGAAGCCCGCTCCACCTTTTTATGCCTTCATACCATGAACCAGATGAGGATGTGGCTGCTGCATCTTGTTACAGTTCTGAAAGTGCATCCTAACCATCATCAGACAACAGAGTTTTGTTGACAAAAATGATGGAGGCTGTGGACGATACTTGAGAGAATTAAACAAATTTTTGAAGGTTCTAAAGTTTAGAATGGTTTCTCTGTTGTCTGTGACTGAGTTTCTTATTCCTGGTTTGTGGTCCTAGACCTTAAGGACGTGTACTTTCATATTGCTATTTGCCCCTCACACAGAAAGTACCTCTGTTTTAGACAGGGGTCAGATGTTTTTCAGCACAAAGTATGGTGGTGGTTGTGGCTTATTTAAGACTCGTGGACTGTACCATCATCCCTATATTTGGTTATTTTCTGTATTATTGGATTGTATTATTCTGTACCATATGGATTATTGAATTTGTTTGCTTATGACCCATTGGTCTGTGAGCACGAAGTACAGAATAAAGAAAGGACACTTCACTGTCAGGCTGGGGAGCTCATTGCGAGGGCCTCTCTGTACAGGGCAGGTGGTCCACCCTTAGTAGGGGCCTCTATGTCAACATCCTTGAACTATGTGCAGTGAGACTTCTAGTACAAATGAAGAAGAAGAAGAGATTAGATTTATACCCCGCCCTTCACTCACTTGGAGTCTCAGAGCGGCTTACAAACTCCTTTCCCTTCCCCTCCCCACAACAGACACCCTGTGAGGTAGGTGGGGCTGAGAGAGCTTTTTCCCAAGCTGTCCTTGAGAGAACAGCTGGTACAGAGCTATGGCTTGCCCAAGGTCATCCAGCCTGGTGCAAGTGGAGGAGTGGGGAATCAAACCCGGTTCTCCCAGATTAGCATCCACGCACTTAACCACTACACCAAACTGGCAAATGGACAATACCTCCACCATGTACTATTTAAACAAACAAGGAGATCCAAGGTCTCAGAGGCAATGTGTAGAGGCAGTAGCAGTCTGTGAGGTAGCTACATGTTCCAGGGCTTTCCCCAAGCCTATTCAGAGCAAGGCGCTTAAATTCTGAGGCAGACAGCCTGAGCAGGATTTATCAGACCAATCACAACTGGTCCATCCAACCCAAATACCTCTGGGAGGTATTCAAGAGTTGGGCTCCTCCTGGTAGACCTTTTTGCCACCCCAGAAACAAAGATGACTCTGGAATTTTGTTCTCTAGCAGGCAACAGCCCATCCTCCCTTGGAGATGTGTTCCAGATTCCCTGGTCAGGGACCTTGTTTTATGCCTTCCCTATGTTTCCCCTCCTGAGCAGGGTTATTGGGAAACTAGCAGCAGAGAGAATGGACTATGTTCTAATAGCCCTCTTTTGGCCCTGCCAAATCTGTTTCCACCTAGCAGGCTCAGAGTACATTCCTCTCCTCCCAATCCCAGATTTACTAGTATGGGGTCTGATTTTGCACCACGATGTGTCCCACATGCCTCACCCCATGGAGAATCTGTTCTTCAGTCCACTTTTTGGTGATATCTTGGTTCAGACCCATAAATCCTCCACAAGGTATTTATTCTAGGAGGTGGATTGATTTTGAAGCTTGGGCTTTGTCCAAAAGGGTGTCCCTAATTTGCCTGCCCCTTACCTTTTGTCCTGGAGTACCTTCTATCATTAGCACATGAGGGGTTGGCTATACGGTTGGTCAAGACCCATCTGGCAGCCATTTCAGCATACCATGAGAATATAGAGGGTTTGTCCCTGTTTTCTCACAGACTTGCTTAATGTTTTCTGAAGGGGCTGCTGAATGTGTTTCCTCCTACCCCTTACATTGTCCCCAAGTGGTCTCTGTTGCTGGTGCTTGCACAGCTGATGAAGCCCCCTTTTGAGCCCTTGGCCACATCCCTGTTGTTGTTACTTTCCAGAAAAGTGGCCTCCCTGGAAGCAATTACTTTGGCTAGGAAAGTGAGCAAATTAATGGCCCTCAGGGTGGAGTCCCCGTTTCTGAAAGTTTTCAGTGAGCGGTTCATGCTTCATCCCAGCTTGGACTCCCTTCCAAAGGTAGTCTGTAATTTTCACCTGGTGCAGGAGATTGTGTTGCTTGTATTTTTCCTTTCCCTGGGCTCTAAATCTGAGAAGGCCCTGCATAACTAGATGTTAGAAGGGCACTGCTCTATTATGTGGCTAGGACTAAGCCTTTTCGAATTGATAAGGCATTCTTTGTATGTTACTGGGGCCCTAAGAAGGGAAAGGCTGCTTGTTCCCAGTCTCTTACCAGCTGGATGGTAGGTGCCATTGGTTCTTGCTACAAGGTGGCTGGGAAACTATCCATTGGAGGTGACGGCTCACCTCCACGAGGGTGCAGGGTTTCTCGGCTGCTTTCCACAGGAGAGTCCTGCTTGTGGACATTTGCAAAGCCACAACGTGGTTGGCGGAGGACATGTTTGTGAAGCATTATGCATTGGACCTGCAGGCAAGGAAGGATTCATAGAATCATAGACTCACAGAGTTGGAAGGGGCCATACAGGCCATCTAGTTCAACATTCTGATCAATGCAAGATCAGCCTAGAGCATCCCTGACGAGTGTTTGCCCAGCTGCTGCTTAAAGACTACCAGTGCGGGGGAGCTCACCACCTTCCCAGGCAGCTGATTCCACTGTTGCACAACTCTGACTGTAGTTTTTCCTAATATCCAGCTGGTACTTTCCCACCCTTAATTTAAGCCCATTATTGCAAGTCATATCCTCTGCTGCCAACAGGAACAGGTCCCTGCTCTCTTCTAAGTGACATCCCTCACCCTCCTCTTTTCCAGACTGAACATTCCCAAGTCCCTCAGCCTTTCCTCATAGGACTTAGTTATCCAGGCCCCAATCATCCTTGTCAGATGTGGGCAAAGCAGTTCTCCAGTCTCTCTTTCAGTGAAAGCATCACTGCACCTCCTCCAGTGAGTAACTTGATAATGGTCCCAGTGTGGGGCTGTACCAAAGATGGAAGATGAAAACAGAGTTGCACTTAACCTGTAACTGTTGTTCATTAATGTCTTCTGTACAGACACACATTCCCTTCCTCCTGTCCTGCTGTGAGCTCTCACATGGTTGTTTTTCTTCCTGTGTGGGGGTTTGTGGCAGTCTTGCAGGAACTGGGGGAAGGGGGTGCCTGCCCCTGGAGCATGTGGCGATTTGGGTGGGAAAAGCTGCTGTATCGGCTCCAGGAGGGGAGGGGGGCCCCCTCAGTAGCTTTTAAAGCTGGGGAAAAATTTATTCCACAGCCAGCCTGCGCAGGCACAGTTTCAATATGTGCCTGGGGAAGTTGGTGGAAAATCTCTGAGATATAAGTCTTTAGTGTGGAATGAATCAGGCATGTATGCAGCTGGCAGACCTATATTGAGCAATTTTATTAGCTGCATGTATCAGATATAACTTGTGTTCAGTCTCTGTGCTTCTCTACATTTATAAATGCAATTAGAAAAACAATAGAATCAGCTCTTCTAAGACAGCATGTTTAAGGCTGTGATATAGGGCCTGGTGTCTGCATCAAATACTACTTTGATCAAATGACTGTACATCACATAAAGTTACTGGATCAAAATGATCAAAGTTGGAGTTGGTGTTTCTAACTCATTGATGTCAGTGGAGATGTCATTTTTCTGCCCCTGACAATAAGGAATGGCAAATATGAGGAGATCAAGTTTCTTAATAGTAGCATTTCTGTACTGCTTTTCCTCAACTAAATATAAGTTTTCTCAAGCAAGACATTGTTCTGAAAATGAGAAGAGGAGCATTTACAGAAAGCACAAATGTAAGATTTTTCTACAGTTAAAAGTAGAAATTAAAATATTTATAATGGAACATTGTTGTATGTGAAAGCGCAGACAAGACTGTGGTTACATTAAAGTACAGTATTCTCATGACCTAAAAATGAAAGTGCAAAAGACCTAATGTAGCCAGGTATGAAGAGCCGGCCAGGGTTCTGATGAATAGTTACGTTCTTTCCCAGTATTGAGAAGTTCTCGTAATATTTGTGTAAAAACACATTTAAACTTAATGAGAGAATACTATTAGGGAAAGAAATGCTGATTATTTTGTATATTGTGTAGTCAGTGTAACACAGAAGATACAGAGGATTGCCAGGCATATTGTAAGGATGATTTTTCAACTGAAAACCAATTAGCATAGCATATGAGTGCTAAGAGTGCAAGAATATGAGGACGTTACTTTTGGAAATGATCATGAAATGCTGTCACCCAGAAAATTCATTCAGATTCGCTTGTTATCAGTTCTGAATGAATTTAAATTACTTTAAGGTTGTGATGATGCCCGTAAATTGTTCTAGTACACAATAACCATCCAAGTACACCATGTAATATATATGGTCAACAGTTCACAAAGTGGTTATGATTTACAGAAAGAGCCATAAAGTCTTGAGGACATGTCTACTTAGCAAAGAGGAACAAAGGTTTATTGAGAAAGAAATTAGCAAACTTTTTTTTGTTTCTTATACTGTAGGTGAATAATGTCATGTATAGCAACAAGTTAGTTTCCCACATGAATTTGCTACCCAGAAAAGAATGTAAAATAAATTAGTTTACTTTAAAATATTTTGACATTTTTAAAAACTAGAAATGAGCAACACAAAAAGGATTGGGGCATGAAGGTGCAGCTGAAGTGGATGTAGGGAGGAACCCCCTCCTCTATCTGCATCAATACATGTGACCTTTCAGTTCAGTGGGGTCCAGATGAACATTGTGATGTGTGCCCATGTATGTATGGATCTATTCTGCTGGATTGGGCAACTCAGTTAAAGAAGCAGTGTGTCAGCGAGACAACAGCCAGCTATATGCTATATAACTCCATTAATTTTAACTGCAGTGAAAACTTCTGATACTAAAGAAGCAGTGGTTTTAATAATGAATTGCATATATCCAAGGTGCATAAACATTTTTTTGGTTTTAATTGATTCTATGCCTGTCTTAATATTTATACTTTAGTTCCATTGTAAAAATTGTGTGGGGGGAACTGAAGTTCCTTCTCCCTGCACACCATAGTCCTGAGTTGAATTGGGTCCTGGAGCACTTCAAAATGTTAGTTCCCCAAGTTCATATCTGTTTATAAGATGGGCTGGGGAAACACTAACCCCATTCTTGGCAGATACAGTGTCTAGGTTGGCCCAAAGAAAGTTTGGTTCTTGTCCATGGCCCAAGAAAAGCAAACTAAAGAACAAGGAAAAGAGCAGAGTTTTGTAAACCTGGACCAATTTCCCACAGCTGCTGCTCCAACCCTGCTCCTCCCTTTGCCCTGATCATAAGTGTAAATTTTCCACTATTTGCACCGTGGTCGCATTTTGACCCGGAGCTTTGCCTGATTCTCGCCGTGTCTACTCAATCCTCAAAAAACAGTGGCGGAAATTGGGTGAAGCTCTGGGGCAAAATGTGGTCGCGTGGCAAATAGTGGGAAATTGACACAATCGGGGCAAAGGGAGGAATGGGGGTGGAGCAGCGGCTGTGGGAAATTGGTCCTAGTCTTCATTTTGCAAGCTCCAAGGTATGTCCCCAGTTAGCTGATGCGTGTGGATCTTGCTTATTCCCAGTACCACCATTAAACACCTCTTCTGTATAAAACATATTGGTATAGAACACCTACCAAAGCCCAAATATAGAAATATTTTAAAAGGAATGCAGGACTTTTAAAATTTAGGCTACTTTCTCATGATGTTACATGCTTTGTTAATCATCTCTATGTCAATATTTCAATTTGAGGCTGACTGGTTTCATGTTTTAACTGTAATAATTAAGGATGGCTGTAGATTGTTTTATCTATGTAAACTGCTTTGAGTTCTCTCTGGAGGGTTGTCATGATCCTAGGCCAAAGGCTAAATAATAAGCAGCCTATAGGCCTTGAAGAAGCTTCTGAGCGCATTTACTAAGCTCCTTCTGAGCCTTGTGATTGGACTTGTGAGAAATTGGAGGGAAAGGGAAGATGTCAACGAAGGAGGCTGGGCCTTGAGAGAAAAAAATATAAGGCCCTTCTGAAGAGCTGAGTGGCAGAGAAGCCACTGTCAGCAGAGGAGGATCCCTTACCCAAGGAGGTACAGTACCCTCACCCAAGTTAGGTACAGTAGGAACCAGTGAGTCAGCCACATTAGGAAGCTTTATTGTTTTCTTGCTGGCTCCCTTATGTATTTTTTCCCCATTGGCTGAGAATGTATCCCTGTTAAAGCTGTTGCTCTGGAGTGTTTCTCTCCCTGCCATCTGTTGGTTACCGTCCACCTTGCTTAATAAAAGTTTGTTTTAATCTGCCTGGGTTCTCACACCTCAAGCTCACCCAGTCACCTGGTGACAACCTCACTAGCGTGTGAGCATTGCTGTTTGGAAGGCTGAAGGGAGGGGTAGTACTCTGGACCTTCTGTGGTTTGAGCCCCAGACCAGCATGGTGGCAGCTAGTTATGTCAGTTGCCTGCTCCAGGGCTGAAGGGAGCAGGAGGGAGGGTGTGTGGAGGGGCTAGAAGACTCTTGGGAGGGATGCCTGTCTTAGGCAAGCCCCTGCTGGCTCCCTTGCTTCCATGACAAGGGTTTAGATAAATCTTGACATTAGTTGCAGAATGAGAGATAAGTTGCCACTTTGTATGTTTGGCTCAAAGGGAACAGAGCAAAAAGTATTAAAATTGTGCCTTGGACTGGACTTAGTGCATATGGTAATGTTAAAATATCAGGATTTAAATATACCTTTCCAATTTTGAATGAACAGTGGCAGTTTTTTTCATTTTACTGCGATTTTCACAAGCCATGTTGAGCTTCAAATCACACTTCAAAAAGCTGTTGTCCCATTACCTGGAGGCTTATGTACATGAGAGAGAATCCAGGGAAGAGTTTGTGTTTTGTTTAGGACTGCTGTTTATGATGTTTTTATACAGCCGCTAAAGTACAAAAAAACACCTTATACTTCAGGTATGAAGAGTACACTTGTCTAGAAACTGGTGCATTTTTCTATTGTAATGATTCCTGAGAGATTATATATATATATATATATATATATATATATATATATATATATATATATATATATATATATATATATATATAAATATAAAAAAAAAGGGAAATGGAGGTAGTGGTGGTTGGAAGATTCTGTATATCCTTCCTTACCATGGGTCTCTTCAAGACTATCAGCTGTTACAGGTGACATTTGTACAAATTGGTTTATACCAGAAATAAAATGACTAATAGTAGTTCATGAATGTTTTGAAACTGGTGATGAGCAGGAAGTTGCTAAATTTTCAGATTGCACCAAATTATTCAGGAGTGTGTAAAACAAAGCAAATGGAGAAGAAGTCCGAGATGTGGCCAAAGTTGGTTGGAAGGCAACAGTGTGGCAAACAAGGTTAGTTTGCACACTAGGGCAAAAATTCTTAAATTTGCATATGATGGGATCTAACTGGTTTTGATTGACCAGGAATGAAATCTTGGGTTTTGGTGGGCAGCTCTATGAAAATGTCAATTCAGTGTGCATCAGTAATGAAAAGAGTCAAATCCAATGAAAAGGATTATTAGGAAAGGGGTAGAAAATAAAATGGTCAATATTGTAATGCTGTAATAGTTTTAAGATGCAGCCACATTTGGAATACTGCATATGGTTCTTGTCACCTCATCTCAAAGAAGATATTGTAGAGCTAGCTTAGGGCAGCCAAAATGATCAAATGGTTGGAGCACCTTTCCTTTGTGGAAAGGCTAAAAATAATTGAAGCTTTTTGCTTTAGAAAAAAGACTTCTAAATAGTACACATGATCAGAGTTTATAAAATTATGTGTTGTGTGGTCTGGAACTCAGACCCACATATTGAAGTCGATGGACAGTAGATGTAGAATTAGGAAAAAAAGTACTTTTTCCACATATTGCCTGATTAACTTATTAAATCACAACAAGATACTGAGATGGTGACTAGTTTGGATCATTTTCCAAGGAGACCATCAGCACAATTCTATGTAGACTTAAGTAACTCTGCATAGGATTGCACATAAAACTGTCAATGCCAATTAGTCCTAATGGCTTAATAGAATTTCCAGATTCAGAGGTAACAAATGGGGACCCAAGGCATCTCATTTCCCCCTCTTCCACTATTTCCTTTTTCCCTTTCCTGAAAGCCCCCTTAGCTTCTTCCCTTTTCCTACTTCCTTCTCTCATCCTAGGTTGCCAACCTGGTGATCTCTTGGAATCACAGTGGATCTTACAACTACAGAGATCAGTTCCCCTTCAGGGTGCCAGCTCCAAGTCAGGGAACTCCTGGAGATTTGGGGGTACAGTCTTGGGAGGGCAAGTTTGGGGAGGGAAGTGACTTCAATAGGGTATGCCATAGAATCCACCCTCCAAAGCAGCCATTTTCTCCAGGGAAACTGACCTCTGTCATCTGGAGAGCAGTTGTAATTCTGGGTGATCTACAGTCCTCACCTTGAGGTTGGCAACCCTAGTTCTCCTGGAGGAAATGGGTGCTTTGGAGGATAAAGTCTATGGTGTTATACCCCTCTCCTTCTCAAACCCCCACCCTCCCCAGGCTTCTCACCCCTAATCTCTAGGACTTTCCTAACCTTGAGTTGGGAACCCTGTTTCCTTTCCACCAAACACCAACCTACCTTTATCTGCTCCTCTGTCTTGAGCTGTTTCCTTCCCCCTAGCAGCATCTACCTAGCAAACTATGGCCCTGTTGTGTGGTGCCAGCCAGCCACTGGGCCTGGCCCACTTGTATGGGAGGAAACCGTCAAGGACTTGGGGGGGTGCTTCACTTTCCCCTGTATCCCCCCTTACACTAATTCCCCTTTCCCTCCTGCTGGCAACCCCCATATTCTCTCCCATTTACCTGCCGCGTTCCCTTCTCAGCCAGTTTCCTACCTACCTTTTATCTGCCTCTCGTCTTCAGCTGTATCTGTTATTTATTTACTTCATTTTTGCCCCACCTTTCTCCACAGCGGGGACCAAAGCAGCTTACGCAACTCTCCTCCTTTTTATCCACACAACAACCCAGTAGCAAGCAGCCAGGCTTAGTTGAGTCAAGCAAGTCAGGTGGTATCAAGTCTCCCAGAGGTTGCTACCAGACCTAGGATTGCCAGCCTCCAAGTGGGACCTGGAGATCTCCCAGAATTAGAACTTCAGATGGCAGAGATCTGCTTTAGAAGGTGGGCTCTATGGCACTGTATCTGGCTGAGTTGTAAGGAGGGAGAACAACAGGGGGAGGCCTTGGCTTCTGTGCGTAATGGACATTCAGAGAGAACTGATTGGCCACTGATGGGAACTGAATATTAGATCAATAAATCTTTGGTCTGATCTGGTAGGGCTCTTATGTGTGGTGTAGGGCTTAGAGCATCAGGCTAGGAGATCCAGGTTTGAATCCTTATTCTGCCAGGAAACATTGCTTGGTGTCCTTGGGCCGAGCACCCGTTCTTAGCTTAACATATCTGGTTCTTTGACATTTCTAGTTCATATGTAGGAAGGAAATAATAGTGTTCTATTTTGCTGTTCAAATGTGAGGCTTGTTAGCTGATAACCATTAAGGATGAAGCTTTAAACACATTTGTATGGAAATTCCTTTGGAAATAAGGGTACTGTCTCCTGAGTCCATTTAGGATGAGGGTGCAGGTATAGTTTATCACTTTGCTTTTAATGCATCCTCTTGTGTTGATTACTACTTGTCATTAAACTTGCCGTTCTAACCACATTTACTCGTAAATAAAACCCACTGAAGATTTCCTTCAAATGCAGCGTGCTTTCAATTCTAACTTTACTGTGTGTCAGGAGTGCCTCTGAGGACCTGCCTCCTGCGGACCTAAGTGAGGTGGAGGATCAGCTCCCAGCTCCAGAGGAGCCTCCACCTGAACCAGATGAGGCACAGGCAAGCACCTCCCAGGGTGTTACCCCAGCACCAGCAGCAGCTGAGCCACAGCCAAGCTCAAGCCCACCTGATTCACCTCCTCGGGTGGAACGTCTAAGGGTCCTGATACAGACAAGACTTAGTAGCTAGGAGAAAAGACGCACACATGCGTGGTCGCAGATCACTCAGTCCTGAGTTTTAGAAGGAACCAGGACTTCACTGCCAGCTGCTAACAAGCACAGGAAGTGGCTGGGTATTTAGGCGCAGCACAGAGACTACCAACTTGTGCTAGCAACAAGTCATTTTGGCTAAGCTCTGCACCCGCTCGGCTCGCACTAACTAACCTGATTCTGGACCCTCTGGCTTGTGACTCCAGCTCTGTTTGACTTCGGTTTTTGTTGACTCCTTGGACTGGTTTGCTCGTGAGTTTCCCTCTCTGACCCTGGCTTGGACTGACTCTGCTTTTGGCTTCGTGTTTTGGACTTGATAACTCGTTCCTGATTTGGCTTGACCTCGGACTGTCCCGGACTTCAGCTTGACTCCTGACCCACTGGCACCCAGCCCGTAGCACTGTGTATAATTTACTGTACTCTTTTTTTAATGGCAAAAAATACAGATAGTGTAACAGGTGGCAGAAAACTTTGATTTCATCTCCCTTGGAAATTGTGAATCAAATTATATTGTTCTCTCTCCTAAGTGAGCAAAATAGTTAGGAGGTTAACTTCTGTGCTACTTAATTTATTTCAAGATTCAGTTCAAAGTATTATTTATGCCTACGTTTGGTTATTGTTTCTTAGTGTAAATTAGAAATCTGCAAATGTAGGCCCACGGTACTTGCTTGGCACGGCTCCCGGGCTGCATGGCCACTGGTGGGCCCAACGTGGAGCCCTGTACTGTGTAGCCACCACTGCCACTGGACTCAGTGCAGATCCCTCATGCCACTTGCACAGAGAATGACACTACTTTTTGTGAGCCTGAGAAGTGCCCCAAGTTTGTTGAAAAATCTATTTAGCCTCCGTGTGGCCCCAATAAATGGATTTAGGAATCTGCAGATGGGGGCCATATGTGGCTAATAGTATATAGAAGTACAGCCAAAATAACCTGATAAAGTATGGTAGGGCTTGGGGGAGCTGCATGTTGATACCTTATTGTTATATAATCAGGCATCTCTGTCTCCTGTACAGGTGGACAGAAGACCCAATTTAGATTCAGTACATGTGTCTGTAGTGAGGAAGCAAATGGGGGAAAAACTGGAAGCATATTTTTAGAGCAGAATTCTGCCTCACAGTAATACTTTATGATTGTCTGGATAATTGATTTCAGATATTTGCATTAATAGTAGTGATCATAGTATGAAATGATAGAAACACTCTTATTGGCAATTATTGACACTTGTTTACAGTGAATGCATTATAGCAGTAAACAGCATCAGTGATGCAGCTTTCACATAATTATAAGAGAAAAAGTTTCTTCTCAACGTAAAGTGTGCACAGGTGTAAAAATAGCTTAATAGCATCCCAGCTGTAAAATATTTTGAGGAAAACCCATGCTTAAAGAAACTTATTGAAAAGTTTGTCAAGGCAGTGATGATAGTTTCCATATTTAACTCCGGTTGTCATAGATTAAGTTTTTTTAAAGATTAGGGAACAATAAATATTTGTTTGTACAAATTGTTCAGATTAGTTTAATATTTATGAGAACTTTATTTGGGTGCTGAACTTTGCCTTTTGCCCAAAAAGCATATGCTTCTACTTCAGGTACTGTTTTATAGGTCAAGGTTTTAGAACCTGATTGTCATGAACTTTTTACATTTTTCTCTGAAATCTTGTCCGGTACAGCAGGTGGTTATGGACTGTTCAGAAACCATAATCAGGACTCTCAAAGGGCAGGTTTCTAATAAGTGACATTAAACAAAGTCTTGTTGTTAGTTTCTGAGCTTTTATAGCATTCATTGGTCACATTTTCAGATTTCTCTGTAAATTTCAGCATTAGAAACAATCCTAAATTCCAGCATGTTAGCTGCAACACTGGATCTCTGTCTGAGTTATGATGGAGGAATTAGCTAAGAGACAGTTTGCTTAATAGGTGCACAAGCTGGGAATCACACTCCAACTATACCAGAATTAGAACCCTCTCAGACCTGCACAGACAGACAGGAAATGTCTTTTTGTGAAATTTATTACTAAAATAGCCCTAATATACTCAGCTAATCAATGGAATCTATCTCTTTTTCTCTCTCACACCCCCACCCCCACCCCCACACACCAGAGAGCTAGGAAATAAAGAGCTGAAGCGCTCTTAAAGAGATCAGTGACAAAAGAAGGCAAAACGTTGAGAAGGGGGGGTTATAGCTACCTTCCAAAGAGAAGAGCCCGCGGTGAAGAGAAGCAGACTGCTTGGCTGGCAAGCACACCTGAGAAGACCCAAAGAAATGGGGGATCTAGCCGGTACAAGTCCCTGGAGACTGAACCAAAGATGGCCATGTTTGGAGTCCTGATATAGGAAGATTGTGCCTTTGGGGCAGTGGGCGCAATGGGAAAATGGTCCATGATGGGACAGGATGGCCGGTAATGGCTTTAGATGGGTTTTGGAAAAAAGAAGTTCAGGTTGGGGAGGGGAAGCCTTTTTTGGCAAGTCATTGGGCAATTGCAGAGTCTTCGCTCCATTAATGGCTGGGCGTTCAAGAAAGCAATAATGACAATAGGCTGTGGCCAGGGTGGTCCCAGTATCGACTTGCGAAGTCTGGAGGTGCGATTATGGGATGTAGAAATGGAATAAAGGTTCGTTGACTGCCACAAGGTGATAAGATATTGTCCTTTCCGATGACATATATGTGTCTGCTTGAGACTGCATCTGAAGTGATAGCTGATTGAGACTGCTTGAGACTGCATCTGAAGTGATAGCTGATATCAGTGAGACAGTCCTGAGCACATGGCTGGGCTAGTTGGCACTGCACAAAGAGAGGGCTGTATTTGTCCTGTGCTTGCTTTGGCCCTAACCTGGCCTGGGTATCGTCCTTTGCATAGTGGAAGGCAGGGGCTTGGGCTAGCAAGTATTAGAAATAATCTTTATGAGGCAAAAAAGGATATTGAGTTGATAGTCTGTTGATCTGAGAATTAACAAACTCCTAAAATTACAAAAGTTGGTAACACTTAGATAAACAGAAGTCTTTCCACCTTTAATTTGTCATCAGTTGGTTTGGTAACAGATCTTGTTCCTTGTGTAAGTGTAGAATAAGATTATTGATTGAAATTAGTTTTCAAGCAGTGTTGATGATACCTTGGTGGATGGGGAAGTCCTACCATAATCCACAGTAGTAGCTCTTACTCATGTTAGGACTAGGATTTAACCAGGATGAAGTCAGTGTCTTAGTTTACATATATTGGTTCATGTATTTTATTTTTGTTTGCCTTTTCATAGATACTCAGCATCACTTATAAAAATTAAAAGCTAACAATAAACAAAATGCATTAACAAGCTTTCGGCAAACATTAAAAGCTACAGCATCTCCTTCATTAAAATGCTGCCCTGAGAAGTTCTGTATCTTATAAAGGTATTCTGTATCTTATAAAGGTAAAGGGTTCTCTTGCTCAGAGGCCAGTCGAATCCGACTCTAGGTGGCAGTGCTCATCTCCATTTCCAAGCTAAAGAGCCAGCGCTGTCCAAAGACTTCTCATGGTCATGTGGCCAGCATGTCTAAACGCTAAGGCACATGGAATACTGTTACCTTCCCACCAAAACGGTGCACAGAGTAATTAATACTAATGCAGAAGCCTTCCCAATGTCATCAGGTGGGTGGTGGCCACAAAAGAGACTGCTTGGGTACTGGCAGCCGCTGATCGTAGTCAGTTGCTGGGTGAAACCTTCAAAAGGTCTTAGTTGAGCCAAGCTGTTGCAACAGAGCATATTGGGGGAGGTGGTCTTGTAGATATGTAGTCCTAGTAATATCCAGCACTAGTGGTGTGTATTTGGTATAAATCAAGGCGTAAAATACCTTACCTTGGATATTTTTTCAGCCAGATATCAGCAAAGCTATTTATCTGGCTATCTGATATGGTTGAGCCCGAAAAATCCCAAAAATATTTTGGATTTTTCGGGGCTGCTGGATAGCTGGGATTTAAAGGGTGTTTAAAGAGATTACAGTCCTTTAAATCCCTTCCGGGTGAAGCTATGGCTCGGAGAAGGCATTTAAAGGGACTGCATTCCCTTTAAATTCCTTTCCCCTGTACATTGGAAACAATGGAAGATGGAGGCACCTTCTTCTGGGGCCCAATCTTTTTGAAACTTGGGGATATTTTTGAAGAGAGACACCAACAGCCCCTGTAGAGCCCTGATACCTCCAGGTTGATTCTCCATTATACCGTATGGGGACCATTAACCATAATGGTCCCCATAGGGTATAATGGAGCTAAAATATCCGGCATCCCTGAATATTTACTGAATCCAAATACTGTACTGGTATTTGGATTTGAGAATATCGGGAAATACTGATGTTTTTTGGGTTCAATATACCTAAACCCGAAAAATATTTTTTTTTGGCACACCCCTCACCAGCACTGTGAACTGAAAGCAGCAGCTAATCAATAGCCAGTGTAGTGACTGTAAATGGAATATGCTCCCTCCACCTAGCTTGTAATAGTAATTGTGCTGTGGCGTTCTATACTAGCTGAAATTTCTGAGCTCTTCTCAAGGGCTGTTCCATGCAGAGCATGTTACAACAGTTTAGCTTTGAGGCTACTGTAGTATGGATCTTTGTGGCCAGATCCTTTATGTTAAATGGAGATGGAAGAAAGCACTTTTTGCAGCTGAATTAACTTGCTTGTTCATTAGCAGTACTAAGTCAACTATAACCATCAGACTTTTGAGCAAGTCAGCTAAGGTCTGCTGAACCCCATCAAATACTGGAAGCACAATACCCTTCAAAACTTGTCATAATTTGCTATTACATGAATATCCATCAGGATCTTATGTACTTTGTTTCCCTTGCATGCTGCAAACCATAGTTTGCCCTTACTTCTGAACCAGGAGTCTCTGGCTTGTACATTCTAGAGACCTGAACTGGTAAATACTTTTAATGAGTATTTACTGAGGTGGGAACAATTTTTAATGGGATATTTTGCAAATATGACTATTGTGACTGGATTTCCATACTGGAGAACTTTAATCATTGGGCTGTTTTAGCTATCAAGAAAACTTCCTGGTATAGCAGTTCTGAGGCTCCAGAATGTAAGCGTTCAGTAGCCTGAATCTGCATATGTTTTGCAGTGCTAACAAAGCTCTCATGGCACATCCTTGGCAAAGGCCCAGTGTTGGCTCTGTGTGTACAAGTAAGGCTGTGTTATCAGGAACTGGTAGATGATTCAAGATCCCTTTCTGACATGAAAGATTCCCAAAAAACTTGATTTTGTCCAAGATTAATTTTGTATTGTTGACCATTCTTTTTTTAAAAAATACAGTGCTTCAGAAACATAAAGACTGTTTTGAGCTTCCACTAAAGGTTATAGCCATATGTTGCTCTATATAGGTTGTAGTTTTGCTAAGAAAATAATACTGAAATTCATAGTTAAGGCTTAAAAATAAAACAGATAAATAGAATTAATAGACTTGTAGATTATTGCTACTAAATTGAAATTACAATCAGTGTTGTGTGCACTGAAATATATTTTTATATAATTCACCATTACTTCATTTGTATTCTTCGGGTCTACTTTTATTCATAGCCATTGGGAATTTTGCTACCAGCAATAAAAGACAACTACCATGTTGTACTGTACAGTATAGATATTGTAAATTTTGGTCTTGCTTTCCATTGATCTGAATCACCCTGTGGGAATCATATTCAGCTGATTTTTATTTCCTGAGTCAGAAATTCTGTTTTACCCATCTTTGGGGCTTTCAGCAGTTATTCTCTGTGGGCTATCAAGTATTGCACATGAAAGAAAAGGTTCAAAGGCATATAAAGAAGGCTGAGGTCTGAAATGTTTACTTAACACTGCATTGCTTCTCCTTTTTTATACTTTTTTCAAAACATTTGCCAGACTGGAGGAATAGCAGGAAGGCTTAATAAATTTATACTTTCTATATGCTATTGTCAGTATTTTATATAAACATACATTTCTGTAGTTGCCTGGCATCCATCAGTTGTAAACGTGATCGTACAACAGCTTGTTTTCATCTGTTTTGCCAGTGAATTAGATTAACAGCCTTGCAGTTAATTTTTATAAGTATATTTGTATTGTTGTTAGGCTTGCTGCTCTTCCTCCCGGTGTTTTTAGTTTGTTTGCTTGAAACTCCAAGCTTGGTCAGATGCTTTAAAATACATTTCTTAGAGCTTGTTTATTATAATGATATGAAAGTGTTAGTATTAGAACAGATGAAACCATTGTAGGCTGAGAGACCTAATGTTGATGATGTCTTAACCCTCATGAAGAAACTGAGCATGGGCCATGGAATCACAGTCTCAATCACTTCTGCTGTTAGAAGAACATAAGAGAAGCCATGTTGGATCAGGCTGACCTGGAGAAGCAGAGACAGTCAGTTAGGTACACAGATAAGACTCTTGGGAACTGTTAGATATGTCCCACTCCGAGAATGGCAGCCCTGCTGCTGTCAGGGAGCATGAGGGTCAAGGGGAAACATGCTGATGAAAGGAGGAATGTTCACTCAGAAGGGACCCCTTCTACATTTGGTAAGCAGGTATCCTTTCACACCAAGAAACCATCCCTGGGCAGGGAGAACATAGGAAGAAAGTTCTTCATGTATTTTATAATATTCATGGAATCTGATGTGGTAGGATATGGCCTTTAAAAAAAAGACTTTTGGAAAAGGATTAGAGAAGTTTATAGTGAATGGGCTTATCAGCAGTTATTAGACACGATAATTAGTGGAGCCTCCTATTTGGTGTAGTGGTTAGGAGTGCCAGTTTGGTGCAGTGGTTAAAAGTGAGGACTCTAATCTAGGAGAATTTAAAGTCGTTGCAGGAATGACCCCTCTCCAGAAAATGTTGCCCGGGCCGATTCTCCGTTGGTCCGACATTTTCTGGAGAGGGGTCATTCCTGCAACGACTTTTAAATTTGTAATACTAGAAGTTGCTAACATATCCAAATACAGTCGGATAGATATCCAGAAGCTCTTAAGACAACGGGAGGCTTTCTGGACTTTTCACTTGAGAGCTCTTCATCCTGATGGACTCAATCAATCACTGGAATTTGGTTCATTTTTATGAATAGGATTACTTGGGGTTAGCTGTACGTACTGTTTCTTTAAGGTGCAGTTCTGGAAATGGTTATATATAGGCACAAGTTAATTACACAGTAAGGCGTGCCGGCAATTGAGAGTAGTCCCAGTGTTTGTGACTGTGTGCCCGTCTATAATAATGTTAGGACTTTTATAGGTGAGTGTAAGAGGTTTATGTTATGTATTCTTTCCATACATGTGCCTATTATAATGGGTAGTGGCATCAGCTTTTTATCCATCTATATGGATCCTCTAGGATCTGAAAAAGAAAGAACGCCCCAGAATACAGGAGGGCTGCATGACCAATTTTCAATTTGGTTTTTGTATAGGTATGTAATAGGCTATTCCTTCCTTCTGTTTATTTTGTTATAAAGTGTGGTTGTTTATGTTTGTTACTTACCATGATATTCTCCATAATTGTCTGAAGAAGGACATGAAACGAAGAACAGAATCTGGAGCCTTTGTCTACATAATTTGAGAATATGTATATTGCCTGAGTGCAAATGATGTATTATGTATTATTTTTGGCTTTATTGGCCATTTTCTATGAATGTTTTTTGTTGAATATGTATAGAATCACAAATTTGTGACTTTTGGAAGTTTTTTGATCTATGTCAAGTTCACTGCTTTGCTGTAACCTAATGATATGCTGACCTATCACTTGCTTGTTACTGTTAGTGAGTTCACCAGGGACATCAGCCTTTACCACTAATTGAAACAGAATGCTGGTTTGATGGACCCTTGGTTTGCATTCAGACATCATGAGAAACTGTGATTTATAAACCTGTTTGATCAAATCATGATTAGTTGTGATGTCTGAATGTTGATGATATAACAAACCAAGGTTTCTTGGTTAGCCACCAAACTGGGATTTCCAGCTAGCATCTGTGATTGTTGCACTGGTTATGGTTTATTATGATATCTGAATTCAGAAGCCACAGTTCGTTCAGTACTTCTGCCCGTTTGAAGCCTAACCACAGCAACAGCAGGGAAGATGAATGTAAAACATAAACAGTTAAACCAGGGGTCATTTCGTAGAAAAAGAGGTGCAGGAGCTTGTTGGAATAACTCATTAGCATAACTTTTTTGCATATGCCACACCCCCTGACATCATCAGAAGTGTGCCAGAAGGCAACACCCTCCGCTCAGGCTCCACCCCCAAAATCTCCAGGTATTTCCCAACTCAGTGGTTAAGCCAGCTTTACACTTTGACTAAAGACACTTTAGGTTTCCTTTTCTCTTGCGGGGAAGCTACCCTACAACAAGCATGAAAATACAGATCAAGTTAGCATGTTTTTGCTTTTTTCCACAGCGCATCACCATATATGCCCGCTACTGGGCTTGTTACTCCTGGAATGGCGTTCCTGCGCGTTCCTGCTCGAAATGACCCCTGAATTAAACAAGTAAATGATGCACATTTATATATTGATGTATATTTTTAAAGAACAGTGGCAAAATTATTTTCAACCAGGCATTACTCATTTTTGCATGCAGTTTTCAAGACTACTTGGTAATTTCATAATAACTTGAGTTACATTACAAAGGCCAGGGTGAGATCTGGTTTGGGGAATGTGGTTCCAGGAGCGGTGGATGGTGGAGTTGCAGTGCCTCAGACATGAAGGGGTGCTGTGGGAAAGCTGAGGCAGGTGACTGAACTGATGTTGAATGTTCACATGACAAGACAATAATTTTTAAATAGTTAAAACCACTGTTTTTAAAAACAAATTTGCACCCCTAGTAGGAGAGGAGGCGAGAGAGTCTGACAAATCAAGGTTTATGTTACTTATGTCAGGTAGACTAACTGGATTTCCTCCTGTAGTTTGGCTCAATCATAATTACTATATATACAGCTATCACCTATATATACAGCTGATGAATTAATGTTTTTTACATATTTCTAGCTTTTATGTTTTTTGTGCATGTTACAACAGTATGCTAAAAAGGGTACTTTTTACTAGTCATTTTGTAAGTTTGAATTTTCCTTTATCTTTGACTTGTTTGTGTCTTTTGAAATCTCATCCTTGGATTTGTTATGGTAGATCATTTTGAGCTGCTACTTTCTACTGCGTTTTATCATAATGCGCTTTGAGTATAAATAAACTGTGGTATGCTAAACCTAATAGCAATTAAACTGGAAGTGTTTGTGTTTCATCACTGTGAACTTCGCAGAAATGTTTCCATGACAACCTCCATGCTAGTTAAAGCAACCAGAGGTGATCAACAGTTTATATTTTTTCTTCTTGTAAGAATGGAATTTGTGTTGACAGTTTTGGCCTTTAATGGCACTTTTGTACTGTGTGAAAGTATTTGTTTACTAGATCATATGCTGTTAACTGTCAGGCTGAGGTAGAATGACTGCTTTTGATAAAAGACTGCATTTCATTTCTTAAGTCCATGAAGCCTTAGCCCTTTAATTATCCACATTGGTACCAAAGTCTCCATGTTTTGTATGCTTTAAAATTAGATATATTAGTTGAAAACTATTAACTAGTTAATTCTTACTTGGATAGTGTTTTAAATGTAGAATATGAAGAACATTGCTATGTGAAATGTTCAGTACTAAACTTTTTGTATTGGCATATCAGTTGTCAGATAAGAACGTTTGTTTAATTATAAATTGTATTCCTTGGCATCTCTGATTTGTTATTTGTATTCATCCTGACTGCTCTATCAAACAAAATATCTACTGGTTTTTAGAAGAGGGGTTGGTTATTGTGGCGGTTACTCAGCCATCAGTGTTTGAGGTTAACACCTCATGCAGGCTTAATACACAAATGACTTATCGATAGATGACGTATAGGGACTGCAGAGCATTTTACATGCTCACAGCTTACAAGGGTTGGAGTCCAGGGAGGATTTCTGTGGATGGAAGGGGGGTTGGTTTTTCCTGACCAACCCCCCCAGCAGCAGAACCCTGAATCCCCCCCGGGGGGGGGGGGTTCCAATGTCCCTGATGGGAAGCATTTCAGGAGAAATTTTGGGCTGCAGCAGGAATGCGGGGGGGGGGGGGGGGAGATATGCAATGAAGTTGTTCTCCATAGATGGAAGTCCTTTCCATCTGCCTAAATTCTTTGGGGGATCCATCACAATGTATTTCTTTAATGTTCAAAGAAATGATTGTCAGCTTGGTTTCATTTCTATGTGCTTATCAGGTTTTCTGAATAAGACAATGGTGAATGTTGACAGTTATTAAAATGGAATGGTTGTGGTAGTAAATTTAGACTGCCATCTTGGCCTTCAGCAGCAAGTCTGAGATTTCTTGCCTAATTTAATGCTGTTATATAATAGTGCATTGTTCTAATATTACTTGAAATGATCCTTAACTCTTGCACTACTGTGCTTGTATCATGGATCCATTGTGACTGTTTGTGTCTCTACTGTAGTTCAGAACTACTAAACTGAAGACAGAATTGTCCCTTCCATTGAACACAATGTTGGTGACAAAACGATTTTAATCCCACTTTCTTCTGGTACTGGCCACTAGTTTGTTTGCATCTTCTGCACTAGAAAGAATTATGCACACTGAAGTCTAACTTATGCCTACTGCTTTCCCCCCATCATTAAAGTCCAAACAGAAGGGCTCCCAGGAAACCAAGAGAATGCAGAGCGTTTGCTTTGTAAGTTGATGCTGAATATTCTTCAGAAAGTCAAATCACCAATAAGTTCTCAGTACTAGGGTTGCCAGGTCTGGGTTGGAAAATACCTGGATACTTAGGGGGTGGATCCAGGATAGGGTGGGGTTTGAGAAGGGGAGGGGATCAGCGTGGTACAAAGCCATAGAGTCCACCCTTTAAAGCAGCCATTTTCTCTAGGGGAGCTGATCTCCGTCAGCTAGCGATCAGTTGTAAAAGTGGGAGATCTCCAGGCCCCACCTGGAGGCTGGCACCCCTACTCAGTACTGTAGAGAGGCTGCAGTTCAAATTAGGTTGATTTAATTTGGAATATTAGTAAGGTAAGGATTTTGCATTCTTTGCATACCTCAAAATTGAGTAATCTTTTCTGAAAACTTTTGTTTACTTCGTGCATAAATGTAGTGTTAGGCATCTGAAATTTGGTTTTTGTTTTGGTAACTAAAAGAATAATGCTGTGGTACTATTAACCTACACGATGTAGTGGAAGAGTAATGTTTAACTTGCTTCTGTTAACAGGGTTTCAAAAGCATATTTAAATTAATCTGATCTAGTGTTTTATTTTTATAAATCAAAAGATTTCACTTCTAAAAATAGCAATTCACTAGTTCTTAGAAATCACTCCAAAACTGATGCATGGTTTTTGTGACTGAATTGCTAGTTATGTCTGTATAATTTGAAAAGAGCTATGAAATGTAAAAAGTAGGGATAGCATGTGTATACATGCATACCTGCCTGTGTGGATACTTTAATTGTTGAGTTGTTCTAAATATTAACAATATTTGGGGCTACAGGTACCTGTTGAGGTTTTTGCTCCAGGTTCTGTAGTTTTAAATGAAAGTTTTGAGAGAAAAATGGATGAAGGTGTCCTGCATCTTTCAAGCTGGACAATTGCATAATTCGAATACATTTTTTTACCTGGATAGAGAAACCTATTAAAAAGGAAGTGGTTAGTGCATGATCATTTGGGATTCTCTTAGTACAAAAGCAATATTAAAATATTTTGAATAAATAAAAATTATGTAAATCAGTCACGGGTACCCCAAACAGATAGTAAAGTGGATGATGTTCACGCTGGAGGGCTATAAAAATGAGACATGTTTTCTCAGGCTGCCCAACAACTTTGGCTGGATGAATGTTAAGTTGGGTTCCTTGAGGCATCAGGGTTAGACTTTAAAACAGGGGTGTCAAGCTCATTTCTTATAAGGGCTGGATCTGACATAAATGAGACCTTGTTGGGTTGGGCCATTTGTGTCATAAAATGTAGACTCTAAAAGACGTTAGCTTTGGTGGAGGAATGCCAGAGAAGTTGAAACAGATGAATTGGGGGAGGAAAAAGCAAATGTGTTTTGGGGGGCGAGAAACCAACTTGCTTTTTGAAGAGCTCTTATTTGTTGAGGACTGAACAAGAAACAATCAAGGGAGGCTAAAATATAATGAAGTTAGAGCAGTTAACAATTGAAAGGTCTCAAGGGAGTATTGTAAATGTACCTTGATTACCTGTATAAAGTTTTCCTTCAAAAGCCAACTGTTAGGTATAAGATACCCTGTAAGAAGGAATAATCTGTTGTGTTGTTCAGGTCCTTGCATCTGTGCCATGTAGCTCTTTTGCTTTTTCTCTTCCATTTCCAGTCCAGCTGTAGTTGGTGATTGGGTATTGAATAGACCAGGGGTGGGCAAACTGTGGCTCTTTCACATATATTACGTGGCTCCCGGCAGGGTGGCTGGGGAAGCTAAATATCATTAGCAAACAAATATCATTGGACAAATTAATATCATTATCAATATCTGCTTTTACCCCTTTTGTTATTATTTTTGGCAGTCTCATTTAATGTTAATAAAAAGCAAATTTGCTTATTTTCCAGTAAAAGCAGGTAATATTTGTTCATGTCTTGTGGCTCTCAAACATCTGATGTTTATTCTATGTGGCTCTTACGTTAAGCAAGTTTGGCCACCCCTGTTCTAGGTGGATCTTACGCTGAGCAAGTTTGCCCACCCCTGGGATAGACTGTTCGAGATGAATTAATGTAAGAGGTAACAGGTAGCAGATTTAGTTACCTGGTAAGAATGAGCCTGCATGTCATAGGTGGGACTGTCTCCACTGAGAGTTTTAACCCTTATTTGATTCTGAATCTGCTACTGCTGTTGGACAGGCAGATAATCATGGATATTTTCCCTCAGATCCATATGGTAGGATGATACCAGCGTTTTCTGTTGGATTTGGAGTGGTAATGGGGATTCATGCACTTGTACCCTCAAGACTCAGCTGCTATAATACTGTGTATTGGGTTTGGACCATTACTGTTCTGATGCTGTTAGGTAGCTCTTGATGAAGTGGCTCTCCTAGCTTTCTAAAGCCTCACACAACTTAGGTTCCCTGTGCCAAAAGCAATCTGTATTTTTCCCACTATGATGCCTAAGGTTCAAGCTTTCTGTGACATCTGACACAAATCAGATTCAGGTTTCTCAAACCCAACTATGTTCCTTTAAAATGTGACATGTTGGGGAACTAATGTTCCCTAGTGTGATAGGGCAGAATTCAGTTTGGGATTGCAGCATGGTTGGAGGAGGGTCTTCAGCCTTCCTTCCTGCTCTTTTTCATGAGATGAGATGGAGGTATGTGTCTATTTGCCCTGCTGTAGGTGTAGTACATGTACTGACGGCGACATATGGATCCCAGGTATCAACTGCTATCAGCAAGGCCTAAAAAGGAGAAGTGACAGCAGGCAGGGATACTTTTATTGTGCCTGGAACCAGCTCCAGCCGAGAGCTTTCTGTCAGCTATATCTGGCTGTGAGGCCAGACAGATATAAGGCACCTGTTAGTCATCTTTCCATTGTACCTGGATGGAGACCTCAATATGAACTCATATTTTATGTTTTGTTTTCATTTCATTGCTGTAAGCAGCTTTGGGTGCTAAATTTCTGGTTGGAAATGTGTTGGATCTAATAACTTGCTTCTGCTATGACTTCCTCCTCCAGAGCAAGATTTTCAGACAGAGAGAGCATGAAAGGGAGTTTGAGCCAATAAGTAACATTTGTGTGCTTGAACAGTGCCTGCCTTATAGGTGACGTTAGTGGGACTTGTGAAATCCAGAGACTGTTCTGCATTGTTCCAGGGCTGCTGTATTCACGTGCTGAATTCATAATGAGTAGGTATTTGGTGGCTGGAATCAAATAGATGAGAGTTGCTTTGATTTGCAATATCACATTTGATGTATTTTAAGACTTTAAACCTCCCTTATCTTTCAAGGTAGGATGATAGAAATTGAAACAGAAATATGTCCAGGTGGAGTTTTCCCCCCTTTCCATTTACTGTATTCTGTTTTTTTATATATAGCTTGACCATCTTAACTAATTCATTTCCCCAGTGTTCTCTGTGTGCTTTGAAAGGATATAATTATATTTTTCACTATTCATTGTTTACCTAAGCTTTGTGTTAATTCTTTAAGCTCCTCTCCTGTCTGCTGCTAATTTAGCTTTGCTCTGACTTTCTTCCAGTCTGGATGTTTTTTTTCTTCTTCTTTAACTTCAAAGCTGAACATAGTGCATTATTCAGGAAGAAAGCTAATTGCAATTAGTTAATGAATAGGTTGTAACATTCTGTATTTATAAAAATCCTTCATAACTTTCTGAGGTGGTTGTTTATGTCATATAACAATGTGAGCAGTCTGCTGTTTCAGAAAGGTGGCTTCCCTTTCTTGTACTTTAAAAGATAAAAGGTGCTGGAAGGCCGCTGAGTTGAAGCAATATAATAATATAATGACTGAAGAAACAAGCCTTATAATATAATGGCAAATTTATGTTTGTGGTTGTAGCTCATCAGAAGAGAAATACACTGGTGTACTTTAATGGAAACTTGGTTGCAATGATAGAATAGTCAAGACCCCATTTCTTAGCCCAAAGGAACTGTGATGAATTGTTGAGCTGCCTGTCAATTATTGGTGAAATGTTTTGAATGTTTTTCTTTTAGTATTTAAAAAATATTTTAGTATACAAGAAGAATAGTTGAACATAAAAAGAATAAGTGGAATTACTACATTGTGCTTAGAAAGTGGCTATTCTTGTTTAATCCAGAAATACAATCTTTAACCAAATTGCTACTTTCCATGCAATAGGAGGAAACATATCCTAAAAACCAAGACATAATTTGACAATCTGTCCTTATTATATAATTATGTTTTTGGGTGGCAATATTCTATGCGCTCCAAAATCAGTTGGCTGCCTGAACTACCTATCAGAAAATGTCTCTGTGCATTGGCTGTGTTGCCTGCATCCCACCCACAGCAACAGTCCCCCCCCCCCCCAGGATTTCTCTCTGACTGCACTGGCTCTCTGAGACGGAGACTTCGCTCTGCTGTTGCCTGGCCCACCGCCGCCACAGGTAGATGCCACCCAGCACCCTACCAGCAACCAGCGTCTGGTGGGTGGGTCGGAGGCGGGGAGCTGCAGCGCTCATTGGCTGAGCCAGGAAGGGCAGGGGGGCCTCTGCTCGGCTTCTCCGAGTAGTAAATAATTTAGAATGAATAATATCAGAAAGGGGGGGGGGCACCAGGAATGGATAGGCAATATACCTGGGAATTGTCATTTGTATGAGACAGTCCCACCATTGAACAGCATGTCAAATGTCATTTGTATGAAACAGTCCTATAGCTTCCCAGAAGTTTCTAGAGCCTGCTGTCTCTTCTGAGTAATACAGTTCATATTTCTGTAAGCCATTTTTAAATGGGGGAGGGGAGGGTCCCCTGGCTTTCCGTATCTTATGTACTAAATGTTAATCTACTGAAGTGGCTGTTCAACACCATGCTTTCAGTATTTTGAGATATAAGATACAAGAAGCTGCTGTTTGAAGGAAAAATGGAAAAGTTTCAGTGGTCTATGGATTTTTCAAAAAAATGGAAATTTGGGGGAAAATTGAAATATATATAATATTTACCTTCCTATCAAACCTGGAGGGTTTTTTTTACTGACTGAACAATATATAATATATCTTTTATAATTTAGCAAAAATATTATACTATTTTACACGGTTCAATTTAAAAGTATAAATATCTTCCATTTCTGTAAGAAAAATGGCAAGAATGCCCATGGTCTTGAGAAGGAGCTGTGAACTGCTATACCGTATGCTACCATAGCACATTTACATTTAATTTTTGCCATCTGAGAAGCAAGAAAAGATAAAAGTTGAAAGTAGAAAACAAATTCTGTAGTAAACAAAAAAAGCATATGATTTGGATTCAAGGGTCACAATTTGTAGTATTGTCAGGATGTTTAGATATTCAACTGAACTTTATAACCCTGAAAACACTGACTAAACTATTAATTTTTGCTAAATTTATTTACATTTGAACAAAAACCTTGAAGGTTTTATATATGTCAATGTGACGGTTCCCCCAGGATCCCCTTATCTTCTTCTTGGCTGGGCAGCCCCTTTTCATTCTTGATTTTCGGTCTGTCCCAGCCAGTTGTTTAAAAATCTATAGGTATATGCTGAACCAGTCTAGGGATCTGAGGAACCAACCAAAATCCTTCTTTTGTCTTTGTTTGATAATGACACATGCAAAGTTGATGGAAAATCAAAACGAACAAATTTTTATTTTACTTATGAGGGGAAATGGTCAGATAGGTATCAGGTTTAGGACTTAGAAGGTGAACAGGCAACAGAAGAGGTAAATTTGTGTAAATATGAACAAAAGGTAGTTTGTCACAAACATGTAGCTGTTTAGTTATACAGACAGGTCTTTAAACACTGAGGAGAAATATGTTTCTGCTTAAAAAAACAAGCGTAAGCTTCTTTCTCTCAAAGACATTTAAGTTGGTGAAGGAGTAGGAACATTCACACAAGTACCACTATCCCCACTTAACCACTTGGTAGGGATACCTCCCCTTTACTAAGAAGCCACTATGGAAACACCATATGGCGATACTGATTGGCTCAAGATAGAAAAAGGAGTATGATAAGGTTGCATCCTTTCACCTTCCCTATTCAACCTGTATGCTGAAACAATCATGAGGAAGTTAGAACTGGAAGAGTCAAAAATTGGGGTAAAGATTGGAGGAAGGAATATCAACAATCTTCAATATGCTAATGACACAACCCTCCTTTTGGAAACTAAAGAAGGCCTGGAATACCTGATCAAGAAAATCAAAGAGGAAAGTGAGAACTTTGGCCTCTTCCTAAACATCCAAAAGACCAAGTTCATGACCACCGAGAAGAAGAGAAATGTCAAAATAACAGTTGACAATGAAGAGATCGAATGTGTTGAAAAATTCACTTTCTTAGGATCTCAGATCGACCAAAACAGCAAATGCAGTCCAGAAATAAAACATCAAATCACGCTGGGTCACACAGCAACAATGAGCATGAATCAAATAGGGAAGAGCAAGGGCATCATCCTACCAACCAAATGCAGATCAGTCTGTGCTATTGTGTTCCCCATAGCAACCTATGGCTGTGAAAATTGGACCATGAAGAAGCAAGACATGAGGAAAATTGACTCATTTGAGCTGTGGTGCTGGAGAAGGCTCCTACGCATTCCTTGGACAGCAAAGGTGACAAGCAAGTATTGGAGCGCATAAAACCAGATATGTCATTGGAAGGAAAAATCATAAAACTGTGACTTACTTGTTTCGGCCATGTCATGTAGAAGAACTTACTAGAAAAAGCAATTATGCTTGGATTGGTTAGTGGCAAAAGGAAACTGGCCTGCCAAAGAATACGGTAGCTAGACATCATAAAAATTGACACCAGCCTGAGCATGGAATGATTCAAAGAAACAGTACAAGATCAGAAAACATGGAGAGAGCTGATCCTTAGAATCTCCATGAGTCAGACACGACTGGATGGCTAACAACAACAACATTATTTCCCTCAGGCTTGAATAGGGATCCTTCTTTTTCTTAACCTTCCTTCCCAGTCAGCTGTCATTTCTCAACTGCCACTCCTAACTGCCACTTTCAATTGTAAAATTCGATTTGAATCCCCTGTTATTCAAGGTTCTTAGATGGGTTAAAACATTGACCATTTACTGTCCATCACGGTCAAGTATAAGAATTTATCCGCCCCCCATGCTCCCCAAAATGTTAGTTTCTCAATGGAATGAGAAAGCTCTCAGGATTTTTTATGTTGGATCCTTGGAAAAAGGTAAATTCTCTGAAGGCAAAGATTTTTTCACTCAAACCCAGCAAATATTTTATGGATTTTCCCAGTGGTCTCCCAAATTTCCCAGTTTTTCCATTGGAGAAATTGGAAGAAAAGTGCTTAGGGAAGGAAAGAAAATGCTGAATTTTTCTGTTTCCCCACATTTCCACAGACACCCTATACAGGCATGGGGGACAGAACGCACCTTTGATCAGATTCCCCCCTCCCAAGTTACAGGGGAAGCTGGCAAAGTGAACAGTCAGGCATGTCACATGACCAGTTATGGTGGGGGACTTGCAATCCTAGCTATATTCCCAAATAAGGGACCAAAGGTGAAGGTCTCTAGGTGTGTGTGGGGGGGGGGGGGAGAAGTGTGTGTTTGGATGATATATAACTTTGACATGCTATTCCGAATAAGGTTGATTACATTACTGGGACAGTCCAAACTATTTGTGGGGAATACAAATAATGGAACAGTTCTTTGTTGGGAATGTAGCAGCACCCTTTGCTGTTAAAGGCATACTGATTAAGCACTGAGAGAGCTTGATTACCAATCTGATCACTGAATATTCTGCAAGGCATGGCTTATCTCTGCAGTGGTCAGTAACTGTAATGAGATTATATATCCAGCCTTTCCTCTTAAGAGAGATCCTTTCTTTCTTCTTTATAAGAAGAAAAATGCAAAAAACACAAAAAAATGCAAAAAACACAAAAAAATGCAAAAAACACAAAAAAAATCTACAATTTTTAAAAATATAACAAAACTACAAAATACCAGTCATTGCCGCAGTTAGTATAGTCCTGATTACTCTGCTGACTTTTCTACCTTTGAGTTAAAAGGATCTGCTTTCTTTTAAAAGGATCTACTGCCAGTGCCCATACTTATTTATATATTTCAATTGAGATCCCACCCTTTGCACAAGTAGGCTCAGGGAGGGTCACAACAATAAATTACAGTCAGTAAACAGAGAAATAAATATCAAACAGTAAAAACAGTAAGGTAGGTATTGCAACAGTTACATATTCAGCAATCCTAAAAGCTGGGAACAATTAATAGCAGCATAACATTAAGGGACTGCAGCAGGGAGACCAGTTGATGGATGTCCACCACCTCAACTGAAGGTCTGGTGGAACAGCTCCGTTTTGTAGGCCCTGCAAAACTGTAATAGGTTTCACAGGGCTCTGAACTCGAGCAGTAGCATATTCCACCAGGCTGGGTGGAGGCTAAGTGAATGTCCCTTGGTATGGGGACAACCAGCAAATGATGATCCGCGGAGCGCAAGGCTCTCGGGCATATATGGGGAGAGGCGGGCCCTTAGTTATGTCGGTCCCTTAGTTATGTCAGTCCTAGGCTGCATAGGGCTTTATATTTAGAGAGCTAGGGTGTTTCACTGTTTCTTTTTGCATGCATACTGAGAAGAACACCTGGATGGTGTGATGATCAGTGGTGGAGAGCATTCCTTCATGACTCTAACCTTTGGTTTGTTCCTTGCCCAAGTCCACCTCCTTGTACCCAGCTTGTATTTCTTGTCTCCAACTATCCTGGTACGCTGCCAACAATCCTGGCTTTACATCAGCGAGATCATAACTGTAGCTCCTATTTTCCTGTCACATGACTCTGATGTAATTCAGGGGTTCTGGGTCTAGAAAAGCTGAAGACCACTGTACTATAAGATGCATAAGCCACTGTCTCACACTTTTAGGCACATTTCCCAGAAAGCCTGACCTCCACTGTCTTAAATGTTTTCCACTGTGAAATGAGGTCAGTATGCTGTTTATTTGTTTTGTCATGCTTGCGTGAAGTATAAATTATGTTTTCCAAACTGAACTATTTCCCCTATTTTGTTAATAATTGATGACCCAGATGGGGGAATAGGTCTACATAATGAATACGTTATGTTTGTAATTAACAGTTTGTTCTCTGTGGGCCTGTTTGGACATCATTAACAAGTTTGTTACTCTATTTTGAGTCATCCATATATTAAAATGTAGGTGTGTTGTTTTGCTGTTTGAGGTCATAAGAAACCCATTTTCTTTATGGGAAAAAAGCAGCTTTCTAATAATGAAGTCTTTTTGGAAGTTAATCAATACATATGGAATATGTATTGTATGGAGTATGTGTTGTTAAGAGTTGAATCCCGTTCCAAATGCCTCCAATTGTCTTTTAAAGCAGACATATGTGGTAAGAAATTGGTCTTGAAGGAACCCAAGTGGAATTCTGGGTTTGTACTTAGTGTAAAAAAATCTTTGAACTTAACTCACTGTGTTCATTGACTGAGGTGAAGTTCATGAGCCACAAAATATGGCTTGACTATACTGAATGTGCTGTGGACTTGTGCATGCTAATATGTCCTTCCAGCTGTTGCTTTACTATCACCATCATTTGTCCAATTAGGATGTCATGGGAAATGATGAATGTTGGAGACTGGCACAGTTGGGGAGAGGGAAGGAGTATGCGAGTTTGCAGTATGTACCTGCCACTTAAACTGAGCCACAGTCTTGAGAACATTTTTCTCTGAAACACAAACAAAAGCTTGTAGAAAGGATGCTGGCTTGTTCCTTTCCTGGTTTTTGCTCAGTTTTATTTTGAAGGAGTCTGTCCACATTTTTTATTATAAGTACTGGAAGCAACAAAGGAAGGCCTTAAGTAGCCACCATGTGGTATATTCTACAGGTAATGTAAAGTCCAATCCTGCCACAGTATTACTTGTAGCTATAAGAGAATTGCTAGACTAACTGGACTTAGTATTAATAGGCTGTGGAAGTAAGCATGCCACTCTACTGAGAAGACACAAAAAAATCTCATAAAACAGGGTCAGTTTCCCAGAGTCTTACTACTTATGAGAAGCTGTCCCCAAATTAAAGGAAGCTGGGGGTGAAATGTAGAAACACACAAACAAAAGGAATTTTGGGGAGAAAGGAAAACATTTGGGGAATTTCACTGTGTTTCAGGAACACACAGTTTTGAAGGAGTAGAATTGTTGCTATATTCAGATGAGGAGAGAATACTAGGCCATAAACCCCATGAGGTATGTGGCGACACTGTGTGGTCTAATGATTAAGGTGTCGGATGAAACCTTGACTTGAAGCTTGAGTTGAAATTCCCACTCAGCCATTAAGCTATCTTGATCATCTTGGGCTAGCCATACTCTCTCAGCCTGACTTACAGCCTGACTTACATCTTCGTTGGAGTAAAGCAGGATAAAAATGTGATGTACTAGATAGATTCCCCTCTAATCAAAGGAAACTGTGGATCTTTCTGTTCAACAAAGAGAAATAGCATCCTTCCAAATGAAAAGGCAGGGGACCAGGGTGATACAATGGAGACACAAAAATATGGGCAAAAATGAGAGCCAGAAATTGCTTTCAGGGGAAGTAGAGGGATTGGGAATGGCAAGAAGAAATGGAGAGATGAGGATAAAGATGGTAGAAAATAAGTCAAAAGTTGTTTCCAGATGGGGTGGGGAGACAAGGATTTAGGGGGAAAAGCAAATTAAGACTGCGATCACACACGGACTAAATACTCACTTTCAGTCCATTTTCAGTGTACTTTCCAAATGGATTTTACTATGTGAACTGGCAAAATCCACTTCGAAAGTGCATTATTTAGTGTGTGTGTGATTGCAGCCTAAAACAAAGGCAAGTGAGAGGCAAACTGTGGGAGGGGGAAGAGAGAGAAGTTCAGATGGGGCACATAATTAAAACTTCAAGTCTTAAGAAATGACTGCTTTCCATGTATAAAAAGGGTCAGGAAGTCCAGTGATTGAGGGGTGGGGTAGAAAAAAGAGAAAGGATGAATTGAAGCCGCCTACAGTACTGTAAGAAAAGCCATGGTGGGAAAAAACTTTTGGTGGCTCTCACCTTGCCTTCCCCCCAGGGGTCATTTTGTAGAAAAAGAGGTGTGGAAGCTAATTAGCATAACTCATTAGCATAACTTATTTGCATATGCTCCATTGCCTGACATCACTGGAAGTATGTCAGAAGGCAAGAAATAAAGGAGAGAGAGAAAGAAAGAAAGAAAGAAAGAAAGAAAGGAGAGAGAGTGAGAGAGAGAGAAAGGAAGGAAGGAAGGAAGAGCTGGTAGAGAGGGGACAGCTACTAATCCAAGCCTCAGAAATACCACTGTTCTGGGAGGATAGCTTCAGTGGTGGCTGAAGCCTTCAGAAGGCTGGTCAGAGGAACAAGGACCTTTCAAGGGGACGGGGTCATTTTGCTGCAGCCATGACACAAGCAGGCATTCCCCCACCGGGGGGCAGGCTGGCATCAACTCCCGGAGCTGCGCTCCCCCGAGCTCCTGCTCAAAATGACCCCTGCTTCCCCCCATTAAGAAAAAGAGCTGAGGGAAACTCACAAGCTTTTCATACAAATTTTTGAAAGTTCTCTTCCATTTCCCCCCTCACCAGTCCCACCTGCTCTTATTGAGATTCCTGTCATCTCCTTCACCAGCAGCTCCTGCTGCTTCAGACTTTACTCCACCACTCATGAACCAGCATGGGTGGGCAGGCAGCCTCACTGATGTGTGTGTGTTAAGCATTAAGCAGGGCTGCATCTTCTATGGTTCTGCACTATGGAACCCCCTACCTTATTGCCCAGCAACTAGCCTTTGACTTTACAGTGTCAGCACATAATGCTGTTGCTTTCAGGTAGCAAGGGTGACAAAACGTAGTTGTCATTGGCAAGTTGGTGAGTGCTGGTAATATTGAAATGGATTACTTGCTGGGCCTTAACATTTTTGTAGCAATGAAGTCAAACAGCAGAGAATGTAGCATCATGCGTCTGTCACAGTGAGACCACTGAACACCAGTGCTGCAATTAGGTAAAGTGTCCTTGGGCATGGAAGGTGGTTAAATTTGGGGGGGGGGGGGGGGGGATAGTGCCAGTGGGATTGATGAATGAAAATTTGCTATGTATCTGAATAAATTAAGTGACGCTGTATCCATTTTGCCACCATGATACTTCCCTTCTTTGCTCAGGTGATGTCACCTTGGTTCATGTCTGGGGATGGAAACAGCTGTAATGACCCTTTCATATCACAGTCATGTCCTGTGCTAGAAGGCTGAAGGAATCTGCCATGCCCATGCCTAGTGTCCCAGGCTGCCTATCTTGTGGTCTGGAGGTTAACACAGTCCCATGGAGAATTGTGCAGCTGATTTTCAGCCTCTCCTGTGTTGTGGGATTGTATGTTAGTCTCTCAGGGAGATGCCTTGGGGTGTTTGCTAACACCCCCATTCTACTTCCTTTTTATCCAGCAGAACTCTTGCCATAAATTGTGACAATGCTATAGTACAGCAAAGAACCTTTTAAAACTGGCTTGTTCTTTTTGGTGTTGTTCCTTTCCAAGGAATAGAACCTTGCACAAGAGATGTTCTGGAGTTGGCAAAGAATTCTGAGTTCACTTTAGTTGATATGGGAACATGCCCGGGGGGGGGGCACTTAGTGGTCACCTGACACAGCTGCTTCCCAGGATAGGAGGGTGAGCCGCTTGTGTAAATGTTCTAGACTAAACAGTCCATTTTTAAAATATGAGGCTAGCTACACTGAAAATTCCCAAGAAAAGCAATCAATAATTTGCCACTTCTGTTACCTCAAATGGACAAAGGCAAATCTTCCATATTATGTAGCTGATGGGGCTGCAGGATTGGCCCTATTCACTACAGTTAATATAATTGTGGAGTGTGCCCTTTCAACTGGTTGATAGGAGCATGATGTTCCAATATGTCTTATTGTACTAATTTAGAAAATGTTATCCTATTGACAATGATGGAGATATCTGTAGTGATACTATATTCTATTGGAGTTCTGAATACTACAAGGTTTTCATCACAGATATGTCAGTTCCCCCTTCACACCTAATTCTTCTTGCTTTCTAAGTGACAATAAGAATGCTTAATTACTACTGTACTTATGTTAATTTAAAAAAAAGATGATCACAGCTTTCTGAGATCATGTGTTCTAATTAATTGAACTTGACCAGCTCTGGTTACAGCACAGATGAATTCGTGCCACATTAATCCATACTTTTTTCCCTTTCCTCTTCATCTCTAAGCAGATTGGAACATGGTATGTTTTCTTTTGGTTTGTTTTTCCCTGCTCTTCTTTGAGTGACTGTGAAGTTCTTATGTCTTTGTTACCAAGTGTATGCAGTGCTGTGAACTGCTAATCTACTCAACTCTTAAGGGAAGCTTGAATAGGAAAGAGGTTATTTCAATTGCTTAATGTAGCTTTCCTTTTTTTTTTGAAAAACACCATCTTAGGTTTAACAATGCATTCCTTCTAAAAGAAAAGCAAAGATTTTATTTCACTGAGAACATTTTAAGTGTTTATAAAGTATATTTACATTTAAAAACAATAAGGACCCCTTGAGCCATCCATGCTACTGTTTCGGATGACACCAACCTTGCCTTTGTAAATATCCTTTTGTAAGGCATTCATAACTCAGAGGCAAATGATAGATACTCATGGATGGGCTTTGTAGCTGATGGTAGGAAAGGGCATGAAGAACAGACACAGGGTAGGGTTGCTAAGTGTTGACAGCGCTGTGAGGCTATTTTAGCCTTGCCAAACCTGCCATCATGAGAGAAGAGGAAGGTCACACTCAGTTAAATTGAAATGACTTGGGAGTAGACAGAGTGGTAAGACCACTAAGGACAGCAGTTCTTTCCCTTCTTTTACACTTCTTCGTGTGCACATAGAAAATTATCGTAATATTAAAAGGGGTTGGGGTCAGGTGGGGAAATGGAAGTGTGATGATAGTCTATCACAACAGATTAAAAAAAAGTTCACTAACTCTGCCCATGTTTCTTACTTGATAGATTTACCACTGTGTTTTAGTAATTCTGGCAAACCAGTGTGCCCTAGGTAGTGAGAGGGAGGAAGGGGGAACATACTATGATATACGAGGGTTCATTTGTAACTGAAGAAAAGGTGCCCCTGCCACAGTAGCTGGAATAATCGGATTGCATTTATAGTCTAAAAGCAAAAAACTGTGTTAATCTTTCAGCAAAAAAAGTAACTCTGACTTGCAGTATGGTGTAATGTACTGTTAGTAGTGTCCTGATTGTGCAGAAAGAGACTTTATAAGTTTAATAAAAAGTTTTTTGTTACAGCTCAGCAAGTATTAGCTAAAACTTAATTTTCTAGAAATCTGTGTTGTACTGGGATGCTGCAATAGTGATGCTTGTGTTTTGGTTTCTGAGCAGAGTTATTTGCTGTGCAATAAGTACAAGATTACTTTTTTTACCTTAAAGTCAGTGGGACAATTCCAGAACAACTAGTTTAACAACCCTTATCTATGGATTTTAGACTTACTGTGAACAATTGTGTGTGTCCTTTCAAACTGTCTAACAAAAAGCCACAATTCAATGTTTGTTGTAAAGAACTGAGAGAATAGGTTAATGTACCTCTCATTTGTACTGTAAAGAGAATGGGTTCCCTTTAAAAATCTACCTTTCCCCAAAACACTGACAAGAATAACCCTCTAAAAGCTGTACAACTATACTCAAAGGGTATTTGGTAGGGTATGATCATTGCTGGGTGGGGTGGGGGCTGATTCGTCTAGACCAGCGGTGTCAAACGTACAGTCTGCAGGCCAGAACCAGCCCATGCAGGCCTCATATCCAGCCTGCAAGCAACTAGCTCTCTCCTGCTTTCTTCTCTGGAGCTGCTGCTGTTGGCTGTCTCCTCCCCCCTCCTTTGGTTTAAGAGGGAGCACAATCCAAGTCATCCCATTGCACAGGGATGGGCAAATTGTGGCCCGCGGGCCACATGCGGCCTGCCACAGAATTTTTTGCGGCCCGCCAAGACATGAAGATTAGCAAGAGTAAATATAGATGCTCTTTGACAGACATTAACTTGCAGGCTGTGATGAGAATCTCAACAAGCAATCTCACTCCTGATTTCAAAAAAATTGTAGAAAAGTGTGATAGGGTACATTTGTCTCATTAGACTGATTCTAAAATTAAATGTGCTTGCAGCTATAGATGATATGAAATTAGCACAATAAATAAATTGAATAAAACTACCATTATTTAATTTAATTTATATTTATTGATTTTTATGATACAATTTATACCTTTTCTGAAATGCAAAGTTAACTAATGAATGCAATCATTTTAAAAGGTGTGGCCCTCCGCTAACCTCTGCTCCCACAAAGTGGCCCCCAAGCCAAAACAATTGCCCACCCCTGCCATTGCACCCTTAAGAGGCCAACAAAGTTTTATTCCAGGTATAAGCTTTTGTGAGCATGCATGCACACTTCTTCTTTGAGGTGGCTGCTGCATTGTAGCCTGGCTGTCTCAGTCTCGTGAGAGAGATAAAAATCAACTTCCCTTTCCTCCGTTGGCTGTCTCTCCCCCACTCCTTTAGGGAGGGGAGGAGGGAAAGAGAAAGAGTGTGGGCTTGAGAGGGACCCCCTTTGAGTCCCATGGCACCTTTAAGATGAACAAAGTTTTATTTCAGGCAGCTGAAAACGTCTTTGTAATAACATTCAGTTGACTTTGAGCTGCTGTTTGTTGTTGCTTTTTCCATGCCTTACAGTGCAGAATCAAGGTTCCTGGGAAGGAATTTCTCAACTTTGAGCTTTATTGTTTGGCATATTAACAGCCTTACTCTTGTAACTTTGAAGTTTGTGAGTGGGGCTTGACCTGGAATTTTTGGGGTGTGGACCCTAAGGAGGGGTGAGTTTGGAGAGGAGGAGGACTTCAGTGAGGTATAATGCATATAGTCCACCTTTCAAAGTGAACTGATGTGTCACCTGGAGATCAGGTGTAATCCCAGGAGATCTACAGCCATCATCTGGAGGTTGGCGATCCTAATTTTGGGCCATTGCAAAACTTTCCTTAAGCAGATTCCCCACCAGCAACAGCTTATAAATACTAGCACTACCACCTCTCTGCATATCACACCTAATCTAATCAAGCCTGCTATTGTCAATCATTTGCTATTGCCATTTGGCATCTGAAATCACATTTATATCTCTGGTACCTTGTGTTACATTTTATGGCACACATGGCTTGGCCTGACAAAGCAACCTTTATGTCAGATCCGGCTCTCGTAACAAATGAGTTCGACAACTCTGTTCTAGTCTATTCCAAGGACTGTAGGAGTAGAAACACAAAATAATTGAGGCAACTCACTGGGGTAACCTACAGTTTAAAAGTAGCACCAAAAATAGGGCTGGCCTTATTGAATTATTCATGATATCTAACTTTGCTATACCTTTATTACTTTAGTAGTGGCAGGAAAATGATTATAACAAACCCTGTTTTCTAATACAGCTCAATAATGTTCTTTTTTGAATTAAATGTAGCACAGTGCTTTTAGGATTGTGCAAGCCTGTAGTTCTATTTATTTTGAAGACCATAATAATATAAGAAAATCCTGTAGACTTTTTCCTGCAGAAAATAATTGGAATAATATATTTTTACTTTGGTTTTTCATAATAAAAAGCGGTTTTAGAAAGTATTTCTGATTTCATTTGTTTCAACTCTAATGCTATGGACATAGTCCAAACAATTGTAAGCACTTTTAATTTCTATTGATTTCAGTGGTGGAGAGGCCTGTTGGAAAATTTTGGAAGGTGCATATGTGGTTTTCATGGTTTTTTGGAGGCCACATTTATTGCATCATGTTGACTGGCTTTAGAGTTGCCAATACCAGCTTGGGAAATTCCCAGAGATCTGGGGATGGTGTCAGTGGAGGGCAGAATTTAAGTAGAGGAGTGAATTTCAGTGGGGATATTGGGCAATTTTGCATCTGGCATTTGCTCCACAATTTCTCAAAACTGAGGAAAAGGTGCAACTGAAAACCACATTTAAATACCCTGGGGCTCTGCCACTGACTGCGAAGTCACCCCTGAACGGCCATAAATCTATGTAGAAGGTACCATAAAACCCAATGATCAAAGAAAGTGAAAGCAGAATACAGTGTAGAGGGTACCATAAAGTCAGACGATCAAAGAAAGTGAAAGCAGCATGCAATGCAGAGGGGAATTTCTGTTCCAAGGTGGGTTTAGTAAAACAGTGGAGGGAAAAGCCAATGCAGAATTGCCCATTGGTACTCTGTTCTCTGAAGCTGTCTTTTACTCCATGTGAACTGATCTCTGTAGGCTGGAGATCAGCTGTAATTCTAGGAGAACTGCAAGTCCCACCTTGAAGTTGGCAACCCTAATGGGCTTCAGTTGCCATAGCGTAAATAGTACTATTATGAATATTGATTGTTTTACTAATATGGGGATTCAGGGTTAGATTCGACTGCATTTAACTACCCTACTCTCCTCTCTTTGGCTATGTGAAGTGAACATTGGTAATATATACAAGCATAATTCCATCATTGTCAATTATTCATTCCTTTCTACATCACTAGCAGCTTTTAAAATATATTAATACCAAGCATATTAATTATTTCATTTACAGACAATTATTTTTATGAAAACTAGCAAAATCTCAGTTCATTATTTTTTTCTCACCCTCCCCCTGGGGTACCTTGCAGGTCAAATATGTGTCTAGTCTCATAGAAAACCTTGAATAACATCTCCATTTTAGTATTTCTTCATTCTCCCCTCCCCTGATAAAGCTAAGGTTAGTAGATCTCAAACTTTTGGAAACTGGACCCAGTCATAAGCTTATTTGTTCCAATCCAGTTGGGAAAACTTATATTTTTCTTCGCATTTTTAATATTTTAAAACATGTAGCAAAAATGAGCTGTATTTCATAGCAATCTCACACATTTTTGCAGAAGCAGCCCAAATTGGACATTAAGTATGTGCCCAACTGGAGCTGCAGACTATCATATCATGGTGAGTCTTTTAACAAATGTTCACATATATGAACATGTAAATGCAAACTGTGTTTTTAGGGACATACATAAAAATATTAGGTATGTACCTTAAAATGTAATCTGTGAGGTAGCTCCCACTAGGGGTGCGCAATATTTTTTAATCAGTATTTTTCAGTTGGGTCTATTGGACCCAGTTTTTTGGGGGGGTGAGGACAAAACATCCTACAGGAAATATGAAGGACTAGCAGGCAGAGTTTATGTTACTGCCGCTGTGAGTCTGTCAGGTTACTTGTTACTCCACCCTTAGCCTTTGGACCCACATGCAAGAGTGTCATGACCCACTTTTGGGTTCTGACCCACAGTTTGAAAACTGCATTGCTAGGGACTTCACAAACCTGAAGCCTAACAAAGAATTGGTACCTAGAGCCAAGGTTCCCTCTAATTCTCCCCCCCCCTTGATCAGATCAGTTCACATCTGAGCAGAATATAACTGGTGTGATCTTAAAATGGGCAATGGGCAGTGTAAGATCCTGCATGGCTCCAGGTTGCTGCTGAGTGGGGCTTCGTGTGTTAATGAGCGGCCGTTCATGTGCACAGCTTAGAGGGAACACTGAGCCTATTTCCTTCAGGGTGGATAAAGATTAATAATTTTAATTTTTTAATTTAAATTTGATTTGTTCTGGTAAAATGCTTTTTTAGAAAGATCTGAAGGGAGGTTTCAGTTTAAGATAACATTATAGCCCAAAGGTTTTTCATCTTGAAATAAGGCCTGGTGGAACAGTCTCCCAAGTGAGATCGGAGCCCTGTGGGACAAGAGAAAAAAATAAATAAACAAATAATATTTAATTTTCAGTATGAGTATATATTCATGCAAACTTTAATTTTTTTTAAAAATGAATTCCATTAATTCATTTATTAGGGCCCCGATGTCATGCTCTCCCAGAGGTTTCTGTAAGATTATTTTGGTTAATTTTTCTGTCTAGAAGATACCATCACAGATGCTTGGTTTTGCAGTTCTCAGAACTGTGAACTTGTGTGTGTAGAGACAATACACCTCTTCTTAACAGCTAAATGTTTTTAAATAAGTATACAATGTTAAGAAAGATACCTCAGTTTTATTGTTCCTCTGCAAATTTGTGTCCACAGAATCAACCCCTTACCTCTTAAGTGCTCGGTTTCAAGAAATTCAAAGAATAGAAGATTGTTTGGGTGGAATAGGTCTGGATAAGGAGATGTTAAGTGTGAAGAGGGAGGGGTAAGCAGTACAAATCTAAGTGAAACTTTTTGAATAGAATACCCCAGAAGTCTTGATCTTTATGAGTGTAGCCTAGGGATGCCAGCCTCCAGTTAGGACCTGGAAAAGGTGAGAACCAGGGATCCCCCGGAATTACAAATCATCTCTGGACTGCAGAGATCAGTTCTCCTGGAGCAAACGGATCCTTTGTACCTTACTGCATTGTACCTTACTGAGTTCCCTGTGCTCCCCATGCTTTATTCTCAAATCTCCAGGAGTTTCCCAACCTGGATTTGGCAATCCTGTTACCCCCCACTCCCCACTGGTGGTCACGGGGGACCTGGAAACCCTAGGGTAGCCTCACAGATGTTTAAGCAAATGCAAGAATACATATGCTATATAATGTTACTGTTTTTGTTAAATAAAACAATGTAAATGGTTACAGATTATTGATGATGACTATTTTTCTCCTTCCAATAAAGTACAGCAGAAAAGTTGTCCAAAAATGAATAATAAACCTATTAAACTGGAGCTAATTCACCTCACAATGATTTCATAATTATCTGTTTCAAATGGTAAATAATCAATAATTAATTTTCTAACATAACTATAAAACTAACCTGAAAAGTTATTATACTAAAAACGACACCTTCATCTGGGTTGTAAATGTTAAGACCAGCAAGAATGAGCCTTTATGTAGAAATAATTGAAATTCAGTCTTACTCACTAGTAATAGAGTTGATGTGAATCAGAGCCAGTCTGTTTCCTTTGGCTTAATCATACATAGAAGTATAGAGTTGGAATGGACATCAAGGGTCATTAAGTCCAACCCCTGCACAACACAGGAAATTGACAACTACCTCCTCCCCCAGTGACCCCTGCTCAATGCCCAGAGGCAGAAAACCTCCAGGATCTCTGGACCAACCTGGCCTGGAGGAAAATTCCTTCCTGATCCCAAAGTGGCAATCCGCATTACCCTGAGCATGTAAGAAAGGGCCACAGGAGTTGCACACTGGCTGATCCTTTCCTGCCCTTTCTCTCATGATTTGCTTAAATTCACAGACTCTGCATTGCTGTCAGATGGCTATCCAGCCTCTGCTTAAATGCCTCCAAAGAAGGAGAGCCCACCGCCTTCCAAAGAAGCCTGTTCCATTGAGGAACTGTCCTAAATGTCAGGAAGTTCTTCCTAATGTTTTGATTTTATTTCAATCCATTGGTTCTGGTCTGACCTTCTGGGGCAACAGAAAACAACTCTCCCCTATCCTCTGTATGACAGCCCTTCAAATACTTGAAGATGGCTACTATATCATCTCTTAGTCGTCTCCTCTCCAGGCTAGATATACCCAGCTCCTTCAACCATTCCTCATAGGACTTGGTCTCCAGACTCCTCACCATCTTCATTGTTTTGCTCTGAACACGTTCCAGCTGATCAACATCCTTTTTAAACTGTGGTGGCCAGTGCTGAACACAATACTCCAAGTGAGGTCTAACCAGAGCAGAGTAAAATAATACCATCACTTTGTGTGATCTGGACACTATATTCCTATTGATGCAGCCCAAAATTGCATTTGCCTTTTTAGCTACTGCATCACACTGCTGGCTCAAAGTCAGATCCTTTTTGCATGTACTACAATTAAGAGAAGTCTCTCCCATCCTATAATTACACTTTTGATTTTTATTAGTTTAAGCCCAATTTTCCAACATTATCCTGTATCTTGATCCTTTCTTCTACAGTATTTGCTATCCCTCCCAATTTAGTGTCATCTGCAAATGTAATGAGAATCTCCTCTATTCCTTCATCAAAATCATTTATTAGATGGCCCAGTGCCAATAATGTTATATTGAATAATTCACTATATGTATTTTGTTTTCTATTCTGGTGATACATTGAAAATTTTAAATAATTAAAGATGAATTAGAAGGTGGGGACTTTCACATTTCTATTGCCTTGTAATATCAGTGTTTATCTCTGCAAGAGAACTGCACTTCTGCAAATATTTGTATATTTTTTCTTTCTGTAGCCAAGCACCCAAGTGTAAAAGGGGGGGGAAATGGAGGACGGGACCATCTGCTTTCCTCCTGGGAAAAACTTGATCATGAGGTCATGACTACAGTGTAAAGGGAGAGGAAATCCAGTTGCACCCAGGAGAGTTCTGGCATAACGAGCCCAACAAAACTCTCTCTCTTTCTCTCTCTGTGTGTGTGTGTGTGTGTGTAGCAAGACAAAAAGCTCATACCTTGAATAAAACTTTGTTGGTCTTAAAGGTGCTTTATGTCTTTCCAGTGCAATTGAGGGAACTGGGCAAAGTAAGCTCTCACTCTTTCCCTCCCTCTCCCTCTCTTCCTCCCAAGGGGATGAGGAGGGGGAGAAGCCTCAGCTAATGGAGAGAAGAGAGGTTTGGCTCAGTAGCTCTGCTGTGCAATTGAGAGAGCATGGCAAAGCACGCTCTCGCTCTTTCCTTCCCATCTCAAGGGAGGAGGAGCCTCAGCCAATGGAGGGGATAGGCTTTGCTCTGAAGCTCCTGTGTGATTGATAAAGCCTGGCAAAGCAAGCTGTGACACAAAAGCAGGGCCGGCCTGCTCTTGAGGCAAATTAGACTTCTGCCTAGGGCGCCATGAAAAGGGCCATGAGCCAGGGCTCGACGGGAGGTCTTCTCCTCCTGTGGCATCTGCAGCAAAAAGAGCGTGGGAGAGCGTTGGAGGGCAGTCTCCTCCCACTGCTGCCTTCCCGGCCCCAGGGTGCCAGCGCAGGGGCGGGGGCGGAGAGGGTTCATTGTCCAGGGCTGGCAGGTTCTCAGCCCCCCTGTCCCCCCCAGCACACTGCCTTTCAGCACCACTGAACGAAGGCGGGAGGCTGAATTTCTGCACACTTGGCGTGCGCGAGGGAACTTACAGAAACCATCCCGGTTGTCAGGCGGCTATGAGGAAAGAAGGGAGAGGGACGTGGAGGTAGGAGGCTCCTCACCCCCCACGCTGTTTGGACCCTGCAGCCTCCCCGCTCTCCCAGCCCCTGTCCTGGGGATGGGTAGGACGTGCCTTTATGGGACTGCTGGGACCGGGTGCCTCCTCAGGCGCCAGCAGGGTTTTTGCTTCTCAGCTTCCTGCACGCAGGTTTGTGCAGCCCCGCCACCACCCAGCTTTTGGGGGCACGAGAGTCACCCTCCCTCTTCCGATGTGATGCCCCCCTGCTGGACGTCTACATCCCCCAGGTTTTTGTAAGCTTTGGGTGACTCCAGAGTGTTCCGTGCATTGCCGTGGGATTGGCGCTGGGCTGGGTGGCCTGAAGAAGACTTGGGCAGCGCCTCCAGTTGGGGGGGAGGGAAGAGCCTTACCTTGGGCCTTAGAGGCCCCCTCCCACAGCATAGCTCTTTGATCCAGGGGAGCTGGTCACAGTGGTCTTGAGATCCACAGTAATAGCGGGAGATCTCGAGCCCCCACCTGGAAGTTGGTACCCCTTTATGTTTGACAATTGGTGGCCACACGAGGGGGGGCACCAGACGGTATCCTTGCCTAGTGCACAATAAAACCTGGGGCCGGTCTGCACAAAAGGAAGCAAAACAGATGGAGAAGGAAGCAGACGACAGGTAATTGCTTGTGGGCCACATACAAGCCCTGTGGGAGCCAGATTAAGCCCACGGGCTGCATGTTTGACACCCCTGCTTTAGGGAATTTTGAGAGTCTTGGCAGTTTCTGTTAATTCCTCCTAGACTTTTGGTGGTAGGTAAAAGTGTCACTCATCAATATCCTTCCCTCTCCCAGGAAGATCTGAAGGAACTGGATGAACTAAATAGGGTTGGCGGATGGTTTGAGCTTCCTGGGAGAGCCAGTTTGGTGTAGTGGTTAAGTGCGCGGACTCTAATCTGGGAGAACCAGGTTTGATTCCCCACTCCTCCACTTGCACCTGGCTTGGATGACCTTGGGAAAGCCATAGCTCTGTGCCAGCTATTCTCTCAAGGACAGCTTGGGAAAGAGCTCTCTCAGCCCCACCTACCTCACAGGGTGCCTGTTGTGGGGAGGGGAAGGGAAAGGAGTTTGTAAGCCGCTCTGAGACTCCAAGTGAGTGAAGGGCGGGATATAAATCCAACCTCATCTTCTTCTTCTTCTTCCTTAGTGGAAAACCTGTGCTGAATCTAACAGCATATGATATAGAGCCTGTTTGAGGCTCTACGAGTTGGTGGTGATAATGGAAGAGAACTTGCTTTTCTGCTGCCATTGAGTCAGTGGAGTAACATCCAGTGCAAATTAAGAAATAAAACTATTCCTGCATTATTATATGCTGATGATACAGCTATTTTATCTTATTATGTATTAGGGCTCAATAGAGCCCTTTTGGGATATGTTAAACATAGAGGCAGATCAATGGGCATGATATAGATCAGGTGAAACCTTTAAGTGTTTAGGTGTAGTCTTCTAATCAACAGGTACATCGAGGGCTCAGATGACCCATGTTACCGAGAGTGCCCAAAGAATGGTGTCTGCCACCTTGAGATTATTTTTTTCAAAAGGAGGTTTTATATATACTTTACACTATTTTACCTAAATTTCTAGGCAGCGAACAAATGGAGATGATAAATTTTATATATTTTATATATATTCTTCTTGCAGATTGTCTTAATTAAACCACTCTTGATGGCCAAAATTTGCATTTTGGCTCCATCAATTAAAAGCAGTTGCTCCAGTCTTTCTATTAATTGCCTTATATTACTGAAATGAGTGTTTAATAAAGTTAGGAGTTTTTATTGTTTTTATATGTTCTATTTGTGTTTAGCTTGTGCTGTTATGTTGGTGTTGGCTGATCTTGAATCATAATAAATGCAATGAATGAACATCTAGTGCAGTTAGAGGAATTTGGCAGTTCCTGCATTGGAGCATGAAGGTGATAGTAACCTGGGTTTGAGCTGTGATGACCTTGCCTGATTGTTTGCTGATTAAATCTCTCACATCCACCTTGGTTCCAGCTCAGATGCAGAAGATTCAGTAGCATTGTCTTGTCCTTTTTATATTGATAGTTTATACTGATAGTTTATGTTGGCTGTCCTCAATTGATGTTGACAGGGTCTTTGACCTGTAGTGTTAAAATGAGAGCTCCCATAATTAATAGCATAAATTAATCTTTGCAAAATAAGTTTCCTGAAAGAACCATGCTTTGAAGAAACCTCTTCCGAGAAAGTAAGTTTGGCCATTTATAGATTTGTGTAAACTTGCCCTTTTTAGGAAAAGTAAGAAAGTAATTGAGCAGGAAGCTCTGACCTGGATAGCCCAAGCTAATCTGATCGTGTCAGATCTCAGAAGGTAAGCAGGGTGGTCCCTGACTAGTATTTCAGTGGGGGACCTCCAAGGAATACCAGGTTTATGACACAGAGGCAGGCAATGGCAAACCACCTCTGAATGTCTCTTGCCTTGAAAACCGTAGGGGGGGTCACAATATTTCTGTGACTTGATGGCAAAAAGAAGCTGTGACTTGATGGCAAAAAGAAAGAGAAGGAATGGTGGAACATTAGGAGTCATCATCATACTGTGCAGACACACATGGTACTGCACAGGCATGCAGGCCAGCTGCCAGAAGATTTTTTGTAGCTAGCATAGCAACAGAGTGGGAGGAGTTCCTCCCAACCAGAGCTGGCAGAGCCTTTTCCCGTCTAAGTGGTCACATGCTCTGGGGAGGGGCTCTGCACACTTCCTCAGTTCTCTCTTAGCTATTGCTTGAGAAGAACATGTCTTCAGCTAGCTCCCGTAGAGTTTCTTCTCAGAATTCGCAGTATGTCGCTGTTCAAAAATTGTTCATCATACTCCACAAAAATGCCAAAAACCGATGAGCATTCTCTCTGTTTACTTTGTTTGGGTGTGGGGTATAATGTTACAGCATGTTCCATCTGCCAGAACTTTACCCCCAAGGCAATGGCTGACTGAGCGTCTCAGCTAAAAGCTTCCTTATGGGAGAAAGCCTTATCTACTTCAGCTGACCCAGCAGCAAAATCATCTGTTTTGGTTACACAGCCTAAGACTGTATCTGCCAAGCTGCATTCCATTTACGGGTCCCAGGCCCCATCTGAGGCCTCCGCCTCTTCGGTTCCACACTCTGATCCTACCCGGAAACATTCCGAAACAATAAGCTCGGTTCCGGACAGACCTTCCTCGGAACCGCCCCCTAAAAAGCATAGATTCCAAGTCTACATCTAAGTCTCATCGTCTGTATGCAGCAGATGATGAAACCTCTGAAACCGATTGCTTTGGAATGTGAAAGCTCTCCTCTGTCTGAGCATAGAGATCGAGGTATTTGTGACATGCCTCATACTCCTTCTCCATCATGTTTTTCATAATCAAAATTGCCCTTGGCCTGCGAATTACCACTGACATATTCCTCCATATTGGCTGTTCTGGCACTCACCATGCAGTGCCTTTATGTTTCTGTTTTAAATAAAGCAGCTGAGTATTGTTATAACATTTTTTGTTTCCCTTCAGTCTACCTTCTAGGTCTAGTTAGTGAGGGCTTGCATCTGTATGCTGCTGTCTTCTACCAGTGTTCAGAAATTGCACAACATGCCAAGCCAGTTTTGGGAAACGGTGGGAACAAAAGTTTTCCTGTATTTTTGAGGGGTACTTTTGGTATGCTTAAACCCATTTTATGGTCTTCCCTTTGATCCAGTTTTCTGAGTGAGATAGTGGGCAGGAGAGATTAGATTTTCTCACAGAAGTGCTTCTGAGGATCGCTGTGTTACTGTTTGTTAACCAATACTACAAAACGTGAATAACATCTTAAAATATGCTGAGTTTTATATGATCAGTTCTGTGAGGCAAACATTGTTCTTTTGGCAAATCTGAATTGTCTGTGTAAGGAGTTCCGATGTGTAATGGTGTTTTTTTAATTGTGCAAATTATACCAATCACACTTTGATATTAAGCTTAGTAAATTTTATTTTAAAATGTTGTCTTCTTAATTTAGGATAGTTTGATGAAGATGTTCTACTTTTTTGGGTGCACAAGGAGAAAAGGTTTTTTCTTTGTACAATAATAAAGTATATCTAGACAAAGTAGATCTGTGATTGTAACATCTTTTGACAAGCACATTGGACTGTAGAAAGAGCATCCAACTTGGGGCTTGGGGCATATGTTGCTACCTTCTGCTAGCATAGCTGCAAAACAACTCACTTTTTGCTGAGGGTCAGGTTCTCTGATCTAAAAAGCTAAATGGTTATATTTTCAGAAGTGATATATTAAAATATATAATGTAAATAGGGTGGTGCATAAAGGTACTCTGACCTGTTTCCTACATATATATTTTAGTCCAATCCACAGCTGTGAAATGAAGTGCAGCTATAGTCCTAAACTGAAGTGCAGCTGAGTCTACAAAAAACCCAGTTAATGCTAAGTATTTGCATTTAAGCCTTAAACGGGCTTTTGCAGATTATTTAATAAACATCTGGAGGTAATGAACCATCCTACCACCGTCTTGCTTGTAGTATTCCCAGAAGGAGATGGTAGTAGACAATCACTGTAGTCCTGTGCTGTTTTTAGAGCACAGTAGTAAGGTACCTGCTCTTACAATCTCAGGTTTATAAATCTAACACCTTGATCCTATTCTTGTTTATTCTTGTTTACTCTGAGATAAGCTCCACTGAATTAAATGGAACTCACTCTGAAGGAATTGTGGCTATGTTATTTATTTAAGCATTTCTATCCCATTTTCCCTGTGGCTTAAGGCAGACAGAATGGCAGCCTAAGCCTGTAAGCAAGAAAGAACCAGTTCTCAGCTTCTGTAGCACAAATCTGTATTTTCATAGGGTTGGTAGGTACCTAAAGGCTGAATTGGGTTGGCTCTGTTGCCCTTTTAACTGGACTCCTTAGCTGTGAAAATCTAAAATGGAGAATGAAAGCCACATGATTGTCATAAATACAGGTCAGTCTCGTGTCAGTTACTTGAATAGCTTTTGCAGGCAGTTTGACTATCACAGGCAACCATATGATGGCTACTTAGAAGTTTAACTTGTGGTGACTATGGAGAATCATCACAATTTGCACCTAATGTGTCAAAATTATCCTTACTATTTTAGAAGTATGATACCGGGCAGTGATTTGTCAAATGGTTGTGTCATGATGAGGTACTACTTGGTAAAGTTTCATATGTACATCTACTTTCCATCATCTTGTCAAATGGTAAGTCAAATTTTCCCATGCATTCAGTGGGATGGTTTTCTTTAATCACCCACCTACATATTAATTTCACATGGGCTAAATGTCTCTTATCCAAATATCAGCTGTTCTGGAAAACAAATGCTCAGGATGATCAAAAGGAAGATGTGGTGGCACTGTAGGAAAGTTACGGTGCTTCTGCTGATATATGTAAATATTGAGGACTCAGATGCTAGTTAAATTATTCCAGATCACAGTGATATGTAAACTGCTTTAAACATGATCCTTTACAAAAAATATTCTATATATGTAGTGCGTAAAATTTGTGCTGCATCACTGGTGTAGTGTAATAGATAACTTCTGTTATTCAGTGACTGGAAATAGACTTGGAATTCTGTAGTATAACTTTCCAATTCTAAAATTGCTTGATATGCTGAATTAAGTCATTTAAATAGCTGATTTTATTTATTTAGGATATTTCTGTGTCACTTCTTTAGAGCCCTGCTTGGCTGGCTTATAACTGAAACTATGCCACAGCATTAAAAACAAACCAAAACAAGCCATTTGACATAAGCAACCTAAAATATCTATTTAAAGCTGATAAGATAAAATTCCTAACTAAGTGCATGGGTTAAAGAATGTGTTTTGACTTGGCACCTAAAAGAAAGTAAAGTAGGTGCCAGGCAAGCCTTAAAGGCGAGGGTATTCCAAAGGTGAGGTGCCAGTACAGAAAATGTCCTGTCTATAGGTGCCACCAGCCTTACCTCAGAAGGTTGGGACACAGAGAGCAGGGCCTGAGAGGCAGATGTTAACTGGCGGGCTAAATAATATGGGAGGAGACTGTCCTTCAGGTACCCTGGACCCTAGCCATTTAGGGACTTAGAGATAAGAACCAGCACTTCAAATTGTGCCTGGAAGCAGATGTGTAACCAGTGCAGATCTTTCTGCATGGGATCATATGATCTCTGTTACCAACCTCAGAGAGTAGCCTGGCTGCTGTATTTTGTACCATTTGAAGTTTTTAATCCATTTTCAAAGACAATCCTGCATAGATTGTGTTATAGAAATCTAATATAACTATGATTAAAGCATGGATCACTGTGGTCAGATCATGCTTTTTGAGGAACAGCCAGAGCTGGTGAATCAGCCAGAACTGATTTAAAGGAGCTACATGTCAAGGAGAATACCTGAGCCTTCAACCGCAGGCCTGGATCCAGAGCACCCCAACCTATGCAACTTTTCTTTCAGGGGTCTTTATTTCTGCATATTAATGAAACTGCTCCTTAAGGAGGCAGTATTCCTGCATACTAACAAAAATGACTATGTGTATCTTCACTGCTGTGTATAGATAGGGGTATATAGGACATGCAGGAAGAAATGCAAACTTTAGTGTGGTATGTGGACACATGAATCTATCCTAACTTTAAATTAAGTGGATGAATGCAAAATGTTATGACACTTAGTTCCTATCTCTTGATTTGTGGGATTTATATAATAACAAATTGTATCTAATGAAGCAAAACATTATATTTTGTCATATTTACCACTTGATTTTGGTTTGGTCTAATAAAATATATAGACTTCACTAGGTTTGCATTTTGCATACCAGATAGTAAACATGCTAGTATTCATGTAGATACCTATACCAAACAGTCTGAAAAGAGCATTGTTATTTGTTACATATTCAGTGTATCTTAATGGATTTTTAGTTGTGATACTTTTTTCATCCTGGGAATTTAATGCAGGGGTGAAGATGCTGTGGAGATTATTTATACAAGATTTGGTGACCAAGTTTTAATTCAGATTGTCATTTATAAACAGGGGTACTACAGATGGCAAGATTTTGACTGCGAATCATAGTTGCAATACCTTGGGGGATAGCTGCCGCTCTTGAATCTCTTTTATGTGCTTGAGGTCAAGAGTAGCCAGACCTGTTACAGTACCTGTTTCTGCATGTGTAGAACTGTTGTTCTGTCATTTCATTAAACAGTCTCATGTGGTGGTAAATGAATCGGCAGCATGAACAATATGAAATTTAAAATTAGCAAAGAGACAACTGTGATTCCTTTAGCCATATAGCCATGGGATAGTACTTCTGTTTTGGGACTTTGTTTCTGGAAGACTGCCTGTAATCTGGGAAAAGGGTAGAGAGTCAAGTATATGTTTGGAGGCAAGAAGAAAAGGGAAGGTGTTTGCTGTCATTGACTGTAGGATGGTTGTGAAGTTTGACATGCCCAGAAGCTAATGGATGCCATGTGGGGCTGCAATACAGAGCATACTTCAGTTTTCATCATCTGGTGAGCCTCCAGCATGATTCCCAGGCACAAGAGCTGTAACACGTCTACTTTGGTTTGGAGCTGATTGATCCACAGTACAGAACATGCTTGTGGGATCTTCACTTGCTATAGAAGGACATAAATGATTGAAATGATTTCTTTAAGAAATAGGGGGAGGGGGAAGAGACAGAAGACAGGGTATGATTTGTTTATAGACTGTAATGTCTAGTAAAAGAAATTGTCAAATAGAAACACATCTGTAATCACTGACAGTTTTATGTAAAAAACCCTGCATGCCCACTTCCCAAATTCTTTAAAACTCCTTAACTTTTGTTTAATGTGCTGAGAAAATGGGCAAAGAATTAAAACCAGGTTGAGAGGATGGTTTTGGACTGTAATTTGTGAATGGGATTATTACAGAATTACACAGAAATGGCACTTTAAGACTCTTTATAAACAGGTTGACAGAAGCCTTTTTTGCCCTGAATTGCTCTTCATTGCTGTGGGGGAAGATGGGAAATAGTTAAAATTGGTGACAAATGTTGCATGCTGTCATTTCAGCTTAAGTTGTTGCTGTTTTTTGCCCCCCTAAGGTACTGTAAGATTCTGATGACACAGACAGTAATGTGGTAATGCTGTTGACTGTGTTAATTATTTGAGCTCTGGTTTGTCAACAGTGTCTTAATGGAACCAGAAGCAAAAAGCTGCATTTAGAGCTTTGGTTGACGAAGAAAGGGGGTGGTAGTGGCGGATTCTACCCTAACCTTTTAACCTTGTCAACAGATTCTTTTTTCCCTGTGACATTCTGACACAAAGCATTATTTGTGCAAGGGTTGAAAGTTTAACTCTTCAAGGAACCAGATATCATTTTTTATTGGGTTATTAATTCTGGTAGGTGTTAATCTCATCAAGATTTGCAGGCATTTTCCTTCATAGGGCATTTTGATTTGTAGCCCCCCCTTCCCTTTTCACAGCAGTATTAAATACCAAAACCTTCTCTGATATGGAAGTTCATTAGAGATATGTCTTTGATGGCAGCCCTTTCAGGGCTTCAGTTTCAAATACCTTGATGTAAAGCTTAAGAAGCCATTGTGTTGTAAGCCCTCCTTGATGTGCCTTATTTAGATCTGCATAGTAAATCAAGGAAAGTAAATAACAAGGCAGCAGATGGAAGCGTGGAGATAAGGCCAGTGAACAATTGTATTTGTATTTTGTTATGATGTTGACAGGAGCTAAAATTCACTAATCTAGTTCAACTGATCTGCATTTCAAAGAAATCTCATTTAGCAGCAACTTGAAGGTTTGGAGGATAAAGTTCTTTTATTGCAGCTTTTATTGCATTCTTCGCTAATTTATCTGGTCAAGATTTAGCCTAGCTTACTTAAAACAGCAAGCATGTTACAAGGAGTCTTAAATACTACCAAAGCAATAACGTCTAGACTATGAACTGAAGGTAATTACATATCCAGTGCTGAATAGAGAACATTTAGGAAATACTGTTGTTCATATTGAATTGCAAAATAAATGCAGATAAAGTGTGTTTCGTGTCCCCCCCTCCCCCGATTTTCTTTAGCCTTTCCCCCCTCCCCTATGGTAAACCATGAACATCCAAGCAACTCTTTAAAATATTGAATATAATGAACAAGACCTTTCTGGAACTGTGAGGTCTATCATGTTCTCTGTGATTCTGTCTTACATAAGTTGAATGTGATCATTCTAAATAATAAGATGGCCTTGTTTTTTGTTAAGTGAATATTTATAGTAGTGTACAGAAATGTGGATTGTGGCGAAGACATGAAATTGGTAAATACATCACATTTGTGAGCATCTTGATGGGCATTATACTAGGGAAATGGTAGATCCATTTTTTAAAAAAGATTAAGGATGTTAAAATGTGATGTTAGTAACCTTAGGCAGATAAAAAGGAAGCTGGAGACAAAACAGTATGTGTGGGAGACACTATCTGCATCCAAGTCAGGATTTTCTGTACTGCAACAAAATGACAACAAGTTTCAGGCTATTTAGCTTGCTGCTTGAATAAAAGATTAAGATGGGCATAAGCTGATCTTTCAGGTGTTCACCTTTTTAAATACTGTGGAGAACACCTTCTACAGAGGCAGGCAAGATAGTGACAGTGAAGTAAATGGGCCAATGGTGTGTCTCTGTGACTCCAGTTGAATGGTTTTATTTCATAGGTGGCTCAGAGATTAAGATGCTGAGCTGCAGACTGGAAGGTCAGTAGCTTGGCAGTTCAAGACCCTAGTGCCGTGTGATGGAGTGAGCTCCCGTCTTTGGCCCCAGCTCCTGCCAACCTAGCAGTTTGAAAGCAAGAAACTGCAAGTAGATAAATAGGTACCACTTTGGTGGGAAGGTAACAGCATTCTGTGCGCCTTGGCGTTTACTCATGCCGGCCACAGGACCACAGAAAAAGTCTTTGGACAGCGCTGGCTCTTCGGCTTGGAAACGGAGATAAGCACCGCATCCCTAGAATCAGATTCGAGTAAAGGGAACCTTTACCGTTACTGTGCCTAACAGAGCTCCATTCAAGAGTCTATAGGAGATAGGCAGCCCTGTCCTAAGAACTCTGTGCCTGCAGAGCCGCTGCCAGAATCATACTGGTACCACTAGTTAACATTATATGGCCGTTCTGCAGATGATAAATCAGTGATAGAAACACCTGAAGGCAAGAGTTTGTAGTGACCCTGCTGACATACATCAGTACTCTCATGACTTGAACACACAGACACAGTCACAGCCCCCTGATGACATATATAACACCAATGACCTCTCCCTGGCCGTTGGTTGTGACCAATCTGTAGCGTCATTGCCTATTTGTATATTTCTTTATACTGGATTCAGTTATTGTGTTGTGAGGTAACTGATCAGTTCCACTTTTCTGTATTGGACCAGTTCCCTATTTCCGTAGTCTCTTTGGGGTTTGCTTTATAAGTCGTCTCTTCGGGGGTTTTCTATATACGTTCTAGATATATATTAAGGACCACTGTCCAGTATACTTTTTACCACAGACTTCAGGCACCAGTGCTTGTAAACGTCAAAAAGCACAGATCTTTATTAAAAAGAAAACACAACAGGGGGATGGGGTTTTATATACAGAGGATAGTTTTGTTGTTCACTAAACCAGTTACTTTGCTTTAACTTAATAACTTTCACAGAGGCTGTATGCTTGTCACTTTCAGTTAATTCAGCTGTTACTTGGTTCACGAAACCCTTCTACTGACTCTACTCTCCAGTCACTTTTTAGTGGTTAACCTTTTGGGCTTTATCTGGTCTCCTGAGTCTACTGGTTCGACATCCCAGCTCTCCCAGACTCCTCTAGACCCTTTTGCCCTTCTTTAGCCACCCTTTTACGCTCCCTTGGAGTAGTGTGTTTGGTGTCTTAAACTTGCCCACTCTCTGATAACTCTCTTCTCGCTGTTTGAGAATACCAGTTAAGAGTGTTATTCAGCCACAGTTCTTTCACATGAACTGTTTCCTGGCTGATTTCACTGAGCTCGGAGGTTCCACTTTCTCCTCAGAGCTCTCTCAGTTAACTCTGTGCTTCAGTAAAACACTCTTCCAATGGCCTCTTCTAACTCTCTCTGAACTGTCTGTTCTCATCTGTCCCCTCTGACAGTTATCTGTCACTCAACCTGAGAATTCCGAGCTCTCTGGCCCCCTCCTTTCTCAATCACGTGATTCTGCAGCTTCTTCTCTGTTTATCTGCTGCATTCCACAACTCTTCAATTCCGTCACAGCATGTAACAACTGCCCACCCACAGAGTCCCAGAAGGAAGGGAGAACAGAGCAACCATCCCATCAACTTCCAAGGTTAGTGACATGAATGGCTGGAGCTCTGGTTTGAGTCTCCATTTGTAGCAGAGTTCCCTTTTGCCAGGCAGCCATGCCAAGGAGGAAGTGTGGCCAGTAAAACTCTAGTGTTCTTATGCTCCTGTAGTTCACTCAGTACAAGCAACCATGATGGACCTTCCTGTCAAAGGTTCAGATCCCAGCAAAGGTGGGATGTGGGAGCACCTGCCTTTTCTCAGGCATGTGGAAGTGTAGACACTGGGGCCACAAATGCACCCTCTCCAAAGGCAGTCCTGCCACACTCTCTCCCCATAGTTTACTGGGGAAGGGCACTTACGTGGCATGCAGGAGGTGTGGGTTTGTTTCCCAGCAAGGGGGATCTGAAGGCAAAGCTCTCCTTTTCCCCAGCAACAGGCTTGTCAGCAAATGGGAAACAAAGGCCAGACAGATGCTGCTACATTTAAGAGCAGTTCTGTAACCACTTGCCCAACTGGGCATGTAAGAGTAAGAGCATATAGGTCATTAGCCATCCCTCAGCAGCTCTGACATCAACATTAGCCATGTACCAGAGACGACTGCAAACAGCCTTGGTACAGTAGAAAGGCAATGGGATAATATACCAAGGCCATGGTTCAGTTCCCACTGAGGCAGTCCAGCTGGACTCTGAAGAACAGTTGAAAGCTTTATTCTGTCAAACGCCATAATAGGGGAAAGCCCACTTATGTTGTTTAGCTACCCCAACATGCCCATTATTTTGGCTGTTGAGTCCCCACACAACCTTGCACTGTCCCCCTCCTGTGCTTAGGGGGCTCATTAGCATTGTCTGTGCCCATTCACCCCAGTGACTTTTAGGCTTTGTGCACATTCCCACATACTCCCTTTGTTTAACATGCGTTTGTTTAACATCCTCTACCACCGCTTTTGCATGGTGACCTTACATTCCATCCTCCCGCTAATTCGCAGACATGCATGGCTCACCACCATCGATCTACAGGATGCATACTTCCATTTGACCATGTATCCAGCACACAGGAAGTACCTCCGCTTCAGTATAGGCCAGGAACACTACCAATATAAGGCCCTTCCATTCAGCCTATCTACAGCCCCCAAGGTCTTCACCAAAACAATGGTAGTTGTCGCGTCCTTCCTATGCCTTCAAGGAGTGATTGTCTTCCCATATATCGACGACTGGCTCCTGGTCTCAAACAGCCACCAATCCCTCCTCCACAATATCTCACTGACTTGCTCCCTTCTAGAGCGCCTTGGTCTGAAGATCAACCAGGAGAAATCTCATCTCTCCCCAGCCCAAAGGGTATAGTACATAGGCGCCAGCCTCGACACGAACAACTTACGGGCCTTTCTCCCCTTAGACTGTGCCCCCTCCATCACCACTTTAGCCAATCAGCTCTATTCATACCCACTCATGACAGCCCTGAATGTCCAACGCCTTCTAGAGCTTATGGCAGCGACGACTGCGGTGCTCACATTCGCGAAGCTCAGAATGCATCGGCTACAATTATGGTTTGTAAGGATCTTCAATCCTCAATCACTTCCCCAATCCACCCTCCTCTCACCGCCAACTGAAGTGTGAGAGTCGCTCGTTTGGTGGATGCGAACGGAGAATCTCCTTCAATGGGACCCGTTTCATCTCCCCTCACCCCAACTTACTTTGATGACCGATGCCTCCAGAGCAGGTTTGGGTGCACACCTCATGGGCTACAACACAGGCGGCAAATGGGATCCCAAGGTGCTATCTCATCACATCAACTACCTAGAACTCTTAGCCATTTTCTACACCCTGCAAACTTTTCTTCCACTCCTACGAGGACAATGCGTAGCCGTCCTGTCAGACAACACTACAGCTGTCAGCTATATAAACCAACAGGGCAGATCCAGATCCCGCCACCTGTGCCTCCTAGCTCTACAAATCTGGGACTGGTGCATATAACAAGACATATTTCTCTGAGCCACCCATATTCTGGGGACACTAAATACCAGGGCGGATTCACTCAGTCGTTGCTGTACCCATGCCCACGAGTGGGAGCTTCACTGGAAATATCTTCAACCCATCTTCAACCATGGGGACTTCCGAAGATAAACATCTTTGCCAGTCGAGAAAACAAAAAGTGCCGACTCTTCTGCACCCAAGGCAGACGGGATCCCCGCTCCCTAGGAGATGGCCTCCTATACCCATGGTCCAGAGACTTCATCTATCTCTTCCCACCTCTACCACTACTAGGCCGAATGGCCCACAAACTATCACAGGATACAATGGATGTCATCCTCATAGCACCGTGGTGGCCCAGACAGCCGTGGTTCTCGGTCCTCCTCTCCCTCTCCAACGGGGTATACATTCACCTTCCGTCCCAACCAGACCTCCTGGTGCTGTCGGGAACTCTGTTACTGCACCACGATGTGCTGAACCTCAAGCTCACGGCTTGGAGAATCTCACCCTCCAATTTTCAGACAAAGTAGCACACGTACTGCTCAACTCACACAAACCCTCCACACGTAAATCCTACAATTACAAGTGGAGTCATTTCTGTACCTTCCTCATCCCCCGGTCTGTCGCACCAACCTTGCCACAAGTGTTTGAGTTCTTATTGTCCTTGGCAGAAGCAGGCCTCTCCCATTCCTCTATCAGAGTCTACCTGGCAGCCATATCTGCCTTTCATAATGAAATAAACCGTTTTTCCGTCTCACCCACTCTCAAAATGATTCATAAAGGGACTCTTACATCTTTATCCCCCTGTCAAAATGCCGGCTCACCCCTGGGACCTGCCCTTGGTTTTCATAATACTAACCAGGAAACCCTTTGAGCCATTAGCAACGTGTGCCCTGCACCTACTAGCATGGAAAACGGCCTTCCTAGTGGCCATCACATTGGCCCGACAAGTGGGAGAAATCCTGGCCTTCTGCCACGACCCCCCATTCCTCTCCTTCCTGCCAAATCCAGTTAGCCTCGTACCTGACATTTCCTTCCTCTCAAAGGTGGTTTCAGCCTTCCACTTGCAATCTGAAGTTCTCCTACCAGACCTTTATCCAGAATACGTCTGAACATGAGCGCCTTCTCCATTCCTTAGACGTCAAGAGAGCCCTCCTTTTCTACCTGGATCGCACTAAACCTCATGACGGACCCCCCGTCTCTTTGTGTCCTACGCTCCCCATAGACTCGGGCTGCCCATCACATCCCAGAGACTGTCTAGATCGGCTGTACAGCTAATCTGCCTTGCCTATAACCTGGCACACGCCCCTCTTCCAGGACCACCAAGAGCCCACTCCACTAGGGCTATAGCCACCTCCACGGCGTTCCTGCAGGGAGCCTCCCTCCCAGACATTTGCAGAGCAGCAACATGAATAACGCCAAACACATTTATACGCCATTATGCGCTAGACTTCAGGGCTGCCTGGTGCCCAAATGTGGCTCGCCTCATCCTGTCCACAGCATCTCAGTGAGGGCCTGCCAGCACCCTCCACCAGGTAGGCCATTGCTCGCTATTTGCCCATAGTGTGAAGCACAGAGACCACATTGAAGATAAACAGGTTGCTTACCTGTAACTGATGATCTTCGAGTGGTCATCTGTGCATTCACACTACCCGCCCATCTTTCCCCTCTGCTGCCAGGCTACTTCCTCCCTTTGGTCTGGTCTCGCAGCAGTCAGAAGGAACTGGCGGGATGTCCGCACTCAGCTCCTCTGGGCATGTGTGACGAGCCCCTGTGCAGGCCCAGAGGCTCTGGGCACGAAAATCTGTTAAGTGCTTTCTACAATACTGATGGATTCCTGCGCAGGCGCAGTAAACCCATAGTGTGAATGCACAGATGACCACTCGAAGATCATCAGTTACAGGTAAGCAACCTGTTTTTCTGCTTTGCCCATGGAACATCTCTTACCCTATCCAGTTCTATGGTGGTGTAGCTGTTACATTAGCATGACATTCCTTCTGGACTGGGGCTTAGGATGGGGCTCGTCATGGGACAGAATAGGGAAACTCTATTATTGCAGCCACTGCCGCGGCATATTCTTTTAAAACAAAATTAATGTGAACTATAGTTGGTTGATTTGAGTGGGAGACATCCATGCTGCAATTTCCCACCCTTTAGTTTCTGCCTCATAATAAAAAATCCTGAGGCAGAGAAGCAACTTCCAGTAGTGTGTTCACTTAAGAAATGGGATACTTGAACATCTGTCAAATTGGCTCACATCTAGTCACAAACAGCCAACTTTTTAAATAATCGGTTTGACTTTTTGTGAGCCTGTTTGTGGCAGGTTGCTTCACTGTGTTCTTTCCTAACTCTGTAGTAGGGGAGGGGCCATGGCTCAGCTATAAATTATCTGCTTGGCATACAGGTCTCGAGTTCAGTCTCCAGCACCTCCAGTTCAAAGGATCAGATAACAGGTGAAGTGAAAGACCTCTGCCTGAGAGCCTGGAGAGCTGTTACCAATCTGAGTAGACAAGACTGGCCAATGGTTTGATTTAGCATAAGGCAGCTTCATGTATTCATTGGCTGAAATATGGAATTTGTGTGTGAGGAGTAGCTCTATGGAGGGAGGGGGCTGTGACTCAGTGGTAGATCATCTGCTTGGTATACAGAAGGTCCCAGATTCAATCCCTGACACCTCCGGTTAAAAGGATCAGGTAGAAGGCGATGTGAAAGATACCTTTTTGAGACCTGGAGAACGGCTACTAGTCTGAGTAGACAGTACTGACCTTGATGGATAAGTGGTCTGATTTAGCTTCATATGTGTGTTTAGTACAGTGCAATCAGATTTTTTGCATGTGCTCACATAGCCTGATGCAGTTCTGCTCTCACCTCATTCTTGCAGCAACACTGCTGGCAGTTGTTTAAATAGAGAAATCAGTGAAATCATAATCATAAACAAATGCTGTGTCTTTAAGTAAAATCCTTCCCTTAGTGGGATTATTCTAAGTAGTCCCTAGTAGTGGTAAAGGCTAATGATCACTTTGAATCAACAGCATCTTTGTGCATGCACAGTTTTGGGGAAAAAATGTAAACCGGTTTAGCAGCTGTTCATGGCTGTTTGGTATGAGCTGAGCGGGTTAGGTGAGCAGCAGACATTTGACAGACTTCTTCGAACATAGTAAAGTTGACATGGTAAAATTTGTAGCATCACTAGGTGAGATTCCAGGAACTATACAGTGTCCCCACCCCCTGTGCCTTTTTCTAAAATCCATGAATAAACTAGAATCATGTACAGGTATCCCTCTAGTATGCTGAGTGAGCAAACTGTGCTCATGTCACAGTACCCAATAACAGGGAACACATGTATATCAATGCACTTATTAATGGGATTTTACTTTATCTCAGAGAAGTATCTTTGCAAGTTGCTGTATAGCCGTGAATTTTATTACATTGTCTGATGGAAGTACAGGATTCCATGAGAGTTGGGACAGATTTCATAGCTTGACTTCAGGCATATTCTCAAGGCATGAGTAAAATAAACTGTAATTAAAATAGACATGAATTAGGAGAAATAAAAGATTCTATAGTATAGAGAAAGCTAGTTATCTAATTATCAGGAAATTAACCACTGTTCAATCAGTCATCAAAATGAACCAGATTTTTTATTTCTGGTATGTGTGGTGACATTGTCTATAAAAACAAGACTTTTTCTGCTCTGTTTGGAAATCTTGGTAATATGATTCCTTGCATGAGAGCTACAGTCTCCAGAGATTAATCAAATTGGACAGAAAACCAAGATTTATAGCTAGAAACATTTCCTCCGTCAAACTAGATAATTTGTTTGGATCCTTGTTAGTTTTAATTTCAATATATATATTTTTTTAATTTCCGGATTGAGGGTTTTTTTTTAAACTAATGCAGATTTATAGTGTGTATTGATATGATGACCACATCATTATTACCATACCTTACTGATTTACACACCTATCTTACTACCTTTTGTGCATATACAGGCACAACCTTAAATATCACTGGGAAGCTTTAAAGCCCTACACAGTCTGGGACCAACATATCTTCGGGACTGTCTCTCCTGGTATGTCCCCAAAGAGCACTATGCTCTATGGACAATAATCTCCTGGCAATCCTTGGCCTGAAAAGCGTTTGTTTAGCCTCAGCTTGAGCCAGAGCTTTCTCAGCTCTGGCCCTGGCCTGGTGGAATGCTCTTCCAGATGAGATCTGAGCCCTGAAGAATCTGATGCAGTTTCACAGGACCTGCAAAAAAGAAATCTTTCACCAGGCCCACGGTTGAGGCAACAAAATTCCATCTCAATTGCCCTCTCCCTGTCCAGCCCACCTTGTCACTGTACCAACTTCTTTCCATTAACACACAGGCTATATAAGTTCACTCAATAATTCATGCTACCTGTGCCTTAGATCACCATCTGACTTGATTTTTAAATTTATTGTTGTGATAACTTTTTAAAATAACTAAGTTATGGTTATGGTATTGTTTTAACAGTGTTGTTATCTGCCCTGAGCCCTGCCGTGCAGGGAAGGGCAGGCTGTAAGTCCAGTAAAATAAATTAATAATAAAGCTCTGGTTAAGAAAAGTAGTAGAGTTTCAAATATTAGTTTCTCATAACATGGCTGATCCTAGACAGGGGTCATTTTGTAGAAAAAGAGGTGCAGGAGCTCATTAGCATAACTCATTAGCATAACTCATTTGCATATGCTACGCCACCTGACATCACCGGAAGTATGTCAGAAGGCAAGGAAGAAAAGGGGGGGGGAGAGACAGACAGAGCTGGCAGAGAGGGGACAGCTACTAATCCAAGCCTCAGAAATACCACTGTTCTGGGAGGATAGCTTCAGTGGTGGCTGAAGCCTTCAGAAGGCTGGTCGGAGGAACAAGGACCTTTCCAGGGGACGGGGTCATTTTGCTGCAGCCATGACACAAGCAGGCATTCCCCCGCGGGGGGGGGGGGGGCTGCCATCAACTCCTGGAGCTGCACTCCCCTGAGCTCCTGCTCGAAATGACCCCTGATCCTAGAGCAAAGGTCTTGTTCAGGGGTTTCCAACCTTGTTGCCCCTGTGCACACTTTTGGATTTTGAAAATAGGTTTTACTAAATGGCTGCCATGTTGTAGGTATACATGTCACATAATGTTGGGTTTGTTTCTTCCAAGCCAAGTGTCTCCCTATGATGGAGGTAGCTGTTTCCAAATGGGTACTGTCTGTAGTCATAAAGATGATTTCTCCCTGGGATCTTAAAACACCTCCTGTTCCAGTGAGATGGAGGAAAATTGGGACCTGTGCTTAGGGGAAGACGGGAGCAGGCACCAGGAAACACAGTAATTGGAGCCACGAGATCACTAGTGTAGATACTGTACTCTTGAACGAAATACAGTATTCCATTCAGACGTATTTGTCACAGTTGCAGTTTGTTAATGAAGAGAGTATAAAAAGGCAGCTTCATGGGTTATTACAGTGTATGGGAGAAAATTCCTTATAGCCGCGTGTTAAGAAATTGAGCAGTTCTTGGACAAGCCAGAACACTAAAGCTTAGATTATTTATAAGGATGTATTTGGCTTTTCTGAGTGTCTCCAGATGTTTTGGGGTGTTTTGGGTTCCTGTGATGTGCTGTCTAATGGCTTCATGTATAATGTGTTCTGTCTGAGATGTAAAAGCTGCTCTCATGTAAAGAAAGTGGGAATTCCCCCCCCCCCCCAGCATCAAGACGAACAAAACTTCCAAATTCTCTTACATTTAACCAGCTGCAACATGTAGCTATATTAAAATTGTACAGTTGTGACCTTCTGTATAGTATAGTCTAGATTGTATAATTTATGCACCTGATTATCCTTCATCATATATACCTGTATCAGTGTCTGTAGAAATTTTTACTTCTGTAAACACTGGGGCCCTTCTGGAATAATATTTTGATTTTTGTTGTTGCTGCTGCTCACCTAGATGGTCTTGCGGTGACTTACAACACTTAAACAGCATCATAATAGATAAGTTAAAAACCAGCAAAATCAGATAATATGCATATTGTTTAGTTGTATACTTCAATGTGATTTTAACCTTTGTATGTTGTTGATTTTAACCTCTGTATGCTGCTGATTTTATGCTGTTAGCCGCCTAGAGCCGGCTTGTGCTGGCTAGGTGGGATATAAGTCTAAATAAATACATTAAAAAATATTAAGATGTTAAGATAATAGACTGAAAATATTTATTGTGCCCCTCCTTTCACCCCAGTGAGGACCCAAAGTAGTTTATATAATTCTTCTCTCTTCTGTTTTGTCCTTACAACAACCCTGTGAGGTAGATTAGGCTTAGTATTTGTTACTGACTGAAGGTCATTCAGCAAGCCTCCAGGGCAGAGTAGGGATTTGAAGCTGGGCCTTCCAGATCCTAATCTGACATTCTACACCAAAGTTATATTATTGTTTTATTTTTTGTTTATATAAATAGTTATGCAGCCTTTCATCTGTAGAACTAGAAGTGGCTTACATAATATAATAATAAAATAAAATAATAAAATAAGCTATAGTAAAATTAGTAAGACATGAAAAGAGTTTGCTGCTGGTTTTTGTTTTGAATTTACTATTTTGGTAAATAGCTTGGCTAATCTATAGAAGAATCAGTTAAGACCAATTAAAATACCACAATATAACGAGCAAGCTTTCAAGTTTCCCTGAACTCTTTGTCAGGATGGATGTTCAGAGTTTTAATTGGGGATACAGGAGCACCCCTCTGTTCAGATTGAAGTTTGTTTGCAAATCATGGTCAGGATCCTTGAATCTTGCAAAATGTTTTTTGAACGTTTGTAATTGGATCAAATGTTTTGTGCATGGTCATTCTCATACTACTTTCCCTATTTTTATCTTTTGTTATAAGCTTTAAAAATCAGTTTAACCTGAGGTTTGCTGGGGGAGGGTAATGCTGTGTGATTTGTCTCCATATTCTAGCCTGTTTTGCTTGGCTGACTCAGTGTTTGTTTTGTCTGGGCTGTAACTATATTTCACATGTGTGTTGGCTATACCAGTATATATGTGATTCAGGTTCTATTATAATGCCAAATACATATCTGTGGACCTAGGGCTTTAAGATAATAATTTAAAACCAGGTTTATTATTGCACTGGAACCCTACCTTATTTCATTTGAGTATGGTTTATAATAGGGGTGTCAAACTCATTTGTTAAGAGGGCCAAATCTGACATAAATGGGACTCTGTCAGGCCAGACCATGTGTGTCATAAAATGTAATGCCAGGTAGCAAAGATATTAACTTTATAAAGGACACCAACAAACACAATTAAAGTTTTTTTAAAAAAACTTAAACTACAAACATGCTTAAAACAGTAACACTCTTGCCATATTTTATTTATTTAAAAGTCTTTGGTAACTGACATCTCCAAAACTCCCCCCCTCCAAAAAAAATGCCTACCTAAAATGGAAAGGTGGGAGGATAATGGGATTTGGCAATGCAATTTTAAAAATAAAACCTCAAGAAAAAGCACAAGGATCACAGCAGAAACTAAATCTAAAAATATAAAATGCTCTGAGCCTAGGAAAACTTGAAATGGCTGGGCATCGCAAGCTCCCCCCTCCCCTGGTCTACTCTGAGTGGTAGTGGCTCTCCAGTGTAATGTCCCCCTTTGGCTGTGGGTTCCCAGGTTAGAGTACTCACTCAGGTACCCATTCTCAGGCCCTTTCAGCAGAGAGAAGCTGGCTCAGAACATCAACCCTTTATTTGCAAGAAGATATCTTCAGCTGGCATACAAACACTGGAAACTGAAACTACTTGAGTTCCACTCTATTGAAATACCTTGCAGCTCAAAAAAAGTTGCAAAGAAAATGCAGAATGGATTTTCCATTGAGGTGTCTGGGCCCAGATAGACTACTCTAGTTCTGGAATGACAGCCCCCAGGGTGGAATTCCATTCCCAGAAAGCAGCTGCTACTCCCATGGACCGTCATTCCACTCTGGGGGCTGTCATTCTGCATTTTCTTTGCAACTTTTTTTGTGCTTTAGCCCAGAGGAGCTTCCTGCTGGAGCAGAAACAGATAAATATAAGACCCAGCCAGCTGGGAAGTTCGGCAGCCCTGATCTCCCTCCGAATGGTGAGGACAGGCTGGGGAGGTGCAGGGGGTGGAGAAGACAGCCAGGGCCCAGATTAAAGCTCTGGGTGGGCTGGTTCTGGCCCACGGGCTGCATGTTTGACACCCCTGGTTAATAATCTTAGCTTTGTTCTTAATCTGCTAGTTAGTGTAAATTTTGGAGACTATATGGATGTTTAGGGAACTTAAACTCTGAATTTTATGTAATTTTTCATTTTGTATAACTTTGTATTGTCTAAAAGTCTATGAGCTGCATGGCCATAAGCTGTTCATAAATAAAGTAAAATACTGTGCCGTAGCTGTGCCTTTCTCCTGTTCCCTGTCCATTTTTCCAGCTTGCCCAACGGGGGGGGGGGGATCTCAATTTACAAAAGATTTCATTGGTTGTCCTGATCACGCAAGGATAATAAATGGAGAAGCTGGATGAGTTTTCTTTCTTTCTTTTTTAATATTTTTGCATTTGTGTGTGCACGCACGCACACACACACCTGTTCCTGGAAGTCATGGTGACCTCTGACAACTCCTACGGAGTCAAAGATGACATTCAGAGAAGTGGCTTGATAGCCTGCCTCTGACCTCCCAACCCGGTATTCTCTGGAGGTGTCCCACTGGATGAGTTTTCTTCTTAATTTGGGGTTGCCAGCCCCTGCTTCCAGTGGGGGTTCCCCCCCCTTTTGAGGGCTTTGATCTGCTGCTGGCCAGTTGGCTGGTGAAGGAAACCCCACCCCCAAATAGGAATGTCATCATGAAACATCCCTGATACGATGATGTCATTTCAGGTGACATCATTGCACAGGGGACGCTCTAGTTTTTGGGCAAGCTCTATGTTTTTGAAGGCAAAAACTCCATAGTTTTGCCCAAAAACCAGAGCATTGCATGTGACATTACCAGTGCGATGACATCACTTCCAGGTGATGTCATTGCATTGGGGTCATCATGTGCAATGTCATGCCCACCCCTGGAATGTCCCCCAAATCCCCTCGCTGTGACAGTGAAGGCAGCCTTATCTTAATTGAACAGCCTTGCTAATGTTGTCTTCCTGGCTTACTCCCAAAACTGAACATGTGGGTTTGTTTGTGTGTGTCTCTGTGTGTGTATGTGTGTATTTACAAGTTCTTGCACTGTCAACTACAGTCAGTTCTGGACATTTCAGAGAACAGTAAATGCTTAAAAGCTTCATATACAAATATGTATATAATTTACTTCATGTAGTGTATTTGTTCCTGCCCTTCCTCTCCAGAGTTCTGGGTAGCAAACTCAGTTCTCCATTTTATCCTTACAATAATCTTGTAAGGTAGGTAAAGCTGATAGAGTGCTTTTTTCCAAGGTCACCCAGCAAGCTTCATGGTAAAGTGGGATTTGAACTTGGGCTTCCTACATCTTAGTCCAACACTCTACCCCCCCACCACCACATTTGCATGCAAAGTATACGGTTAGATATAAACGGGTCTCATCATACATGGAATTTGAAATTGTTTTTACCTGTGAATTAAAAGAATTATTTCTTTAAAGTTCAGGGTTTTTATATTGTGTATAGGCATTCTGCATAGTGAGTGATTCGTTTCACTATAATACAGATGTGTTTTCCCATATGCATTAGTTATGCAGAATAATATGTGTGACCTGATATAACCCTTTGATACATCTGGTAGGCATGGATAGAATTAATTAATGTGGGGTTTTCTCTAAATGGCATACTATTCTATGACAGCAAAAGGTATTTGTTCCTGATGTCAATCAGTCGTTCTTTGTGAGTTCAATAGGCTTCCCTCAAGGAATATACATTGATCTGTGCATATCCTAAAATGCAACAAAAGCCTTGCTGGTATTGAGGAGATGAAAGTGAAAAGATATGTGTTGAAACCACATAGAAATATTAGAATACCTGGTGTGTGTTTTCAAAGATTTGCTGAGCAGGAAAAGTCAGAACACAAATGTTGACCTGCATGTACGTGAAAGCTAACCTTATGATGAAAATAAATTAGGTCAGATTCTGCGAACTGAAAGTTGAAAGGAAACAGACCCTAGCTCTTTGACCTGTGGCCCAGCTGCTTGCAGACAGTTGACCTTGAATGTAACTGATGAATACAGACTTTAGAAATCACCTTTTCTTCTTCTTTTTGTTTCGGTAACAGCTGTTTGAATTACCTTGTCTACATTTTTGGTGCGAACTAAATGGGAGGGATGTATTGTGTCATTTCCAGGTGAATTAAGATTACTTTGGCATGTTTGCCCTTTTAAGCTTGTGATTGCTATAATAGGGGGAAAATATTACTAACTTTGCATTACTTTGGGGGCTCTTATGACTCATTGCTAGCAGGATCTGCCTTGGTTGCTTGGACTGCAACTTCAAAAGGGTTTTTTTTTATTTAAATGCTAGCCTGATACCCGTGCTTTGCTATGGTATTTAAGTTCTGTAAATCCAGTTATAATACTGATGATGTGAAGTTTGAAATGTAAGATTTGTTGTAGGAATTCTAATGGAGAAGATTGTAGTGTAAAAAATGAAGTAAGACATATGTACTTCCCCCCCCCCCCCTCCACTGAAGGACCTCTCTGTAGACCACACTGGTGATTCTGCCCTCAGGTGCTAAGATCACCAGGCTGCTTGGTGAGCTCACTCTGGAGCAGGCGACATAGAACTGTCCATTTAAGAAGCAGTTGTCTGTTAAGTCAGCTCCTGCCACCTTCCATGAAAGTGATGGCCTCTCTACTTGTGTTCCTGGATTGTTTTGCAGTAAGCATCCCTCCTCTCCTACACCTGACAGGCAGCTGCCTGTCCAGTGCAGGAGGGGGAGTGGAGAGGAATATTAGAAGGCACTGTGGAGGCAGGGCTGGCAGGATTACCAAGGCGTCCCTGCTGGAGCGGGCTCCCTCATGGCTTAAAGGCATCCGGAAGGCTGCACCAGCAGCAGGGATAAGGCAGCTCTGATCTACTTAACTGCCATTAGCTCTCTGTAGTCTCCTGTAACTGTTTTTTTTAACTCAGAATGCTGAGCTCTGCAGCTGACCTATCAGAGAGTGGGGGGTGCAAGTAGGCAGCAGCCTGGCAGCCTCATAGAAATCAATGGGGGAGCACATTTTCCCCCTTTTGACCCACTTAGGGGTCAAATTTCTAAAAATCCCTTCTTAGTGAGCACCTACAACATGGTAGGAGCGCACTCCCCAAATTTGGTGTTTCTAGGTACAGCGGTTTGGCCTGGGTGTTGATTTTATGGTGAGGGGGACTTTCCTTCTCTCTGTATATATATATATATATAGATGAGTAAGGGGGTAATTGAAATTTTAACTGGTTTTGTTTATTCCTAGGTAAGTCAGTGATACTGAGTCATAGCCTTGTAGCCACTCCCTAGAATCAAGTTTTAAATGGAAGATTTTTGTGAAAACTGGGATGACAAGGAAAAGGCTAGATCCTTCTGGTCTTTGAGTCCTATGAGTGATCAGGATAAATTTGTTGCCAAGTGGAAATGTTTGCAACAGTAGTTACTGCATGTGTAGGTCTTTCTCCCTTTGGGGTTCTGGAGAGTAGCCTTCTTTCCAGGTGAAGCGTACCTTTGGGAACGGCTATTGCTTAGTGGTAAAGCATCTCCAGTTAAAAGACTCAGGTAGTAAGTGATGTGAAAGACCTCTAGCTGAGACCCAGTCAAAGTAAGCAGTACTGACCTTGATAGACTGATCACCTGACTCAGGATAAGGAAGCATTGTGTCTTCATACTGGAAATTGAGATAGTAGCTTCTCACATAGCCTCAGTGTGAAAGGTAGAACCTCTATTAATACCATCTTTTCTAGCTATCCTGTAACAATCCTTCTCCTTTCCCCCTCTTCCAGAGGGGACCAGCTAGTTACCTACTCCCTGTTGCTAGTCAACAGGTTACAAAAACTGGTTCGCTCCCTACCCAGTATGGGAAATCTATATGTTCTTGAAAATGTACAATATAAATAATAAAATGTTATCACAGAATAATTTTGTGAAAAGCATAAAACTTTATGAAAAGCTGAAAACTCTTACTTGCTGTAAACAATATATTAACTGGAGTTTGTGAAATTAGTTGTTATCTTAAAGTCATTATTGATTCACCTCAGACATTTTACCCCTGATTTCACCTGACCTTCCCCCTGTACGTTGAATAAAATATTTCATTTTTGAACTTTCAAAAGCTTCTTGTGTGCCATTTTCAGAAGTATAAATTAAGGAGGTGATCTTGTCTCTTTGTTCAAGTCCCTTGGTTGAGCCAGCATCAAAATATAAAGTGACAGGGTGGGACAGCCATAAACTTTCAAATAAGAAGAAAATAGATATAGGAGTTGCTCAGTCTGAAAGGGAAGAAAGAAGAAACGGAGGGAAAGTCCTGTGTGTGAGGGAGGGAAGGGGGCGAGATCACCATAACTGAGTAATTAGGGAAACCTGGTGGTAAGGGGACAACTCCTGGAAGGAAACAAGATCATGTTATATGGGTTGTTGGTTGGACTAGGTGAGTGGTCTCTTATCTGTCTGAGTGATAAGAGTGGAGGTAGGAGTAAGATGGTAAATGCTATGGGATTAAAAAAATCTTATTATATTTTTGTACATTCTATGCCCAGACATTTCTAAATGCTGTAGTTTGTGATTTCCTCATGATTGCCAAGTTTTTGCTGTATGGTTTTATTTGAGTCTTCAATATGGAGTTGGGATTAAAATCCTGGAATGCAGCAAATTAATATTCTAGAAAGAGTTGTGCTACTTTCTATTCTTATGTTAATTTTCAATTTTTTAAAGTTCCTTTTTGGTAGAAACAGTTTGCCTGCTTTGATTTTCGCTTGTTGGGCAAAAATATGTGCTCTTAATGTGGTGTTTAAATGTACACTTTTCTGCAATAAATGGAAAAAAGGTAAACCATAGTAGCAGTTCAGTATTATAAAAACCTCCCCGAAATCAGACCCAAATCTCTGTCCTTTATCATACAGATACTGTCTCTGAAGCAACCTCATTCTGAACTTTGTGATAGTCAAGTTATTCTTGCAAGCAAGAGGAACTCCTTGAAAAATAGGAGAAAAGGAGATCCATAAGAAATGTAAGTATTTCACAGCAGATGTTAAGTCTGAATATCTTGTACCTGTTACTAAATATTGTCTATCATGTTTATGCTTCAAAAATATGTTAGCAACGCCCTAAGGGTGCTGAAGTTCTTCGACTTGTGTGGCTAGTCGATAAACCACAAGTGAAAATGATTATCCAGGCAGTAAAGGGTAACAGAAGTATTTTATTCAAATAAGGAGCACCTCACAGCTAGAATTCAGCATGGGTGTTCAGTTTGTTACAGCAGTAGCTTATATACTTTCTTTGCTCCTCCTTATTTTACATCATTACTGACATCATTCAGGCATGCTCAGTTCAGATCCTTTTGTTTAAGAGCCCATCAATCAGATATTTGGCAAACAGTTTGTTACTTGGCTCCTGTACAATGCAGATGCAGTGCTCATCCTGCTCATTATATTTGATTTACAATTTTGTTTACTCCTTTTGGCTCTACTCCCAGAGTTCTTCCACCTTTGAATGAACTTTCAGGCTGAGTTCATTCACAGTACAAAATTCTATACAGTTCTGTTACAAAATTAGTTTCTCTACATTAATACAACATATATAAAAGCATAACAGCATTCATAATACAGATTATTTCTATTAAAATACATGGACACATTAAATTTCTGGGGAAATGCAGTATAATAGCATTGTTTTCACAATTAAACTTTATATGAATTTTTTAGTGTTTTAAAGTTGATTAAAGCATAAGGCTCCTTTAGATATGCTGCTTCTATTTATAAGTTTTTATTTTAATCCATTAGAATATTTTATAGAATATTTTTACAAATATTTAACCTTTTTCTGTCTAAAGCACACTAGCTTACTTTAACCAGCAGGAGACACCATTCTACAATACAAATTCTGTATTCTTAATTGACCCTTTAATTGATGCCAAGAGTCATGATTTAAGATCCACCTGCACTTTTTAATGAGCAAATAAGCATGATCCATTTCTGTGACATCATCTGGTCGTTAGTAGCTTGGTCCTCCTTAACAAACTTCAAAGCATGCAATTAGTTTCTTTAGCTGACCTGCAGTTGACTTCAATTTTGGCTGGGTTCTCTATACACTTGGTCAGTTCTGAGTGTATAATGATTTCTCTTTTAGGCAAACAATTTTTTTGCCCTAAGCTCAATAACTCTCTACAGCAGAGCTTAAAACTGCTAAAGGTGTTGCTTTTACAAACATGTTATACATATTTCTCTTTAAAACATTATATGGGATTCTAAAACCATAATAGATCAGGACAGGGGCATAGAGTTTTGAAATCCCTGGGGGAAGCTCTTGTGCATGCCTGTGCTTTGTGCATGTGCGCACTGGGACGATGTCCCCGCTGCCACCACCTCTCCCCCCTGCCTGGCCACTCTTCCCTCCTTCCCTCTCTCTCCCTCCGGGGGCCATCCGGGTGACTGCCCAGGGTGATAGTGTCACCCAGAAGTGACGCCATCACGCTGGGCATGTTGCCAGGGTGATGCTCTGGCAATCGACCTGAAACTCTATGTTGCCATAGAATTTTGGGGCGATTGCTAGAGCATTGCCCTGGCAGTGTGCCCAGCGTGATGGCGTCACTTCTGGGTGATGCCATCACGCTGGGCATTCGCCTGGATGGTCCCGGGAGGGAGGAGTGGGTGCAGGGGAACTGGGCTGTGGGGGAGAGAGAGGGAGGCTCTTGCGGCAGCAGGCGGGCCTAGGAAGGGGCCCTGGAAGACGGGGACGCATGGTGGCAGGCGGGCGCTCCATTTCACTGGGGGGGCTCAGTCCCCCCTCAGGAAATTTTAGGGGTGGCCCGAGCCCTCGAGCCCCACCATAGTTGACGCCTATGGATCAGGAGAAGTGATTCTTCTGGCTGTCTTCTATTCTACCTCTGTTCAAGGTGTTGCTGTGGACATAAGTAAAGCTTTCTCTTTTTAAATAATCATTCAGAAACATTCATTAGACCTATTTTATATAGGAAATACAATTGAACTGTGTTTAGCCCTATTAATTTTGGCATCCTCTAAGGAGCTTGATTCTTGCCAGGTTAGTATATAAAAACAGCTTGACCAATTATTTGCTAGGTCCTTTTGAAGTAAAAGATGGATCCATCCATCTAACTTTGACAACCAATTATCATGGTGCTTTATTCCCATTAAAACTTACTTCACTGGCATCAGCAGTCTGCCTAAGAAAAGGGTTTTTCTTTTTAAGCAAGCTAAGTATTTAATAATAATCAAAAAGCCAAAATTAGCATATATGTATCTATATATCTAATAGCGAAGGGCCCCCCCCCCCGTGCGGATATCTAAATCCGAGCTAGGGGCCCTTGGGGGGGGGAGAGGTTTTCCTACACACAGGGGGCACTCCCACCATGTGCAGAAAAATCCAAAAAGTTAAAAAAAACCTTCAGGGACCATAGAATCCCCCAAAATACCTTTTGAAATGGCCTCAGCCCCAGGCGTCAACTGTGAGGAGATTAGAATGTTCGGGGGAGGGGGGGAGGTTCCAACTGTTTCTGTCAGTCAAAGGCAGGGATTTTACTGGCAGCAGTCTAGGGTTGCCAAGTATCCCCCCAGCCACCAGCAGCGGATCCAGAGCCAGGCTGGGAAACTCCTGGAGATTTGGGGGTGGAGCCTGGGGAGGACAGGGACCTCAGTGAGGTACAATGCCATAAACTCCCCCCTCCAAAGCATCCATTTTCTCCATGGAAAGTTATCTCTGTAGTCTGGAGATGAGCAGTAACTCCAGGGGATTCCCAGGTCCCATCTGGAGGCTGGCAACCCTAGGCAGCACCCTCTGTGTGACTTGATACCACCTGATTTGCATGACTTAATTAGGCCCAGCTGTTTTGCTACAGTTCATCAGCAGCCACCGTATGAAAGCCATTGTGGTGCAACAGTTCGAGCTTCAGATTGGGATCTGCGAATTGTACTTGAAATTACAGTTAGGGTGACGCACAAAACTGCCTCTTACCAAGTCAGGCCATTGGACAGTGTTAGAAATGTAAATGTTCCTAAAAGTTTGAAGCCATGGGGAAAAAACCCAAAATTTTTGGAGAAATGGAAATATTTAAATATTTAGCTTCCCATGAAACCTAAGCTACTTTTACTGATTTAACAACATAACATACATCATTTATAGCTTAACATATAAAATTGTACTATTTGGCATAATTACAAAATCTACGAGTATGAATGTGCTCATTTTCTATAAGAAAAATTGCACATATACCCAATACTTGAAAAAAAGTTGTGAAGTGCTGCACTCTGTGCTACCATAGAACATGTATTTAAATTTTGCTATCTGAGAGTCAGGGAAAAGTTAAAAGTTAAAAGTAGAAAACAAATTTTGTAGTAAACAAAAGAAATTTTATTATTTGGACAGAAACACTCATATAGCCACAATACATAGGACTATCAGCATGGATATTAAGCTATACTTTATAACATTGAAAACTCTCAACACATTAATATATTATCATTAAATACACTATAACATGTTAATTGCTGCCAAAATTTACATTAATGTAGCCTATTATGTGCATGAATGTAGCCTGCATAGGAATTACCATTATCTATTGCTGTAGATTGTCTTTCTCTTTTTACTTTTCACATTCCAAAAGGAAAGAAAATCATAGGAGATTTCTTAGTAGTCTCCAGAATTTCCTAGCTGTTCCATTGGAAAAACAGAAAATTCTCAGCGTTATTCATGTTATACTTGTGAAATGAGTGAAATGCTTTATAAGGTTTCTCTTATTGAAAAAGGGAAACATTTCATGGGGTTTTCCTCAGCACTCCCCTAAATTTTTCAGTTTTTTTCCATCCGAAAAATTGAAACAAAGCCTTGGGACCCCCCCTGAATTTTACAAGGTTTTTTTTTTCTTCCAGGCTTTCATATCTCTCTAGATCAGGGGTGGGCAAATTGCGGCCCGGGGGCCACATGCGGCCCACCACAGAGTTTTTTGCGGTCCGCCAAGACAGTCGGCCACGTGGTGTGATAGGGTACATTTGTCTCATTAAACTGATTCTAAAATTAAATGTGCTTGCAGCTATAGATGATATGAAATTAGCACAATAAATAAATTGAATAAAACTACCACTATTTTATTTAATTTATATTTATTGATTTTTATGATACAATTTATACCTTTTCTGAAATGCAAAGTTAACTAATGAATGCAATCATTTTAAAAGGTGCGGCCCTCTGCTAACCTTTGTTCCCACAAACTGGCCCCCGATCCAAAACAATTGCCCACCCCTGCTCTAGATAATGTATCTTGGTATTGCATATTCTGACTGGGAGAGACTCTCTGATATCTGTCAGCTGGAGATGTCAGCAATTGAAACTGGGACCTTTTATACATAAAGTAGCGCTGCATCCTGACCTGTGCTTTGCCTCCCAACATGGAATCATCCAGCACTTTTTCCAAAATCCAGTTTTCTGACAGCTCTGGTGAAGTTAATCATCCTCATGCTCCCTTCCTTAAAACCATGGTGCTGTTTGGGTTGACTGTACGCCCAACCTCGTGCAGCCTTGACCCGTGCCCCTCGTGGCTTATAAAAGCTTGCCATGAGGGGTTGCGTGACGCACTCCGGGAGATTATCAACAAGTCCTTTTTAGAAGGACTGTTCCCGGAGGCGCTCAAGGTTGCGATGGTCCGCCCTCTCCTTAAAAAACCATCTCTGGACCCGGCTGTTTTGGCCAACTATCGGCCGGTGTCCAACCTACCCTATTTGGGTAAGGTATTGGAGAGGGCGGTGGCGATTCAGTTACAGAGCTTCATGGATGACACCTCCATGCTAGACCCGTTTCAGTCTGGCTTCCGACCGGGTCATGGGACGGAGTCGGTTCTGGTTGCCCTCACGGATGACCTCCGAAGACATCTGGATCGAGGTGGTACGGCGGCGCTGGTGTTGTTAGACCTGTCGGTGGCATTTGAAGTGGTTGACCACCAGTTGCTGATCCACCGCCTCGCCGATGCGGGGATACGGGGACTCGCTTTACAATGGCTTGCCTCCTTCCTCCGAGATCGGGGACAGAGGGTTGCGCTCGGGGAACAGACCTCCCAGAGGCACCCACTGGTGTGTGGTGTTCCTCAAGGGGCGGTTCTGTCCCCGATGTTCTTTAACATCTATATGCGCTCCCTTGCCCAGATTGTCCGGAGGCATGGGTTGGGGTGTCATCAATATGCGGATGACACCCAGCTCTATCTGTTGCTGGGTGGCCGGTCCAGCTCCACCCCAGATGACCTGGAACGGGCGTTGCAGGAAGTGGCGGGCTGGCTCAGACTGAGTCGACTGAAATTGAATCCTCTGAAGACGGAGGTCCTGTGCTTGAGTCGGACCGGGATGGGGTTAGGGCATCCACTTCCGTCCTTCAGTGGGGCGCCACTGGTGCCAGCTCCGAGGGTCAGGAGTCTGGGTGTGCTCCTGGATCCCTTCTTGACGATGGAGGCCCAGGTAGCAGCCACTGCCAAAGCAGCCTTTTTCCACCTACGGCTGACGAGGCAGTTGGCTCCCTTCCTTGAACGCGAAGACCTAGCCACAGTGATCCATGCTATGGTCACCTCACGTCTTGACCACTGTAACGCTCTCTACTTGGGGCTGCCCTTGTCCCAGATCCGGAGGCTGCAGCTGGTGCAGAATGCTGTAGCCAGGTTGTTGATGGGTCTTTCTATGCGGGACCACATCCGACCTGTGCTGCAGCGGCTGCACTGGCTGCCTATAGCATACCGGATCAGGTTCAAGGTGCTGGTATTAACCTTTAAAGCCCTTTATGGTCAGGGGCCCACCTACTTGAGGGACTGCCTTTCCCCATATAGGCCCCAGAGGCTACTGAGGTCAGGCACTCAAAATCGCCTGACCTGCCCCGGTCCAAAAGAGGCCCAGTTGTCTTGCACCAGGGCCAGGGCTTTTTCGGTGGCGGCTCCTTACTGGTGGAACGAGCTCCTGGATGACATCAGGGCCCTGCGGGATCTATTGCAGTTCCGCAGGGCCTGCAAGACGGAGCTCTTCCGCCAGGCTTTTAAATAGGAGCCGCCATCGGAGAGAAAGTGGAGAGAAAGTGGATGACATCATCTCCCTGGCCCTGGTGGTTGCACCCTGCTGCCTTGCCCAACTGAGTGATCTGAAGTCGCCATCTTGTGTAATTGAAATGTAGTGCTGGTTTTAAAGTGTTTTATATTTTAAATGTGTTTTATCTGCTGATGTTGTTAGCCGCCTTGAGCCGGTGAAAAACTGGCAAGGCGGGATATAAATGGAAATAAATAAATAAATAAATAAATAAATAAAGGGAAAAAGACTGAGGAGCACATTCAGAAGACCCGCAGTGTAGCTTCCTTGGTGGTCTTTTGTCTGGTCTTCCATTTTATCTTACCCCTTCCTCATTTATCTCTCCACTCTCATATCTCCATTCCCTTCTGTGACCTTCTGTCCCCCTGCTCCACCACCCTTGGCTGTCCCAAGGTGTCTTCCTCCTTGAAGTGAATCTACTGATTCTCTCTTGAAGTCATTCATACCTGGAACTGCTCCCCAGAACACCTCACTTCCTGCAAAACACTTTTATGAAGTGTTTGGCAGAAGCTTAGGGCCAAACTAGATGGTACACCATCCTTGTGCTTGTCACAAAGATGCTATCACCATTTTAAAGCTATTTTAAAATGCCGTGAGGCCCGATCTTGATTGGGCTCATAGACCAAGGGCCTTCTTTTCCCCAACACCTTAAAAAGGTAAAGGTAAAGATTTCCCTTGCTCAGAAGCCAGTTGAATCCAATCCTAAGGGGCGGTGCTCATCTCCGTTTTCAAGCCAAAGAGCCAGCACTGTCTGTAGACTTTTCTGTGGTCATGTGGCTGGCATGACTAGATGCAGAGGCACACAGAACGCTATTACCTTCCCACTGAGGCAGTACCTATTTATCTACTTGCAATTTCTTGCTTTCGAACTGCTAGGCTGACAGGAAATGGGACCAGGGATGGGAGCTCACTTTGTCACGTGGCACTAGGCTCTTGAACCTATGGTCTCAGACCTTCCAGTCTGCAGCTCAGCATCTTAACCTCTGAGCCACCACAGCCCCTATTTTAAAATGCTGTGAGGGCCTGATCTTGATTGGGCTTGCAGTCCAAGGGGCTTCTTTTCCCCAACACCTTACCAACTACCAAAAAGACTGGAAACCTGCCCCCCTCCCTGCAGTTGTTTTGGCACTGAAAAGGTGTACCATACTGAGATTTGGATTGTGCACTCACCACATTTTAAAATCACTTCTAAATGGTGACAGCATCCTCGTGGTAGCCACAAGGATGCTATCATGTCTAGGTTGGCCCTTAGTACTTCTTCATACTGAAACTAAACCTAAATGAATATAATAAATGTATACATTCCTTCCCTGTTTATCTCCACTTTTTCTCTCTGCTTCCTTTGTTGTCTCCCTTCTATCAAATTTTAGGATGTAAAGGTTCTCAGGACAGGGACCTGCCATCTTGTATTGTGTACATACCTTAACAGCACTATTATTAGGTAGAAAAGGATAGGCAGGAAGAGGGGAGGTTGCTATACATATGCAAGGTACAGTGATTGCAGTGAGTAATATTTGCTTGAATTTTCTGAGTTTGTATCTGTTCCTACATTTGAAAGGGGAAGGAGGAGAAATTCCAGCTGAACAGCTACTTTTTCTATGGAAATCTGCTGCCTGGGGCTAGATGAATGACTTTAATATAGGATTTCTCCTGAAGGTTTTGCACATCACAGGCTCAAAGGAAAATTGAAAAGGAGTGAAGGGAAAGAGCATGATGTGCATTTATAGCCTTCTGGATCACAGCAAATCTGTACTAGAAAGAAGAAAAAAAGTTCAACACTCTGCCATTGCTTTATATTGTCAGAATTTCACACCTTCCCACAAAAAATATTAATATTAATCTTGGGAATAAGTCCAGAACTGTAGGTGAGGATGTGGAAAAGGAAAATTCTTCAGTGTGCTTTGTTGGTGATCACTGCTGTTAAAATCTTCACATAACCCAGCATATTGATTGTACTAGCCCTTTTCAGGCATATTATATGATTTACATCCTGTCCCATGTATTCGGAGAGCACACTATGTGTGATCATCTGTCTAAACACAATTAGCAACATGCATATTTTCCAGCTTCAGTATGGTTACCAGAAAACTGGACTTTGATGGGGCACATTCGTACATACTAAAGCTGCAAAATGCACACACTACTCTTCAGACCAAGTGGCAATAGCATGTAGAATGCTTTCCCAGTATGGGTAACAGCAGCGCAAGAAACATGACATCTGGAGAGCACTCTTGATCTTCAGTCATCTTTCTATAAATAGTTACTATACAAGAGGCTGGGACCTGTGATACTCACGGGGGGGGGGGGTGGAGTCCTAAAGGCTGCAGCTCCAGGTAAGTCTCCCCCCCCCCGGTGATTCCCTCCCCAGCTCCAAGCCTGAGCAGCGGAGGGCTACTCGGGCTGGCGATTCCCGCCCCCCCTCCCCAGCTCAGCCCGAGCGGCTCTCAGCTGCTGGGCCACCGCAGAGTTCCCAGAGCGTTCCCTGTGCGTGCGTAGGGAATGCTCTTTAACTTTGGGGAGATTTAAATATCCCCCTGAAAGTTTTTAAAAGTTTTAAGATTTTTCTGCACACATGGAGAGTTTCCCATGTTCAGAAAAATCTCCTTGCCCCTCAGGGGCCCCCCTGGCAGATTTAGATATCCGCACGCAGGGGGTGCCTTGGCTATTAGTATATAGATTGTTGCTCCTAATGGAACATTTTGGGTTACATAATGAGAAGATTCTCATTTTCGTCTAATCCTCCAGAAGTTAAGACTGGTTAACGGAGAATTATATAGTGGACTCAAGTCACACCTCTCAAGTATCACTCTTTGGGAGAATATCTCAGATTATTTTTAAAGTTCTTTCACTGTTCAGTGAAAATTCTTTCTCTGTTCAGACAGTCCAGTGTCTAATATCTCCATGTTTGAGAAAGCAGTTGGGATTGAAGATGCCTATACAGCAGCCTTACGCTGAGTCGGATCATTGGTCCATCTTTCTTGGACTACCCTGACTGTCTGTGGTTCTCCAGAGTCTTATATTATATAAAGGGAAAGGGACTGTGGACTATACAGCTGCGTATAGGATCTCTTATCTGCTTGCTGTGCATATTACTCAGTTGCTGCTGCATTATTGTGTACTGATGTAATTTTTTTCATTATATCTGCATTTTGTATCATGCTTACTCATATTTCTATAATCCTTTCATACTGATTTATAAATTTATACTGTATAACTTGCTTTGAGGTGGAATACCTGGTTGTTCAGAATTGTATGGGGAATCTATGTCTGAGTATACTCCTGTGTTCATCATTAAATTATCCTGTCCCAGAATATACCTGTTACTGCAAAAAGAAATTCTTGCTGTGTAAGTGCCGTTAATTAGAGTGTTAATGTAGCTTGGAATACAAAAGAAACAAATGTTGGCACGATCAGTGTTAATGTAATGGTTTCCTTTCTAGGAAATTATAGCAAAGATTTAGTCTTTCTGAATCAATGGTATAGTTGGCAAATGGCATACTAAAGAGGTAGACTGAAAGCTGTGGTCTGTTCAGCATTTCTGGATGCCTATAGTTACTGCAATTTGATAGAAATATTGTTGACCTCTGTAAAGTTTGATTCTGAAAAATAGGTGTTGGTGATGAAGTTCTCTAAATGCACAGTGGGGAGAATACAGAAACTATTTACTCTAGTTTTTTTAGAAACAAATACATGAACTGAAAATGGGGAAGGGGGAGATTCACAAACATTTTAGAAATGGAAAATTCTGAATTCTCATAAGTAACTTGAGGTTTAAGCAGGAAGCAGCAGTAAAATGAAAATTTACCAAGGACTAACTTAGAAGAATAGTGCCGGAAGCACAAGTATAATATGAGGATGGGTAAGATGGACTAGAAAAGTTGAAAACATGATGTTGGGCAAAAAACTAATGCTGTTTTAGGATTGTCATAAAATTTTATTTCCAGCTCTCAGGTGGAAGTGCTGTATTCTGCAGTGAAAGCTGTGTTATCTGGTACTTTGTTCTCTGGACAACTCTGTTAACTAGCATCTGTCATAGATAGCAATAGGAATCCTCCTTCATTTAGCCACCTAGCATCCCTTTCAGGTGCTTGTGGAAGTCAAGTTTGTCACAACCAGCAATATTTGCAGGGGGTGGAAGAAATATGTTAACACATGAAGCTGCCTGTACTGAATCAGACCATTGGTCCAGCAAGGTCAGTATTTGTCTGGTCAGACTGGCAGCAGATCTCCGGGGTGTCAAGCAGAAGTCTTTCACATCACCTACTTCCTGGTTCTTTTTAAATGGAGATGCTTGGCATTGAATCTGGGACTTTCTGCATGGCAATCAGATGCTCTACCTCTGAGCCACAGCCCCTCCTCCAAAGAGCTACTCTTTATACACCAATTCCACATTTCAGACAATGAACACATGAAACGGCCTTCTACTGAATCAAACCACTGGTCCATCAGGGTCAGTCTTGTCTACTCAGACTGGCAGTGGCTCTCCAAGCCTCAGGCAGAGGTCTTTTACATCACCTACTGCCTGGTCCTTTTTAACTGGGGGTTGAATCTGGGACCTTCTGCATGCCAAGTAGATATTCTACTACTGAGCCACAGACTGTCCCCTAAAGGATTTTTAGATGTTTGGTAAAGGAGGAGCAACCCAGGGCAAGGGCAGGCAACTAAACCACTGTGAAGTTCCTCTCTGGACAAACTGCATTGGTGTCACCTTTATGATGTCATTTGCAGGCTTGGAGTACAAGGCAAGACTTGGCTACTTCTGAATTAATTCAGCAAAGGCAAAATTGATTCCTAACTGTCCTCTGCTGTACTCTGAGTTGGCAGCTCTAATGATGCCTGGACAAAAGTAGATCAGGTGACCATTTATCTAATATCCCACCTTTCTCACCTGTGGGGACTTGAGTTGGCTTATGCTGTTCTCCTTTCCTCCATTTTATCCTCAGAACAATCCTGAGAGGTAGGTGAGGCTGACAGTATGTGACTGGCCCAAGGCCACCCAGCAAACTTCCTTGGCAGAGTGGGGATTTGAACCTGGGTCTCTCAATTCCTACTCTGATGCTTTAACCACTATACCACAGTCTCTTATGGAGCTAAGATAAGGAAGCCATAGCCAAGGCATATTCATTTGGGTGTCACCTTCACTCTGCTCAAAGCTTGTTAATTCATTGATATATGATGGTGCTGTCAGGAGCTCAACAAAATAAGGTTGCGGGTCTGATCTTGTGACCATCAATTAGCCACCTTGAGCTGAACCGGCGGCGGGGGGGGGGGGGCAGCTGGTGGGCACTTTGGAATCTTGAGAACAGGTAGTAGATGCCATCACAAAACTGCTTCATAGGAGGCTGGGAAAACAAAGCATTGGAAGGTTTCAAGTCAGGCATTGTCCTGTGTTGGATGCAGCTGTTCTTGAATGGATGGTCCCTGCAGACACTAATATAGTACTTCTAGGTCCTTTCCACACTTGGATCTCATCTCTGGTTTTATCAGAGTTCAACTCATGACATAATACCTTGCATTTATCCCTGGTTATAACAGCATCTGTTTATCCCGGGACAAGTGTGGAGCAAAACTGGGGTGACCTCAATGTAATGTGGAAACAAAAATACCCCGAGATAATTACAGGGGTGAACTTGAGCGTAGTGTAGAATGTAAGTTCGGGGACAGGGTTAAACTAGGATTTAAGGTCTAGTGTGGAGTCACCCTTAGACTCCTCTGAAGTATCTCCAAGAGGATGGAGGAAAGCCAGGACTGGCCTTTTGCTTTGCTGAAGTGGGGACTAGAAAAGTCACTGATGGGTATCATGTTGCCATGGGTGGGGCTCACAGATCTAAACTTTTCCCCAAATTTCTAGCAATTCCTATGAGAATTCCTATGGCTAAATGGTCAGAGCCATTATTAGGGGTTAGATCAGTGGTGGCTCTTTGTCTCTTCTTGTGGAGCCATGGCTCAGTGGTGGCGTTTTTGTCCTATACGCAGGAAGGTGCTAGGTTCAACTCCTGACATTTCCAGTTGGCAGTATCAGGTAAGAGGTCATGTGAACAACCTCTGCCTAAGAATTTGGAAAGCTGTTGCCAATCAGAGTAGGCAGTACTGATTTTGACTGAGCAAAGGTCTGACATCAGTGTAAGCAGTGTCATGCAATGCTCCCTCTAAGCTGTGGAGTCTTGTGAGCAAAAAATCTACTTTGTGAGCTACTGGCATTAAAGCTGTGAGCGAGCGATTTGGCTGTTGCATAAATTAGTTTGCTCTGGAGCCATCCTTCCTGAGCTAAGACAAAAATGTGTGAGCTGGAAGCTAAAAAACTGAGCTAGCTCACACTAACTCAGCCAAGGGGGAACATTGAATTGTCATGTATCTTCATCTCTAGTCTTTTTTGGTAGGATTTTGCTTTGACCTTTGTTGATAGTAGGATGATCTCTGGAGCTGTGGCATTATTTTGTATTTGTTCAAAATCAGATAAAGAAAATGTTGGTTAGAGGGATCTAAAGAGTCTAAAGCCTTCCCCCCTAAAAGTATGAAGGGTACAGTATTCCAGTTTGTAGGGTGGTGATGCTTGAATGGCAGTAAAAGATTTGTTCTAGCTTGGCACCCCTATAATTTTACAAAAGTCTGGGATAAAGAGGATACATAAACAAAGGCAATATGTTGTATTTCATCTGGAGATTTTACAGCGCTTTATAAACATTAATGAATTAGGCATGACAACACCCCTTGTAGAGTGTTATTAAGACTGCTTAAATCATTAGCAATGCTGCTGCACAAGAATAATCTCCTTTACAATATGTTAGCTCAGCTGCCTGCATTGCACTTGATGCAATTTACTTAGTGCAGATTCATTTGCATTAATTTTGTCTACATGTTATTGACTTACAGAAGCTCAGAGCCTAGTCTTCATACTACAGCTGACGCATAGAAGGTGCTGTATATCTGTCAACATGTTGTCTATTTCTATATGGCAAGTTTAGTGTGGAATGGTACACTACACAAATTGGACACTGTGCATCAACCTGAAAAGAAGAGCTTGTGGTTACATGTTTTAAAGCACCCGATCTTCATGGTAGAGCTGCTCCACAAATCGCTTAGCACACTGAAAAAAGCTGCTAAAGGAAATAGTTTACAGTCTCATGGCTGTAATGTGTAGATGAGCCCTGGTATATCATTAGGGCTGCCAAGTCCCCCGGTAGGGTGGGGGAAACACTGATTTTTAGTGCTTATCTCCCGCTTTTCCAAAGATGGCCACCGGGGGGACAAAATGGCTGCCTTAAAAGGGAAATGTCTGCAGAGAGCCTGCCCTGCAGTAAAAAGCCTCGCCAGACATTTCCCCTTTAAGAAGTCAGCAAGAGAGCTTCTTCCACAGCAAGAGAGGTCCGCCCAGAGATTAAGGAGGGACTGAAGGAGCTGCTTTTGCATGTTGCTAGCAAGGTGAGTTTCTCTTCCAGCTCTTTTCATTCTCTCTCCCTCTTTCTTTTTTCTGTCTGTCTGTCTGTCTGTCTGTCTCTCTCTCTGTCCCCATCCAGCAGAGGTCTATCAGTGGCTATTATAGCCACAAGGTCTAAATGGAAGTAAGTGTCTCTGCCAGTTTTTTTCCCTTCTCTCTCTCTCCCTCTTTCTTTCTTTTTTCTGTCTGTCTGTCTGTCTGTCTCTCTCTGTCCCCATCCAGCAGAGGTCTATCAGTGGCTATTATTAGCCACAAGATCTAAATGGAACCCTTTGTCTGGGGCAGTGAGGCTCTGAATTCTTGGTGCTTGGGGGGCAACAGTGGGAGGGCTTCTGGAGTTCTGGCCCCGCTGCTGGACCTCCTGAGGGCACCTGGTATTTTTGGCCACTGTTGTGACACAGAGTGTTGTACTGGATGGGCTGTACTGGATGGGCCGATCCACTGTGGCTTCTCTCCTGTTCTTATGATATGAAAATCATATTTAGCACTTGTGTAGCACTTAGTGCTTCATATTCTGCCGAGATGAGGAAGGATTCAGTAGGGCCGTTGCTCAGTGATAGAGCATCTGCTTGACATGCAGGAGGTATCAGCCTCTTCAGCTAAAAAAGGATCAGGTAATAGGTGACATTAAAGATCTCAGCCTGAGACCCTGGAGAGCCACTACCAGTCTGAGTAGTCAATACTGACCTTGATGGACCAATGGCCTGATTCAGTATTAGGAAACTTCATGAGTTCATGTGTCAGCATGTGGAAGCAACATCACAGGATGTGACATCACAAAATGATGTCACTTCCTTTCTCCTGGCTCCACCCCCAAAGTCTCCTGGCCCCACCCCCAAAGTCCCCAGATATTTCCCAAGTTGGACTTGGCAGCCCTATATATCATGGTTGAACTTTAAACTTGGACAAACGCATTGCTGTAGTGTCTCTTGCTGAACTGGTCTTTTATTGTCTGTTATAGTAGCTGCTAGGCATTGCTTTCACTGTATAGAGTACATGTCTAGGATCTTCAGTACCTGTAATTTCCTCACAAATGCAACAATGCAGAATATGCACAAAGAATAGTAAACTTTCATAAACTTTGAGTAATGGGTTAATATTAAGTCTTGTCTGTGTTTTTATACAATGGACTACTTTCAGTAGTTTATTTGCATTTGGTACTTAGATATAACAAGTGGGGCACCCACGAGACTCATGAGGGGGGAAATCCCATATTCCTGTAATCGCTGAGCCTGTTGCAGCTCCAGGCCCCATCACCTATCACTGAGCCCGGCCCCTGGCATTCAGCTCTGACATGCCCAGGCCCATAGTGACTGCTGGTGTCCTCTTCTGTGATGCCTGGGCCTGGAGCAGCTGCTGGTGTCCACCACAGTTGCTGAGCTGGAGTGGCTCCTGAAGTGCGTTGTCTGCACTTGTAGTTTTGGGGGATTTAACTCTAGTATGTATTTTATTTTTGATTTCAGATTTTTCTACAAACCTGTAGAGTCCCCCACATTCACAGGAAAATCTGTTAGGGTTGGTGTGGCCCCCATCTACAGATTTAAGTATATGTAGATGGGGGCCACACATTGCTATTAGGGATATAGATTAGTACTGGAAACTTAGGTATCAGCTTATAGGAGAGCCACATACAGTAGTCAGTTGTCAACAAAATGTGATATGAGGGTATAAAAGAGAACAGCATCACAAATACTGTAGTTAAGATGTGTAACTGCAGAAGCCATCTGCTCTGTGGAGACTGTGTATTTTATTAACAACTATAATGTTAAACTAATTAACAAGGATCCCTCACAAAGCAATGTAGGTCTTGAATATTCCTGAGCATTGGCTTAATGAGATAACTGTGCAAGGGGTTTTTGTTTTTAACCCTACAGTACTGTTGTCTTTTTGAAGCCCCCACCATACTGTTTTAGGTAATTACTCTCAGTAATTATAAAGAATTCTTTTGTCAGTTCTGTATTCATTATGAGTAAAATCTTGAGTAAACTGTTAACAACTGCTTTTCCTGTCTGCATCAGCAAATGTCGGCTATTCTTGAATGGATTACTTTGTTTGAAATTTTTACTGCTGGCGGAAACATGGGTATGCTAATAGAGATGATGTGTTTCCTACTCTAGCATCTAACCATTTCGCTTTACTGGAAAGCCATCTTTATTTAGTTCTGAGGCTTGCAGAGACATTGCTTTAGTTCATTATTGTTCACTTTGTAATCCTCAACAGTCTAAAGAAGATCAGAAGCTGATTGCATATCAAAAGTAGTGAAGTAAGCATGAAGGTATTAGAACTGGAAGACCATTTCTTAACAGGAAATATAAACTATGTTTACAGTCTTGTGTGCATTTCATTGGGAGGAAGTTCCACGGAACTCAGTTGGACTTGCTTTTTACTGAAAGTAGAGATGATTATATTGTAGGTGGAGAAAGACATCTGATTTTTCAGTTTTTATAGAAGAGTAGTATGTGATATGGCAGAGAAAAAGGATTGCAGTTGGAGACTAAGGATGCTGGGAAAACTTAAGACAGTTTGAATTTTGATCTCAAGGTCAACATTGGTCGTGGGTTCAGGTCACAGAAGATACAGAAAAGTTTCTGAGAGCACAAGGAAAGCATGTTATTCTTTGTCTGGGATGTTGGTTGGTAAGGCTCTCAGCCTATCTAGTGCGTTCAGCCCTGTCAGATCCTATCAGAATAGCAGGTTATAAATTTGTGGATGTATATTGACCAGGCAAAGAAATATAAGGGATTTAGGTGCTTATTAATGTGCTTTAGTGATTTTTAAGTAACACAAGTTTTATGTCAGACAAAATATTCCAGGAAATTTGGAGGCTGATGATATTATAAATATTTAAGACGGTTAAAAGGCTGTTCACTGCTCAGTGTTATTAAGTGCTTATATTGCCTTGAGATTTTTTTTTGGTTATTTTCCTTCATAAGTAACTGCTAAAAATTGTACTGGTGTACTGTAGTTCGTTGGCACAGATATTCACAAACTTAAAGCAATATGCTAGAATCATACCATTTCCAACATTTACTTTGCAGTGTTGCGTTTACGACAACTGGGCATCTGTGCTCCTCATGTGAGGCTGTGCTGTCTTTGGCAGTAATGCAGATGGATTGCTTGAGGATGTATGTGGGAAGAAGGCAGTGAAAGCCAGTGACATTGACAAGTGGCTGTCTTGCTTTTGGGTACTTCGTGTCTTCACTGCTTATAGGAGAGTCATTTAGAATTAAGCAGTTTTTAATTTCCAGTAGCACTTATCTTCTGAATAATTCTGTACCTCTGAACAGAAGACCATTTTCACATGAATAAAATTATACTGTATCCACTACTTTTAAAAATGCTCTTGCAAATAAAATACTACGCTAATGACTTTTTTGTACTGGTGTCAGGATGTTATCATCATTATCATTATTGTTGTTGTTTTTGTTATTACTATTAGCCCATCCCTGCTACCACAGGGCTCTGGGTGATGTACAACAATAAATAAAAACATCACTATAAAAATAAAATACATTAATACTAGTAGATAAATTAAAACTCCAGATGGTGAAATAAATCTTTCTCTCTCCCCCCCCCCCCCATTCCAGACTGCCTGGCCACCTTGTGGGCAGAGGAGGAGGTGGGGGCAAAAAGATCTGGATATCGTAAAAGGGTGCCAGCTAGAGTGGAAACCATTGCTGCCCTCAACCAAATGCCTGGTGGAACTTCTCTGCCATACAGGCCCTGTGGAATTGCATAAGATCCTGCAGGGCCCTGATGGTGTTTGTCAGAGAGTTCCACCAGGTTAAGGCCAGGACTGAGAAAGCCCTGGCCCTGGTTGAGGACAGCCAGACATCTTTGGGGCTTGGAACCACCAGCACATTGCTATCCAGAGAGTGTAACACTGTTCCACCAGGTTGGAGCCAGGACTGAGAAAGCCCTGGCCCTGGCTGACGACAGTCGGACATCTTTTGGGGCTGGGGACCACCAGAAGATTGCTATCCAGAGAACATAAAAATCACTGGGTACATACCAGAAGAGACGGTACCACAGATATGTTGGTCCCTGATTGCTCAAGGCCTTAAAGGTCAACATTAGAACCTTGAACTTGACTTGGAATTCTACTGGAAGCCAGTGTAGCTGGCATAGCACAGGTTGTACATGTTCCATCCATGACATTTCCGTCAGGACCTGTGCTGCCACATTCTGTATCAGCTGAAGCTTCTGGGTCAGCCTCAAGGGCAGACCAGCATAGAGTAAGTTGCAGTAATCTAGCCTGGAGGTGACCATTACTGTGGCTAGGTCAGGACATGACAAGAAAGTGGCCAGTTGCTGAGCCTGGCGGAGATGAAAAAACGCCAGTCTAGCAATATGTGTGACTTGGGCCTCCAGTTTGGTGTAGTGGTTAAGTGCGCAGTCTCAAATCTGGGAGAACTGGGTTTGATTCCCCACTTCTCCACTTGCAGCTGCTGGATGACCTTGAGCAAGCCATAGTTCTGTCAGAGCTATTCTTGAAAGAGCAGTTCTTGAAAGAACTGCTGTGATTCTCTCAATTACCTTGACCAGAAATGATAAATTCAAAACTGGGTGGTAATTGGCACGATCAGAAGGATCCAGAGTTGTTGTTTTTTAAAGAGCGGTACAACCACAGCCTCCTTGAGGCCTTCTGGATGGACCCCTGTTTCCAGGGACAGATTTACAATGTCCATCGGTATGCTCCATATCCTCTCACCACCAGCCTTCACCAGCCATGAGGGACATGGATCCAGGAGGCATGTGGTCAGCCTGACAACACCCAGGATCTTGTCAACATCAGCAGAGGAGAGCAGACTGAAGGTATCAAAAATTGAACCCAAAGGTGGCCAAGGGGCCTCCAGTTTACATACTGTCTCAATACTGGCAGGTAGTTCCCAGTGGAGCAACAAGTCTTTGTCTACAAAGAAGCTCGCAAATGCATCACAGCCAATAGTCAAATTCCTACTATTTTGCTTTCCCTCTGTACGGAATGTCAGGGACCTAATTACCCTAAACAATTGTGCTGGGCATGAGCTAGCAGACGCGATGGAGGCTGAGAAGAAATCCCTCTTCACAGCCTTCACTGCCACCTTATAGGATTTCATAAGCGTTAAATAAGATGCTCACTACCGGGGGGGGTGGGGTCAAAAACACCGAGCTGGGCCTTCAGGACCAAGTGGTCTGACCATGGCACTTCCTCTTTTTTTTTTTTTTTTAAACACAATTTTTATTTTTATTTTATCAACACAATACAAACAGTTTCTTCTACTACAATAACAATTTTCATAACTGAACAGTTTCTTAACACTATATTCTTTTTTAGAAAAATACAGAAATATAATAAAGCATTTATAAAGCAATTACATCGAAAACTTTTATATATTCTTTTTTGTATTATTTTAATTTTAATATTACATCTCTAATCACATCTATTCTTTATTTGAATAGTGTGCACTCTAAGAAGTCCCAAGATTCCTTTATCTTATATGACTGAAAGTCTGTACTAAGTTCTAATAAGGCCAGTAACATTTTAAAGATTTTTTAAACAGTTTAAAAAGAGTAAAGAGATTAAAAAGAAAGCACATACCTATATCCAGTTTTGAAGTTCCGCCCAGCCACCTGGTGCCTTCTGCTCCCTCGAAAGATGATTCAATATTGGTTCCCATTTATCTCGGAATCTACTTCTAACAGGGCGTGGAGAAGTTTCATTTAGTCTGTGCGTTATGAGTTCCATTAGGAACTGATCCCAAATTTTTTCATACCAGGTGAGGATAGTTGGAGCATCTGGTAACTTCCAGACTGAGGCAATCGCAGTTCTAGCTGCAAAAAGCATGACTTCCATTGTGGATTTGTGTTTGTGTATTTGAATATTTTGTAGCCATACACCCAATATTAAAAATTCCGGAGAGATTTCAGTTTTTATAGAAATTATGTCTTGGATTATTTTCTGGACCTGAGTCCAGTAATGATTCACTTTATCACACCTCCACCAACAATGTGCGAATGTTCCTACCTGCCCGCAGCCTTTCTAGCATAGTGGAGAATATGTGGAGTTCCCATAAGAAATTTTTTGAGGAGTGAGATACCATCTAGTAAGGAGTTTAAATTTTTGGAGTTCCAGTGATATCGGTGTAGGATAGTCCACTCTTGCTGTCCAGATGTCCGACCAGATTTTCTCCTCTATTTTGAGGTTGCAATCTTTATTCCATGCCTTTTGATAGTTTACTGTAGTGGTATTCTGTTTTTCCAATAATAAATTGTATAAGGCTGATATCAACCCTTTGTTATGCTGTTCAAACATCTTCAGTATAATTTCAAAATCCATTGATTTTTGAGTTAAAATAGCTGTTAAATTTATTTTGGTACTGAAGTGTTGAATCGCCATATATAAAAACCAAGGAATGTTATCTCTTAGTTTTGTTTCAAGTTCCTGTTTGCTTAGTAAGTTTTTTCTGTTCGAGATGTCAATTATGCGTGAAAGTCCAGCTTCTTGCCATTTCCGTCTGAAGGAAGCCTCTGTTCCCTGTCTAAACCAGATTTGGTGAGTATATACTGCATATTTTGACGTACTTGGCATAAGTTGTTTGCGTTTCACTCTCCAATAATTTAACGTTGGAGATAGAAATGGGTTATAGGTTTTATTAGTCTGAGAGTCTGTTTTGTCTTCCCAGATTAGACTGTTTATAGAATTTATGCCTAATGAGTCCGTTCCTATTTGTAGCCATTCATTATTATTTGTATTTCTCATCATTTTAATAAGGCACTTCCTCTTTTGAAGTCAGATCCACATGCCAAAGATCCCCATGCCAAAGATCAAATCCAGTGTGTGGCCCATCCGATGATTGGAGCCTGACACAAATTGGGAGATCCCCAGTGCCGCCATGGAACACACAAGGCCTGAAGCCTGGGTGGAGGCGGCAGTCTCATCAGTGTGGATGTTGAAATCCTCAAGAATTAACAGTCTTGGGAATTCCAAGGCCCACCCAGCTACTGCCTCCAAAAGACCCAGCAGGCTGTTGGCCAGCACGCTAGGTGGCCGATATACCAGGCAAATAGACAAGCTCACCTCAGCGTCCCACGCAAGGCCAACACAATTGATACTGATGATCTTTGGGATGGCTAGTGGCCCAGATGAGTAGAGCTACCCCACCTCCTGCCCTCAAGTTCAGGACTGATGCAGGACCAAGAAACCGGGCCGGGGAGGCTAGTTCTTGTAAGGCGACTGTTTCACTCTCCCTAACCCAGGTCTCAGTCACGCAAGCCAGATCCATATTATGCCCTGCAAGATAATCCTGCAGCGTTCTGGTCTTGTTTAGTAATGGATCTGGCATTGCACAACATCAATGTCAAAGGGGAGTCTAAAATCCTAGCCTTCACACCAGTGTGCCTTGGGATGGGACGAAGGTTGGAAGGAGACTGAGCATAACCATATATCTGTCTCCTTCCGATCCAAGACTTTCTCCCACTGCCATACCTCCATACATTTTGGAAACTAAAAAATGAGAATCCTTTCTATTGCACAATTTAATCTGTCTTCTTTACAAGCCAGTTAAGTTGTAACTGGTCAGAGGGTTGGATTCAAGCCCTTCCTTGCATGAGTAGAAGCATGCTTCTGCTTATACAACGGAGAGGAACTTCTGACAGTTCCTTCTGCTTACTGCTGCCATATTTCATCCCATTCCTGCATGTTCTCCAGGCTTCAAGAGTCTGTTTTACAGGACGGAAATGAGAAGGAGGCAAATACCTGTTCTGTAGGTTGAGTTTGTACACTTCTCTGTGTGTAAGCCAAAGTATTTTAATGGTGCTAGAGCTCAGTGTGTTTGCCAGAAATTGTGTATAATTGAACACAAAAACTGCAATGATCCATTGTGGAAGCCTGGAGATTGTATTGAGGTTAGAAGCTGATCCTTGGAAAACTTTATTAAAAACCAAAAGATGTATATGGGCTGAAGAGAAACTGGAGTATAAAAGCTGATCCCAGACTATGCTGATCTAGTGCTTTCATGTTGCTGTGGTAGCAATGATTAGCAGGAGCTATTGTACCAATGGATTAAGATGACAAATACGCAGAGCATTTTTGATCTCTGCTGGATAGTGTCATAGGCACCTGAGGAACAGCAGGGGACACTCAGAGCTGGAGGGCCCTATTTCTCCAGCCTCCCTTAGACGTGTTTGGCTATCACTTGCCCCCTGAAACAGTAGCTCAAAAGCAGTTACCAGGTAGCTGCACCACCTGTCAATTTGAGATCGGGAATTAGACAGACCTACTTCTGTCTCTTGGTCTGTCTGTCTTTCTCTTTCTCACACCCACACACTCCTAACTTATTTGTTAAACATGCAGCCAGACTCAGTAAAGAAGCAGGCCCATATGCAACCCAATCCCTTTACATTCAAGCATAGGCTGTCTTAAACATAGTCTCTTTTAAACAAATAATTTCAATTTTATTTGTGAGAAACAGAATAAGAAGGGAAGATGAATGCAATTACTTGCAGGGTAGAAATAAGACAATTAAAGGATTTCATATACAAAGGAGAATTCAGAATAGCTAAAACAACAAAAAGCCAATATCACCTGAGTAAACTGGTTCCCTAACTTACTGGTTTACAAATCTTGAGCCTCGTGGCCTGACATCTTACTATGTAGCAAAGGATCTCTTCTTCCTTGCTTGCCCCTGGGAAAGGAAAAATGTAACTATCACTTCAGGGTTTTATCATGTTTCCTATGTTCACACATCCTATGTGGATAAGTGCTCTTTTTCGCACTCCAGATGGTATGAAGCCAGTGAAGCAATCCCTCTTCACGGGAAAACCCTATCCCTTTCTTTTGGGCTTTGTTATTGGCTGGCATATTCCTGCTGTTGCTAGAGAGGTTGCCGAAAGGATTGCCTGATTTGAGAGTTTAATTAGCATGGGAAACATGGGAACCAGGATGGGACTTATAGATAGGAAGGTGAACAAGACAAGAAATTATTATGTCTCAGTTTTTAAAAAAGGATATAATAAAGTCACAACTATTTGCACAGCCAAATGCAATACATGAACAGTGTAAGACAACTGCCCAGGTTACTTCTGTGGTTAGCTCATCACTCATTTTGCTGGGCTCTGTTGCAGGTACATATCTCTAGGATAGGAATATAGAATGCTTACATGTTAGCACTGTGAAATAGGCTACCTTTATGAACTGTGTTAAAGATTCAGAGATAGATGGGCTAGTACTGGGAATGCCTAAAGCTAGCGAGAGAATCCAAGAATGTTTCAGTGTTAATACGTCCACATAACAAGGTGCCAGTGTTTAATATTGTGTTGCAAGTCATGTAGTTAGGAAGAACAGCATGTGTCCTCTGAGAGTCTTATTAATACATAAATTGCTGAGGATCATTTTCCTGGCACTGAAGAGTATCAATATATTTAATTTTCAATGTGGCCACATCTGTGGATACTTAAATATGGAGACTGGCGCCATGAACAGACAAGACAGATCTTTCTACAAGCCTAAAAAAGCTCCAGTTTTTCCAGAAAAATCTGAAACCTTTCAAAATATATGGGAGGAGGTGGTTTTAAAAACCCAAATAACAGAAGAGGCACCTGCAGTTTTAACAAGCGAATGCCCTAAGTGGCCATTGCAACAGTATTTCCAGAGTTCAAGCCTTGGTTTAAGAACCTAAGAGAAGCCAATGTTGGATCAGGCTAATGGCCCATCCAGTCCAACACTCTGTCACACAGTGGCCAAAAATACCAGGTACCATCAGGAGGTCCACCAGTGGGGCCAGGACACTAGAAGCCCTCCCACTGTTGCCCCCCCCCCAGCACCAAGTATACAGAGCATCATTTTCTCTAGACTGAGACTTCCTAGCTATACCTTTTGGCTAATAGCCACTGATGGACCTCTGCTCCATATGTTTATCCAATTCCCTCTTGAAGCCATCCATACTTGTAGCCACCACCACCTCCTGTGGCAGTGAATTCCATGTGTTAATCACTCTTTGGGTGAAGAAGTGAAAGGGAGGGAGCAGGGCCCTTTCCAAGGCTGTTTTGGCTTTGAGAGAAGGCTCGTTTAAGGCCAGGCCTGCCAGTGACCTGATACCACCCAACTTTGTGACTCATGGAGACATTGCTGCTTGCTACTGATCAACAGCAGCAACCTCAAGAAAGTGGTTCTGGCAGTTAGAGTTTCAGCCTGGGATCTAGGAGACCCAGGTTCAAATCCCTACTATGCCCTGGAAGCTCACTAGGGGACCTTGGGTCAGTCACACATTCTCAACATACCTTACCTCCCAGGGCTGTTGTGAGGATAAAATGGAGGCGAGGAGAAGGCTGTAAGCTGCTTTTTGGTTCCCATTGTGGAGAAAGGTAGCATATAAATGAAGTAAATAAATAATAAATATAGGTGGAGGGTAGATAAAAAGATAGGTGGGTGGGTGGGTAGGTGGGCGGGCAGGAGAAAAGGAAGAATGAGGGTATGGGGGTTTCCAGGAGGAGGAAAAGAGAAAATAGCCGCTGCTAGGGGAGGGCAAGCTCGAGATGGGGAGATGCTATGGAGACTTTCAGGGAAGAGAAGAAGAAGAAGAGATTGGATTTATACCCCGCCCTTCACTCGGAGCCTCAGAGTGGCTTACAAACTTCTTTCCCTTCCCCTCCCCACAACAGACACCCTGTGAAGTAGGTGGGGCTGAGAGAGCTCTAAGAGAACTGCCCTTTCAAGGACAGCTCTTGTCAGAACTATGACTTGCCCAAGTTCATCCAGCAGCTGTAAATAGAGGAGTGGGGAATCAAACCCTGCTCTCCCAGATTAGAGTCCATGCACTTAACCACTACACCAAACTGGAAACAGTGGCAGAGTGGAAAATGCGAAGTCCACCATAATTCTTTGTAGGTCACCCACTTCTAAGTGCCATTGGGTCTCATCCCCTTGAAAAGTGGTGCTATGAAATGTATTTACTTTCCCAAGCTCTGAATCAAGGCAAGGTTTTTATTTATATCTTTAGGATTATTCCACAATCCTTGGCACCATATCAGAATAATTTTCTAGGGCTATATAACCATGATAATTTGACAAATATCTATTGTAAGATTATTTATGAAGGTCTAAGTTTCTTTGCGTGTAGATATTTGGAAAAAAACAAATTGCAAATGATCCAGTGTTGCACTGAAGCTAACTTTGGCGTGATGTGGATGAGGTTTGAATGAAAGAAAAATGGGGGTGAATTGATTATGTAACTTTGGGGGGAAAGTTCTGGTAGAAACACAGAGCACGGGGTGAGGACTACTGTGTTGTATTAATCTGAGATGATGTACCTGTAAACAGAGTCAAAGAGAGAGCTCAACTAAGGATTGTCACAGTAGCCCTATCAAAGAAGATAAAATAAATAGTCCCTAGAATGTTGCTTTCAGTTGTAGTGCCCATATTTTTTTAAAGGCTCAAATTAATATCGCCTGGTTAAACCTTCCGAAAATGGTTAATAGGTGATACGATATCTAGATGCCTTCATTCAAAATAACATAATTAGCAAGTAGAGTTCTTTCTGGCAAAGCAACCAATGGATGAAAGACATGACTCTATTTAGTTCAGAAATAAATAATATATACATTAGGAGCTGAAAAGATTAAATGAGATGTGGTTTGTCATGCAGCCTTTTCATTATAATGTTCAAACAGATCTTTTCAGAGGATATACTTCAGCTAAACTAAAAAATCATGATACAGTGCATCCTAGAACAAATTAATTTCTTTTTATTACTTATTAAATAAGACTAGATAATCTTAGTGGATCCTTCTGACCTTAAAACCTATGAAAACTCCATTCCTAAGCCTTGTGGGGGAGTGTCAACATTCCTCCTTTTGTTATAATTACAGAGGTGTCACTAATGTAAGGGTTTTTTTCTCACATGATATTAGCCAGTCAGACTAACAGACTCCACACTTCCCTTAAAAAAACTTCTTTGCATTCTCAGTGTATGTAAAAGAAATATTCACACCAAATTCCTGTAACTTGCACTCTAATATAACTGTTAACCTCAACCTTGTTCTTTCAGCATGTGTAGTACTAACAATATATCACTAACTAATCTCCCAGTTATGCATTAATTTTATGTTTGAGAGTCAGTTGAAAGTTAAGAGCTTTTGTTCTTGTATAAAATTGTGAGTTGCTTCTAGAAATGTAAGATCTACCATGCAAAGTTGAATTCATGGCATTAATTCCAAAGATTGGTTTGCCTTAGCCTCCCTTGGATACAAGTAAGGCATGGGGTTTAATTGGGTAGCCACATTTAGAGCAGTGAGTGATGGGATGCAGTGTTTTTACATATATTCATAAGAAGAGCTCTGCTGGATCAGACCAGTGGTCAGTCTAGTCCAGCATCCTGTCTCACACAGTGGCCAACAAGTTCCTCTGAACAGCCAACAACAGAGCATAGAGGCCAAGGCCTTCCATTGATGTTGCCTCCTGGCTCTGGGATTCAGAGGATTAGTGCCTCTGAATGTGGAGGTTCTCATCAGTTACCATAACTAGTAGCCATTGAAAGACCTGTCCTGCATGAATCTCTGTAATCCCCTTTTAAAGCTGTTTATTTCTGTGGCCATCACTACATACTCTGGCATCAAATCCCACATTTTAATCACACTCTGTGTAAAGCAGTGTTTCCTTTTGTTTGTCCAGAATTTACTGCCCATCAATTTCATTGGATGCCCTTGAATTCTAGTACTTTGGGAGACGAAAATTTTCTGTCAGTTCTCTCCACCCCATGCATAATTTTAGAATCCTCCCTAAGTCATCTCTTTTCTAAACTGAAAAGTCCCAGAATCTTCAGCCTTTCCTTATAGGGAAGGTACTCCAACCCCCTAATCATCTTGGTTGCCCTCCTCTGCACTTTTTCCAGCTCTGCAATGTCCTTTTTGAGATACGGGGACCAGAACTGTACACAGTATTCCAAATGAGGCCACACCTATACAGGGGCGTTACACTGTTGGCCATTTTATTCTCAACCCCTTTCCTAATAATCTCTAACACAGAGTTTGCCTTTTTCATTGCTGCAGATCACTAGGTTGACACTTTCATTGAGTTATCCACTATGACTCCAAGATTTTTTTCCCTCTCAGTCACAGCAAGTTCAGACCCCATTAGCCTATACTTGAAGTTGGATGTTGACATTGCAGAGAATAGAAAGACAGGTGGGCCTGTAAATGAGAGGAGGCAAGACCATGAAGGGATTTATATATGATAGCCAGTACCTTAAACTGAGCTTGGAAACAAATGGACAGCCAAAGAAGGGTTTGCAGAATGGGAGTAATATGCCTGCTCCACATAGCTCCTGCTAATAGTCGAGCCGTGGCATTCTGGACCAGTTGGAGTTTCCAAATTGATTTTGAGTGGAGACCAACATACAGTGCTTTACAGTAGTCTAGCCTCGATGTTCCTGTGCCATAGATCCAGGTGGCTAGATGTATTAAGGTATGGGGCCATTTTACGCAGTAGGCTGAGTTGGAAGAAAGCCTTTTTTGCAGCTGCATTAACTTACTTCTTCAGTAATAAAGCTGGATCCAGTATTAATTAATTTAATTTAATTTAGTTTAATTTAGTATGACCCCAAGGTTATTAACTGAGTCAGCAAGCGTCAGCTGAATTCAATCAAAAGTGGGGGGAACAATGTCCTTCAAGGTGTCTGCCTGCCCAGCCAGCGTTACCTAGGTCAGTGGTGGCAAACCTATGGCACGCGTGCCAGAGGCGACACTCAGAGCCCTCTCTGGGCACGCACGCAGTTTGGGCACTCAGTCTCTAAAAGGAAAAAGACGACACAGACTCGAGGCTGGGCTGCTCTCAAACTTACAAAGTATGAGCCAAGGTTAGAAAAATTATCAGCATGCATACAACAGCAAAAATCACATTAATTGTTCAAACTTTTGCCTTTCAATAAGAAGTTGTTTGTATAATTAAAAGCTCTGTTATTGTGTTTTTCTTTTAAGACAAAAGATGTTAATGTATGAGTTCTTTTTTCTAAACTAAAACCTCAGTATTCAGGTTTAATTGTCGTGCTGGCACTTTGCGATAAATAAGTGGGTTTTGGGTTCAGTTTGGGCACTTGGTCTCTAAAAGGTTCGCCATCACTGACCTAGGTCTTTTCAGGGTTTAGTTTTAATTTGTTGACTTTTAGCCAGTTGATTTTTAGCCACTGTGGCCAGGCAGCGATTCAGGACCTCTACTGCATTACTAGGAGATTTGAATAAGGATATATAGAGCTGAGTATCATCCGCATATTGATGATAACCAGCCCCAAAACTACAAATGATTTGTCCTAAGGGCTTTACATAGAGATTAAAACACATAGGGGATAGAACTGCATCCTGTGGAACCTCCACACTGATGATGACTGGTTTCCAGTAGCAGCCCTTTGAGTCTAATCCCTGAGGAGTGATTTGAACCAGTTCAACGCAGATCCCGATACCTACTTCTGTCTCCAGGTGCCTCAACATGATGGCATGATATACTGTATCAGAGGCTGTAGATAAATCTAATAAGAGAGGCTTGGACTTCGTCTACACTCAGGTGGAGACCATTAGCTAAAGATATAAGAGCAGTCTCTGTCCCATAGCTTGGCCTAAAACTAGACTGAAAGGGGTCTAGAGCAGATGTGTAATTGAGGAAAACTTGGAGCTGGTTCGATACTGCTCTCTCAATCATTTTGCCCAGAAAGGGTAGAGTAAAGACTGGGCAATAATTGGACACATCATTTTCTGGAGGAATGTTCTTTTAAATAGCAGCCGAACAACTGCGTATTTGAGTTAATGATTGGTTTATAATAGAAGTTAAGGGTTTGTTGATGTGGTCCTTACATGATTTTGTCAGCCGGGCTGGGCAAGGATCCAGGGTACAAGTAGAAGCCTTTACAGATCCTAGGATCTTGTCCACATGCATCAAGGAAACTGGATCAAAATGATCCATAAGTAGCCCAGGTGGTTTATTAGGCCTTTCTTCTGGAACATCTATGTTATATCTGACATCTAGATCGCCCGCCCTACCTTTCCCGCTGCTGCAAGGCTGCCAAATTTGCACCGGTGGCGGCAGCCAGAAGGAACTGGCAGGATGTCCGCGCCCGGGTCCTCTGGGCATGCGCAGTGGGGCCCGCGCATGCCCGGAGGCCCTGGGCAGGAAAATCTGTTAAGCTTTCCAGATAGCGATGAATTTCGGTGCAGGCGCAGAAACCCATGGGTGTGAATGCACAGATGACCACTCGAAGATCATCAGTTAGAGGTAAGCAACCTGTCTTTATATCTGACACCTAATCAGAATGTATTCTCAATATTTTATCAGCAGCACTCTGATTTTCTTTTCTGGAGGTGAGGTCATATCTATATATCCAATAGTCAAGGTCCCCTCTGCGTGCAGATATCTAAATCCACACATCTAGGGCACCTAAGGGGCAAAGAGATTTTCATGCACACTTGGGGCACTCCCCAGGTGTGCAGAAAAATCTGAAATGTAGAAAAAACTATAGGGGGGATACTTAAATCCCCCCCAAAGTAAAAGAGTGTTCCCTGTGCATGCACAGAGAGTGCTGTAGAAACTGTACCTCCCTGCCATTACGGGGGGAGGGGGGGAGAAGGCTTGGCGGGCCTGGGCCTCGCCGTTGGTGCTGAGGGGGAGAAGGCTTGGCGACCTGGCGGCTGGGAGCCACACGGGCCTCACTTTCGGTGCCAGGGGGTGGGGGGAAGGCTTGGCGGTCCTGGGCCTCGCTGTTAGTGCTGGGGGGTGGGGGAGAAGGCTTGGTGGGCCCAGGCCTCGCCGTCAGTGTCAGGTGGGATGAGGGAGAAGGCTTGGCAGGCCTGGGCCTCGCTGTCAGTGGGAGGGGGGGAGGGGGAAAAGGGCAGGGTAGAAGGCTCACCTGCAGCTGCTTCCTCCTCCACATGGAGCTCTTCCCCCCCGCAAGTATCACGGGTCCCCATTTCTTGTCAGTTCTTCTAATACCTGTATAGTACTAGTCCATCATTCCTCCCATCCTTCCCATTCAGAGAAGATAAATCAATTGCTTTCTTATCCTACTTTCCCAGCCCTGAGTGATTCTTCAGCTAGGACTTGTCTGCTTGCTCTGCAAGCTGTTCACCTGTGATGGGAAATGTCCTTGGGGCTCTGCTATTCAACCAGGGCTGACAGTGTCAAGTCATTCGAGTATTAAGATCCCTGTTATTCAGGTAACTTAGAAATGTTAAAAAGCTCAGCCCCCTCCCCTCCCTAGTGTGTGCTTTAAAGTGAAGAGAAGCAAGTATCTACTTGTTTTCTTTCAGTTAAACAGCTGTACAGAACAGTGAGGACTTCCCTCACACAGTTGGGGGTTCCATAAAAGGAGGGAAACAAATTAACGTGCAGGTTTTTCTTCTGTTTTGGGGAACAGGGGTCTCTTCCTCTAGGGAGAATAGTGGAAGGAAGGTTGTAATTTATTTAATTTTTTTTTTTGCATACCAACCCTTATTCCACTTGGAGTAGCAAAATAGCTTATCCACTGTGCTGAGGACAGACCTAAGAGAAAGGCATTTTCTCTTGTGGTTGGAGATCATCCACCAGTGCTACTAAAGCAGTCTGTGCTCCCAAGGTAGGACAAGCAGCCAGATTGAAAAGGTTCAAGATTCCTTTCAGCTTTTCTCTCCCAATTCACAGAATAGCAGGAACAGGCCTTGCATGCATTCACAAGGTATCAGTCATTTATATGGCCAAGACAGTGCCTCTTATTACGTCCAGTGAGCTTTTTGAATCTTATACAAAGTCCAAGGAAGGAACTTCACATATCTCCTCAAACATTACCTTGGTGGTTGGTGTCCACAGCTACTGCTTGATGTGAATTGACAAAGCTGCATGTTTGAGTCTATATGCAAGGCCCCAACTGCTATTGCCTTTTCAGTGGTTATTTCTCTTACTGAGTTATGCTGAATGGCCTCCTGGATCTGAGTTTATGGGTTCCTTAAAGCCATTTATCTTAGGGCACTGATGCAAGAATGAATGCGCTCTTTAGCCCCCTTTTCTTAGGAACACCAATGTCTTCTCCCAGGTGTATGTGGGACTGCATGGAAGCCATGATGTAGAAAAGTAAATTCTTTTTGGACATTGTTTTGGATGTTCATCCATGACATCACACAATTAACCCTTTACTTCTCCTGTTATGAAGAACATACTTAAATGTTGCTGTAAAAAACAAGAAGCAAAACTTAGGAATTACAGACATTCTTTTTATGATAATTTTGTTTTGTTAGGAACAGAAAAAAATCAGCTCAACCCATTATCTTCTTGTGAATGTTATGACACAATATTACGTAATCAAAAGTTCTCTTATTTTAATAGTTAACATAATAAATCTTCTTTAAACAAGAGTTAAATGGTCTCTACAAATTTTGCTTTAAGCTGAAGCTTTGCTTTATAGGTCTTTGCCTGAAAGCAAATTCTTTTGTCATCTTTTGTTTAATCAGTTCAGCTAAAATCATAAGCATGAAGAAGGGGAAAAGAAAACTAGCCCACTAATGCTTCTCCATAGATTCTCTTGTTCTCAATTGCGTATTCCCATATGTAGGCTACTTGTTTTAAAACTGGATTAATGTAAATTGAGAGTAGTTATTGAATTAGAAATAATTGGGAAAGGCTGTTTTCTAATTGAAAGCTGCAAGATGAGTCTTTAATTTTGGTGGTTCTTCAATTTTGTCTTAATTTATTCGGCTAGATGGTGTTCTCTCTTTTTAAAAAGGAAACTATAGAAAAGATAAGAAATTTTATAAAAAGAGAAATTTTTTATTGCTACTTAAATACAAATAAAGAATAGTAGTAAGTGATGAGTAATACGATTGTTTTTGTGTTCAAAATACAAATCAAGACTTCTCTAATTTAAAAGCAGCATATAATACGTAGGGTATAGGATGAGACATTGTACATAGGACTAGGGGTCATTTAGTAGAAAAAGAGGTGCAGGAGCTTATTAGCATAACTCATTTGCACAACTTTCTTGCATATGCCACACCCTCTGACATCACCAGAAGTGTGTCAGAAGGCAACACCCACTGCTCAGGCTCCACCCCCAAAATCTCCAGATATTTCCCAGCTCAGAGCTGGTGAGCCAGCTTTACATTTTGACTAAAGACACTTTAGATTTCCTTTGCTGTTGCAGCGAAGCTACCCTACAAGCATGAAAATACTGATCAAGTTAGTCTGCTTTTGCTTTTTTCCACAGGACATCACCATATGTGCCCACTCCTGGGCTTGTTACTCCCAGAATGGTGTTCCTGCGCGTTCCTGCTCAAAATGACCCCTGCATAGGACCCATTTTATTAGTTCTGCCTTTCAGTGTTTCTGTTGGGCAACATACAGTTTCTGTAGCCATAGATGAATTGGCTGGCTGAAGACTCATAAAATGAAAACTTCCTTAATTGCTTGGAGACCTGCTGTGCAGAGATTCAAGGCAATCTCTCTCTGCAGAACTATTGCCTCTAGAGTACACTTATCCCTGGAGGTCCTGAAACATGAAAAATCAGCCCAAGCTTATACTTGGGTTTGCCATTTGTGAATGCCCATCACTACTTGTTCAGAATTCCATACTGAGGAGAAAAGTACTATGGAGTATTTATTTGTTTAAGAGATTTCTATGCAGTCTCCTTAGAATCGTGCTAAAAATGGCTCACAGTGAAAATAATATTGTCAATATAAACACAACAAACCATTAAAACAAGCCAAGGGAATAAAGGGTGCAGCTCTCTTTGACTCTCACATACACACTGTATGCAAGAAGTATTCAGGTTTCCTCAGTTTTTTCCTTTGGCTGATACAGATTCTGCTACCTTTTGATTTACTGTCTCTTTCTGCACAAATTTTCTGTCTTTTTAAAAATGAGAAACCAAATAATGTGTTTTTCATTGGTTGTGCACAGTTTCAATATGTTTGCCTTGGAAGAGCTTTCATCACTTGGAAAACTTATTTTCTGAGCACTCGTAGGTATGTTGTAAGTGCAAGGTGTAGATGGAGAAAGTTCTGGTTATATTCCCAAAGTTCCCAAAAGTATGTTGATGGCATATTCTTATATATAATACTGAAGGAAGAGCAATCTGCAGATACTTAAATCTGTGAATCAACCAATTTACACAGAAGAAAGATTTTTTCCCCTGCAAACTTGTGGGGAACCCCCGCCCCAAGATTTGCAGAAAAATCCAAAAAGGGGGGGGTTGAGTGAGGTGTAAATCATTTCAAACAGAAGAGTGTTGTCTGTGACCGATTTCCCACAAGGTGCTGCCCTGGCGTCGTTCTTCCATTTTCCCCGATTGCATGCTTGCATTTCCCACTATTTGCCATGGGGCGCATTTTGACCCACAGCTCTGCCCAATTTTCCCTGCGGCTTCAGTGATCCTCAAAAAACAGGATCACTGAAGCCGCGGGGGAAAGTGTGCAAAGCCGCAGGTCAAAATGCGCCCTGTGGCAAATAGTGAGAAATTCAAGCACACAATCGGGGAAAACGGAAGAACGATGCCGGGGCAGCGCCTTGTGGAAAATCGGTCTGTGTATATACAGACAGCACTTTTGCTGTGAGAGGAAGATGCTGTAGGTGTGTTACCTGGCTTTGATAATGAATCCAATAGGGGGTCGCCATTGTGGGTCCTGGGAGTGAGCCTCTTGGTGTCGCCACGACAGCCCTTAGGGCCAGCATGGCTAGTGGCATCACTGCTGCTGCCCTTGAGCTCGGCACAGCTTTTACTGTGCCACTGGCTCTATTGCAGCCAGGACAAGCCTGGCCACATCTGGAGACACATTGACAGGCCATTCACCCTGGGATGAGGGTGGGTGGACAGAGTACCGATGATGAGGTGAGGGGGTAAGAGTAGTGAGGATGGGGGTGGGATGCCGGAGAAAAGGAGGAAGGAAAGGCAAGGGTAGATTGCCAAGGATGGTAGAGGTAAGTTGGTTGGCTGGTTAGGCAGAGTGGCCAAGGTGGTAGAGTAGAGCAGCTAGGGTGATGGTGGTGGAGGAGAGGGGGAAAAGGAAAGGCAGAGGGAATGGGTTGTCCCCCCTTGCAAGTTTATTCATTTCATTCAATTTTAAACTGCCCTCCCCTGTAGGACAGGGCTTGGGGTGGTGTACATCAAAATACTCAACAAAAAAGCATTAAAAGGTTAAAATAATGAAATACTGTAATAGCAGTCAGATGGCAGTAAATCTGCCAGGTGCGTCACTGCCTCGTGGAGGGAAGTAGACAGGAGAAGCATGGGAGGCAGGAAAAGCAGGAGTGCCAGCCAGAATGGAGAATCTGTCACTGTCCTCGACCAAACGTTTGGCAGAACATCTCTGCCTTACAAGCCCTGCGGAACTGCTTTAAGTCCCACAGGGCACATATGTAATTCAGCAGAGTTCCACTAGATTGGGGCCGTGGTCCAGGACAGCCGGATGTCTCTCAGGCCCGGGACCTCCAGCAGGTTCTTATCAGCAAAGCATAATGCCTTTCAGGGCGTATTCCAGGAGAGGTGGTCCTGAAGATATGTGGGTCCCTGACTGTATAGGGCCTTAAAGGTTAGTACCATAACCATGAACCTGATCCAGTACTCCTCTGGAAGCCAGTGCAGCTCACAAAGCATGGGATGGATGTGTGCAGTCTGTGGGGTCTCCATGAGTATTCGTGCTGCTGCATTCTGGATCAGCTGGAGCTTCTGGGTCGGATTCAGAGATAGCCCCACACAGAGCAAGTTACAGTAGTCCAATCTGGAGGTGACCGTTGCATGGATTACAGTGGCTAAATTGAGGCAGGACAAATAGGGGGCTAGTTGTCTGATCTGGGGTAGCTGGAAAAATGCCAGCCACATTTGTGATCTGGGCCTCCATTGATACGGAGGCATCCAGAATCACACACAGGCTCTTTACAGTTGGTGCCAGTGTCAAGGGCACATGATCAAGAGCCTGGGGGTAGCACCCCAGCCCTGAGTCCCCTCTCCCCAGCCACAGAACCTCTGTCTTAGTTAACATTTTTTCCCACCATAGAGAACAATGGAGGGGATGGGACAACCTATTTGGGGGCCCGTAGAATTGGACCCCCTGGTCCAATCTTCTTGAAACTTGGTGGGTATTTCGAGGAGAGGCCCCAGCACCTACCTTGCAAGTTTGGAGTCTCTCCCTCAAACCCCCTTTCTTCCAGCCCCTCATATACCCTATGAGTTTTTGCCATTGATTTCAATGGCCCATAGGGTATAATGGGGCTGAAACTGACATTCCCTTTCTGACACACTTCTGGTGATGTCAGGGGACATGGCATATGCTAATGAGGTATTCTAATGAGTTATGCTAATGAGCTCCTGCACCTCTTTTTCTACGAAAGGACCCCTGACAACATCTACTTGGTAACCCTTGTCCACATGTTTGTTCACCCTCTCTAAGAACTGTAAAGAATTAGTGAGACAAGATCTTCCCTTACAGAACCCATGTTGATTCTTCCTTGATAGCGTTTGTTCATCAATGTGCCTACTAATTCTATCATAAGAAGAAGAAGAAGAAGAAGAGATTGGATTTATACCCCGCCCTTCACTCAGAGTCTTAGAACTGCTTACAAACACCTTTCCCTTCCCCTTCCCACAACAGACACCCTGTGAGGTAAGTGGGGCTGAGAGAGCTCTTTCAAGAACTGCTCTTTCAAGTACAGCTCTGACAGAACTATGACTTGTCCAAGGTCATCCAGCAGCTGCAAGTGGAGGAGTAAGGAATCAAACCCTGCTCTCCCAAATTAGAGTCCATACACTTAACCACTAAACCAAACTTTAATAACAGATTCCACCAATTTACCTAGTATCAATGTTAAACTGACCGGCCTATAATTTCCCGGATTTTCTCTGGAACGTTTTTAAAGATGGGGCTGTATTAGCAACTGTCCAGTCATTGGGAATGAAGGCAGATTTTAGTGATTCGATATTTTTGTCAGGAGATCCATAAGTTCACATTTCAGTTCTTTGAGAACTTTTGGATGTATGTCGTCTGGGCCTGGTGATTTGTCATTTTTTAACTTGTCCATCAGTTGTAGGACCTTCTCTTTCATCACTTCAGTCCGAATCAGGCCTTTCTATATTCCTCCTGAATTCAGCAGTTCTAGAGTAAACAATCACCTCCTATCTTCTGCAGTGGTGAAAAAAATGCATTCAGCTTCTCTGCCATTTCCCTATCATTCTTTAATAATCCTTTTACCCCTTGGTCATCCAAGGGCCCCACTGCCTCCTTGGCTGGCTTTCTGCTTCTAATGTATTTGAAGAAATTTTTATTGTTGGTCTTTGTTTTTTTGCAATATGCTCCTCATAGTTCCTTTTTGCCTGCCTGATCACTGACTTTTTATTTGTCAAAGCCTATGCTCCCTCTTTTTTGCCTCATTTGGACTAGCCTTCCAGTGCTTAAAGGAATGTTTTTTTACCTTTTACTGCTTCCATTACTTTGTTCATTAACCATGCAGGCCTTTTTTATTCCTGTTCAAACTTTTCTTAACCTGCAGTAAACATTGTATCTGAGTTCCAGAATTGTAGTTTTAAATAGTCTCCAAGATTCCCAAAGGGATTAGGGTCTCCTTACTTTTCCTTTCAGTTTCTTCTTCAGAAGCCCCTTCATTTGAGAGAAGTTACCCCTTCTTTAGCTCACAGTGAGCTAAAGCTGTTCATGGAAGCTTACCACAACAAGAAAATCTTCAAATATGTGAGGAGCAAACGCAAGATAAAAGAGCCGATGGACCAACTGTTGGGTGAAAATGGAGAAACTTTGACAGAGGACAGAGAGAAAGCAAAAAGGCTTAATGGAAATTTTGCCTCTGTTTTTTTCTGAAGAAGAAAACAGGCTCATCTACAGATGGTAGTAGGCAAGGTACAGTGTCTGGGAGAAATAGTTGAGAAGTGCCTGCCTGCATTGAATGAGTACAAATCCCCAAGGCCAGATGATATGCACCCAAGAGTGTTCAAATAACTTTCTAGAGAGCTTGCAGAGCCTTTCTCCATCATCTTCCAGACCTCTTGGAGGATGGGAGACATGCCAGAAAACTGGAAAAGGGCAGATGTTATCCCAGTTTTCAAAAAGGGAGGAGTGCCCTAGGAAACTACAGGCCAGTCACTGACCTCTCTCCCAGGGAAGATACCGAAGCAGATTTTAAAGGGATTGATCTGTGAGCATCTAAAGGACAATTTGGTGATTCGGGGAAGTCAGAATGGATTTGTCCCCAAGAGGTCCTGCCAGAACAACCATGTTTCCTTTTTTGATCAAGTGACGAGTTTACTGGATTGAGGGAATGCTGTTGATGTTGTTTTCCTGGATTTCAGTAAAGCTTTTGACGGGGTTCCCATGATGTTCTGATGGGTAAACTAGAGGACTGTGGACTGGACTCCAGGAGAGTTAGGTGGATGGGGAACTGATTGGAGAATCACACTCAGAGAGTAGTTGTCAATTTCATCTGAATGGAGGGAGGTGTTCAGTGGGGTGCTAGAGGGCTTGGTTCTGGATCCAGTACTTTTCAATATTTTGATAATTGATCTGGATGAGGGTGTAGAGGGGCTACTAATTAAATTTGCAGATGACACCAAATTGGGAGGAGCAGCAAACATACCAGAAGATAGAGATAGAATTCAATGAGATCTGAACACACTGGGAAAGTGGGCAGATGTGAACAAGATGCAGTTTAACAAGAATAAGTGCTGAGTTTAACATCTGGGTAACAAAAATGAGGAACACATATACTGGATGGAGGATATACTTTTGAGTAGCAGTGTGTGTGAACAAGATCTTGGTGAATGGTTGGACCGTATGAGCAGCCAGTGTGTTGCATCAACAGAAAAGGCTAATACAATCTTGGGGTGTATCAACAGAGGCATACATCCAAATCACAAGATGTCATAGTCCTGCAGTGCACTGCATTGGTCAGGCCACACTTTGAGTATTGTGTGTCGTTCTGGAAGCCTCACTTCAAAAAGGATGTGGACAGAATGGAGTGGGTGCAGAGGAGAGCAAAGAGGATGATTGGGGGCTCGGAGACGGAGCCCTATGAGGAAAGGCTGAAGGACTTGGGAATTTTTAGTCTGGAGAAGAGGATTTGGGGGGGGGGCATGATTGCACTTTTTAAGTGCTTGAAGGGCTGGGGACTGGGGGTGGAGCCAGGAGACTTTGGGGTCATGCCTTGCAAGGATGTGACATCACTTTGTGATGTTATGTCCTGTGATATCACTTCCAGGTCAAAGGTCAGGTGAAGGCACTTCCTAAGTCCCATCCCTTCTGATGATGTCACAGCCTGTACCAAAACCCTGTCACTTTCAGGCCACTCCCCCAAACCCACCTCTTCCTCCGAAGTCACCTTGCAGCTCTTGAGCATCGGACATTTAGTCTATGTGGCTCTTACATGAAGCAAGTTCCTGCCCTACTCTGTCATGAAGTTCAGGGGGTGATTTTGAGCCAGGCACTTCCAAACTAGTCTATCTCACAAGTTTGGCAAGAGGAAAAAAAGTAGCAGATAACTATGTATGCTACACTAAGCTTCTCAGAGGAAGGATGGGTAAGAAGGAATCAGGGACAAATCCTATTCTGGATTCAGTAGTTTGGGATTGATTTCAACATTCCATCCATGAGAACTCATAAAGGGCTGCTTTGGTGTTCTTCCACCTAAAGAAACATGACAGGTGGGTTCTAGTATGAGGAGCCACTGTCAACAGGTGCAGCCACTGTTGTGTATCAGGGAGGAGCTGTCTTGGTTGAGGCGATCAGGATTGCAGATGGATTGGTTGGTGGCAGGTGCTGCTGCATCACTAATTGAATCTTCTGAATAATACCACTTGAGCCTGAGTTGCAAGACATGATTGATGTTGGCCTCCTGGTATCTATCTAGCTGCAGGATATTTCAATGCCCACAATATTACCAAGGTAACACTTTTCCTGTACTTAAGGAAGAGGAACAGATTCTAACAGGCAGTCTTTACGTCTTCACATCTAATCGACTGCTGTGATTAATTCCTTTTCCGAATTTCTTTTTAATATATTTATTTTCCTAGCACTAGCACTAGCTCTGAAATCTTGATATAGTTCTATCAGTTGAAGCTTTTGGAGCTGTGACCAGCCCGTCCTTAGCATAATTTTTTCACCAAGAAGTGGACTAACATCCTCAATTTGAGACTGACCAACATTTGCTTTCTTACACTTGGATATTTGGGAACCACAGGTGGAAGTGGTAGTGGTGGAAGATTCCTGGTTTGCGTCTGCATCAGGGACACTCAACCTCTAGATTATTTTCTACTAGCCACAGTTTGCAAAATTTTCCTTACAGGGTAAGTACAATAACAAATGGAGGAGGAGAGAAATATGTATGCCTCCATTAACTCCTTTAAAGAGGGACAAGATCATTATTTAATAGAGGATTGAAAGATGACAGGGGATGACGATATAATAATACTGCCAAGAGAACTGAGTTTGGTTCACCAATGAGTCCTCTGATCAGTCTCAAGAGTGCATCTATCGCAAAACATCTAGCCAAAATCATAAGGCAAAAATTAAGATCCAGTTTAAAGCTTTTAGAAATGTGTAAATAAGCAAGGTAAGAACCCCCCCCCCCCCCAAAAAAAAGTTATTAACATCAGGGTGATCAGTACATTCCATTGTCAGCCAAGGAACTCTTCAAGAAGGTGAATGAATGTTTAGAAAGAGAAAGCAGTAAGCTGAGCCAAACAGTAAAGGCATTCACCTTTATCCATTGCATTTTTTCTCCAGAATTCAAATAATTCCTGCAGGCAACTGACAACTGCTAGATCTGTGGAATGTGCTCTTTGAACTGTACAAAAGCCTTCAGCATTTCGTGCATTGCTGCAAACAAAAACTGCCAAGTGCAATTATTTCTCAAATTTAATGTTAAAGAAGTGTTGCATCTTCCCCCCCTCAAGGTTTACAAATAATAGTATATTTAAAATTAAACACATATTATGAGTGTACAGAAAATTTCTCCAATATACATTTAAACATTCTTTGCAAACAGATTCTTATGAAAAAAAATAAATAAAAATTAAGCATCTCTCTCTTACTTGGTCTTACAACTTTATCGTCTAATGGGTGGGTAAGCATTCTTTCCCCAAACAGATCTACAAAAATAAAAAATTTATAAGGAGGAGGATAAAAAAATAAACATTTATGAAGGTAGAATGCAGAATGCAAGCAGGGGGTTCAGGGCTATTCAGTGTATTGCACTGATGGGAAAAGTATGACTATCTACCAGCTGGACAGAAGTCATGGGTGTCTGCTTGGTGCAAGGAGCTCCAGGTTCTCAGGGAAGGAGTTTGCACCCTCAAAGCCAAGATAGCTGACTTGGAGAAGCAAAGAGTCAGTTAGGTACACAGATAAGACTCTCAAGGACTTGTTACGTGGGGGCGTGGCGTCGGCGCGGCATGCAATGGACGTCAGCAGAGAGCTCCCGCAAATTTCCCCCAAATTCTACTTTAAATCACTAGCGGATTACAACCAATCTTGCCTGTAAGGCATGGGAAAGAAGACCGGACCAGCAGCCAGAAGACAAGCGATTGTGAGTAAGGCGGTCACGACTTATTTCGCAAAATCCGACTCCCCAGGGCCTATAGAACCGGAGGCTCTCGAAGCTTCCAAGATGGCGGCGGATGCCTCATTAACTCCACAAGAGGGGCTAGTTGTTTCACGGCAAGAATTTCATGAGACTATCAAGTCCCTCGAAAAGTCTATGCTGGCAACAATTTCACAGTTGTTAACCCCAATAACGACCCAAATTGGGGAGTTAAAACAATCAATTGCCCAGATAGCACAGACAGCCGAAACGGCCGTGGAATCAACACTGGTTTTGCAGGAAGATGCTAATTATTTTTATAGACGCGATGAGTGGGCAACAGATAAAATCATCATTCTGGAAAATCAAATGAAAGCGAATAATGTAAAATTTCGCGGAATCCCTGAAGGATTAGGGCAATCAACCAACTTAAAAATTATCATGAGAAAATGGCTTCTAGAACTTTTGGAATTGGAGGAAAGCAGCCCCCCCTTTATGGACTTTGCATTTTGGGCTGGGACTGTAAGGGGTCAGCAAAATAATCTGCCCAGAGATGTTATAGTAAAGTTTACAAATACCCAACTTAAGCAGAGTATCATTCCCAAAGCACGATCAAGCGGCTATGTGCTTTTTAACGAGAATAAAATCCAGGTCTTGCAAGACCTCTCAGCGGAAACTTTACTGAAGAGGAAACATTTGCGACCTATAACAACAGCATTAGCAGCAGCTAAGATTCGTTATAAATGGATTGCATATTGCAAGCTTCAAGTGCAACACCAGGGTGCAACGTTGCAAGCGGCTGATATGGACTCGGGCAGACAACTTCTCCAGGACCTCCAAATCCAACTTGCAGACGACGACGACGCACCGGACAACAACCCAAATAAACAACCTAGTCAAGACCGTCAACGCTGGCAGACCGTCAGAGACAAACGCGAAAAGCGCGGCAGGTTTATTTGAACATATACCTCAGAAGCTATGTGCAGCTTTATACCAGGAAGTTTTACCTGGTTCTGGTCTTGTTTCCCGTCTTAGCCATAAAATCCCAGGCCATAGCATTGATTTAAAAAAAAAAACTTTTTGTTTGAGGAAGCTAACAATTGGCCACGGGAAATTATTGTTTTGTTAACATGCCATAGGAGTATTTTCTTAATAGTTAAGGTTGTAAATTCGCTGACTTAGTACTGTATATCTTTGTTTTAGTCAGAAGTGTAATTATTCTTTGTTGCAGTACACATCTATGTAGGGGGAGAGAGAGGGAGTATCATTTGGTCCTCCTAGCAATTAAACTGAAGTTGTTGTTTTTAGTGATATTAATCACTTTTTTCTCCCTGAAGGAAAGGGATGGCGAAGCTCTAAGAGTAGCATCGCCAAATTTTATTTTTGTGTTTGAAAAGAATAATTATTTTAGAAATGGTTTTGGGTGGGTTTGGACTGAATTGTTGGCAGCTGCATGGAAAACCTTGGTGGAAGCTCTATTCAATTGGATGTTCATAGTTGAAATTTACTATATTAAGTCAAGCACATTTGATTGCTGGCATTTGGTGGTTTTAAAAACCTCTAGTCATCATTTCTTTAATAAGCACCAAACTTTATTACCAGTATGATGGCTCAACAAAAGATTAAGATTCTTTCTTGGAATTGTAGGGGAAAGTTAAATAGAAAGTTATGTCCATATGGATCAAACAGGTTTTATTCCCAATAGAGAAATCACAGATAACACTAGGAAAATAATAAATACTATTTTATATTGTAAAAATTCTAACGTTAATTCATCTTTTATTTTATCGCTGGATATTGAAAAAGCGTTTGACAGTGTGGAGCCAGAATACTTACGCCATGTCCTTGCTGAATGGAACTTTGGACCAAATTTTTTAAGATCAATTAATACAATCTATAAGGAACCTATAGCCTCTATTCAAGTTAATGACTATAGCACAGAAGAGATTCAATTGGCACGTGGAATACGGCAAGGGTGTCCTATTTCGCCTTTATTGTTCACATTAGCCATTGAACCTCTTGCAAATGCTATAAGAATGAACCCCAAAATATCAGGAATTTCTGTTATGGATAAACACCAAAAGCTCAGTTTATTCGCAGACGATATGTCATTAACATTAACTCAACCTCAAAGTACTTTACCTGAATTACATTCACTGCTCAAGTGTTTTGGTAACTTTTCTGGATTGAAAGTTAATAGTTCAAAAATGATATTATATCCTATGGTGTTGTCTTCAGAACATAGACAATATATTTTACAAAATTATGATTTTATATGGACAAAAAAGACTTGGAAGTTCTTAGGAATTCATATACCTTTGAATGTCACCGCTTTGTTCCAACACAATCATCTAGCATTTACTAAAATAGTGGAAGACCTTCCTAAGGCTGCATCATCGCCTCTACTGTCTTGGATAGAAAAGATTCAAGTGCTGAAGACTTTCATATTTCCAAAGCTGCTATATTATTTTAGAGCTATTCCTATTGAGATCCCCAAGCAAGCTATAAATAATTGGCAACGTTTGTTTGCAAAGTATATTTGGAACAAATCAATCCATAGAATCAATTTTGATACTTTAAGAAGTCCAACTAAGCTAGCTCTCCCTGATTTAAAAGTGTATTATCAAGCTGTTTCCCTAGTAGGCCTTTTGAAACAATATAACCCCAATAATAAGGCAGATTGGAAAACGTTGGAATCCACCTATATGGGGGGTAGAACTTTTCCGGAATTACTCTGGGAAAAAACTACAAAACGACTATCAAGTGTCACCAAGAATTGTTTTTTGGATAACACTTTGAAGATTTGGGATAAATTGAAACCTATTTTGATTACCTCGCCATCTATACTAACTACTTTTTTGAGACAATCTTGGTTTATACCTGCAATGTCCCATGGCTCTTTTACTCTGTGGAAAGTTAAGGGAATTTCAAAATTTCTTGACATTAGTAAAAACTTCAACTTGTTAAGTAAAAAAGAATTAGATATGCAACATAATTGTATTTTTAATTGGTATGAGTATGAGCAACTTAAACATTTATGGGAAGTAACTTTTAAATCAGTTAAAACTCCAAATACTCTTACTTTTTTTGAAAAATTACTTTTGAAAGGGGGAAACTCCACCAGTGGGTTGATATCATTGTTTTATTCAGAAATATTGCAAAAGTCATTAAAATGGCCAGCCAAATATCAAAAGTCATGGAATATAGATTGTGGCATCCCGTTGGATAACCAGGCTTGGCAGGATGTTTGGAGTTCTCCTAGTATGTCCTCTAGATCTCTGAATATTAGAGCACAGGCAATCAAGCTATTACTTAGGTGGTATTTTACTCCTAATCAACTGCATCATATTAACAAGGCGTATTCACTTCAGTGTTGGAGGTCATGTGGGGAAACAGCTGATTACTACCATTGTTGGTGGACTTGCAAATTTGTAAAACAATTTTGGATTAAAATTTTACAGTTAATAAAAAAAATAACGAATGTAGACTTACCGGTTTCACCAGAGCTGGTGTTGTTGGACCGGTGGAATGACGTTGATATACCTAACAAAACACAGGATTTGATTTCAGTTATGTTTATAGCAGCTAAATTTGTTCTTACTTCAAATTGGAAGAGTACAAATTCTTTAACCACCCACCAATGGTATATAAAGATATGGGAAATTTATACTATGGAAAAAATAGCACTTTCAGTCCCTCCTAATAATACAAGTAAATCTCATGCTTATTTTTATTCGAAATGGCTTCCCTTTGTGGAAGCATCTTTTAATGATCAGATTCCATTAGATACTATCCCAAGACGTTATTTTGATATTATATCATTGTTTTAGAGTTTAAGAGTTTTAAGCTGTACACTTGGAACTGTTAACTTATATTATTCTTATATCATTAATGTGTACTGTTTGTTAAGTGTTATATATTGTTATAAAGTTAAAAATGTTATAAATAAAAATTTAAAAAAAAAGGACTTGTTACGTGAGTCCCACTCCAAGAATCGCAGCCTTGCCACTGTTTATATGGAAATGCTAGAAGCGTCCGAGGTAGAATGGGGGAGCTGGAATGTTTCGTATCTCAGGAGAACATAGATATCGTGGGCATTTCAGAAACCTGGTGATGAGAATAATCAGTAGGATACAGTGATTCCTGGATATAAATTATATCAGGTCAGGGAGGAAGAATGGAAGCTGGAGTGGCTCTATATGTCAGAGGGTACAGAGTCCAGTAAAATTGAGAATCTAAGAAAAAATAGATTTGCTTATAAAAACCCTATGGGTGGGAAAAGTAGATCCAAAAGGAGGTTTAACCCTGGGAGTTTGTTATTGCCCGCCAGATCAAAGGTTAGAGGATGATTCAAAAGCAGAAAAAGAATTAAGGAAAGAAGCCAGATGAAACAATTGTTTCACAGTAGGTAATTTTAACCACTCATTGGGTCAATATGTGTTCAAGTCAGAAGAAAGGGATTGGGTTTCTAGATACTCTCAATGACTGTGCCATGGAGCAGATTGTCACAGACCCTTCCTGGAATTAGGTGATTCAGGACCAGGTCCTAACTAATACTCAGGATACGCTGAGAGATATAAACATGATAGCACCAGTTGCAAATACTCATCATAATGCTATTAAGTTTAGCATTTACGCAAATAGGGAGTTACTCCGAAAAACCAACAAATCCACGTTTAATTTTAGAATAACAGAATCACAGAGTTGGAAGGGGCTTAAAAGCCCATGGGTGGAGAGAAGAGAAATGCATGGCTTGGCTGGGGCCCTCCCTCCCTGACAGAATCCCTGCAGCCCCCTCCCCATGGCTCTGGTAGTGAGAGGCCCTTGAAGAGCCTCTCACCGTGTTCTGCTTAAAGGCCCATGGGGGGGGGGAGGCAATGGCATGCCCTGGCTAGGGCTCTCCCTCCCTCCCTTGCAGAGAGCATCCCCTGGAGCCCCTCCTCCGGTGCTGGTGGTGAGAGGCCCAGGAAGAACCTCTTGGCACACTCTGCTTAATGACCCATGGCGGACGGGGAAAGGCAACGGCATGCCCTGGCTGGGGCCCTTGTGATCTCCTTCCCTCCCTGGCAGAGTGCACCCCTTGCAGCCCCCCATGGTGCTGGCAGCAAGAGACCCAAGAAGAGCCTCTTGCTGTGCTCCCATTTAAAGCCCATGGGGGGAGACAACATGCGGCCTGGCTGGTGCCCTCCCAGTCTCCCTCCCCTGTGCAGGGCACCCAAGAACAAGCTCCTCAGGTGGCCTGGGGAGGATGCAGGTGGCCTGGGCGTGCTCAGAACCCACCCACCCTCTGAAAGAAGAAACCCTTGCCACCCACACCCAGCCTGGAGCAGACTGCCTGCCCAACTTACCCTTCTGGCTCCCGGCGGCGGCAGCAAGAAGAGGCAGCAAGTGCAGTCCCTAGCTCATCCGGCCCTGACTGAGGGCTGCTGGGAGCTGGAAGCTGAGGCTTAGCTGCTGTGGCTGCCTGCCCACCCACTCACTGACCTCTCTGAAAGGGGTAAAAAACGTCCATTCTGAAAGCGGGGGGAGGGGGGACACGGGGGGTGGAAAGCCTTGCAAGCCGCAGGATAGTGCTCCAAAAGGTACATGTGGCTTGCAAGCCATGGTATGGCCACCATTGGAGTAGGGATTTGATCCTAGATCTTTCCAGGCCTTGTTTGACAGTCTAACAACTATACCACATTGGCACAGTGCAGTTTGGCTTGCATGGCTTCAGAAATGCCATGCTCATTTAGAGACATATCTCCGACATTTGGTGGCTTCAAAGACTGCAGTATTCTTTCTGAACTAAGAGAGCAATCCTGAGCGGGTCTACTCTGAATTCTACTGTGGTCTAGGGCTTACTCCCAGGAAAGTGTCCTTAGGACACTGTGCTTCTTCCAAGATGACATCTTTCTGTTGCAGCCAACCTTATTTTCAGTTCTTGAAAAATGCAAATGAATAAAGTAGCTGATTGGTTTTTTAAAAAAAATTAAAGTCAGTTGGGCTTTTTCAGTGTAGATTTTTGTTAGATTATGGTGTAAGAACGAAGATAACAAAATTGTAGTTTAGTGTCTGGGATGACTGATCAATGCTATGATTAGGTTTGAGCTAGAGTTGTTTAAAGTTGCAAGGAAGAAATTTAAATATTTCCAGTTTACTTGAATGTTTCAACATTTTCCTGATTTATATGTTTTGTTTGAGACATTCTGTGCGGTTGCTTACAGTTTCTGTCCTTTGACTGATTGGTCCCTTTCTTTACAAGTGTCTTAAGTCTATTGGCGTAGCTTCCTTCCTTCTTTCCTGTTTAACTTTTAAATTCTTCATTCTTAATCTTTTTTGTAGAGTTCTCATGTTTGCAACTTACTTGAACATTATCAGACCAGAAAACTTTTTAAAGCTTTTTTGCTTCAGGGTTGTTGTTGTTTGTGTGTTTTTTGAGGGGTGAGGTTGTTGTCACAGTAATGATGATATTGTTATGTTGGGTAACAGCACTGTTGCCATATGGCATTACAAACAAAATGAAATAAATAAAGGTATGGTCAAAAGTAGTGATACCCATTTTTCAATGTTTGATGAATAAAGAACATACTTAAGCTGATATTAATATGGTCTCTGATCTTATTTCTCTAATAAAGCATTTTATGGTATAAAACAAAATTTCAGAATAAATACATTCCTGTGGTGTTCTTTCTGCTTTCTCTAAATTACCTTCTAAATCAGATTCAATTTGAATACATTAAAAAAAATTAGGGGAAGTGGTGGTCTTACCCCAATAATTAGTAAGTGAAGAAAGTATCAAATATATTTCTCCTTATTTGTAATTGTGTTTGGGTCATGGACTCTGCTAAACGTTCCACACGCTCCTAAATCAGTTGGCTCCCTGATGTATCACTCAGGCTGCCTCATCCACTGGCTGTGTTGCCTGAGTCTCGCCTCCTGCATTCTAAACAGTTTGCTTTTCCTCTCCTCCCCATAGCCAGTTGGAACACAGAGGTCATTTGCATATGTGGCCTGATTGGCCTTTGCTTCTAACATTCTAAACAGTTTGCTGTTGCGAGTCATTGAATGAGTCCTGAGGTAAAATATGTATCCCAATCTTCCCTTAAACGGTCACTGGAGTCAGCCCCGTAGCTAGGGATATTTTTGGGAGGGGGCCTGGGGGGGCATCAGCTAATTACATCAAAGTTAATTAGTGAGACTCCTTAGAAGCCAGCCTTCTTTTAAGGCAGCCCTGCACCCCCGCCAGACTCCAGGGTAAATGAGGGGGGTTATGCCCAGAATCTGTAGCTTCCTCTCTCCCCTGGAGCACTGCATACTTGCTCAAGTTGTGAAGCTAGGCAGGGAGAAGCAGGCAGTGGGCAGCAGCAGCATCCAGAAGAGGGATTGGCAGGGAAGGGGGGGGGGAGAAAGAGATCTGATGGTGGGAGTGGGAAGAGGCAGTAGGACACTCTCCCTAGCCCACTCACTTGGGCTAGCCCAGGAAGCCCACCTGCCCACCTACCACACCACCAAGCAAGCCAGGCACTTCCTGCTGCTGGAACTGCCACCACCTCCACTGCCCCTGTTCTGGATGTCACTGGCTGGGAGTGGAGTGAAGCCGGTGGGGAAGCAGCCAAGGCACTCAGTTGTCTGGCAGCACGGCACAGGCAGCAAGTTGAGGTACTTTGGCACTTGCCTGGGAGGGAGGGGCCCAGAAGAAATGCTAGGGGGCTGGGCCCTGTGGGCCCCATGTTAGCTATGGACCTGACTGGAATTGCCAATCTCCCTGTGGGGCCTAGAGATTTCCCAGAAATCATGGTGTTCCCCAGCCACAGCACATCATTTCCTCTACAGAAAATTTCCCAGCTATTACAACTGATCTCCAGATGATCAAGATCAGTTCTCCTGGAGGCAATGGCTGCTTTTGGCAGTGGACTCTATGGCACTATACCCTGCTGAAGTCCCTCCACACCCCAAACCTGGCCCTCCACAGGCTCTACCCCTCAAATCTACAGGTATTTCCCAACCCAGAGTTGGCAACCGCTTTCCAGACCCTTGGAACCCAGAAGATATGGCATAGGAGGAGGTGCTTTTCTACCTTAGCTGCCACTGCATAATCCCAAATCAACATAAGTCAGGGGTGGAGGGAACCATACCTGTTACCATGAGGCCGTCATCCCATACTACCCACTTGGGGCAGCAAAAGGACTTGAGACAGCCCTGCCTTATAGATAAACAGAAGGAAATAAACATGGCTTGCCTCCCTCTATTTTCCCTTTCCTTCTTCTGGCCCACGAGCCACAGCGGGGACACTCACCTGGAGCTTCCTTTTAGAGCCCATTGTATTTCTTCCCACAACAGGCCTTACTCCTAGAGTGTGTGTGTGTGTGTATTTGTGTGTGTGTGATATATATATATCAAATCAAAGCGCTTTCAGGTAGCTGCTTTCTCTGTCAAACATGCTTCAATGAGTGAAAAGCATGCTGAATCAGCATAGCACAAACAGACCAAAGACATTTCATTGGTTGAAGCAGAATGCCATTGCAGCTAAGGTTTGGTGGTTGTCAGGCTGTCACTCCTGTGTGGAGTCCAGGGTGGGCATGCCCTTCAGCATCCTTTCTTGAGCAAGTTCAAGGACTGGACCTCAATTTAGGGAGAGGAAGGAGGTTTAGTTGCACTCTGAGCCCTCTCATTCCAGCCTTGTGCTTCAGCCTTTGGCCCAATCTGCATCTAGCATTTGCTCCATTGTTGTATCAGACCCACACTGGAACAGAAAAAGATGCAGCTCAACCACTTTCAAATACCCTAGGCCAAGGCCATACTGACTGCAGAGTCACCCCTGAATGGCCATAAAACAGCCATAAATCTATGCAGACAGCCACCATAAAACCAAGAGATCAAACGAAGTGAAAGTAGCATGTAGTCTGGACACTGCCATAAAATCTGACAGTCAAAGTGAAAGTGGCATGCAATGCAGATGGGAATTTCTGTTCCAGTGTGGGTTTGGTAAGACAGCGGAGCAAATGCTAGATGCAGATTGGGCCTTTGACTGTGAAGGTGTTGGCCTGGAACTTTCTCCATGAATCTCCCTGGCCTGGCCTAATAAAGCTTTGCCTGGGGTTGGGCTGACTCTGGACTCCCCCAATGCCCCGAGGGGTGGGCCTACAGTGATTGAAGGGAATCACCTTCATGGCTGGACCCTCCCCTTTCCTGCCATTCCTTCCCCTGAAGTCTTAAGAGGCTGCTCTGCAACTACACAGACCCAAGGAGACCAAAGCTATTGCTGGCCTCCTTCTCTGGCCTGTTCCCAGGTGCAGTTGCTGCCTGAGCCCAGTCTCCTTTCTAAGGCATGCGCTGGGCCTGCCATGCTCTGATGTTGCTGTTGGCACATTCCCAGGCCTCACCTTGCTTCTTTTTCCACAGCCCCAGTCAGGGTACCTCAGGGGTGACTGGGTGGTGCGGTCTCCTGCCAGAGTCTCCTCTAGAGAACATGAATGTGGGGGCAGGGCTGCTGCTCTTGTACGGTAGTGGCCCACTGATGTCATCATAGCTAGTTATATCTGAACAAAGGATTTTATCCATGAACCAAGCTCCTTTGCCAAAATTTGGCAAATAGCTTGTTCAGGTCCTCAAGTTTTGAAAAAACTCTGTTCTCTTTTCTTGCCTACCCTTCCCCTTCACACTCAGCATCCTGAATGCTCTTTCAGTGGTGCCAGAGGTCCCAGGAATTCTGGGAAGTGTAATCCTCAGGGTACCCGTGGATTGCATTTCCCAGGACTCCTGGCACCTTAGGCATTGAAAAACAGCATCCACAGTAGTGGAGGAAAAGCATAGGAGACTCTGTTGTAGTTTCTAGTAATAGCGCAGTCCAATGGTATATCACTCCCTTGCAGTTATCTTACATCATACTCACCATTATGTTGGAAACGCTGTGGCCAGAGGGCAACCATCTTAGTTTTTGGAAGGAAGTACTTTCACACATCAAAGTAATCACTGGGCAGGTGGTCCCTTTAGATCCAAAGGTCATTTTACTACACCTTTGGCAAGAAGGCAACATACCCACCACCACAAAAGAACTGATCACCATACTTATAGCTGCAGCCAAATTGGTTATAGCTAAAAACTGAAATAAAATAAATAAATAAATTTTAAAAAATGACAAACCCCTTTCCATCAGTCAATGGTGGAACAAGGTTTCGGACTTCTTTATAGAAGAGAAATGCTTAATTTATTTTGATTCATCAGTAAGGGAAAGAGAACTTCTCAACCCACTTGATAAATGGTTTCCTTTTTTAGAAATGTTTAAAGCCAATAAGATTGAAAATGAAGTAACCTTGTATTTTAAAGCTAAGACCTATATATATATAGTTAGTTCATTACTACATATGACTGTTTGTTGTATGTATTTGAAACCCAAACTGGATATATACAGCTTGAGTTAATTGAAATGTAAAATTTTTGGTTTGTGTTTTCCTTTTCATGTACTAAATTTACGTCTGTAATCCTGTAGCTTTTCTTGAAAAGTTTGCCCTAGTAATGTAATTTGGTGACAAAAAACCTAATAAAATATTTAAAAAACAACAACAACAAAAACAGTGCAGTCCGGTAAGCATATTTCAGTGGGGGAGGGGAAAAAGGAGAGGGGAAATTGTTCAAGTAGGTATAGAATTCTTTGTTCAAAATGTTACCTCAGATTGGAGGCAAGTGTACTCTGAGCCTAGGAGACATTAATTTTGGTCATGATCCCCAATTTTAACCTTTTGATATGTAGTACAGCCAGTAAGTAGATATACATATGATGATTTAGTTAGTTTATTTATTTAATTAATTTATACCCTGCCCTCCCCGCCAAAGCAGGCTCAGGGCGGCTTACATAAAATAATGAATAAATAATAAATTTAGTTTAAAAATGCAAAAAAATTAAAATTATTTTTTTTACCTGCTGTTTCTGTGGAGCTCAATATCTTAAAAGAACATTACAACACTGAAGTGTGTTCTGTTAGGGAGATGAAACTGATGTGGTTTCATAAAAAAAACCAGTTGGTGTTGCTCTGACTTTACAGTCTTTTATTTCTGGATCCTGTTCATGTTTACCAAGAATCCCCACTGTAGGATTTACTGCCAAGTAAGTGTGCATAGGATTGCTGCATTTAGCCCTTTAAAATCAGTGAAATTAAAACTCAATGTTAATTCAGAGCCCTTAACCTACTTCCACACAGGTCTTGTGAAGTATGGTACATGGTTTCATAGAACCACAGAGTTGGAAGGGGACATACAGGTCATCTAGTCTAACCCCCTGCTTGATGTAGGATCAGCCTAGAGCATCCCTAACAAATTTTTGTTCTGTCACTGCTTAAAGACTGTCAGTGTTAAAAGTAACAATAACTGTCATAACAACAACAACAACAATGCTCTTTGAATGTATAAGAATTAAGGGGGGGAAATCATTCCATTTTCCATGGGTATGTTTGGAAATCTCCAACAATACTTATTTGGCTGAGCAAATGTTGCCACTGACCACTGAAAGTGAAGTTTAAAGAATGGTGTATAAATATTTGAATTTGCATTCAACGTTTCTCTTGCGTATTGTTGCTTAGCGTGGCTGACAGTGTTTAACATAGAGATTGTTTTAAAAGATGGAGAAATGCTTATAAAGCTGGTGTAGAGACTGACAACCAAGGTTCAGTCCTCCAGTGCAGTACAGATCTGGTGCAGAATCGTATCTGTTGAGAAAATGGATCTCTTTAGCATGTGATTGTCAGACAGTTATCCTGGTTTTGAGCATATTCATAGCGCTTGAACTATTTAGCCTTAGATAGTATTTGACAGTGCCATCCTAAACAAAGCTACAACCTTCTAAATCCACTGTAGTTAATGGAATTAGAAGGGTATAAGTTTAGGATGGCATGCTAAAACATTTTTTAGATCTTTGTTTAATATAAAAGAAAAGGATTATTCTTGTTACAGTTCAGAAGGGCTTGGTTTCTGTTGTAAATTCAAAGCTTGTTTTTTGGTTGGGAAACGGCAAATTAATTGCAGTGAAACTTCATTTCTGGAAATTCTTCACTGCACCATACAAAAGTATTACAGTTAAGACATCAATAAACAATCATACATATTTTGGTGGGAATGTGGACATGCTGTCGGGGCAGGGCTGAGGCATCATTATTCTGAGCCAACAGCATTTTCTTCTTCCTCACAAGCCAGTGCTGTAAATACTATCTCATAAAAGAAAAATAAATCTGTCTCCCAGAAGACATCCGAAACTGGCAATAAGACCCCCCCCGGCTCTTTCCCACTAGTCAAGGTGCACAGGGTGGGAGGGAATGATGAAGCGCATTCACATGTACTGTAGAGCCAATTTGGGCCCTCCCCCACTATTTTAAAGTTGAATGTTGAATCACATGTTAAAAGTTGCCTGGCGTGCCATGGGTTCAACCAAGGAACAAGGGAAGAGAACGAGTTTAGCAGTGCAGTTGTTTGCTGTTAATTTACCTGAAGATCTTCTAACCATGTTTTCCAGGACTTTTCCTAAGACAACTGCACAGATAACAGAGAAGATCCTAATAGTCCTCCGCCCTATTATCATGTCCGATTTGGGAGTTCAAAGTCTGTTTTTAGATACTTTGCTTGGGCTTAGGGCTTGCATGTGTCCTGCAACCCCACAAATGGCTCATTTTCCACAGTACTTCCTGCCACCCTGATGGCAAGATGGCCTTCTCCTATGCAAGTTGTTGCTACATCTACCCCCCAGGGGTCAGATGAGCCATGTCCCCATGGGACAGAAATCATGCATTTTTATGTGGATTCAAGAAGGCTGGCTGCATCTGGAGATCATTGTATGGAAAAGAACAATTTTTCCTTTTACTTTCTCAGAAACCTGCAGAAGGGTATGATTCCAGAAGCACCAGATAGTTCTTCATCTGATCAGGTGTATGTGACTTCTGATTTCTACAAGAAGAATGATGAACTATTTGGTTCTTATCTTCCGAGGTGTGAAAAAGAACTTTGATTAGAGCAGGGGTGTCGAACTCATTATGAGGGCCGGATCTGACATAAATGAGACCTAGTTGGGCTGGGGCCATGTGTGTCATAAAATGTAATGCCAGGTAGTGAAGATATAAACTTTATAAAGAACACAAACACAAAGGGTTTTTTTAACTTAAAATAAAAAACATGCTTAAAACATTAGCACTCTTGCAATATTTTGTTTACTTAACAGTGTCTGATAACTGACACCTCTTGCTCTGAATTATTGCATCAAAATAACTGTGCTGTTGCAATCTTGAGTATGCCGTTCAGGTGTGTATCTGTAAGCTGCAAACCTTTGTTGTTACAGCAGCAGCAGCAGAACTGGAAGCAGCAGCAGAAGACAGCCAGTTCCTGATAGAAACCCTCCGGGGGCCTGATTCGGCCCCCGGGCCGCATGTTTGACACCCTTGGATTAGAGTATCTGCTCAATTCTGCTGAATTGCTTGCTTGCAGGCATCCTTGCCAGGAATGCTTGTGATTCAGATTTAGAAGTGCTGAAACCCAATTCAGGCACATACCTTTTTAGTTAGCCTTATTCAGCACATAAATGCACCACCGGACTTGCAATCATTGCTCATTGGCAAGGTCAGGTTGGCCAGGAGTTTCAAGATGTTATTTATTCTTGTTACCATATGTGCTCGTTTTCATGTGTAACCTTAGACACATGTTGACTTTCTAACTTGGGTTCAGAAAATGAGTGAACCCGCAACCTATTTGAGGGAATTAAGCTTAGTGTTAGGGAAACCTGTTCCTACTTCCACAACCTGGCTATCTTGGAAAACTAACACACATGCCAGTTAGAGGGGAGTAGAACATGAGATTTAGGGGTCTTTACCTGAATAGTGTCCAAGCAAGCTCAAAGTGTCTCAAATAGGCTACCAGTAATCACAAAACAACCAGATCTCTTCCAAAGTAAGGTTTAGAATTTATTAAGAAAAATATAGGGTTACAGGTTTTGAAAAGGTACTCAAGCATAAGAACAGTGCAGTTGTTGTGTTCAGAGGGACATGCATAGAAAGAGATAAATGACAGGAGAGAAATGTCATGGGTCAGCCAGCTGCCACCTCCTTGGATTAGGAGGAATCTGAAGAATTGTGCCGCACACTGACTAAATCCCCACCCAAGAAGCCAGATTCAACAGCAGAGCCAATGGAGAAGCACTGGAAAGCGAGAATGCTTCCTGGTCACAGCCAGGCTGCTGGATCTTCCAGGAGGAGAAAAAGACACCACAGGGGCCAGCTCCCCAGCCCAGCCACTCCTGAGCCCGTGGAGCATAGAAGAAGAGAGTGCTTGATGGCTCAGGGGAGACAAAGGAGCACCTGCTTGGCTGCTCAGCCGTGGTCAACAGAGTCCTTGCAGGACCAGGACTGACAGGCTGATAGGGAAACAGTAAAAAGACCCAAACCTGTAGGAAGGTGAATGCAAGGAGCGACACCTTGCTGTCGGGGGATGAATCAGCAAAAGGTGCAGATAAAAGGAACACACTGAGGAAGGCTTGGTGTGGAAGCAATCTTGTTGACTTATTCTAATTGAAAGGGCTCATTTGATTCCACCTTGTGGTCCAAACAGATTTATATGAAACTGTTGCTTCATGTGTGAATTTTATTGTTTATTGTTATAATTATTTTAATGTGATTTTATTGTAATGAGTCTTGGACTCGGTTTCTTGTGATCCACTCTGAGCCTGCTTTGGGGAGGGCAGAACAAAAATCCCAAAATAAATAATAAATACAATAAAATATTTAGCAAACAGTGCTATACCCTATCCCTGCTGCCTTGTACCTTGTCTCTAGTAATCTGTGCTTGCTCCTGAAGCCTGGGACTTAGACCCCTGTATCCTGCACCTGTTCCCAAGCCTTGGAACTGGATAAATGCTTGTCAGGGTTGCTCTAGGGCCTAGAGTCTAGGCTGATCCTGCATTGAGCAGGGGGCTAGACTAGATCGCCTGTATGGCCCCTTCCAGCTCTGTGATTCTATGACCCCTTGACCCTCCTACTCTGACCCACTGAACCTTCAGATATCCGACTCTGGACCAGTTTGTAGATCTTGCTCCTGTATATTTCTGTACTTGTTGTCATTGTATTTGCATATTCCAGAAACCCCATGTAGGGCAACAGTGCCAGTCTTAGCCCTGAACACAACAAGAAAGTAAAAGAGATGCAAGTCTTTGGTTCAGTGGGAATTCTGTACCAAAAAATGGCCATGAGGAAGAGCGTGTGTGTGTCTGTGGGGGGGGGGGGCAGGAAAGGATTTAAAGAAGAAGAAAGAGTTTTAGAGAGAAAAATAAGAGAACATATAAGTTTTCCTGTCCTTAGTCTGCTGAGCTGGATAGAGTACATTGTCTGTTTTAGATGAACCAGAGTTTCAGTGTAGGGGACATTTAGGCAGAGCTTCCTAAAGTCCCAAAGAAACAGTAAGAAGATTTACTAGTTCTAGAAGAGAAGAGTGGAGTTGCCAGCCTCTGAGCCAGCCGTAGGGTAAGACTGAACAGTTTTGGCTAGTAGAACAGCTATAGTAGAATATGAGCAAGAGTCCAGAAGCACCTTAAAGACTAACAAAATTTGTGGCAGGGTATGAACTTGAAGTGAAGCTCCTATCTTGAGCTTGAGAGCATAACACATAAATATTGGAGTAATACAACTGAAGGAGAACTTCACAGGAAAGGATGCAGTTAGCCATTTTCAAGTTGCTGTTACAAGTGCAGTTATCCTATTTGGTAGATTTAAAAATGATTATTTATCTTTATTTCTTAGGATGGAAGGTTTAAATATCAAAACACAGTGAAATAACTATCAAGGGACCATGGAAATGGCTTAATAAAGGGGTATGGAAATTGATTATGAACTTTGCAGCTAAGTGTTGGCATGGACAACTGGTATGTAAGAAGGCTTTTCATTCTGTTGATCTGTCTTCCTTTTTTTTTGAGCTTTCTATGCATAATAGGTCAAATTTACCTTTTTCTTAGGCTCCATTTAGCTTATTTAATCTTTCCTTGTATGATTTATATCCACATTTAGAACCCCACAGGTGGCCAATAAAAACCTTAGCAGGCTAATTTTCAGTACACTTTCTGCTGGCTTAATTTTTTTCCAGATACATCAAAAGTACATATTGAATTCAGAGACATGATTAGATGACAAATAGTCTCCCATTGAGTTCATCACTTTGTTAGATAGTCTCTTCAGTGGTTTGTATGTTCATGTTTGCTCATTGCTTTGGTACTTGAGCAGGCTTTGATACAAATAAAAACATTTCTAAATATTTCCAATCTTTGTTAGTTAAAAGAAGGGAAAATGAAGAATTTTTAAAAAGAGCTTTAAATCTTAAACTGATAAATACTGCAGAGGAACTCATTGTTTTACCTTCTGATTTGACTTAAGGCCAACTTATGTCATGATGTCTGCAAGACATTAACTGAGCAGTATAAGAATACCTGGGGTTATTCGATAGATATCTATTTTTTAAAGTACATCCAGTGTTCCCCCTAAGCTCCACAGTGTTGTGAGAAGAAATTCTATCTTGTGAGCAAAAAAACCTAGTAGCACTAAAGTTGTGAATGAGTCTACATTTGACTATCACATAAATTAGTTTTTTAGATTATTTCCATAACTTTGTAAAAATCTCAGAATAAATTATTTTAAATTATATTTAAACTCTATTTTAAGAATAATTTAAATGTTGTAAGAGAAAACAGAATCAAATCAAATGTCACCCACCCCTTTCCGCTATATTGGTAGAACTGGACTCCAGAGAACAGGTATATTTACCCCTTTCCCTCATATTGGTAGATCTGGCCTCAGATTGCTGCCCTGCGCTGAGCCTTAGAAAACATGCCAGCACTTTGGGGGGGGGGGGGGGGGGATTCTTGCAGTCTACTTCCTTGATTTTTGTTTTTTGTTTTTTAAGTGAAATGTGACAGTCAGCATTACAGGTCAGGTATAACAGAGGTGGAACAATCACTGTCAGAACCCTGCCTAACCTAACAAACAGGAAGCTGCTTAAATGTTATCAGTCTGCCCAAACTACTTATTCAAATATTTATATCCCACTTTTCTCTGTGACTCAAGGCAACATAATAGGGGGTGTGCAAAAAAAAAATCATTTTTTCTGGCTCCATTATAGTCATAAGAACATAAGAAAAGCCAATGTTGGATCAGGCCAATGGCCCATCCAGTCCAACACTCTGTCACACAGTGGCCAAAAACACCAGGCACCATCAGGAGGTCCAGCAGTGGGGCCAGAACACTAGAAGCCCTCCCACTGTTGCCTCCCCTCCAACACCAAGAATACAGTGCATCACTTGCTCCAGACTGAGAGTTCCTATCTATACCTTGTGTCTAATAGCCACTGATGGACCTCTGTTCCATATGTTTATCTAATTCCCTCTTGGGTCAATGGGCCCCATAGGCTATAATGGAGAATTGATCCAGGGATATCTGAGGCTCGGGGGGGGGCTTTTTTGTTTTAGGTAGAGACACCAGATTTGCAGCATAGTTGCTGGTGCCTATTCTCACTAACCCCCCCCCCCCCCATGTTTCAGAAAGATTGGACCATGGGTCCAATTATATGGGCCCCAGAAGGAGGTGCCCCCATCCTACATTGTTTCCAGTGGAGGAGGAAAAAATGCCTTCTCAGTTCACTTGTAGGCTGCACTGCCAGCTAAGTTCCCTGTGCTGCCAGCTAAAATGTTGTGCGCCAGTGCCCCCTAGAACAACTTAGAGGTGACTTTGTTTATATTTGCTTTTCATGATTTACCTGCTATTTGTCTGTTTTCCTCTCTTTTTTGTTCTCTTTGACTAAACTTTTAGAAAATATGAATTTTTATAAATATCTGTGGCAAAAATAAATGTAATTCAAATTCCAAAAGTCAGTGTAGCTGTTGCAAGCTGGAGGGATAAGAAAAAGTTTTTGTCATTCAGATGACATATCTCACTGAAATAAAAACAGCTGTTCTCAACTGCGCCTGGCCTTAGGGATTGCTGTACACATTCTCACCAACTTAACTGATTCACAAGGTGATTCAGAAGCGATTGGAACAGAAGTCGGAACTAGTGCTGATAGCACACTTTTGGCCACAAAGAGCTTGGTTCCAGAATTGTCAACTATGGAACCAGGGTGCCTACCATTGGGGAAAGACTTATTGACACTAGGATTGGCACAACATCCTTGCCAAGCCCTCCTAAACTTAACAGCTTGGATGTTGAGCAGAAACAGCTAGAAGTGTTGGGTTACCCTGACAGGGTGATAGAAAACATGTTAGTATTCATCGGAAGGGTTTCACAAATAGGGTGTATAAGTGAACCTGGTGGGTTCTTCAATCTTGGTGTTCAAAACATGATTGGGAACGGTTAAGTGTCAGTTAGAGGCATCTTAGCTTTCTCCAAGACAGTTTGGATAGAGGGCTTAGCATGAGTACATTAAAGTGACAGGTGGCAGACATATCAACAGTGATGGGGGCTAGGAAGGGAAAGTCCCTAAATTGCCATCCACACGTTAAGAGATTCCTAAGGGGTACTACATGCTTAATACTGCCACAAGTGCAGAGGTTTCCAACTTGTAACCCAAATAGGGTCATGAGAGCATTGTGTAGAGAAACTTTTGAACCCATGGATTCATGTCCTCTCAAGGAATTAACATTCAATACCTTGTTTTTAATGGGCATCACATCAACTAGGCAAGTGTCGGAACTGAGGGCCCTGTCAGTTGACAGGGAACTTTGTGTTTTCCGCAGTGAAAGGGTGACATTATTCCTGGTTCCAGACTTCATTCCCAAGGTTAATCCAGTTCTTTCACAGGTCAGAGATCACTGTCTTACTTTCCTTGTGTCCAATCATAAACATGACAAGGAAAGGGAATGGCATTACCTATATGTCTGTAGGGCATCCAGTTTTTACACCGACAGGCCAAACATTGGCATGATTCAGATACCCTATTTGTTTCCTTTAGGATATCTTCCTTAGGTCAACTGGTATTGCCTTTTACCTTTAGTAGGTGGTTTTAGAGGTGGCACCATTGTTGCATGCAAGGCTCAGGCTGGATCCGCCCAAAGGTGTTACAGCATATTCTCTGCAGGGGGCTGCTACGTCAGCAGCTTACAGATTGTCCCCATCCTTGGAGACGGTAAGTATGGTGGCCACCTGGAAGTCTGCATACTTGTTTACTTAGACACTATAGAGAGACTGACCTTGGCTGAGGTGGCTTTTCATCACAGAGTGCTGCAGCACACCCTGTAAATCAGGAAGCCACATTCCCACCCCAGGACACAATGCTTTTTTATGTCCCAAGAGTGAGGACTGCCCCACTCCCAGGACCACCAGAGAATGGAAGATTTGTCTTCATTTACCATGATGAAGCTTCCTTCTTGGTGGTCCAGGAATGGGGCAGTCCTACCCACCCAGTTTTGGGGGATGTAGAAACTAGATGAATGTTTACGAAGTCTCTCTGAGATGCTAAAAGAAAAAAAATTGTGAGTAAATCGGATGAGAGAGTAAGGACAGAAGGTTTGAACCTTGGTCTACAACTGCTGGAGGGGCATGAAGTTACAAGGCTGGTTGCCTTGAAAATTGAGTTTCACTATGGTGGGGAGAAGTGTTTTTCTATTCCTTAGTGTAATGTTGGGGGATACATGGGTTGGAGATGACTGGGATGGTCCCAGGGGACAGGCCTCTACCCCTTCTAGATCAATCTGAGGAAACCAACCTTGTTCTGGAGGAGGAGTCTATTTCTAAGAGTGAGGACTGCTCCACTCCTGGACCATCGAGAAAGAAGCTTCATGGTAAGTGAAGACAAATCTTCCAACTCTGATGACATCAGGATTGTGTTACTTTTAAGGTTCATTTTTAATTTTGTTAGCATTTCCTGTTTATCTTTGTGGCTTCTGTGCAGGCACACATGAGAAAACGCTTGTGCAGTCTTGCCACAGAGATCTCTTTCTTAAAGCTCTCTAGAAAGTTCAGCGTGCTCAGCCCCCCTCCTCTCACAGGTCAGCTCTTTCCCATCCAGCTGACATGTGATGGGGCGGAGTGAGTGCTCCTTACCTCAGTCCTTTCTTTGCCGCCATGGAGATTGGACATCTTCATTATCTTCTGATCATTGCGGGTTTTTCTTTGGTGATTTTCTTCTACTATTCACTCCTCTCTCTTTGCTTCTTCACCTACTTTGTTCCTGTAAAAAGGGGGTATGGAATGAGGACTCTAGCATAGAGCTATGGCCCTATTTAAAAAAATGTGTGGGATGCGGCCTCAAAATGGCCCAGTTAAATGACCATGACAGCTGTCTCCAGTGCTTGGGCAAAGCCCACATTGTCTCAGTGTGCTCTATTTACCCCTAAAGCTTGTATGGACTGAGCTTCCAGGTTGAAAGCTGCCCTTTGGGAGAAGGCTTTAGCAGCTCTGGGCAATGATCAGATCTCCTCTAAAGAGTCGGAACCGGACTGCTCAGTCCGTACCCCTCCTTTGGGGTCAGTGCCTTCTGGGTCTGAATCTGAACCAGGCCCATTATTGGCTTCAGAGAAATCCTTGGTGGGATGTAGTGCCTCAGAACCTCCGCCACATAAGAAAAAATTGAAGTCAAAGCATAAGACTTAACATCCCTGCTCCACCCAACCAGGAAAGGATCTGTCCCGCACTCGGCAACCCCAAACACCTTCTCTGAATTGCAATCACTGTTTCATTTTATGATGAGGTCATTAAGGTGGCCTTGCTGAAGTTGAAGCTGAAGTTCTTCCAGCTAAACGGCACCGCAAATCTTTGGGGGACTCTGTGATCCCGCAATACTGGGGACCTCTACCTCAGTTCCAATATGCTCCACCACCTGTGTACTGGCCCATGCAGTGGGAAAAACAACTACCGCCTTCTTGGCTACACCGTGCCATCCCCATCAGCTCCCTTCACTATGCACCCAGGCCTTTCAGAATCAGATGAAGAGAAGCCTCCATCCCTGGGCGGTTCTGACACTCACTCAGAACCATCATTGGACAAATGTATCATGGATATGTCACCTGTCTCCCCAACGGAGGACCTCTGTCTTTACTCTGAACAACTGATTCAGATAGCCGAGTGTCTCAGTATTGAAGAGATCTTCTCAGAACCGACTCCGGCTGACACCACTGTAAAGGTATTTTACCCACCCAACATGGGGTTAATTACTTTCCTGATACTATATCCAAATCTATCTTGACCAAACCAGCATCAGTCTCCCCTGCTGCCAAGAAAATCGACCACATGTATAAGGTTTTAGGAGAAGACTGTGATTTCTTTTTCACTCACCCTGCTGCCAACTCCATGGTGACAGAGGACATACCAGCCAAGCAGTGATCTGGACCTCATTCCTATCCATGTGGTCAAGAAGGATGTAAGTTTGATGAACTCAGCCACTCACATTGGGTTGTCAAAACCATCCAGTTGGCATATTCAGGATCGACTGCCCACTCATCTCGGAGCTCACTTGGTTAGGTCTCAGTCTTCCTTCACAACCTTCCTTGGCAACATCCCCTTGGACAGCAGCTTTAAGGCAGCCACCTGGTCCTCCCCACTGACATTCGTCAAATGCTCTGAAGTCGATGTCGATTCCAGATGGGATGCAGCTGTGGAGAAAGCGGTTCTTCAGTCCTTACTTCGCTGGTGATCCCACGCCCACCACCTGCTGGGTAAATGAGCTTGCTGTTTTCCCATGTGGGAGTGCATAGAAGCCACAAAGATGAAAACAATATTGCACTTAACTGTAACTGTTGTTCATTGAGTGGTTTTCTGTGCAGGCACACATCCTCCCTTCCCTGCTGTGGGGAAAGGACCCCTCTCATGAGGTCCTTCCACGGTCTGCACTGCCACATGTTGGCTGGGCAGGAAAGAGCTGACCATGAGGGGAGGAGAGCTGAGTGTTCCAAACTTTCTAGAGAGCTTTAAAAAAGAGATCTCCACAGCAGGCCTGGACAAGCGCAGTCTCTTATGTGCCTGCACAGAAAACCACTGAATGGTATATGCCAACCTTGTTTTCTAGTGAAACCTTGTTTTCACTAGTGTAACATGTTTGCTAGTCATTTTTCCAGCTTAACTTTAATTCTTAGACTCATATATACTTTCCCCCTCACTTTTGTACTGCTGGGTCTGTGCGGTCTTCTGTTTTATAGTCATCAAGGAAGGGTCAAGAACCACACAGTACCACCTTCATATACACTTAAAATCCCTTTTATGGAACTGAATTTCCCTGATCTGTGTATTCATTGCCTATAAATTCTTCCTATTTTCCCCTGTAACATTCTTAATAAAGACACTGGGTTCTTGCAGCAGAATTTGCTGTTGTAAATATGTTTTTATATAGCAATGCTTTTAGCCAACTGTGAGCCAAATTATTGCAAGGAAGGAAAACATTTATTTTCTTTTTTAAAAAAGTGTATCCCCCTTTGTCAGAGATGAAGTCTCATCCCACCATTCTAGTCTCCATTGATGCTTGGTTATTCACACTGAAAGGCAAAATTGTACAACTTCCCTACGAGGCCACTATTAATTCCACACTATCTCTCTCATAGACGAATGCAGCTGGCACCCTACCCCCAGGAGAACAAGCTCATCACTTCTCCCACATGCTTGTTCTCTACCAATTCAGGCAGCAGGAATCTTAAGTTAGCTCTCAAATATTGGTCTTGCTCGTGGCAGCGTGGAGTGTGCTACAATGCCTCTGGGCTATATGAAAATTATATTTCTGACACAGTAGGAGTGAAACTACAGAGCTCTGGTGGCGTTCAAAGATAGGAAGTTCATAAAGGAGGCCAGCTTCCTGCTTTTCCTCTATAATAAGCAATGAAAGTTTATTTATCTTTTAAAGCAAAATGCATATGCTAATTAAGGGGCAATGCCTGAAGAGCAGCATAAACTGCTTGCTTTCCATTGCCTTTGTAATTTGCCTTCAGTTCTGAACTAATCGTCTTTGTCCGAACCAAAGTTGCTCATAGCCACCATGGGTCCCTGGCCAGAAATTCCATCTGCGCTCTCCCATGATCCTGATCCAAAACAAATATCATGACAAAACAAATCACTTGTCTTTCTGTTACTGTGAACAGAAAAAGTGTGTGTGTGCACACGAAAACTCATACATTGAATAAAACGTCGTTGGTCATAAAGGTGCCACTGGACTCTTAAGTTTGTTCTGCTGCTTCAGACCAACACGGCTGACCACCTAGAAAACATAATTGTTACCTGGAAATAAGCTCCATTAAATTGTGAGATATCAGCCTTTCTCAAACAGTAGTAAACTGTGAAGATACTTTAAGAGATATTTCTACAACCCCCCCCCCCCCCGGCATAAAAACCCCAGACTCACGGGATGCTTAATGGGATAAGGAAAATTGGGGAGATGTGAGAAGTGGGCTTCATTGTTCAGGTAAAAGAGGAAGGTGAGCCAAGTCTCAAGATGGTGCTGTCTTCCTGCACCTACACTAATTGTAGAAAGTGATTCTAGTCCCCAGATGATTTAATCTAGCTAGCTCCAGCTCTCTCTTCTCATTCCATCCCCTCCCCTCCTTTCCTGCTGCTGCCTCCTTAAAGAAGGAAAAAGAAACAGCAAGAGAGCAGGGGCAGATTGGGGAATTGAAATTACTGTGGAAATAATTTTCAGTGACCCAATTCGTGATTCTGGTGAGGTTGAAGATACAGATCCTTAGTAGATCAAGGGTAAAGAATTTACTAGACTTTTTGGGAGTACTCTTAAACAGTGTTCCCTCTAAGCTGAGTTAGTGTGAGCTAGCTCACAGTTTTTTAGCCTCTGGCTCACACATTTTTGTCTTAGCCAGGGCTCATTTCATAGCAGGAGCTCCTTTGCATACTAGGCCACACACCCATGATGTAGCGAATCCTCCAAGAGCTTACAGTAGCCCCTGTAAGAAGAGCTCTGTAAGCTCTTGGAGGATTGGCTACATTAGGGGTGTGTGGCCTAATTTGCAAAGGAGCTCCTGCTACAAAATGAGCCCTGGTCTTAGCTCAGGAAGGATGGCTCCAGAGCAGACTGATTTATGCAGTAGCCAAAATCACTTGCTCACAACTTTAATGCCAGTAGTTCACAAAGTAGAATTTTTGCTCACAAGACTCCACAGTTTAGAGGGAGCATTGCTTAGAAGAACGTCCCATTCTGTTTCCCTTGCATATGAGCTTCCTAAAATTTAATATAAAATATTAATTAACTACAAGGTATCATAGGTCCATGTGTGTGTGTGTAAAGTGCCATCCAATCGCAGCCAATTTATGGTGACTCTAGCAAGGGGCTTTCAAGGCAAGAGGTGGTTTGCCATTGCCGTCCTCTGCAAGACCTTCCTTGGTGGTCTCCCTTCCGAGCATGGATCCTGCTTGGCCTCCAAGATCTGATGAGATCAGAATATACCATACTGTCTTACCTCCCTCTTAGGTCCATAGCATGCATTTAAATGGGAATTACAACTGTTTTGCTGATTAACATTTTTTTCCATGTGTGAAGCCCTATCTGCAGACTGAGAATTCACTGCATTCATCTGGTGAAATAGATTTTAACCATAAAAGCTGGAACTATAATACATGTTGTTCGGTTTTTTAATAAAGGCACAAGATTTCTTTTTGGTTTTACCACAACAAACTAACATAGCTGCCCCTCTAGAATTTGTCTTTTCTGGTTGAATAGTTTGTGCAAAGATCTGTTTAGAGCTTAGCTTAAGAGTTTTTTTTCAGCATGGCCTGAATTCTTGAAGAAAAATACTTCTGGACATGCACAGAGTGCATTAAAAACTGCAATCTCCTTTCTTGCCATGCACTTTAATAATTCATTCTTAAAGATGTAGAGGGAGCAGTGGGATCACTGATTAGCAGTTTTAAAACCCTCTGTAAAAATGAGGATAGGATAACTATATGCCTTGTATCTTTCATAAGAATAAAATAAGAGCTTCTTTGGATCACACCAGAGGTTTCCCTAGTCCAGTGTCCTATTCCCTATGCTAGTCAGCCAGCCAAATACTTCTGGGAATCCCAACAGCAGGGAATAGGCAACAGCCACCCCAAACAGTTGCCCCCCCCCTCAACTGGCTTTCAAGAGTATACTGTCCCTGAACACAGAGCATAGTTCTCAGCCTTTTTGAGCTTGAGGGCACCTTTGGAATTCTGACACTGAAGGGTGGACACAACCACAAAATGGCTGCCAGAAGAGGTGGAGCCAACCACAGAATCTCAGGGAGGGAGGCCATGCATAACTCTGGTAGTAACTCTTCAACATTTGAGACAGGGGCTCTGTTTAACAGAATGCCTTTTAAAATGAACATATTATATAAAATATTTTCTTGCTTACAAGCAGCTTATCTTCAGTATTACAGTGAAGATCCTTGGGCTGTGGTGGTAGCTGCTGCTAAAGCTGCTTCTTAAATCTGTACAGCTAATCAGATCTCCAAAAACCAATCAGAAGCTTTGCTGTGGAAAAACCCCACCTGGCCCCACCCACTTAATAAAAAAACTTGGTGGGTACCAGGATATGTGTCCATGAGTGCCATGGCAGCTAATGGACATTATCTCATTGATTTTTCTGTAATTAACTATTATTTATGTCTTAATGTATGTTAATGTTTACTCAATGTTGTACACCGCCCTGAGCCCTTTGTGGGGAGGGATTATTGTTATTGATTATGATGATAATTTCCACCTCCATGAATCTGTCTGATCCCCTTCTGAAGCCTTCTGAACTAGTGGATTTTACCTCATAGTAGTTTATTCAGTGAATTAATTAAGTAGCATTTGATAAACTGAAACTAAGGCTTTCAGCTAGGGCATCCACTATTTCATAATTATAACCTCTAATATAGATTACTACAGATCACACTGCATGTAAAGGGTGGGGGAGAATCACTCTTTCACTACTTCGGTAGATTTCTGGGAAATATCAGTTTGACACAGAGGTTTTTTGTTCTACTATTAAATATGTTTTAACTCCCCAGCCAGGGTAGTGATGAAAAGGAATAGGGCTGGAAACACAGTACACAGAAGAATCAGAGGATCTTCTTCGTGGTCTCTGTGCATCACACCTCTGGGATTAAGTGCGCCTGCGCCGATCCCGATCAGTAATCTTCAAAGCCTAACGGATTTTTGTGCCAGCTCCCCGGTCATGTGCACATCCCACTGCGCATGACCCGGGGAGGGGCACGAGGATCCCGCCAGTTCTCTTCTGACCGCCGCGTCGTGAGGACCCCTCTCTCGCTCCGGTCGGTAGTACTTTCGTTTTCCTATTGGAAAAAGCCTTTTCGGACTGTTTTTCTTCCCCCTTTTGACCTCGGACTGTTTACTGGACTCGCTCTCGGATTTTCCTCGTTCTTCTCCCCGCTCGGCCTATGGCCCAGCAGTGGGGCTTCTTTAAGCGCTGTCAGGACTGTGGCAGTAAAATAGCGCCTCCAGATAAGCACGCTCTTTGCCTCCTGTGCCTGGGCGAGTCGCATCGAGTAGACTCCTGTTCGAGCTGCGCTGCCTTCTCTAAACAAACCCGCAAGAACCGTGCGGCGAGACTGAGAGTGGCACTTTTGGAAGCAGCGTTATCGCCTAAAATGTCGACCGCCGAGGCCTCGACGACATCACCATCGGCCCCGACGGGCCCGGCACCGTCCCCGACAAGGAGCACCGTTGGTACCGATAAGTCGGTAACGAAACGATCCCTCCCGCTGCCGCAAACTCCTGCAAAGAAGCGCAGAGAGGGCAAGGAGGAAAAGGGCAAGCACAAGCACAAAAAATCGAGTGCACAGTCGACGCAGGGCGCGTCCGACCTGACCCAGCGTGGGTCTCCGCAGCTTGACCCTTCCGGGCGCGAGCGACCCCGGGGCAGCTCAGTCTCCCCGATGCCGCGACCCATTCAATTGATGGACTCGGACCCCGACATCGAGCTGACACAGGTCCCTCGAAGCAGTCCAGAGGCCGGAACCGACCCGTCACCGCCACCGAGAGGAGAACGAGACTGGCGTCTTCCTCCTTCTTCGGTGCCATGGGACGTCCGTCAGTGGCGATACCTATACGGTTCCTCGTATCCCCCGCCACCGCAATGGTACCCAGCGGAATGGGACCGACAGTCGACGTCGTCAAGAGTCTCATGATGCCGAGATCCACCGGCCCCGGGGCCTCTCCCGTCTTCGATGCCAAAGCCATCACTGGCACCGATGCTGATACCAATGCCGATACCGCAGACCCCACCTGATGTCGACCTCCGTCCGTATCAACCGGACCCGTCGAACCCTATGTCACCTTCCGAACACCTGTCGGTACCGAATTCCTCCGCTTCATCCGATTCCGAAGAGGAATCCCCCACTCATCCATCACCATCCCCTGATGTTGCTGACAATCTCCTGATTTCCCCTTCCGAAGACGTAAAGTCCTACGGGGAACTCGTCAAAAGAATGGCCCATTCCCTGGCTCTAGCCACCATCCAACCAGCCCCAGCCGCTACCGATGCCATCTTTGACATAGTGCAGATGGACACATCTACAGCAGTAGCTCTACCACTAATTTCGGTGCTTCTTAACACCGCTAAAGAATCCTGGGGACACCCCTCATCGACTCCAATCTCGAGCAAGAGGTTGGATCACATGTATCGTCTCCAAGAGCCGGGGGCAGAATTTTTGTTCATCCACCCCAAACCCAACTCAGTCGTAGTGACACCTTCAGCTAGGGGCCGCAGTGGCCATTCCCTCCCCCTTGATAAAGAAGGACGGAAACTCGATTCGTTCGGAAGACGATTTTATTCTGCAGGAGCATTAGGTATCAAAACTGCAAACTACACGGCTTGCATGAGCCGATATCAATACTCCCTATGGGAGCAGATGACACCGCTCCTGGCACACCTTCCTGAAGACAAACAGCGTCTGGCCAGGAAGATTCAAAAGGAGGGCATGGTCTTGGCTAAATACCAGTTGAATGCCTCCAAACATGTTGCTGATGTAACTTCGAAGACGCTTACTTCGGCAGTTGCCCTCCAAAGACATGCTTGGCTGAGGTCGACGGCGCTTCCTCAGGACACAAAATCGCTAGTCGAAGATCTCCCCTTCGAGGGTGAAGGGCTGTTCAGCTCTACCACAGACACAGTCCTTCATGATCTAGACAAAAGTATGAAGACATCATGTAACTTAGGTGTCTCTCAGCCAAGGCAACAGAAACAAAAAAGTTGGCAGAGATCCTGGTCAAAGAAGCAACCACAAAGATCTCCCAACAAACCACAGTGGCAAAGACCGGCACACTCTGCTTATCAGCAGAAGCCTTACAGCCACAAACCGCGCTTCCCAACAGCTTCTGCCTCCAAGGCAAAACCCCCTAGACCCAATAAACAGGGTCTTTGACTCCCACACGCGCTCCAATCCTCCCACCCGTCTGGCACCCTTCCTACCTGCATGGCAAGTTACAACCACGGACAAGTGGGCCCTATCCGTAGTAGCGGCAGGTTACCGGATAGAGTTCTTCCAGACACCACAGGAACCCTACTTTGTAGCCACCCCTCCCTCAGACACCCTGTCATCAGAGGTCGAAGCCCTTCTATCCAAGGACGCCATAGAGCCGGTACCCATACACCATCTCCAGCAGGGGTTTTACTCCTGCTACTTCACGGTACCAAAGAAGGATGGCGGACTCCGTCCCATTTTAGACCTGAGGAACCTCAATGCGTTCATCACATACAAGAAGTTCCGCATGACCACCCTCCAGACCATCCTGCCACTGCTAGAAGCCAACGTATGGATGGTGACGCTGGACTTAAAGGATGCGTACTTCCATGTGACTATCCATCCAGCTCACCGACCGTTTTTGCGTTTCGCGGTCGGTCCGCGTCACTTCCAATACAAGGCTCTCCCCTTTGGCCTCTCTACGGCCCCTCGTGTCTTCACGAAACTTATGGCAGTGGTGGCTGCCCACCTACGGCTTCAAGGTGTTCAGCTTTACCCGTATCTGGATGACTGGTTACTGGTCGCCCCCTCCGCGACAATTTTACAAGATCACATCCGGATAACCCTCTGCGCCCTAGACTCTCTAGGCCTAATGATCAATCTCAAAAAGTCCATGCTCATACCGTCCAGACGAGTACAATTCATCGGAGCCATTCTGGACTCCCTGCAATGCAGGGCCTTTCTGCCCCCCAACAGGGCAACGGACATAACCTCTCTCCTCCATTCGATCCAACAGGACAAGGAGGCTACGGCCAAGCAAATACTTCGCCTACTAGGCCTAATGGCCTCAACCACAGCGGTGATTCCTTTCGCCAAGCTACGGATGAGACCACTACAGCTCTGGTTCCTGAGACGCTTTCGTCCCAGCATCCACTCTCTCTCCAAGCTCTTCCGATTCCCAGAGCAAGTTCTGGAAACCATGACGTGGTGGCTGGCACCCCAGAATCTTCAATCTGGTGCACCCTTTCGACTCCCGCCCCCCTCAGCAACCATTACCACGGATGCCTCCCTATGGGGCTGGGGAGCTCACCTGGATGGTGTCGGTGTGGGCGGCAAGTGGGACCCGTCTGTGGCCCACAACCACATCAATTTTCTAGAACTCCTGGCAGTTCTCTATGCAGTGCGGTCATTCCGCAACTCCCTGTCGGGAAGGACAGTGGCTGTCCTCACGGACAATACAACCACCATGTACTACATCAACCGGCAGGGTGGAACGGTCTCCCGTGGCCTCTGCCGCTTAGCTATCGAGCTTTGGGACGAGTGCCATGCCATCGGCATTCACCTAGTAGCGAATCACCTTCCAGGACTGCTCAACACCCAAGCAGACTTCCTGAGCAGAGGAGGAGCATCCCTACACGACTGGGAACTGAACCCTTTCTACCTGACCCCGATCTTCGATCGGTGGGGTCATCCCTCAGTGGACGTATTCGCCTCTCGGGAGAACAAGAAATGTCATCTCTTTTGCTCCAGAGCCGGCGCAGATCCAGCATCCCTCGGGGACGGTCTCCTGCTTCAGTGGACGGGGAGACATCTGTACCTCTTCCCCCCGATCCCTCTGATACCGAGGGTAGTCCACAAACTGATGTCAGAGTGACCACGAGCGATTCTCATCACACCGTGGTGGCCGAGACAACCGTGGTTTCCCACGCTCCTTCATCTCTCCCTAGGGATCTACCTTCACCTCCCGACGCTCCCAGACCTTCTTTGGATGCACGGAGGTCAGGTACTTCACCACAACGTTCCCAAGTTGAAGCTAACAGCATGGATGCTTCAACCTCAGATATAGACTCACGCATTGCACAGGTTCTCTTGAACTCACACAAGCTGTCCACACGCCGCTCCTACGCGGCGAAGTGGAATAAGTTTATGGTTTTTCTAACTTCAATAAGGCGGCCTACTGTTCCTGCCACCCTTAATGATATTTTTGGTTTTTTGTTATCCTGTTCGGATAGAGGACTGTGCCACTCTTCTATAAGAGTTTACTTATCGGCTATCTCCGTCAACCATCCGGAGATTGGGGGATACTCAGTATTCTCTCACCCGACTACGAAACAATTCCTTAAGGGAATGCGTCGCCTCTATCCACCAGTACGGACACCGGTCCCAGCATGGGACCTACCATTAGTTCTGGCCAAGTTAATGGGCAAACCGTTTGAGCCCATGGCCTCCTGCAGCCTCCAGCTTCTCTCGTGGAAGGTAGCGTTTCTGGTGGCTATCACGTCTGCTCGGCGTGTGAGTGAGCTTTCAGCGCTTCGTTGCGACCCCCCGTATCTCACTTTTCATCATGGAGCAGTTACCCTGGCTCCGGATATCACCTTCCTACCCAAGATTGTCTCGGACTTCCATGTGGGAGCGGACATCACGCTGCCTGTGTTTTTTCCTGATCCTCAGGACCCATCACAACGCAGCTTGCACTCTCTGGACGTCAAGAGAGCTCTTTCCTTTTACTTGCATCGGACAAAGCCGTTTCGCAAGTCTCTGGCTCTCTTCGTCACGTATGCCTTGCCCAGACAGGGACAGAAACTATCGTCTCAGAGACTCTCGAAGTGGATAGTAGAGACGATAAAGCTTGCCTACCTCCTGGCTAAGAGGCCATTGCCGGCATCCCTCCGGGCACACTCCACGAGAGCCGTGGCTGCTTCCACGGCATTCCTCAAGGGCATCCCCCTGGGAGACATCTGCAATGCTGCAACGTGGGCGTCTCCTCACATGTTTGTGAAGCACTACGCCCTAGATGTCCGCGTCCATCAGCATACCATGGTGGGCCGTGCAGTTCTACAAGCAGCTCAGATGTGAGACCTCCAGCACCCACCCCCAGGTATGTGGTGTGTTTATTGCTCGCTATTCTCCCAGAGGTGTGATGCACAGAGACCACGAAGATATACAGGTTGCTTACCTGTAATTGGAGATCTTCGAGTGGTCATCTGTGCATTCACACCACCCGCCCTCCTTCCCCTCTGCTTTCGGTCTCCCTCATTTTTTCTTGGGGGCTGTTAGCAGCGGTCAGAAGGAACTGGTGGGATCCTCGTGCCCCTCCCCGGGTCATGCGCAGTGGGACGTGCACGTGACCGGGGAGCTGGCGCGAAAATCCGTTAGGCTTTGAAGATTACCGATCGGGATCGGCGCAGGCGCACTTAATCCCAGAGGTGTGAATGCACAGATGACCACTCAAAGATCTCCAATTACAGGTAAGCAACCTGTATGTAAGAGGTGAAAGATATGAAGGCTTACCCTGAGGGGCTAAGGAACCTCTCATGCTAGACAAATGTTTGCTTCAGCCTTGTAGTTAAAAAAGCTTGCAGCCATGGAGAGCTTTCTTTAAAAAAAATCACTGCTAGAAAAGTGTGGGAAACAGCACCAACCAGAAAGAGCATGTCTCTGCTCTTTCTGTGCCCCTAGTGGCTGCAGTGTAGAAGGTAAAATAAACTGAAATGCATTGGCAGAATGATGGATGTTTCTAGCTTCACTAGGTCCTCAAGCTGACTTGGACCCCAGAAATTTTGTAACCTCAGGGCCCCCCCCCCCCCCAATCAACAGCCCTGGTACAAACTTGGTACAGGAACATCCTCATTCATTCTGTTTCCCTTCTGTCCTTTCATTTGGTCAACCTTGTATTCTAATATATAGCAGTATGGGTTGTTGTTTCTTTGCTTTCAGCACTACAACATCGATTTCTTTCTTATGGTCTCTGCATAGTCAGTTGCAGAGATCACAAATTTTGGAGGAGAAAGTTGTGTGTTTCACTCACATTTACTGTGAACTGAGCTTTATATTCAAGTCTAGCATTTTCTCCTGGCGTGCTAATTGTTCAACGTGAAAGGCATTTTTACATGGGAGAGCATTTAACTGTTTTATTCCTGACTGAACTCAACATTGTAAGTTCTGTTGAGCCTGCCAGTTGTATAACTGAGCTTTTCTGTTTTGATTAAAGGTATACATAAGCGTTGCAGTTACAAAACAGAAGACTCTTCAGTGAAGGTAGGAGGGATTATTTCTGCCTGACTTTATGCCTGTGTCCAAAGGGACCTTCATTAGTTACATCCATCTCAATTATCTCATTTCCTGATTTCCACACAGTATCCTTCATCGATATTTGGTTGAATTATTGACTGATAATACCTAAAGCAGGATGAGAATTAAGGAAGCGCAAATCTTCATTTCATTTTTTGTTGGTTGTTTATGTGAACTATTTTTGTCCTCTGCTTTTCCATGTTGGTTTTGTAGATCTGTTTGTGTTGTATACATATGTTGTATGATTTTCATACTATGTGTGTGGCTTATATCATTTGTATATTTCTGCAATGTGTGGGAATTACGTGTGTGGCTTATATCATTTGTATATTTCTGCAGTGCTGATTTCTGGTGCAACGTGTATATTTAACAGGAAAAATTTAGTGCAATGTGTGAAATGCCCTACACCCCAGAATTTCACGCTAAAATTTCAGTAATTTGGTTAGTACTCTACATGCTGCAAGACACCTTTCTACAGACTGCTAGCTAGCAATGGGAAAGCTACAGGGGGATGAGTAATATCAAAGGCACAGTGCAATTCAATGCCATGGATATGCAGGAGACTCTGGATGGAGGTAGACAAAAGGTCCACCAGTTAACACCTCAGCTAGACTGTCATGCCTAGGGCAGAAACTGGTATAGCCGGAAAGCTAGATAGTATCTCTTCCTCTTGGCCCAGGAAGAAAGGTAATGACCCCAAAGGGGAGGAATGCTGTAGTTTGAAGTCTGCGATCCCCAGTTTGCCCCAATCATGTTTACCCAGAGAGAGGTCCAAAATGGGGGGCAACAGTTAAACCCCTCAGCTCTCTGCTATGCAAGTAAATATGCTAGTCCCCAGATCTCCAAGGCTTCCTAGCAAAGCCCTCAAAGGCAGCAGAATAAAGGAGCCTGAGATCAGACAACTCAACTTGGGGAATTCCTTAGTCTGTGATGGTGGTGGCTATTTGGAGAGAATGAATTTAGTTTAGTAGAGAAAGTAGAGCTGTTATGGATGGACATCCAGTCAGCTGAGCATCTTTTCTTTCCCCATGGGGAATAGGTTTTTGTAAGTGCCATGTTTCCATGCAAGGAAATAAAATGGTGAGAAATAGAGTCCTGGCTTCGGTGGAGATTATATCAAAATGGGGACATGGTGGTTGAAACAGCAAAGATGGCAAATTCAGAATCACACCTAACAACATGGTAGAAGCAATCACAAAATGAGTAGTTTGTAGAATTATAATTTACTAATTAAGGCATGCATGTGATTATTACTGTCCTATGGATAATAATTACTGTGGTTGTTTTATTTAAATAAGGTGCAAATATTATGTTTATATGTATAATTTATGCTTTCTTGTCCTTAAGGTACAGAGAGGATATAACACTTAAAAAAATTTTTCTAGCACATGCCCAAGTATCTTCCATTGCAGATGAGAGAGTGTTCCCTCCTTGTAGACAAGCAGTAGTAAACTTCTTCATGTACAGAATTCATGTATATCACTGAAGTCTCTGGATCTCAGTCAGAATAAATAAAAATTTAGCGCGTCTTCTTGAAACAGACACTTTTCTCCCCAATGGTCACTTTTTCATGTTCTCATGCTAAAAATATTGACTGAAGGTTTTTTTGAACTAGAGTTCTGCTTGCTAATTTTTTATTTTTCGGGTCCTGGAAATATAAAGATCTTTCCCAGCACAGTTTTGAACTTAACTTTTAAGCATATGATCTGGAAATGAAGCATTCCTTCTGACTGAATTCATGTAAAATACTGACCGTGCTTTGTATCTGATGCTGACAGTCCTTTGCTCTAACATACCATCCCTACAGAAAAGTGATGTGGTTAATTATTGCCGTCTCTTTTATTTGACTTTTCTGGGCAAAGTAATTGAGAGAATAGTGATAGACCAACTTCAGGTCTTCTTGGATAATGGAGGTACTCTGGACCAGTGTTCCCTCTCAGCTGAGTTAGTGTGAGCTAGCTCACAGTTTTTTAGCCTCCGGCTCACACCTTTTTGCCTTTGCTCAGGAAAGATGGCTCCTGAGCATGCTAATTTGTGCAGCAGCCAAATCGCTTGCTCACAACTTTAATGCCGGTAGCTCACAAAGTAGAATTTTTGCTCACAGGACTCCACAGCTTAGAGGGAGCATTGCTCTGGACCCTTTTTAGCAGGGCTTCAGGTCCTGCTATGAGGCAGGTGCTGGTGGCTTTAATTGTTGACCTCAATCTGTATGTAAACAAACACCATGCCTCTTTGTTGCTCCTATTGGACTTATCTGCTTTCTTTGACAGCCACACTACCTTGTTGAAATGTTTGGAGGCACAAGTAGGTATCAAGATATGTGCTTCAAATAATTCCTTGTGGACCAAACTCAAGGTGTTGCTTTTGGAGACCAGTTATTACCTATGTGGGATTTCTCTTGTGGTCTTCCAGAGTGCACTTATCCTCTATGCCAGAAGTGGCCAAACTTGTTTTATGTAAGAGCCACATAGAATAAGCATCAGGTGTTTGAGAGCTGCAAGTCATGATCAAATATTTCACACATTTTATTGAAAAAATATGCACATTTACTTTTTGTTAACATTAAATGAGACTGCCAAAATAAAAACAAAAGGGGTAAAAACAGATATTGATAATGATATTTATTTGTCCACTGATATTTATTTGTCTAAGAGAGACAGAGGTGGAAAGAAAGAATGAAAGAGGTGGAAAGAAAGAGAGAGAGAAACAAAGAAAGCAAATAGGTGGAGGGAGGGAGGGGGGAAGGAAGGAAGAGAGAGAGAGAGAAAGGAAGGAAAGGGGAAAGAGAGAGATAGAAACAAAGAAAGCAAATAGATGGGGAGGGAGGGGAGGACGGAAGGAAGAGAGAAAGAGAAACAAAGAAAGTGAATGGATGGGGAGGAAGGGGAAGGAAGGAAAGAATGAATGAAAGCAGTGGAAAAAAGAAGGAGATAGAAAGAAAAACAGAGAAAGGAAGGAAGGAAGGGGTGGAAAGAAAGCAAATATATGGGAAGGGTGGAAGGAAGGGGGAAAGAGAGAGAGAAAGGCTTGGAGAAGGGATTTAAAGAGACAAATGCCTTCTCCAAGTTGGCTGGTGAGAGGGTGGCTTTCAGAACACATTTAAAGTTAAAGTTGCTTTCTTTCTGTGCTTCCCCCCCAGCCTACCCAGGGAGGGGAACACTGGCTGGGGGACGGAAGACCGCTCAGGAAGACATGCCTCCCCAGCCACCCTGCCGGGAGCCATACAATATGTGTGAAAGAGCTGCATGTGGATTCCAAACCACAATTTTGCCACCCCTGCTCTATTCTATTTAATCACTATGTAAAGCCCTCAGAAGAAATAATTCTTAGTTTTTAAATTGGATGCCATCAGTGCACTGATGACACTCAGCTTTATATCTCTCTATCTGAATCTCCTGGAGATTCCATAGAGGTCTTGAGCCACTGCCTGCCTACTGTGATTAAATGGCTGAGTCGACAACTTGAAACTGAACCCTGACAAAACAAAGGTCAAGGGCCCAGGGGTTACACTGGAACCCAGAATTACTACTGGAGAAACAAATTACTGCAACCATAAAAACCCCCTGGCTTTCTTACAACTTATTTTAGTCTGGAAAATGGCCCCCAACATTGACTTGGCTTATCTGATCACCTGGATCCATGCTACGGTAACACTGAGACTGGACAACTGTAATGCACTCTATATAGGTCTTCTCTCAAAATCAACTCAGAAACTCCAGTTAGTGCAGAATGCTGCAATTCAGTTATTATCAGAAACTGAATGGTACATGCATATTATAACCACTCTGCATTCACTCCGTTGGCTGTCTGTTAGTTACCAGGGTCAATTCAAGGTAGTGGCCATCACATTCAAAGTCCTTCATGACTTTGAACCCTCATATCTGCAGGACCACTTCTCCCTCTATGCCCCAGCATGACAACTTCTTATCTGAGCAGAGCCTTCTAAAGGTGCCACCCTGCAAGTTGGCAGTTTCAGTAACTGCCCATACATATAGATTCTCTCTAGAAAGGCTGGATGGGTAGCAACCTGAGAATGGGCCTTCTTGATTGTGGCACCAACACTTTGAAACTCCCTTCCCAGGGAAATTCATCTGTTTCCGTCTATCGCTGTCTTTTGCCAGCAGGTTTTTGTTTTGTTTGGTGTACTCCCAGTAATGGTATTGGACCTCCTTCTAGTGCTGTGAGTTTATGTGTTTCTCATTAAGTTTTCATTATTTTAGTTGTATTTTTAATTGTTCTAATGTTTTAATAGTTTTATGTTTGCTGCTTTCTGGACCCTGATTGAGTGGAAAGGTGGCCTAAAATATTATAAATAAAATAATAAATATTAATGGACTCCCGTTTGAGGGGGGAAACTATCATCTATAGTAGTTATAAAAAGTATGGCTCTTTTTTATAATGCTTTGAGTACTTTAAAAAAAAAGATTGAGCAGAGATGAAATTCTCCTATATTTCAGTAATGTAGACCAGCTGAGAGCTGGGAAGAATGTCAGTTCAGTAGCTGAGCATTGTCAGTAGGCTTTTTTTTTTAATGCTCCTCGTACAGAAAATAAAAGGCCCTTTGACTTGAATTGTGGACCCTCAAGCAGAGTTCTGATTTGCCTGTTTAGGTCCCTAACGTATTTATTTTCCTGAAGGTTCCTTTTTCTTTTCCTCTCTTTTTAAAAAAGTAAATACGTATAAAAATATACTGCTGGCAGCCCTAGTCCAAATGAATGACCTGTGAGAAGCTACTGGTCTCCAGTGCCTACATTACTTGCTTTCCCACTGACTGTTATGTTTTCCCTAATCTTGGCAACAAAAGATAACTTATTTTCTCTTTCATTAAGCTAGTTCATACCCCCAGTTTAATTTTCTTCTTAGAAAATCTTTCACTTCCCTAGCTTTAGGTCTTTCACTTCCCTAGCCATGTTGGTCTGAAGCAACAGAACAAAGTTTGAGTCTAGTGGCACATTTAAGACCAACAAAGTTTAACTTTCAGTAACTACAACAACCTTTCGAGTGCCTTCAGACGCATAACAATTGATTCAAACACTTGCTATTTAAAGGGAGCACACACATCAACTTCACCTTAACTCCACTAATTTAAAGAGATCATGTCATCCCACTTTCAAACAAGTGTGTTTCAAACATTACAAAACCAAATAACAAATCACAAATCATAAAAACAGCTGTAGTCAATATTTTGATTCAAACCAAAGGGTGATATGGTTTTGAATCTGTAGATAAATTTTGTTTCATGTTGCTATAAAATTTTACTCACATTAACTTCATTATCCACGTGTCCTTGGAATTTATATAAAATGAAAAACCAAAGGGAATCAGGTTCATGATTACAGTTAACAAAATGATCCACAAGTGGTTTGTCAGAATTGTGGTTCTGAATTCTGGAGCGGTGTTCTAAAATTCTAGATTTAATAGGTCTAATAGTACTTCCTATATACAATAGGTTGCAGTCACAGATGATACAATACACACATTTTGAAGAATTACAATTTGTGAAAGTAGACATATCTATAACCAGTTACCAGATGAATAAACTCTCTAATTTCTAAAGTCATGGAAATGGTAACACAAGAGTGGCATTTATGGTGTCCTCTGGGATCCTGTGCTTGTTTCAAAGGTAGAAAACTATCAGATCTAATAAGATTATCTTTGAGATTTTTTGTTCTTCTAAAACCCTCTCTTGGTGGAATTTGGCAACCTGGAATGTCCTCCACAACATGCCGGTACCATTGAATGACTTTTTAAAATAGCATAAACATGGTGGGAATACTCAAAAGAACAAGCTATTCTGTCAAATTTAGGGTACTCTCAAATTATGGTATGTGGTCAGCATTTCCTTCCTATTAGCCAAAAAAAGCTCTCTTGGTGCCTTCTTAACAATATGGATAGTCCCTATTTTCAAATTGTTCTCCCAATTTATCACTATCGCTATTAAAATTGATCCTGGAATCTGAAGTAAATTTTGTCCAAAATAAGATCTGTCAGTTGTAACAAAAAAGAGGTAGGTGGAACAGGGGCCACCAGGGGCCTGAGAATAAACAAACCTCCAGCTATGTTTACGGATGATGAAGTTTTAGGAACAAATGGGCTTCAATACTGAACAAATGTTCTTTTGATTTGATGTTTTTAATTATAGAAGGATCTTTGGAAGATGTTAGTAAGTGAAAAACTGAAATAGTGTCTCATTTCCATCCAGAAATTCATACTTACTGTGGCATAAGCACTCTATTCCTAGACCTGTAATTCATTCCCTCTTTTCACTATCTCTCCCAGGGCATGCCCTTTAGTGTTCCTAAAAATGAAGTTATGTTGCCCACAGATGCTTCTTTGATGGATTGGGCTTCTCACTGTGGGAGTTTATCCTACCAAGGAACCTGGTCACAGCAGGAAATACTGCTACACATTAACATTCTTGAATTGCATGCAGTTCATTATGTTCTTAGCTGTTTTGCTGACATTCTATGAACCATTCTATCCTGGTCCAAACAGACAACACTGAACAAACAATGGAGGATGGATTCTAGAATGCTATGTCTATCAGCCGTAAAAGTGTGGTCTGTGGTGCTGAAGCGAAATATCTCCATTCATGCTATCCACATATTTGGAGTCCTGAACAGGGAAGTGGACAGACTAAGCTGGGCAGAGGCACCCAAACACGAGTGGTCCATCAGGGACAACTAACCAAAGCCAGTCTTCACCTTATGGGGAATCCCGGATTTGCCATGAGTTTCTGAGCAGAGAAAGACCTAGGCTCTTTTGGGAATGCTTTCCAGATATTGTGGTAAGGGGCCGTGTTTTATATGTCCCCCCACCCCTTTCTTCTCATCAGAGTTATGGAAAGAGTCAGGAGGGAAAGTGCGGATATGATCCTTGTAGCCCCTTTCTGGCCTTGTCAGATTTACTTACTTACTTACTTATTTTGTTAATCACCCAATCCCTGCTCTGGGTGATGTACATTCACAAAAACATATCAGGACAAAACAATTAAAACATTAATAACACATTTCAAACAGATCAAATGGTGTGTACTAATTTATCCAGTTTCAGACTGCAGGCTGCTTTGCAGGCAGGGGAGAGGAGGGCAAGGCAGATAGAAGAAGAACCAGGAGCAGAAAACAGTCCAGCTAGGATGGAGACTGTTGCTGTTCTCAACCAAAAGCCTGGTGGAACATCTCTGCCTTACAGGCCCTGTGTAATTGCAAAAGATCCTGCAATTTCCTGGTTTGATGGACATGGCCCAAGGCCGGCGTCTTCTGTTTCCAAGCAAACTAGATTTTATCAGCTTTGGTCCTATGTTACATCACAATGTCTGCAGCCTCAGTTTGTTTGCATGGAGGCTCCAGATAAGGATCTAAAGCTTTCTTACAAAGTTAATGAGGTTCTTCTTTATTCACTCAAACCTTCTACCAAAAGGTCTTATCTGTGTAAATGGAAATGGTTTTCTACTTGGTGTTGCAGTAGTAGCACTTTCCCTATTAGTGCATCCTTGCAGAATTTTTTTGAATATTTCCTGGTACTTAAAGCAGAAGGGCTAGCCTTTTTTTCCCTTTAGGTTCCACCTGGTGGCAGTTTCTTGCTATCATTCTGGGATTGAGGGAGAGTCAGTTTTCTCTGACCATCTATCCAAGATGTTTCTAAAAGGCCTATTCAACCTCTGCCCCCCGTGGGAACATTTGGTTCCTCAGTGGTCCCTGTTGGTGGTGTTGGTGTGCCTGATGTTGAGGCCCTTTGAGCCCCTGGCTGAATTAACGAAGGAGGTCTGTTTTTAGTGGCCATCACCACTTCAGGGAGAGTGAGCGAGCTTGCTACCCTACCGGTAGACCCTCCATTTTTGAAAATTTTCCCTGAGAGGGTAGTTCTCAGGCCCTGCCTTCAGTTTTTCCCGAAGGTTATTTCTAAGTTTTATCTCTTCTAAGAGTTCATTTGCTAGTTTTCTTCCTTCCCTGAGCTCAGGAAATGAGGGGGTGTTACATTCCTTAGGTGTCAGAAGGGCTTTATTGTCTTGTCTCAAAAGAACATAGGTTTTAAAGAGACAAAGCACTTTTCGTGTGCTTTGCGGGCCCCAATAAGGGTACGAGGATCTCACCCCATACTCTGTCCTGGTGGGTTGTTGCGACCATTAAGAGGTGTTATGCTCAGCCCAAACTTCCCATCCATTGGATTTACGTGCCCAGTCCACTAGGGCAGTGGCTTCCTCTGCATCCTCCCTCAGTGAAGTACTACTGAATGAGATTTGTCGAGCTGCGATCTGGGCTTCAGCTGACACTTGTGTGTGCCACTACACATTGGATCTGCAGGCTAGACAAGAAGTACGTGTTGGCAAGGTGGTTCTTCACTCTTTGTTCAAGTGAGGAGAGCATCCCCTGTTGCCAGGTGAGTGGCTTTTTAGAATCCCCATGTGGGATGGCACAGACAATTGATGATGAAAACAAGGTTGTGCTAACCTGTAACTGTTGTTCATCAAGTTTCTTCTGTGTCAGCACACATACCCTCCTTCCAGCCCCACTGTATGCTCTCTTTTGACTTCAGCAGCACTAGAGGTACTGGGGTTGGGGTGCTGGAGCCCTGGAGCATGTGACCAGTTAGGTGGGAAAAGAACTTCTGGCTCTGGCACATAGCAACCTCCTGTACGCTTTTAGCTATTAAAACCTCTCCATGGTAGGCCTACTCATGTGCTGTCCCCATGTGGGACTGCACAGAAGATTGGTGATGAACTGACCATAAATATCTGCAGAATATATGGGAAGGCAACTTCCAGCTAGGATTAGATTCTAGATAATGAGGGAAATCTCCCTAACAAAGCAGGTTCATAGCTTTTGGTGGTGCTATTATATCCACATCTACTGACAGGGACACAGATTTCTCCAGACCTGCTCATGTGCAGTCCTCATGTGTGCCTGCATAGAAGATCCTCAGTGAACATCAGGTACAGGTAAGTGCAACCCTGTTTTTTTTTTTTTTAACCCTGATCGTACATGGTCATGACTAGCAGGATGTTGATGCCTGAGAGAAGGATCGGAATGGGCACTAACTGTATAATCCCCTTATCTCTTTCCCACTAGATCTCTTCGTACCTTTTACAGGACAAATGGTGGTCTTTCTGGCCACCTCCCATCTCTAAAGGCCAGACATGTTTTTAAAAAGTCAGTTAGTGCTAAGTCTTAAGGTTTTCTATGCTGAGAGATTTGTTTGCTTTGCAACTTTCCTGAGGCATTTGTTGGTTTTTCTTCAATAAAATAAAGATGTTTTAAATCAGTTTATTTTATTGGATCAGCTTGTGAAATTCTGCTTTGTGTGCTGCACTATTTAGTGTTGCAGAATACATAGTTTACAGTAAGTATAGCATATACAGAAATCAGTCTCCAGATACAAGCTAATTATTTCTAGTTAACGTTCCCCCCCCCCCCCCCCAGAACTACACACACACGCACACACACATACATATGAGGAACATGCAGTTTGAAAATTCAATCCTTTTTTTAAGTGTGAACTCCTGGGTAGATTCCCCCACCTATAATATTATATTTATAGATCCTCTTATTTATCTTAAATACCATACTTTTTGTATTTTATGCTACCCCCCAATTATTCTTCAATATGGCTTTCCCCAGTAACATTGTCAGTTGAAAAGAGCAAAAGTCCAGTAGCAGCTTGAAGACTAACAAATTCACTTCTACTGAGCAGTGACTCATGAAAGCTCATACCCTGCCACAGATTTTGTTAGTCTTTAAGGTGCTACTTGACTCTTGCTGTTTTCCGCTGCTGCAGACAGACAAACACAGCTACCCATCTTGATCTATCTCCATATTGTCAGTTAACCTCTTAATATTATGTAAATGCCTGATACACTTCATAATATAAATTAAAAGCAAGGAATTGGAACTCTGAAAACTTGACATTGAGTATTAATCTCAAAAAAGACAATTAAGGGTAAAGGGCGGGGAGGGGAATTGGTGATACAAGCCATTTTGGGTCACGATTGGATAGAAAAGAGGTGTATAAATATATTAAACAAATTGCCTTTGTATTACTTTTGCTTTTAGAAATATTTCACAGTAGTTTTCAAATATGAGTCAGCATATTTTACAGGTTATGGTTTCGAGTTATAAATTACACGCACACACAGTTTCATTTCCAGGTCAAAGGCTGATAATGAGAGGTGGATTCTCTGAAGATGATAATAGAAGGATTCTTCTTCATCATCAATAGTAGTAGTAGTAGTAGTAGTAGAAGAAGTAGTAGTCACAGTCAGATATTTGACTGGTAGATGGTCAGCCCCATAGCCAGAAAATTTTTGGTGGGGGGGCACATGCCCCAATGTGCCTACGTCACTTCCTAAGTGCTTAATCTGGACATGATGTTGGCATGGGGGGCAGAAAGGGAAAGGAGGCCAAGCCAGCCTCAGTTGGCTGCCTGCATGGGAAGGAGCAAAGAGTGGGAGACCATCCCGGTGTGGAGGAGGCCGGCAGGCAGGGAAGCAGATGAGTTTGGCAATTTGGTCACAGTGTGTCCACATGCCACCACTAGCTTGCAAACAGAATGGCCCACCCCGGTGCCTCACTGCGCCTATGCCAGCCTGCCAGAGCAGGAGGTGATGGTTGGCTGGCCTGGGGGGTGCTGCTCACCATTTCCCGCAGTTGCCATGACCTCCTACCACCCTGCTGGGGGACTCATTTGCACCTTGGCCCTTCAAGTGAGCTGGAGCTGCCCTTGAGGGGGGCAGGGGCTACTCTGCGCTGGAGCTGCCTACCAGGAAGTTGCCTCCAGCCAGCATCCCCCAGGGGCTACAAGAGCAGTGGGGGAGGAGCACGCTGCTGGTGTCATTGCCCCATCCATGAGAGAGTAGTGCTGTGCACCCCAGGTTCCCTTCCCCTTCCAGCCAACCATGAGGCATGTAGGCTGGTTGTAATATGCTGCAGGCAAGCACGATCATCACTGGTTACCCCAGGCTTTTTCTGCTTACTGAGGGAGGGGCAGGGCACATCTGGGAGGGAACATTACCCCCAAAGCCCCCCCCCCCCGTTTGTATGGGCCTGTAGATGGTGTTCTGAAGTTCTAGATCTAGCCAAGTTCTTGGAAATTGAAGATGTATCTTTGCAGGATTCTTAGTGCTCCAAGCAACATTATCTTCTGGAGCTGAGCTGGTGTTATTTGCTCAATGCCCAGAATGTCCAGGTGTTTCTTGAGACTTCTTGGTACTCCTCTAAGGGCTGCAATGACAACTGGCATGGTTGTAACCTTCTTCTCCCAGAGGTGTTCTAACTCTATTTATAGGTCTTGGTATTTCGTGACCTTCTCCTGTTCGTTCTTGTCTATTCTGCTGTTTCCTTGGACTACAATATCAATGATCCAAACCCTATTTCTCTTTTTTCCTACAACTGTGGTATCATGGGTGTTATGTTCCACCTGCTTATCTGTCTATTATCAGAAGTCCTAAAGAATCCTTGTTTCATCATTCTCCATGATCTTGTCTGGTTTGTGTTCTCATGAACTTCTGGCTGATGGTAAGCCATACTTCTTGCAAAGAGTCCGCTGCAACATTACTGCAACTCTTTTAATGACATTCTTTATAGTCAGCTTGAGCAGTTTTACTGCAGGCACTGACCATTTTATTTATTTATTTATTTCATGAGACTTATATCCCGCCCTCCCCGCCAACAGCCATGTGGTTGATTATTCATTCTTTGTCTTGCAAAGTCGACATTTGCTGTCATCACTGGTCATACTTTTTGTTTCAAGTTCCTGCTCTTGTGCAACTAGAATGAGTTCTTCCATTTCTTTCTTCAGGTGCCCATTCTGGAGCCATTTCCAGGTGTTTTTGTTATCAACTTTGTTCTCTATGTCTTTCATATATTGCCCCTGGAAGTGCTTTTGTTTCCAGTTGTCAAAGTGAGTTTTGGTTGCAATCTTTTTTGTAATCTTCTTTGGTCTCTGTTATCTCAAATTAGTCTGTCTTGCACACTTTAAATAGAAGCTTCTCTTTGCTTTTTTGGTGTAGTCATTCAGTGCTCATTTTTCTTCAGTTGCTTGCTTAACTTTCAAGAGACCTCTTCTGTCTAATTTTCGTGGTACATAAAGATGATCAACATCACTTCTAGGGTATATTGATTGATGCATCATCTTTCTCTTGTGAGTTCTGCATTCTGTTGCTTTTGATTCTGCTTGTTTCCAATCAATAATGCCAGCTGTGTATCTTAGAACTGGGACTGCCCATGTGTTAGTTGTCATTACTGTGTTGGTTCAATTTAATTTTGTTCAGAATATCTTTTTAACCCTTTGGTAATATTCCTTGATTGTATTTTTCTTAACAAGCGTATGTTTTGATGTTGTTATTGTTTGGAATCTTGATTTCTTCTTGTTCAACGATCTTTCCCATACAGTGCTAATATTGCGAACTTGTCAAGGCCAAATTCCATGGCTATATCTTTGCTGAATAGTCAAACTGTATTTAGTAAAGAATCAATCTCTGATTATGACTTTCCATACATAAGACATTCTATACATAAGTGTAAAACCTTTCATTTTTAAAAAATACTATTATTATTTCCCAACTATTACTGGTTCAGAAAAATCACATTTACTGAGAACTTTTACTCTAGGAGTTTGGCAGTACCAAGAAGAAAAATGGTATGTCACTGCAAAATTGCCACATTCATGACTTGAGAGTCCTAAAGATATGTAGTAAGCTATACCATCTGTTTTCTTTAGCTGAAATATGTATATCTGTTTTCCCTGATGATGAAAAGGTAAAATAATAAATCTGAGTAAACTACCCAGTAAAGTGTGAGGTATTAGACAGCTTTAATCCTGCCATTCTAGAAAGTTATACATACTGAACTGAGTATTTTTCCTGAGAAAAGTGGAGGAGGCTTTTAAAATGCTTAACTCAAGGGATAGACCAGATTCTATTAAAAATGTGGGGTGGGGAATTCAATAGCAATTGAAAATTCAAAGACCAGTTTTTACATTTAAAAATGGTTTATCTGATAAAGTATACCAGAATTAGCAAATTTAATTTATTTGCAGTTGATCAATTTTCCTTGTTTGAAACTAAAAAAACAATTCTATCCTTATGTATAGGACCATAGAATGTATATCATATCTCTGCTTATGAAAAATTATCTCGTTTTATATCCACTGTAAAATCAAATTTAGTAACAAAAAAGCAATTGTCAAATTAGCAATAATAAAAAATGGCTACTAGAATATGTTATAAAGGGAGTTATATACTATATTAATATTACATATGCAGATATACAGTACCAAAAGCTGAATGTTTGCAAGAGTTTTGAAATCTCAAATATTGACAGGTTTCAGTGAAATGGAGATACTAGTGCTAAGTTTCAGGAGGGTAGCCTTGTTAGACTGTGGTCACACAGCACCCTAATCCCGGATAAAGTCCCGCTGGGACTTAGCAGGCGGCGGTGGCTGGGGGAGGCACCCTTCTAGCTTGGCTAGCGCTCTACGCCCCACCACCGCCGGTGATTCCCGACCCGTCCTGGCTGGCTGGCTCGCCCCGCACTCTGCTCCGATTCCCACCAGCCGCCGCCTGCTAAGTTTGGGGAGAAGCATGCAGGGGGGTGCCAGGCAGCAGCAAGTGGGCCTCGGGACCCAGAACGGAGTGCAGTGCAGTTCCCCCCCCCTTTTTGCACTTGGGCGCTTGAGTGCCCAAGCACCCAAGTGCAAAAAGGGGGGGGGGAATGGGAGGGGCGATCAGGCAGCCCTCTCAGGGCTGTCCAGATCGGCTCAATTGCGGGTTCCTCGCGCGACCTCTGGGAAAATACTTGATTTTCCCGGGGTCGGAAAACACGAGAGGAACCTGCAATTGAGCCTGCTTCGGCGCGGGAGTAGCCGCAGGTGGTCTGGTCAGTCCCTTTAAATGCGGAAGGAAACAGCAGTTCCTCCCGCTTTAAAGGTCCGTGTGACCGTGGCCTTAGTCTCCAGTAATACAACAACATTCATGTCCAGCAGCAACTTAAGGCCCAACAAAATTTTGTAGGGTATAAGCTTTCATGAGTCAAAGCTCACTGAGGGAGCACTAAGTTGCTACTGGACTCAAATTTTGTCCTACTGCTAGGTGACACATTATGATAATATAATGTAACTATGTAAAAAATAAAACCTGTGGCCAAAACAACAACAACTACTTGAGGACTCTGCAGTCTTTTCATTTGTAAGCTACCAAGTATCAGAATAGACTGAAATAGCTCACTTTCCTTTATTGTCAGCCTGGCTCCTGAAATCCATAAACAAACATGTTGATATACATTAGCTTGCATGCATTTCCATAATAGTGAAAAAAGTAGCTTGTTATATGCATAATTTTATTTTGTTAGCATCAAATGTATGCAAGTATAACATTCTAATTTTATTTAGCAAAACATGAGTATAACCTATTACTCTGAAAAATATTCTTACTTACCCCATTTTCTTTGTGTCTTTTACAAATAGCATGTGATGTTTTGAATATGCTTCAGGGTTCAGTCGTTAGTATAATGTTCTATTTTCTGCAGCAAAAGTATGTCAAGGTGATCTCTGTGGGTGGTTAATATTTTTTGGAGTTTTAGTCTTGAACCATGAAATTATGTAAAATTGGTGAGCTTGCTTCTGTGATGTCTATAAGAAGAAATTAATTGGGGTGGAGCACAACTGAGTAGTACTATACATTCAGGAATGTGAAAGTAATGGTGGTTTCAGTAAGAGACATTATCTAAGTGACTCTCATCTTATAGACAGTCCTCTTTTCATCTAAGAGAAGATATTAGTATGATAGTTACTTCCTTAATGGCTTAGCAGAGCGTATGAACATTGGGAGAGAAATAGGAGAGTAACACCTGTCATCATCTGGCCAGTAAATGACCAACCTGTCTGATAATGGCCATTAAAAACAATTGTGGTAGCCCTTAAGTGGCGATTCTTTCCAGAATAGTACTTTGAGCATCTGTTTAGTCAAGGACAAGCAGAAATGTGTACTTCTCTTGTACAACCTCAGTGCTTTTCTTCATATGTTTTTCATGGGTCTATTACTTTGTTTCCATCTTCCATGTTGTCTGCCCACTTCTTCTCATGTTAGTTGTCTGTGGCAGTTGCTTTGAGTAAGAGGACACAAGATGGCTAGTGAGGGCATTTTGATGGATTATGACATGGGATATTAAGTAGACAATATAGTAAGATAAGGATTGTAAAATCAGAAATCTAAAAACAGATTTGAAGCAAGGCATAAGCCTTAACATGAAAGAGGTTATCCATGGGATGGAGACAGTTGACAAAGACAACTTTTTCTCCCTCTCCCAAAAGACTTAAAACTGAGGGGGCATCCAGTGAAGCCGATGGGCAGTAGGTTCAGGATGAACTAAAGGATCTGCTCCTTTGCAGAGAAAGTGATTAAAATGTACACTTTGATGCCAGAGGATGTAGTGATGGCCACAGGAACAAGGGGACTAGATAGGTTGATGGAAGGTCGGTCTGTCAGTGGCTACTAGCCATGGTGACAGAGGGGAACCTACAATCATAGAATCACAGATTTGGAAGGTACCTCCAGGATCATCTAGCCCAACCCCCTGCACAATGCAGGGATTTCATAAATACCTCCCCCCCAACACACACCCAGTGACTGCTGTTCCATGCCCAGAAGATGACAAAAAACCTTCAGGCTCTCTAGCCAAACTGGCCTGGAGAGAGATTGCTTCCTGACCCCAAAGTGCTGCTCACCATTTCCCTGGATGTGTAACAAAGGGCCACGTTAAGAGGCACTAAACCTCTGAATCCCAGTGCCAGGACGCAACATCTGGGGAAAGCCTCAACCACCACTGTGCCCCGTTGTTTGTCTTCCATATGAACTGCCTTGTCACCATGTGAGACAGGATGCTGAACTGGATGGGCTACTGGTCTGATCCAGCAGGGCTCTTCTTATCCTCCTTATCTACAATCCTCATTTCAAGTGGTGACATGAATTTGGACCAGAGACAGACTTCCAGCCTAACCTACCTCACAGGATTGTTGTGCAGATCAAAAGGAAGAGAGGAGAATGATGTAGGCTGCTTTGGTCTCCACTGCAGAGAAAAAAGACTACTTTTCCTCCTGGGGGACCATTGCTGCCCATCTCCAGGTGAAGGCTGGAGATCACTCGTAATTACAACTGCTCTCCAGATGGCAGAGTTCCATTCCCCTGGAGAAAATGTTGGACTCTGTGTCATTATATCCTGCTGAGGTCACCACAGCAAATTGAAACTGAGTGCCCAAGGCCAGGGCACTCGCCCAGAGTCTCTTTCTAGAGCCCATTGTATTTATTTCCACAACGGGCCTTATTCCTAGTACCCTGAATAAAATGTTGTTAGTCTGAAAGATGCCAGTGGACTCAAACTTTATTCTTATAGTAGGTTCCTAGTTTCAGTAAGCTAAACACAGTAATATAAATCAGAGTCCTGTTATGTACCCTACAACATATCTGGGCATGTTCGCCTGTAATGGTAAGTGATACCAGCCTAAGCTTCAGTCCCCAGAGAACAATAGACCCTAGGATCCTGATTGTCCCCCTATCAGAGGCTTAGGATATTCAAATGGTCCTATGATAGCCTCTGGTGGGAAACTAATCCCTGTTTACCCAATCCCCCAAGGGGGGCGAGGTTGGGGGTGTGGCTTACCTGTAAATATAAGCAGGCCTCCCGACCACCCTCTCCCATGCTTCCACTGACCACCTAATAAAAAGAGCTTTGTTTGAAATCACTCCATAGCCTCCCGAGTCCAATTCATTTCAAGTCCCTAATAATTTAAGAAACTTTGTGAATCATTTAGTACATGCAGCTCTGTTGCCTGCTTGGAAAACTCTCTCGAATAATTCAGTTTTGCATGGTTTGTGGAATGTTAGGAAAGTGGGAGCCTTCATGACACTTTCAGGCAGGCCATTCCATAAGGTGAGGGCCACAGCAGAGAAGGCACATCTATAGGCAAGTTGTTTATTTTGCCCATTTGCAAGTTTGCACCTGCAGAAGACCTTGCTCAGATGAGCAGAACTGTTAGGGATGGGCACAAACTGCCAGATGAGGCAGAATTTGTGCCAAACTCTGGCTGGATTGGGGCTTGGGAGCTGATGTTCAGCACACATATGGTATCTAAAGAAATCTTTGAGCTTTTGGGTGCAGCTTGGGGTGGCTCAGAAAATGAAACCCACCCAGAAACTCTGGAATGAAAATACTACATAGAGGTGGGGGGCAATGTTCTCTCTAAGCTCCACAGTGTTGTGAGCAGAAATATCTACCTTGTGAGCAAAAAAGCTAGTAGCATTAAAGTTGTGAGTGAGTCTACATTTGACTATCATGTAAATTAATTTTTTAGAAGATTACTTCCATAACCTTGTAAAAATCTCAGAATAAATTCTTTTAAATTATATTTAAACTGTATTTAACAATAATTTAAACATTATAAGAGAAAACAGAATCAAGTCAAATATTTCACCCACCCCTTTTCACTATATTGGTAGACTTGTCCTACGGAGAACAGGTCTACCCTTTCCATTCCAATGTATTGGTAGACTTGTCCTCCAGACAACAGGTCTATCCATCCCTTTCCTCTATATTGGTAGACCTGGTTTCTGGAGAACAGGTCTACCCACCTTAGTCCACTATATTGGTAGACGTGTCCTCGGACTGTCACTCTGTGCTGAGCCTTAGACAACATACCAGCACTTACCAGGGAGTGGGGGAGACTATAGTAGTCAAATTGGGGTTTTTTTAAGTGAAATATGACAACTAGCATTACAGGTCAACTATGACAGAGGTGGAACAATCATTGTCTGAACCCTTCTTAAACTAACAAACAGGAAGTTGCTTAAATGTTATCAACCTGCCCAAACTACTTATTTAGTAAAATATTTATATTTGGGCTCACATTCTGCAGGTTTTGACTATGCCCCATAATCACATAACCAGCAGGCAGACTGAAAGGCCATGATGGCTTCAGACAAAGAGCCTATCGGGTCTGGAACATGACCAGCCTCCCTCCACAACAGCGTAAATCCAGGGCATTATACCTGGCCTTCAGTGGGCTCTGCTTTTAAAACATCCCAGGAGAATTTGGCCGTGCCCCTTAATCACATTGCCTACAGGCAGACTAAAAGGCCATGGTGGCTCAGGATGGAGGACCATTGGGTCTGGGACATACCCTGTCCAGCAGTGTGACTTGGTCTCACATACAGTCAGGGACCTGGACTTAGTTGGGTTCAAATCCCAGAAGGATTTGGTTGTGCCCTGTAATCACATTGCCAGCAGGCAGGCTAAAAGGCCATTCTTGCAAACTGGGGGCCTGTTGGGTCTGGAACATATATTACAACCTTGTACAATAGTGTGGATCCACACAGTTGTGCCTGGCCTTGGATAAGGTCTGCTTTGAAAACACCCTGGGAGAAAATCGGCCATAGTACATAATCACGTCCCCAGCAGGCAGACTGAAAGGCCATGGAGGGCCCGTCGGGTCTGGAACAATATGACTACCTGGTTCAATAGTATGGATCCACAGTTGGGGAACTAAACTTGGATGGGCCATGATGATTCTCAAACACCCTGGGAGGATTTGGTCATGCCTTGTAATCACCTTTCCAGCATGCAGAATGAAAGGCCATGGTTGCTCCATACAGAAGACCACTCTCTGGAACATATGATTAGACTATCCAATGGTGTGGATTCATCACAGTTGGGGATCTGGCCTTAGGTGGGCTCTGTTTTCAAAACACCCCATAACGATCACCCCATGCCAGTGGACAACAGTCACCTTGCCAGCAGAGAGAGTAAGAGGGGATGGCTCTGGGTCTGTGGTGGAGCCCATAACCAGCACAAATACAGGACGTGTTATTTGGTGAGCCCCAGAGAGCAAGCACAGTGATGGGATTAGCATTCATTCCTCACAGTCACCAGTGGTGTGAGTGAGAGGGGTACACTAACAAAACAAAGGATCCCCAAAAACCTGGAGCCCTGGAACAAGGGGGAAGATGGAAGAACCTCCCAAATAATGCCCCTGGCCATGCCCACACAGCCCATAAATGTTAGCATGTGTAACCTTGACAGCAGATAGTAGGGAGGAGTGGCTTTTGAGCCCTGGGACAATGGAGACAGTCTCACTTGTGCTGACACCAAAACGAGGCTCAGGAGGCAAGGTTGGCAACCAGGTAGCTCGTAGTGGGTCACAGATCAGTCTCCAGCACTGGTGCTGCCAGATATTGGCTACAAGGTAGAGCCTGGGTGGGGAGCATGAGTCCAACATAGAGCTTTTGGGATTTGGAATTTGGGGTCCCCCTCCTCCTGGGATATTCCCTTTCATTCACCCTGTTGGGAAGGTGATTGTGGGGCATGGCCAATCCGAGTTGTGTGGTCTTGGGAGGTCAGTTTGAGCCACCTCGCCATGTCTTTCCTTTCGCCACCTGGTCATTAACTCCACAATGTTCTCATTTGTTCCCACTCTGCTGGGAAGGTGATTGCAGGGCAAACCATCATGTATCCAGAGCATTTGGGTGTGATGTGGGTCAGTGCTTAGTTGGCAGCCTCTGCAATGTCAAGGTGAGACTGCAGGCCAGGCTTCCTTCTGGGATATGGTGGGAGGAGGGGGTGGTCAGACGTTGAGTGATCACTACCAGTGGTGATTCAGGCTGGTCAGTCATGTTAAATATCTATCCAATCATCCTTCTCTCCTTCTTGCTTGTGAGCATGGCCTCCCCTCACTTGCCTCGCCAGTAAGGCGACTGCAAGCTGCTGGTGCAGGACCATTCCTTCCTGACTCTGAATCCTGGGTCTTGCTGTGGCCATGACCAATGACCATGTCAGTCCCTCTTATGCTGGCTGCAAGCTGGAGCCTGGGTTGGGTACATGACATGGCATGCAAGGGACTCTGGGGGAGCCATTCCATCTTATTCGTCCTACTGACAAGGTGACTGCAAGGGATGGATCATGTGGGTCCTGGGGTGTTTGCTGTAGGTCAATTTGAGGAACTCATCTTCTTGTTCAGTCTGGCCACAGGCTCTATTCTAGAGCCATGCTATTTGTTGGCAGCAGGTTTGATTTGGAGCCACCTCTTCCAATTTCACTATCTGTTCTCTTAAAGGTGGCCACTGTCTGGCAGAGGTCAGGTTTAGGTGTTCATTATTACACTGGGTGGGCTGGGCTTCAAGCCATCCTTTAACTTGCCCAGCTAGGCAATTCACGCCCATGCCCACCTTTATCAGCACCTGCCTCGAGCCATCAGTCATTGAGGGATGCCATGGGGTGGTTGTTCTCGATGGACAACCTGGTACGTCGTGGAGAGGCATCACTAGCTTCTGTGTTTAGTTTCCCCTCTAAATGGGGGCCTGATAGGACTTCCCTACATTTCATGACTCCATCTCCATGCTGGCAAAGGGACTGACTGACCAGAAGGCATGGACAACCCTCCTGGGGCATGTGGGTGTTGTGTCACATGTGCCAGGGCTTTTAGCCACCCCCCCTCTCTTGTCTTGCAGGCTAGGTGAGTGTAGGGGCCAAGTCTGACTTCTAGAGAGAAGGGTATTCCTTCTTATGGTGCCATTTTCTGTCTAGGCTACGAGGCCCACACATCCATCCAACGTACACCACTGGAAAGGTGATTGTGGGGCATGATGATGCCAATCCCAGCAGTGTGGTGGGTGTGGGGTTTTTGCAATTCCAGTCAATCTCAAATTTCACTGAGGGGTGGGCTGTGACCCAAGAAAACTTGTGCTTGGAAAGTTAGTAGTGGGACTGTTCCTCCAACACCCATTATCCTTCTAGTCATACTGTTGATAACATGAGTCCAGTGCAAGGCCAAGTCTTAGTTCCCAAAGTAACTTGTCTTCCCTCCCATGATTGCTTTCCGTGCCCAGGCCACAAAATCCTCTCACATCCATCCCATTTTGCTCACACTGCTTAGTGGTCAACTGGTTTCAGGGCTCGCCATTTATCCCTCTCTCCCTGTCCTTGGGCTTTGGTTGTTTGTTGTTGTGGAAGTGCACTAGGGCACAGGGTCTGACTGTCATCACTGTCCCTCCCATGAAGGTGGTTGCTGTGACTTCATGGCCAAGATCTTCGCCTGGGACTTGTCCTGAAGTTTGGGTGGTCTTTCTTTTTCCTTTTCTTTTCCTCTTTGTATCTTTGCTCCCTTTGGGCCCCGACTCTAAGCCACCTCTCCTTGTGTCACAAGCAACTCCTGGCCACCAGCCACTTCTACCATTCACGGGCCGGGCACTTACCAGACCCAGAATTTTGGGATACTGGCAAGAATATGCAGTGCATATGGGCAACCATTTATGGTTGCATGAGCCACAGCACCCTCAGGTGTGGGATGCTGGGGCAGCCTAATCTGTGATGGCCTGGGGTCTTCACAGCAACATATCAACAACGCATGTTGCTGGCCAGTGGTCAGTATCGACATAGCAGGGGGATTCCCATCCAGAGTCACCATGGCCTTTCAGTCTTCCTGCTGGCAAGGTGATTATGAGGCATAGACAAATCCTTCTGAGGTGTTGCAGGGTGTGTGTGTCAGGCTACATTCTAGAGCCATCCATGGCTTTGTTTTGCTTGGGTGGTGTTGGGGCACATCCCTTGGCTGAGGAAGGTCATCCAGTTGGCAAGGTGTTTGCGGAGTATGGGCTCCAAAAATCCAAGGTGACTGGAGGATAGCAGTGCATGCATGGCCAACCCTTCCTGGGAACAGAATGCTGTTGTCAGTGGGTTCGACTTGGAGCCACACCTAACAGTTGTGATCTGTTCTCTCAAAGATGGCTGGCCACAATTGCCTGTAAAAAAAAACATGTGGCAGAAGGGAGGAACTAAACATATTTGCAAGCCTTGTTCATAGAGGGAGGGTGAGCTCTGGGCAGGGCAGGGCAGGGCAGGAGGATTGGCCATGCCCAGTAATCATGGTGGGAGGTTGAGCCTGGGAAGATGTAGCCACCTGCAAACTTGTGGGTGGTTCCCAGGCTCTAGGAGGGTTGTCCTTGTCCTGTAATCATTTTGATTGCCATGGGAGGGTGGGCCCAGGTAGACACAGCCACCCACAACCATATGGGGTGGCTCCTGGGCCCAGGCAAGGCAGGTTGGTTGGCCCTGTCCTGTAATCATTTCTGTCTTCTGAGGGAGGGTGACGGTGGGCCCAGAGAGATGCAGCCATCCACAACTGCAGGTGACTCCTGGGCTCCAGGCAGAGCGGGAGGGTTGGTCCTGCCCAGTCATCAACTCCATGGTGGGAGGGTGAGCCTGGGGAAACACAGCCACCCACAACTGTGCGGGTGGCTCCTGGGCCCTGAGCAGGGAGGATGGGTTGGTCCTTCCCTGCAGTCATATCTGAATAGAGAGGGTAGGCTTGGGGAGACACAGCCACCTACAACTGTGTGGGTGGCGCCTGGGTTCGGGCCAGTGGGCAGGTTGGCCCTGCCAGACCTGCCCTACACTCACATTGTTTATAGAGGAAGGGTGGGCCTGGGGAGACACAGTCACTTGCCACCATGTGGGCGACTAACAGGTCTGGGCAGGGCAAGTGGGTAGGTTGGCCCTTCCCTGTAATCTTGTTCGTCTGCAGAGGGAGGGTGTTGTAAGTCAGTCTGTGCTCAGTGACAGCACAGATTCCACAGATGAAGAGCTACCTTCAGCTGGTCTCCAGCCAGTAATTGAGCAACCGGCTGCAGCTGGCTCTGAACCAGGAGAAGAGCAACAAGAGGTCAGGCTACAGGCTGTGCAGAAGTCACAGCTTACAAATGAAACTGAGCCAACACCTTGTAGCTCTGAAGCAGTAAATAAGGCTTCAGAAACCACTCGCAGCCCACCTAGCTCACCCACACCCCTTCAGCACCAACAAAGTCAGAGGCGAGCTAAGTTGCAGGAAAAGAGGAGGAGTGCGAGACTCATGGCCTGTCATCAGCTGTCAACTGATGAGCTGGATGAGTAGTTTCAGGATGACTGCCAAGGAATTGGTTGGAAGTGTAGCTTGTTAAGACTTGGCTATGACATCAGCCCAGAGAAACAGCAGTTTATGGATGCAACAAGTGCACTTTGCTACTGAGCCACCTACCTTGCTGTTACCAGGTCTCTGCAACCTTGAACCTTGGACTAGACTTGACAACTGGCTTTTCTGGAAACCCTGACTCTGGACTGGATTTGGACTTGCTACCTTGGCTTTAGTAGGCAGTGGTCAGACTATGCTTCATGTTGAATCTCTAACCCTGAAACCAGGCCTTCTCTTGATTGCTCAGTGCAAAAAAATTAATCCAGTGTGTGACCTCTTTCATGTGTTGGTACCATCACAATTTATCCTGAGCTGGTATCCTCAGCATGAATATTGAAGTTCCTCAGAATGATCAGTCTAGGAATCTCCAGAACCACAACTGACATTGCCTCTGTCAACTCATAAAGGGTGCCCACTGGGGAACTAGGTGAATGGTAGACAAGAAGATTTCCTGATCTGTCTTTTGTCCATAGAGTAAGAAGCATACAGTCAGTGCCAGAGATAGTTTTCACTGGAAGTCTGTGGAGGTTGAAGGTTTCATGGAGGATAATAGTCACAACTCCCCCTCAGCCAGTTATATGGGGTTGTGGAGCACAGTGTATTGTATGTATGTATGTATGTATGTATGTATGTATTTATTGGATTTGTATCCCGGCTTCCCCGCAAAGCAGGCTCAGGGCGGCTCAGTGATTAATACATAATAACAATAAAATCAACATAAAATCATCTAAAAACAATTCAGTTATACATAAAATGATCATAAGGTGCTAGCGATGTTTCCTTAATTCCTCAAGATAGCGTAAAACGAGTGTGAACAACCATCTAGAGAAAACCAAAGACTGTTGACTTATATGGTGACTGCAGCCCGAAATTTAAGGGCAAAAGTGTGGAAATTGGCGACACTTCCAAGACAGGAAGAGCTAATCAGCTTGTTGATGTGAGCTGGGCCGAAATGGACAGACTAGGCTTTCTTCTGAACGCGCAAGCCAAGAAAGACACGACGGAAATCTGGTCCAAACTATACGGCAGGTTAGATTAATGCGATCAGCTCAGTTTATATATGAGAGCATTATTGTATGGAGTGGTTAAGTTATGTATTAAAATACCATAATAAAATATTTTTTAAAAAATAAAGTCGTTCTGCTCACTGTTCTTCCAGTTACCAGCAGCGGTGTAACCAAGGGATGTTAGTTGGGACCGACCCACCATATTGTTTTCTTCCAGTCAAATTTCTGTTAAGCAAGCTTGGTCAATCTTTTCTTCCTGCAACATCTCATAAAGGTGGGCAGTTTTGTGCTTCATTGATCTAGTGTTGCACAATATTAGCGTAGACTCAGGGGGAAAGGGGCACCCTGGTATCATCAACTCTTGGGATTCCATAGGTTAGACAGACAGCGAGCATCCTTGCCAAACACAGGCCATCTTTGGTAAGTCCCACTCCCATACCTACCAGCTCCCATTTGCACTCGAATAGTGTCTTCCTCAAACATCTTGTTAAAGGTAAAAATTTCTCCCAGTTGCTAGCTCCTCAGTACCCCACAGTCAACATTCTAGCATACACAGAGAAGCCATGTAACAGTCCAGGGCATAGTCATGATGTGCTGAGGTTACAGATGTCCAAGAGGTATTGTTCTATGTCAGACATGGCTCCTGGCTTCCAGGTCTTGGGGGGGGGGGGGCTTTTCCACTTGTTGCATAGAATAACTGGGCCCTTACTCCAGCTCTCTCCAAGAGTCTCACACTCTTGGTGCAAGCTGGTTTCTAAATGCTGAATCCAGGCCTACCTGTAAGAGAAAGCGAAGGGGGTGGAGTAAACCACATAACCAGATCAAAAAAGAGAAAGCCTCCCAGCTGTGGCACTTCTGCCTGTGAGTTGTTAGCCAATACTTTTCTCCCTCTGGCACAAGCTAGTTTTTAAATGCTGAATCCAGGCCTACCTGTAAGAGGAAACATTATTTGTTTAATGTTTAATGCATTGTTGGTTCTTTCTGAACATGGTTGCTGCTTTTTAAGGAGTGAAAGGAAGAGGCGGGCGAGCATTTATTCATTTATTTATTTTGTTCTGCTCTCATGGGTTTTATGAAAGCCAATGAAAAATACTACAGAAAATTTCTGGGAACTGGGGTTTTTCTTTTGTCTCTCCCAAAGCGTGCACAAATAGTTCAAAGGTAACATTCTGTTATCGTAGTTACAGTCCAGTATGACTCTTACAAGGTACAACCTTTCCAACAGTCTGGAAACTAAAAGCCCAATTTATTTTTTAAGAGAGGGATGAAGTAGAACTTGCTGCCAAAATGTTTATGTTGGTCTGGCGCTTATATTAATGACTGATCTGGAAAAAATAAATCTTGTCCTCTTTGTTTATATTGCAGACTAGGAGCATGCAAAAAAAAGCATCTGAGTTAAGATTCTATTTTTAAGTCATTTTAAAAACTTGATCCATGCTATTTAATATTAGAACTGAAATTAGTTGTGTTATAAAATAAACACAATGGTTTCAATGGGAAGGACATTTGTAGGCATTGCTGCCCCCTTACTGCACCCTTCACTCAAGTGTTCCTTCCTGCCAGATTTCAAGCAAGACAGAGCTTCTCTATTCTATAGGCTATTGAAATTCTCTCTTGTAGGGTAGACACAAAAAGGCAGAGCAGACACAGCAGTAATTGCGAATTGGCATGCGGGTAAACTGTTCCTTCCTTTCCCAAGATCTGATTGGGGATATGTGGTTTTACAAAAACGAAGTGGATGGGAGAACTAATCTCTGCCTCTTCCCTTGCCTTCTATTACTGCATTCCATCCCCCCCCCCCCCCCGAATTTTTCTCCAATCCCTAGCATTTAAATACAGTAAAGGTGTCATAGGTACTGAATTGGCAGTTCTCATTCTCCTGGAGTAGTGATCTGATCCGTCTTCATTACTAACTGAATACACAAACACATGAAGCTGCCTTATATTGAATTAGATCCTTGGTCCCTCAAAGTCAGCATTGTCTACTCAGACCAGCAGTGGTTCTCCAGAGTCTCAGACTGAGGTCTTTCACATAACTTCCTTACCTGCCCCTACCTGACTTATCTGATCTTTTACAAGCATGTGTATTTGCTCTTTGCTGTTGTAGAAGGGGGAGTCTTAGGCATTTGCCTTTCCCCCTTCCTCTCTGCTGGTCAAGTATACTTCCTATTGCAGGAGGAGACTAAGCCTTTGCCCTCTAGCCCAGGAGGCAGCAGGCATAATCCTAGCACACATGAACAAAACTGTATAAATGCAAAAACTCTTCCCAAAGCCACTGGGTTGGTGCAATGAATAGCAGAAAGTGTAAACACTATGCATAGAAATGCCAGTCAGGACAATCCTGATGATGTGAGTGTAGGCTAACTCGGATGTTGTCCCTTCTGGTCACACTTGTCAGCTAAGGCTAAGTCATTATCTCTCCATGCGGTACTTACTGACTCCCATTGCATAGGGAAAGTAAAACCATCCAACAAGGTGCTACAGCAAAAATCTGTTTGAATGAAACATTTAAAAAATTCTATTTAGATTTTGAGCATTTCTGATATTTACAAATGGGAATTGTTCTTAGTGGATCTTGATTGGTAATGTTCTGAGGGTGCATTTTTATTGCAGACCATTGGTAAAATGTAAACAACTCTTTGTATGCTTGAAAAAACTTGAATTTTGGATGCATTTTGAATGCATACAGCCAGGCTTTCTCCCATGGTGTTATATAAAAATTATGTCTGTCTGTCTGTCTGTCTGTCTATCTAATTATAAAATATATATATTTATATATCTATAAAATTTTTATATAGCACCATGGGAGAAAGCCTGGCTGTATGCATTCATACTGTTAAACTTAGCTGGATTGCACAATTCATGTATAACCTTACTGAAATAATGTTGATACACAATGAAAATTATTGTATTAGAGTAGATACAGGCTCAGACTCCCCTGGATAGGGCAGCCTGGCCTGACCTCAACAGATTTCAGAAGTTAAGCAGGGTTAGCCCTGGCTAGTACTTAGTTTGGAGACCACCAAGGAAGTCCAGGTTGCTGTGCAGAGGCAGGCAGTGTCAAATCACCTCTGAACATGTCTTGCCTTGAAATTCAACAGGGTTGCCAAAAGTTGGCTGAGACTTGATGGCAAAAGGGAGGGGCAGGGGAGGGGCTCAAGCTGATTTTATGAAAGCATTTTCAGGGGAGGGTGTGTAAAGTGTACTGTGTGTTGCACAGGTGCAGATGCCATGTTGAAGTGTCACCTTGATAGCTTGAGAAGGGTACCTGCTTCCTTCTCCCGGAAGTTAATATAGGAGAATGGGACCTTAATTTCTTTTGTATCTACAGAAAGAGGTGGTAACATGTTAAATCAGCCCACAATAAATTCCCAGGAGATGTGAACTTGTCAAGGAAAAGATTCTTAATGCGACAAAATTGTGGTAGGTTGTGAGCTTTTGTGAGTCACTGCTTATACCCTACCACAAATTTTATTAGTCTTTCAGGTGCTACTGGACCATAGCTCTTTTCTGCTGCTACAGACAGACTAACTGTTGGGAGATCTCTCTATATAATAAAGCGGATTTGGGGTGGCCATGGAGGATGCGCTCCCTCAGCCATAGGCTGAGGGAGCCACCATTCACTATGCTGCCACTGGCTGCAGTCTCTGGCACCCACTCATGGAGGCGCCGCCAGGGTGAACGTGCCCCGCCATCTGAGGACACCGTGGCGGAGTCCCGCCCTGCTGCCCACGGAACTGCTGCCCAACCTCAGTTGGCTGTGAGGCAAGGGATGGGCTGTGCACTCCGTCCTCAGTTCAGACGAGCCCAGGTCCCCATGTGGCCATGGAGTGCTGAGACTTCCAGGCAAGGGATGGGCCATGCGCTCCGCTGCTGGCTGAGATGAGCCCAGGTCCCCGGGTGGCCGCTGAGCACCAAGATTGCTAGATGAGTAATGGACTGTGTGCTCCGCCACCAGCCCAGACGAGCCCAGGTCCCCAGGTGGGCAATGAGCGCTGAGACGACCAGGCAAAAAACATGCCGTGTGCTCCGCTGCCAGCCCAGATGAACCCAGGTCCCCGGGTGGGCGGCGAGCGCTGCCCAACCTCAGTTGGCTGTGAGGCACGGGATGGGATGTGCACTCCGCCGCCGGCCCAGACGAGCCCAGGTCCCCATGTGGCCATGGAGTGCTGAGACTGCCAGGCAAGAGATGGGCCATGTGCTCCGCTGCTGGCTGAGATGAGCCCAGGTCCCCGGGTGGGCAGCGAGCGCCGAGACTGCCGGGCAAGGAAGGGGCCATATGCTTCGCCGCCAGCCCAGACAAACCCAGGTCCCTGGGTGAGCGGTGAGCACTGAGATGCAGGTGACTGCACGCGGGGCCTGAGGCCGCTCCTTATGCCACTGCGAGCCCCACAGGTGCCTGGGTGGGCTGTGGCTGAGGGTGGCGCACAGCCAGGAACCAGCAGCAGCAGGAGGATGACACATCATGGCGGCCGGTAGGGAAGGATGCCAGCTCTAGCGCCCATTGTATTCCTTCTACAATAGGCCTTGTTCCTAGTTTGGTTTGTTGTGTATCAGTACTGCGGTTGCCATGTGCTCGCGTAATGGCGACCACCACATGGACATTCACACATGGCATGAATCGACCTGAGCTTCAGCCAGGTAGAAAAATAGCTGGTCGGAGCCTAAACGACCGCCATTCATAAGTCTAGGTTCCCCCCGGGGACCTTTGAACTGTAACTACTATCTTAAGGTCCTATCAGGACATTTGGACGAGGTCTAGGAATTATCTCCGACCAGAATAAAAGAGGCCCGGGGTTTCTCATGTTCCATCTTGACCCGCAATAAAGTGCAATGCTGTTTTCACTGTTACTGGCCTCCCGACTCCAGTACTTTTCAGGTTAATATAGCAGAATTTTGCCCAGTCAGAGAAGTGTGATACTGAGTGCAGTAAATAAATGTCCCAAGAAGTATATTGCAAAAAAACATAAATTTACATTTATTCAAGATCCAGTTCACATTTAGGTTGCAGTCCAAGGAGATAAAGAAGCCTAATTTTAAGACTACTTTCCCTATCACAAATGGCCACCTTGTCTGGCATCATGTGTGTGGGAGTATGAGGGCATTGTGTCTACAGGGGAGACCTGCAGAGACATGTATCTCCATGGAAGTCCATGTGAAGCTAGTGAGATGACAAAGCAAGAGAGAGAGGAGGGATCAGAGGGCAGCTCCCAGATTAAGACAAATGGAGGCGTCCCATTCAAGGAGATAACACTTATACACACTTAGAGTTATATAGTGCCCCCCAGTGTCCAGGCATGCTGAGTTGGTCACTCCAACACTAACACTGCAACCTCTCTTGATATATCTCCATTGAAACCAGTAACAAAAACTACATCCCATAGCAATGTCCTGTACCATATGATGCACATGCAACATGTAATGCAGAATCTCTTTTGCATGAATCAAACGGCAGTTTAAAATGCAAATGTGTGTGTGTGTATATATAAAAATACTTTGAAAGTAATACATTTTACCAGACCCACAAATGTTCCTATTTTTATGCTCATTGTGTGACTTCCATCAATTAATGTAGGTCTATAAAATGGTCTTCTTGCAAACAACTTAGGGTACTATACAAACTCAGTGTAAAAGGAAGTACTATAAAATATTAATACAGTAAAGCTGTACATTTTGGCTTTCCAAATAACAACAGACAGTTATTAAAAGGGAAAAGAGGGCTCACCGTACAGATACAGAGTTATACCTGCTAGTGAGTTGAACATGAAATTAAAATATAATGTGGATAACTCTCCCTAGTGACACAGTTTACTCTGCCTGTGGCTAAGTATTCAGGCTTTAAAGTAAGGATTTAGGTTCCTGTTTTGCATGCAGTTGTGCATACTATGTCTATCATTGAAGTTTTTGTGTACAGGAATGCAGCCTTTGGGCACAATTCACAAGACGTGGCTGATACACCAATGAAGCTGTTCCCATTTATAACATCTTAAAGCATCCACTCCATGGTGTTTCTAACATAAGCATCTTAAGAGCAGCAGGAAGACATGGCGGACTGACAAAGGAACAGTGGTTTTTGAGGGAGCTCAGCATTGGGATACTTATTTCAGCAGCTATCTGCTTACAAAAGCTGGTGAGCAGCTGTGCAAAAGTAATTTTCTTATACTATATGGATGAAGACTGACATAATATAAAAAAGAGATCACAGCACATCCCTCAGTTGCAGGCTTAAACTGAAACGACAGACACAAACAAATATCTGCTCTCAGCAGTCAGTCTTTCTTGTTCCTTCATGCTTCAGACATGGATGCCATCTTTGTTGTTATTGTGAAAAGAGCTGTATGAATGTTCATGTTTCTACACATTCCTTTATTTTTTAGATTTTTAGCACACACACACACACACCCGGAAAAAAAAGTACCAAGCTCTTCCAGGAGTGGGTTGAATACTTGATGGTGTTATGGAGAGCAGTCAGTCAGCACTGTGTACTTTTGGTTTCAATACAAAACTTGTAGAATTTTGGAGAAAAGTTAATACATTAGAATGGAATGCAGTGAGGGTATTTCCAGGGCAACACTCGGGGGGGGGGGGGGAGTTTTGAAAGCAGATAAACTGATTTTACCTCAGAGTTATCTATATTGAGTTACCTCAGAAATTTTACCCCTGATTTCACCTGACCTTCCCCCCTACGTTGAATAAAATATTTTGTTAATTTAGAATATAAAAACTTCTTGAGTGCCTTTTAAGTCATATAAGTTAAAGGGGGCTCCCATTCCTTCCCTCAGGTTCCTGGACTGAGCTAACAGCCAAAAAATTATACTGTGACAGGGTGGGACAGCCAGAATTCTTCAGGAAAGAAGGAAACATAACTAGGGCGGCTAAGTCACGAAAGGGAAAGAAAAACAGAGGGAAAATCTTGCCTCTGAGGGAGGGAAGTAGACGGTGTTGTTATACCTGCATTGTTAAGTGCGGTGTTGTTACACCTGCATTGTTAAGTGGGTTGGACTAGATGACCCTTGGGAGTCCTTCCAACTCTATATTTCTATAAAAAAATACAATAGTTGTGGAACTCTGTTCAGTCATACAAAGCAGTCACAAAATAGGAGGCAAGTACTGTAGTGGAAACCCTCCCCCCACACACACACACAAATTGATGGTAGCAAAATAGGTCTGGCAGATGAACCCAGGTTCTTTTGGTGGTGCCATTAAGTTTAGATTTGGGAAAGTTGTCTTCTTTAGATTTGGGAAAGTCTTTTCCTTCTCTTGCAGTCTTTTAAACAAACATTTAAAAGATGCAGGGTTCTCTGTGTTTGAGCTCTTAACTTTTTAAATATAGTACCTATACACATACTTTGGTCTATTGACATATTAGTATCATAAGTGAGTTAGAATTTAGATGCACACTGGGGCAAACCAACATATGCCTGTATGTTACTTTATTGATCTTGGGGGGGGGGGTGGGGGGGGAAACAAAGCAGCAATGATGCTACAGCCTTGGGTGGAACATTGGTGGGGAGCTACTTAACTGTTTTCCCTTGGGCTGTTTTTCTGCTCAGTTACTTCCCACCCCAATATGATGATTTGGAATTTCACACTTGAGTAGGCAATACTGACTCTGGTGGACAAAGGGTCTGATCCAGTATAAGGCAGTTTCATGTGTACCTGTCAGTTTCTGGGCACATTCTGAACTGCTGGATCTTAGGGTCCTAAATGGCTTGGGGCCAGGGTACACAAAGGACTTTCTCCTCCCATACTATCTAGCCTGCCAACTGGGATCAGCCTGTCAAGCCCAGCTCCCTGTGCCCTCTTCTTCAGAGGTGAGGTGGGTGGCAATTAGAACAGAGCCGTTTCTGTACCTTGAGAATTGGGTCAATCAGTAATATGCCTCTGGGTTATGAAACAGCCAGTGGTAGAATTTAGGAAAAAGAAGAGGGTTTCTTAAGTGAAAGGACCAGCTGCAGTGATGGAAATTTTTATCCCCCCCCCCCCAAGAGAGAAGCAGCAAGGCATTCCAGTCTCACTTTAGATAACATGACAAAGTATTCTGAATGATAAAGAAGGATAAATTAGTCCAGCATCGTGCCTCCAACAGAGAAGCAAACTGTATCTGTGGGTGACCATGACCAGGAAAGCGTATGCAATAGGGCTGTGTACTGACTGGGCAATAAATTGTATTAATCATCATATGTGCATCTTTTTTTAAAAAAATGTCCTTAGAAGCTAATATTTGTCTCAAGTGCATTTGAGTTACTTGTGAAAGTTTGCAAATATCTTGCTTTCTCTAAAATGAATGTCCTTATCAAAATCAAAGAGAAGATAAACATTTCAAACAGTGATGTTAGAAGAAAGTATTTTATAATCTTGGGTAATATGTGCAGCAATAGTATTGCCAAATAGTTTTTATGCGTCATAACTGAATATTTAAAACATGCATTCATGAATCTGTGGAATACAGTGGAAAATTAATACTCCAGAAGCATAAGTAGTGATATAAAATAGTACGTAAAATTTGGCTAATGAGATCACAGTAAGTACTTGGACCTCTTCATGAGTTCATTTTACTTTCCCATGATTATTAAACACAACTGTTAATTTAGTTTTTGCATGTCCTTGTTAATTATAATGGCATCCAGTAGTGCTGTTCTAGTTAAGGATCTCTCAATATTTCCTTACAGAGGGATTATATAACTTGAGAGCCAGTGTTGAATTTCAGTGAGAAATTGAACACACAATTTCATTCTTGAATCACAATAGCTTAAATTAAAAAATGTTAGCCTATAATTGTGCTCTCCCTATTATAGGAGTCTGTTTGGCAGAAATACCGTGTGGCTTAAAATGGATAACCATTAGTTAAAATTAGTGTATAGCATAGCTTCATAGCCTGCAATTACTAAAAAAAAAATTATTATTATTTTTTAAGGATTTGGGTAGTTTAATATGGGGATGCAGAACTATATATAATGTATATGTGTGAAGTGCCTTCAAGTTGCTTCTGACTTACGGCTACCTTGTGAAATAATGTTCTCCAGCATGTCCTGTTGTTAACAGCTGTGCTCAGGTCTTACAGACTGAAGGCTGCAGCTTTTCAGGGGTGGCCAAGCTTGCCTAACATAAGAGCCACATAGAATAAACATCAGATGTTTGAGAGCTGCAAGACATGAACAAATATTACACAGATGTTTTTACTGAGAAATATGCAAATTAGCTTTTTTATTAACAAATGAGATTGCCAAAAATAAAAACAAAAGGGGTAAAAGTAGAAATTGATAATGATATTTATTTATCCAATGATATGTATATAACTGTAAATGTGTTCTCCAAGCCCCCCACCCCTGCTGCCACACCAGCTTGGCTTGGAGAAGGAATTTAAAGAGACAAATGCCTTCACTGAGCCAAGCCAGGCGACCAGTGTAGTAGTGTGGTGGGCAGGGGTCATTTCGTAGAAAAAGAGGTGCAGGAGCTCATTAGCATAACTCATTAGCATAACTCATTTGCATATGCCACCCCCCCTAACATACCGGAAGTGTGTCAGAAGGCAACACTCACTCCTCAGGCTCCACTCCACGGGGGAGTGAAACTGACCTGCTCTTCCTCCATCCCCTTCCCCATCCAATACTTTGTGCAATAAAAATAAGCGTAAAGAACACACCCTCATTCTCTTCCTGCTCCCTTGAAACCACCAGGTTTCAAGTAGACTTGAGATACTCAGGACATGTGCACCACCCATCCCTTTCCCTTCCCCTCCCCACAACAAGACACCCTGTGAGGTAGGTGGGGCTGAGAGAGGTCTTTTGAGAACTGCTCATGAGAGAACAGCTCTGAGAGAACTTGTGACTGGCCCAAGGTCACCCCAGCAGCTGCATGTGGAGGAGTGGGGAATCAAACCCGGTTCTCCCAGATTAGAGTCCAACTCCTGACCACTACACCAAACTGATAAGGTGGAAGCTGCTGAAGGGTTGGTGAAATTTCTCCAGTACTTATGTGCCATGTGCCCAGATAAAAAATGGTATACTTAGAAAATTTATATGCCACCTTGAGCAAGTCTCTGGAAAAGCAGCACACAGTAATAAAAGGAACAATGATAAAATTATCAATATTAAAACAAAACATTAAAAACAATAAAGACCCTAGCAGGGCTTTCCCTAGGGCGCTGTACCTCTGCACTGCTCAGGGAAGCCGAGGAGGGGGTGGGGCTTGGTCATGTGCCCACCCCCTGAGCTCCTCACTCCCGGAGCTGCGCTCCTGTGTGCTCCCGCTCCAACGGACCCCTGGTGGTGGGGCATGGAGAACACATTTAACTTTAGATGGGAAGGAGGGGAGAAAGAAAGGTGTAAAGAAAGAAAGTGGAAAGAAAGCAAATAAATGGGGGAGGGAGGGAGAGGTGGAAAGAAATCAACTTTAACTTTAAATGCATCCTTCAAGTTCTCTCCCCCCCCCCACTCCCATGCTGGCTGACTTGGCTTGGCGAAGGGATTAAAGAGACAAATCCCTTCTCCAAGCCAGCCGGGGGGGGGGCAGGCTTTGAGAATGCATTTAAAGTTAAAGTTGCTTTCTTTCTTTGGCCGAGGACAGACTGGCAGTCTGGCCCGCTCTGCCTCCGCTTCAAAAGCGGAGGCAGACCGGCTGTTCAGACTGCCGCATCTGCCCTGAGGAGGTGGCCTGGATGCATCGCGTCCGGCGCCGTGCTCCTCCTGCAGCAGCCGGGCACCACTTAAAAGTCTGAACACTGTGGGCGGCTTCCTTCCGGCAGCGTACAAATGCCGCGCGGCAGGGGCAATTTCCCCTGCCTTATTCTGCCGCGCCGCGGAGGCGCAGCAGAATACTAGTCTGTCCTCGGCTTTTGTTCTCCCACATCTCAAACCTACCCAGGAAGAGGAACACTGGCTGGGGAAGGGAAGACCGATTGGGGAGGCATGCCTCCCCTTCACTTCCCCAGTTGCCCTGTCAGGAGCCACACAATATGTGTGAAAGAGCCGCATGTGGCTCCTGAGCTGCAGTTTGGCCACCCCTAAGTCAATCTCTCTCAAGTTGGGTCTTCCTTTTTTCCTGCTGCCTTCAGTTTTTCCTAGCATTATGTTTTTCCCAGTGACTCTTGTCTTCTCAGAATGTAACCAAAGTACAATAGCTTCAGTTTAGTCATTTTAGCTTCTAAGGAGAGTTCAGGTTTGATTTGGTCTAGAACCTACTTATTTGTCTTTTTTGCAGTTCACCTTATCCGTAAAATTTTCCTCCAACACCATATATCAAATTATTCAATTTTCTTCCTCTCCACTTTTTTCATCGTCCAGCTTTCACACCAGTACATAGTAATGGGAAATACCATGCCATAGATTAACTTGATCTTGGTTGCTAGAAACATATCCCTACACTTTAGAATCTTTTCTAGCTCTTTCATGGCTGACCACCCCAGTCTCAATCTCCTTCTGATTCCTTGGTTGCAGTTTTCCTTTGGGTTGATGATGGAGCCAAGGAATAGAAAATGTCTTCATTGTCAGTCTTGAATTGTGTAATTCCTCTGTAGTCATTACTTGTCTTTTTGTTGTCCAGCTGTTTGAAGAAATTTATTTTTTCTTTGGAGGTTTGAAATGAGCAAAACTTTTACTCTGAGTTTCTCTCTCTCTGGGCAGAAAACAGGCAGGAAGGGAGGGAGTCAGTTCAGTTCTTTCCAGACTTGGTTGACCTTCATACAAATGCTAATAGGTCTAGACAATGGGATGGTCAAGTTTCCTCCCCTCTCCAAGCAGGGAGCAGAGATTTGGAGAAATTAAATACTGGAAAGACTTCAGGAATGAAATTTCTGGAGGCTTCAGGAAAAGCTTCTCTGACCTGGCCTGACCTGGTCAGTAGGTAGGAAAAAGAGAGATGATAAAATTCAAGAGAGCAAAGAGGAAGGTCTCTTTTGTGTTGACTCCATCAGAACAGCCAGACCTCTTAACTGTAGTCTGCAGAAGCAGCCATTTAACCATGTGATGTCCTGGAGAGATGGAGGAAGCTTCAAGATAACAGAAACTCTGTGGTGATGTATAATATCCTAAACTAAGGAGCTTGTCCTATATTTTAAACATCTGATAGGGCATGTATAGCAAGAGGAACAGAGAAATTGTGTTTTATTCATTTCTTTTGAATCTCCTCAGTCTGATGCTGTGCTAAAAGTATGCTTGTGAACATTTTTTTAAAAAAATATTTTATAACTTTTGATGCTGGGAGTGGTTCTCTGTACCACATAGAACAAATTTAGAGTCCAGTGGCACCTTTAAGGCCAACAAAGGTTTATTCAAGGTATAAATTTTCATGTGCAAGGCACACTTTTTCAAATGCATTGGAATGGTAGATGAGTTTCTAAACCTATAGACAGGGATTTAACAGCAAATTAACATGCACAGTGAAGAACTAAATAACAAATCAATGTTATAAGGTCAACAGTTGTAAAGCAATAAATATGTCAGAATAGCAGATAAATGTCTAAAGGTGTTTTTTTCTAATTGTGGGAAGTAACAGAATCTTAATTATCTCCTCTCAGGCATGGATGGCACTTAACAGTATATTTTGAGCTGGATTAATATTGTCAACAGACATCCATTCAGTATTCTAATATACTATTCTGAAAAAAAAGTACACTAAAATACAGAGGATTTACAGTCCTTCTTGTTGAGAATAAATGTGTGAGGACTGAATGAGTTAGCATATGTAATGGGATAAAAATCCAATATCCCTGTTGAGTCCTGGGTAGGTTTTTGTTCCAAGTGTTGTAATAACTTGTAATTCAGCAGTTTTTCTTTCCATTCCTTCCCTGAAGTTCCTTTGTAATAAAACAGCTACTTTGAGGTCACTCATTGAATGCCCTAGAATGTTGAAGTGTTCTCCTACAGGTTTCTCAATCTTATGATTCTTGATTTCAGATTTGTGTCCATTTATCCTCTGGTGTACGGTTTGTCCTGTTTGTTCTATGTAGAGAACCGAAAGGGCATTGTTGACATTTAATGGCATATACAGTGGTAGAAGATGAGCAAGTGAATGAGCCCCTGATGTTGTAGTTGATGTTGTTAGGTCCAGTAATTGTGTTGTCTGGGTGTATGTGGCAGCAAAGTTGGCATCTGGATTTATTGCAAGCTCTGGTCTCAGTGTCCATGTTCAAATGAGATGTTGCATTATTGTGGGTGAGGAGTTGTTTGAGACAAGGGGGTTGTCTATGTGCAAGAAAAGTTTTGCCCCCCCAGTACTTGTGAAAGAGAACTGTCATTATCCAGTAGAGGTTGTAAGTTATTGATGATGCGTTGAACTGTTTTGAGCTGAGAGTTGTATGTGACCACTAGTGGTGTTCTGTTATTGTCTCTTTTGGGCTTGTCTTCTAACAGGTCTTCTCTAGGTAGCATTCTGGCTTTGTAAATCTGCTTCCAAACTTTATCAGGTGAATACTTTCATTCCAAAAAGGTGTGTTGTAGATCCCTCAGGTGATAATCGCTGTCTGTAGGATTTGAGCAGATGCAGCTGTAGTACAGAGCCTGGCTGTATACAATGGATTGTTTGGTATGTTTAGGATGGTAGCTGGAGGCATATAGGTATGTTTGTCAGTCAGTAGGTTTCTGGGATAAGGTGGTTTCTATGCATTGTGCACTTTTATAGTAGTGTCCAGAAAATGTATTTCTTGCATGGATTGATTCATTGTCAGGTTGATGGTGGGGTGAAAATCATTGAATGCCTGGTGGAATGTGTCCAAGGCTTCTTTACCATGTGTCCAGACAATAAAAATATCATCAATGTAACACAAACATAAGAGAGGTATGAGTTGGTGGGAGTTTAGGAAGCACTGTTCCAAGTCATCCATAAAGATGTTAGCATATTGTGGGACCATGCAGGTGCCCATGGCTGTACCATTGATCTGGAGGAACAGGTCATCACCAAATCTGAAGTGGCTGTGGGTGAGAACAAAATGGCATAGTTTGGTGGCAAAGTCAGCTGTGTTGTTGTCAGAAATCATGTTCCTTATGGCTTGTAATCCATGTTTGTGTGGGATGTTGGTATACAGACATTCCACATCCATGGTGGCTAAAATAGTATTCTCTGGAAGGTTGTTCAAAGATTGTATTTTCCTCAGGAAGTCTGTGGCATCATGAACATAATTAGGAACATTGATGGCATAGGGTTTTAGAACAGAGTGAAAAACTAAATAAATAACCTTTGTTGGTTTTAAAGGTTCCACTGGACTCTAAATTTATTCTACTGCTTCAGACCAACATGGCTGACCATCTGGTTCTGTACCACATAGACCTCCACCATCTTGGACATGCTTGATGCTATTTTAAAAGGAGCGCCGGGGGAAGGCTGGAAGTTGCCAAATGGCTATTCTTCTGGGGGTACACAAGGCAGTAAACTATCCCTGTGGTGACCAGGTGCTGGGCAGTGGGAGACACACAGGCAAGGCCTCAGAACTTGGAAGGGAAGCTGGGAGTCCTGACCCTCCCAACGGGCAATTCTTGTAATGGTCAGATCATGGTGGCCAGTTGCTGGAGAAAGAGAAAAGCCTCTCCAGGTGTTGGGAAATCCTTGGAGGGCAGAGGAGAACAGGGCCTGCAGGCTGAAGCAGGCCCATTCCACCAAAAACTGTAATCCTGCTTAGTCACTTTCTGCTTTAACCTCAGCATTAGTAGTTTTTTCACTATTTTCTGCCAGTAATGTGGTAGTATCTGCATATTTCAAATGTTAATGTTCCTTTTACCACTCTATCTAAATTTAATCCAGCTGTTCTTGTGACATGTTCTGCATACAAATTGAAGAGATAGGGAGATTAAAATAAATCCTTGTCTTACGCTTTTTCCAATAAGAACCCATTCTATTTCTCTATATTCTGTTCTAACAGTTGGCTCTTGTCCACATATGTTTTGACCATCAAAACAATCAGATGTTGTGGCATACCCATTTCTTTTAAAACCAACCATAGCTTTTCATAATCCACACAGTCAAAAGCTTTGCTGTAATCTATTAAACACAAGCTGATTTTCTTCTTAAATTCTCTCATATGCTATAGTAACCAACATACATCTGCAGTATGATCTCTAATACGTCTTCCTTTTCTGAATCCAGCATGAACATCTGGCATTTCTCACTCCATATATGGTAACAGTCTTTGTTGTAAGACATTAAGCATCACTTTACTCATGTGGGAGATTAATGTGGTGGTTTGATAGTTGCTGCAGTCTTTGACATCTCCTTTTTTGGAACTGGAATATAAATTGAGTGTTTCCAGTCTGTGGGCTATTGTTTTGTTTTCCATATTTGTTGGCACAATCTTGTTAAGGTTTTGATGGAATCCATTTCTGTGCCTTGGAATAGCTCTGTTGATATCCTGTCTACTCCTGGTCATTTGTTTCTTCCAATTGCTCTCAGTGCAGGTTCCAGTGCAGCTTTCACTTCATTCTCAAAAACTGCAGGTTGTTCTTCAAAAGATTATTCTTGGAAGTTATGTGTAATCCTTTCATTTCTTTTGTATCATTCTTTAATGCGTTATTTCCATCTGTTCTTTATTTTGTCTTATTTAGTTAATGTATTTCTGTGTTGATCTTTCAGCATGCCTAACTGCTTTAAATTTCCCTGTGATCGCTTGGTTCTTGTGGTCGTCTTTTTTTGTTGTTCTCTTCAATCTCTTTATACTGGTTATTATAATAGTTCTCTTTGTCTCTTTGTGGAAGTCACTGTAACACTGCATTTAGGCTTTTGATTGTTTTTTTCCAGCTTTTATTCTTTCTTCCCGTCTACCTTTAGCAATCTTAAGAGTTTCATCAGTCATCCATCAAGGCTTTTCATTTATTTTGGCTACAGGAATAGTGTTTGCGCATTCTTTCTTGATAATACCTTTGGTTTCAACCCATAGTTCTTCTGGTTCACATTCACTTGAATATAGCAATGTGAATCTGTTCTTTACATGGTCTTTAAACTCCTCAAGAATGTTGCTTAGATTGTATTTTGGCACTAAATGTGCTTTGGTGCTTTTCTTCAGCTTTATTCTAATTTTCAGTATTAACAATTTATGGCCTGCACCACAGTTAGCTCCTGGTCTTGTTTTAGCAGAGAGAATAAAGCTTCTCCACCTTTTTCCAATTATGTGATCTGTTTATACTGGCCGTCTGGTGATGTCCACATATACAGTTGTCTGGTTGCCTGAAATGTGTTTGCAATGAACAAATTGCTGTCTTCACAGAATTTCTCCTGCTTCATTTCACGCTTTTAGCCCAAATATTCCAACAATATTTGATTCTGATTTGTTTCCTACTTTTGCATTGCAGTCTGCTATGATTATCAGCACATCTTGTTCAGGTGTGTGATCAATTTCTTCCTGGACACTCGCATAAAAGCTTTCAGTTTCTTCCTCATCAGCATCTGTAGTCTGGGTATAAACTTGAACAATAGTTATATTGATAGGTTTTCCATGAAGTCTGATTGATACTATTCAGTCAGACTTTTCATGATAGCCCCTGACTGCTTATGCTACATGTAGCATCACTATTAGCACAACTCAGTTTCTTCTGTGTTTGTCATTCCCCAAGTAAAACACTTTGTAACGTTCTGACTGAAAGTGCCTTAATTCAATCCACTTTAGTTTGCTCTCTCCCAGGATTGCTCTCCAGGTTCAGGCAGGCATCTGAGGCAAGAGGGAATAAGCAAAAGTCCAAGCACAGTCCAGGGTCAAAGCACAGCGATTCAAAAATCCAAGCAGCAAACCAGAAGAGCAAATCCAAAGAGCACAAGTCAGGTCACAGTCCAGAAGGTTGCACACACAGACAACCACATACAACTTGCTCCCATAGTAGCTATTCCGTTTCTGGCTGCTTTTTATCAGGAGTCAGTCAGGGCCAGGTACAACGCATCAACCTGCTGAGTCATCCAGAGACAGGTGCAAGTCATCAGAGGCGGAGCAGCCGACAGGGCTGTCAGCCCTGATCCTGCAATGACTCCAACTCACAGGTAGAGGTTGATGGATGGTGGGCTGCCAGCTGTGCACTATGGCACAGCTGCTGCGCCTCCCACTGGGTCTACATTCTCCGGCGTTCCAAGGGCTCTGGCGACCCCAGGAGTGAGGCTGGCAGCTGCAGGACCTCTGGTTCAACTGAGGGTGTGGCACACTGACTTCAGCCTGAGACTCCCCTTCTATACCTCACGCAGTTTCCACCTTGTATGGTGGGTCTTCCTGCAGCATCCGAGGGCTGGGGCCAGCTTCCTCTATCTCTTCCTTATCCAAGGAGGTGTTGGTAGGCAGACCCATGACCATTGCAATGTTTAAATGATCAATTTCTCATTTTACAATTTGAAGCTTACCTTGATTCATACTTCTGACTGCTGTATTCAGAACCAGTTGAAGTGTACTCTTTGTAGGGGTAAAAGTGTTGTGGGTTATGTATGATGAACAGGTATTATTCACTCAAATGTGTAGAAGTACTGGTAGTTTTGTCTTGACTGGAAAGAATTCATCTCATCACTGGGAAGCTATAGCTGTCACATTTAACTTTTATTTCATCAGGTCTGCAATGTTGGGCTTGATGCTCTATGATACTCCAATTCAAGACTGAAAACTAGCAAGGCTTTTTTGAGGTCTGGAAAAGGACAGTAAGTACAGGATAATCATTGTCAAATGCATACGTATTTTTCTCTTAACCACATTTGTTTTCTTTCTTTAAAGAAATGAACACAGAACTTTTCTATAGTACACATTACTTCCTGTGTGAACACAGTTCTGGAAAATGCAAAGAATCAGGCTTCCATTGAAGGGAGGACACTTTTTCCTTTCCCTTTTCCCATCTTTCTTGAAAAAAAAGAAAGAAAACCTTTCGTGATATTCCTTCAGAATGGCACAAAATTCAAACCAAGATAGATACACAGACATGAGCCATCTGTATGCATGGTGAAACTTTTATGAAAGTCTTCAACCAATTGGCTGCCGTCATGGGGAAATGCAGATTGGTTGGTATGAACCTTACCTAAAAGGATTTTCTGCAGGGACTTGCATGCTCTCTCTTTTTTTGGTTTTCCTTTTCAAAAGCTGGTTTTCAATTTGGACATTCAAAATAATTTTGTAGATTTTGTGTGGGCAAGTTGCAGAGGAAAACACTCATAAAATGCCGCTATTCATATAAATGGTGCATGTATACAGCTTTAAAGTGCAGTTGTAATTGCAAAAGTGGTATTTCATTTGTAAGGACTGGAACACTCAATCTGTTGCAGACGTAGAAATGAACTAAAAAGTTAGTAGTTGCTATTGAAATGTAGCATTCATTCTTCAGCAGTTTGTGTTCATGAATAGTGAACCTTTTGTGTAGCAACATGGGTTTGATGAAGTGAATGCCACAAAACAGGGCAAAACAAAAGAAACTGATTGATTGTTACTTTAAACTTTATTGAGGCTGAACAGTGGTGCATATGTTCGAAAGGCTACTGTGGGTCTTGGCTTTGGCTACTAACTTGATCGTAGCTTATAGGCAAACGCCCTAGACAGATCAGAATTTTATATAAGCACTCAATAAGTTATCATTAATACCTTGACTTGAAGTCACTTGTGTGTAATCCTATGCACCTTTTAAATTCTCTGGGAGTTACTTCTGAGAAAACATGCTTAGGATTGTGCTGTTAGTATCATTCGTTTTTTGGGGGGAGGGGTTCTTCTTCAGCTGCATCAAAGTTAGTCACATTACAAACTAGGTTCTAGTTACATTACAAACTAGGTTTCTCCCTATTGCAGAGCAGGGCAATTGATTTGACAAACATGGCACACAATATTTGTATGAAACATGATGACTGAATTCTTGTAAGTAGTGGATCTTCTGCCCTCCCCAGAAATATGGTATTCTGCTCTGTGTGGAACATCAGAAATTTCCTTTGGTAAAAACAGGAACAAAGTTTTGAAATCAGAAGAACATAATATCCCAGCAGTACATAACCTAGGTATGCTAGATCCTTGTCAGCACAGTTAAATCAGTGATAATTGGTGGCTTTTGTTTTCAATTTTATCTCCTGCATTCTTAGAAGAAACCATTAATTTTTAGGTGATGGTGCTGTGCAGAGGGTACCTGTCTCAATGGGACTAAAGTGACTTACGATAGAAGTGACTTGGATAGAACTGTGTCTTGTGAAACCCTAAGAAGCATTAACATGTTAATAGATTAACATGTTAATATGTCTAAAAGAAACAGTAGATGGAAGGGACAGCCATCTTTTTTTTCTGTTGTGCTTGTGATTTCCCACACACTTTTTTCACTTTATTTGTAATCTCCATTGATTAACTGTGGCTGCTTTATCCAGTTTCAGCACTGTGTTACTATTTTGTTAGCTTTCTTGAACATCCTCATGAGGAAAGAAGGGAAACAAGTTAAATAAATAAATGTCATTTCTTGAAGGAGATGTTGTCACCTTACTTAGATATGAAAAAGGAAGTCATATCTTAATGAGAGTCAGGTTTATTAGACATACAAAGTGGATTTTTTAAGCCTGTGTAAGCATCTCCATTAAAAAAATACAGTGGCTTTTGCTGTATCCTTTGAGAAATTCTGGAACTAGGCAAACCGCTTTAAAAATATGTTTTAGGTATAAGGTAAAGTGAACCATCAAGTTGTAACAAACTTGTTTTCAAGGCAAGAGATGACTAGAGGTAGATTTGCTATTGGCTCTTAATCTGTTCAATACCAGGCTGCATTCACCTGGAACACTCAAAATGGTGGTCTGTTTTAAAATTATGCTAAAAGACCAAAAGTCACAACAAGCAAAACAGTGTGAAAATGAATCACAGAAATCCTCTATATTTTGCTTCACTATGTGGGTTAAAGAAATTGAGCCATGTTGGATCCACTGTGACTGCTGCGTAGTAGTGACAAATGAAATCAAGCTGCCTTCTTTTTCTTTCTTTTTTCTGTTTTAAGAATCAAGAGACTAAAATACAGCTTGGCATCCAGCAGATGGGACTTGGCAAAAACATTTAAAAATGTATTCTCACTAATTCTAAAAAAGTGCCTCAAGAAGATAGTGCTTAAATTATTTTAAATTTCTGACTGCCAACTGGTAGAGGATTGTGTATTTCATATTCCTAGCTAGAAGGTAAATGAGTGATAGTAGCTATATGGGTGCAGAAAGGAAAAACCTAGTATTAGAAGAAATTTTAATCTAGTCATCCCATATTATACCTGAAATGAGTATGTGATATGCTAACATTTGGAAATAAAATGCATCAGTTGTCTTGAGACATATGGAACCATTTTCTGATACATTTGAATCATTCTAACAAGATAATTGTAATCCAACAGAAATCATCGGTGTATTAGAACATACAGAAACATTTTAAATGGAATTTAGAAATGAACACAGCCTTTTTCTTTTTGGTAAAATCAAATGTGCTTTGCATTTGTAAAAATCAAATTTGTGGCCTGGAACTACTAGGTAGTAAATTTTCTATGATTATACAAAGTAGCAAAATATGGATTTTAACAGGCCTCCTTTTCAATTCAAGTGAACATTAAGTACATTCTTAATGGTCTGATTTGCTGGGAAGAGCACTGTTATAATAATCTTTTTTTACAGCCCATATCAGAGATGAACTTGCATCACTTATTATGAAGTTTATACTTTGGGAGACATTTTCACAGTATCTCAAAATGAGGCCTGATTTTCTTGGAATGAGTGATAACATCTTCTAAAAAAGAGTTGTTGTTCAAACAGAATTGATTGTTTTGTGGATAATGATTAATGTTAGAGTTATTTTGGGGGTTCCAACAGGTTTTCAGAAAGGCATGGATTTCGAAAACAACTGCTCTCAGTAACTATGTGAAGTCCTTACAGAAGAAGAGGAGTTACAGTCTAACTTTGAGGCACAAAATAGTAGAGATGAAAACTCATAATTCTTAACTGACTTCAGTACAGATTTTTAAATATTGTCCTTTGAGCTCAGTATGATCGCTCTAATTCTCTTGTAGAAGTACAGTGGGAGGCTCCACTCAGACATCAAACTAAACCGTAGTTCAGGACCCAAACCATGATTTTATCTTCCAGAGGCCATGGTTTAGGCACTAAACTGTGATTTGTCGTATCAGACATTGTAGCAACCCATATTTTCTCAACCAGGGTTTGGCAGCAATATCTGAGCAGAGCCACTGTGTAGGGCATCCTCTAAGCTGTCAACTTCACTGAGAAAGCTACTGTTGTGTTGAACTTGGCACCTGTGTTTTCTAAGCAGTGTGTTGTACTCTCAAAAGAGAATTCTCTTTTTTCCTGTCCACCACAGCTTTACATAGCTTTGCTTGCTCATTCTCTGCTACCCTGCCTTACTCCAGCATTCTGTGTGCAACTCACAGCACAGTAGAGCTAATGTAGATTGACGCCTTTGTCAGAGGACTGATTGAAACTTGTGTCTCATAGTTGCTAATGCTCACTGAACCATTTTATTGAAGATAAAGTAAATAAAATAGATTGCCATATGAGAATTCTCTGAAATCAAATGGAATAATTTGACAGGTTTAAACCCGTGAAAAAAGGCTAAGCACTGAATCCAATGGGAATACTTTCTATGCACAGGATATTAGGGGAAAAAAATCATTGTGTACAGACTTAAAAGTATCTAGTGGTTATTCTCAAAACTGTAATGTAGGAAAAACATCTTAACAAGGTGTACTAAATGAGTTAATAGACACTGGAATTTTAAAATGTTACTTAAAGTTATTAAAAACTTCAGCCTCTTTGTTCACTACTAATGTGACATTTCTGCCGTTTATAGTTATTTTTTTGGGGGGGGGGGGTTTGCTGTTTATTGTACTTTTTAAAGAGAAAGACAGCAGTACACCAGAGCTGAGTGTGTAGCTGCATGTTGTTTGCATATATAAAATTTAAAACTGCAATGAAAGAAGAATGGATAATTATTTCTTCCAAGTCATTTAAGCTATTTGGTGTGTTTATAGCATTGTTAATTTGTAAATGTATAACTGGCATACCTGGTTAGCTAATGTGTGCACTTTTTGATTCCAGCCTTTCTATTTAGTTATTTTTTTTCTTTTTTGAAAATAATTTTTTTATTTAAATGTATTTTTTTTAAAAACAGACATAAACATCACGTACACACCCCACTCCCCGTATAGAAAAACAACCTACAATATACACATAACAAAGAAAAAGAAAGACAGAAAAAAAGAACAGAGTAAAAAGCAAGCAAATTAAGGCATTGGTTTTCAACATTCAGCATAAATACAAAAAGAGGGAATTCTTTCCCCTTCTTTTTTCTTTTCCTGTAAACATACATAATTAATATATAGTTACAACATAATTAAAGTGTAGAGAGAGGCTTGTTTATCCCATAATCTGAGGAAGGGCTTAAACATACTTTGAGTATTGTTCTGAGTTGTGTATAAAATAAAATCGTGCCAGGTTTCAGAGACATCTACAGTTTTGGCCTTGACTATTCTAATTTGACTTGTCAATTTTTCATCTATTGCAATCTGCCATAACTCAGAATACCATGATTGTAATGTTAATAATTCTGTGGCTTTCCAACTTTTAGCAACTGTCCTGCGTGCCACCATTAGCATAAACACTATTAGTCCTTTAGAAGTCACCTTTTCATTTTGTTTCTCCCATACTGTTAATAGGGCCAAAGCTGGTGTAACACAAATGGTTTGACGTGTAATTTTTGCCATTTCCGCAAAATTTTTCTCCCCAAACTGTGATACTACTGGGCACAGCCACCACATATGAATATAATCACCTTGCTCACTTTCTCCAGCATTTTTTATTATTTGTGTTGGTTATTTTTGCAAGGCGAACTGGGGTGAAATATCACCTATGTAATAATTTCAAGGAGTTCTCTCTAAGGGCTATTGAAATCGTTTTCCTTGTTTGGGTAAACCATATCTTATTCCAAATATTTTGCTCGATCTTTGTTCTGATATCTTTCTCCCATATTATTTTCTACCCATTTAGTGAACCTGCATCTGTCTCAATTAAGTATGTGCATATTTTAAAGGTTACTCCTTTTAGACTTGTCATATGTTGCATTAAAATCTGTTCAGATTTCAACAACTTTCTCATCATGGCTTGCTCTACCATAGAGTTTACAATTAGGTAATGCAGTTGATATTGCGAAAACCAATTTAACTCTCCTTGCAATTTTTCTTTTAATTGCATCACCGTAAAGGGAGTCCCATCTACATAAAGATCTCTCATTCTATAGATCCCTTTTTCTTTCCATCTAATATAGCTTTCTGATTTATCCAGACTTGAAAAATTGGGATGTAGTACGATAGGAATCAATGGGGATATCTCTGGGATCAGTTTATTTTTCCATTTAACCCAATTTTTTAAAATGTAGTATGTAGGAAGGGGTTCTCTACCCATGTAATGTTTTTCTTTTTTCTCCTCCAAAAACTATTTTCTCAATTAAATTCAGATGTTTCTCATCTGCTTCCATGCTCACCCAAGACTTATCAGATATTCCATTTAAATATGACCCCAAGGCTCTCAATTGGTTTGCCTCATAATATTTGGTTATATTTGGTTCTCCCCATCCTCCTTGATTCACCCTTTTGTACCTTATAGCCTTCATAAGTCTTGGTCTTTTACCTTCATGAATAAAATTGGTAAAGATTTTTTGCCAGTGCTAGATCCCTTGATGTGATATATATGGGAAGCGTTTGAAAAAAGTAATTTAATTTTGGGAGTGCCATCATTTTGATAGTGTTTTTGCCCATGATTGTCAACTATGTGACTATTTTTCACATGCAGCCATTTTTCATTCTTGTGTATTTTTTTCTGGCTGAGACCTGCACTACTTGTGACTGGCTAAACTGAATGCAGTCCCAGCCAGTGTTCCCTCTAAGCTGAGTTAGTGTGAGCTAGCTCACAGTTTTTTAGCCTTCAGCTCACACATTTTTGTCTTAGCTCAGGAAGGATGGCTCCAGAGCAAACTAATTTATGCAGTAGTCAAATCCCTCACTCACAACTTTAATGCCAGTAGTTCACAAAGTAGAATTTTTGCTCACAAGACTCCACATCTTAGAGGGAGCACCCCCAGCTATGAATTTTATTTATTTAAAATACTTCGGTGCTAACTTTCTTCAGGACTGGTTTACAAGAAAAACAAGACATCTTTTAAAAAAGAGTACAGTAGTCTGGAATAAGAACAAAGCAGCAAGTAAAATCATTCTGTGAATTACAAGCTAATAAGCAAATTTAAAGTTAAAGAGAGATAAAAATTATAAACAAAGCCCACTTAACACCAGTCAAATGCCAAAAGCACAGGAGAACTGTGACTGTCTTTACTGTGCACCAAAAGTATAATAAGGAAGGAACCAGGCGGTTCTTAAGAAGGGGGTTCCATAATCAGGCTGCCAGTTCAGAGAAAGTAGCCATCTGCTTAACTTCAGCAGGTCAGACACACAAAGAAGTACCTCAGATTATTTTTTTAGGTATCTGGCAGGTTCATGTGAGAGTAGACAAACATAAAAATACTTTGGCCTTTAAAACATTGAGTTATTCCTGGAAACAATCTGGGACCAGTGACTAGGTTTTGATCCTGATTATGTAGACCCCAGGTTAACAATCTTCCTGATGTATTCTGAACTACTTAGTTTCCAAAGATTCCTGAAAATAACCCCCCTGCACAATATGATACAGTAGTCAAGCCCATATGTTGTTAAAAGTGGGATTAACTGTGGCAAGATGTCTGCTTTCCAGGAAGGAAAACAGCTCATGTATCAATCAACTGGAAAAGGTGTTGTGTGCTATAGATTCCATTTGAACATCTTTAAGCCATGTTAGATCTAAATGAACTATCACACTGCAAATATGATCTTTAAGGGGGAGAACAACCTGATCTAGAACAGGTTGGATACCACTTCTTGGTTAGCTAAGCCACCTAAAACATCTTAGTTTAAGTTGAATCATGACCTTACAAGTGCGTGGTAGACTGCACGTTGTCAAAAAACCTGGTTGGGGTTGTGGTCACAAAATGTGCAAGTGGGTGGGTGTGTGTGGCATGGCATCAGAGTTAATGGATGTCTAGAACTTTGGCTCCCAACCTGATCCCCCTTATATATATCGTCTCTAAAATGTATTTAATCTAATCGGCACTCTCGCAAAAGATGGGCAGAACTGGCACAAACAAAAACAAAACTACTGGCTCCATCCCGAACTCGGTAAGGTCTTACTTTCCGAGGGGGGAAAAGAATAGTCCCGGGGCCTTAGAACATCATCCTTCATCCAAAATGGCGGCCGCGGGCGCCTCCAACCCAACGGAGGAGAACTCACTGATTTCTTTGGAACTGTTATCTATCTTGGACATCTTAGAAGATCGATTCACTCTGAGAGTAGAAAACTTAAGAACATAAGAGAAGCCAATGTTGGATCAAGCCAGTGGCCCATCCAGTCCAACACTCTGTCACACAGTTGCCAAAAACACCAGGTGCCCTCAGGAGGTCCTGCAGTGGGGCCAGGACACTAGAAGCCCTCCCACTGTACCCTCCCAAGCACTAAGAATACAGAGCATCACTTGCCCCAGACTGAGAGTTCCTATCTATACTTAGTGGCTAATAGCCACTGATGGACCTCTGCTCCATATGTTTATCTATTTCCCTCTTGAAGCCATTCATGCTTGTAGCCACCACCACCTCCTGTGGCAGTGAATTCCACATGTTAATCACTCTTTGGGTGAAGAAGTACTTCCTTTTATCTGCTCTAACTCGACTGCTCAGCAATTTTATGGAGTGCCCCCAAGTTCTTGTATTCTGAGAAAGGGAGAAAAGTACTTCTTTCTCTACCTGCTCTATCCCATGCATAATCTTATAAACCTCGATCATGTCACCCCTCAGCCGTCATTTCTCCAAGCTAAAGAGCCCCAAGCGCTTCAACCTTTCTTCATAGGGAAAGTGTTCCAACCCTTTAATCATTCTAGTTGCCTTTTTCTGCACTTTTTCCAATGCTATAATATCTTTTTTGAGATGTGTCGACCAGAACTGTACACAGTATTCCAAATGAGGTCGCAACATCGATTTATAGAGGGGCATTATGGTACTGGCTGATTTGTTTTTAAGTCCCTTCCTAATAACCCCCAGCATACCATTGGCCTTTTTCATTGCAGTCACACACTGTCTCGACATTTTCATTGAGTTATCTACTATGACTCCAAGATCTCTCTCGGTCAGCCTCCAACAGTTTGGACCACATCAGCATGTATTTATAGTTAGGATTTTTGGCTCCAATGTGCATCACTTTGCACTTGGCCACATTGAAACCCATTTGCCACGTTGACGCCCACTCGCCCATCCTCGACAGATCCCTTTGGAGTGCCTCACAATCCTCCCTGGTTCTCACCACCCTGAACAACTTCGTGTCATCTGCAAATTTAGCCACTTCACTGCAACTCCAAATCATTAATAAACAAGTTAAAAAGCATCGGACCAAGTACTGATCCCTATGGTACCCTACTGCTTACTTCCTCCACTGAGAAAATTGCCCATTTATACTCACTCTCTGTTTGCTTTTAAGTTTTTGATCCTCAAAAGGACTTGTCCTTTTATCCCGTGACTACTGAGCCCATCCCTTGCCTCACAGCCAACTGTAGCAGAAGTCAAGGTAAAGAACATCTATTGGGTCCCCCTTGTCCACATGTTTGTTCACTCCCTCAAAGAACACTAACAGGTTAGTGAGACAAAATCTTCCCTTACAGAACTCATGCTGAGTCCTCCTCAAGAGATTTTGTCCATTAATGTGCCTACTAATTCTGTCCTTAATAACAGTTTCCACCAACTTACCTGGTATCGACGTCAGACTGACTGGCCTGTAATTTCCCAGATCTCCTCTGGAACCCTTTTTAAAGATGGGGGTGACATTTGCTACCTTCCAGTCCTCAAGAATGGAGGCAGATTTTAATGAAAGATTACATATTTTTGTCAGGAGATCCACACGTTCACATTTCAGTTCTTTCAGAACTCTCGGATGTATACCATCCAGGCCTTATGATTTATTAGTTTTTAAGTTGTCAGTCAGTCGGGAGATAAGGAGAACAGCCCGGGTTTGCATAACTTACTGGTGGAATGCTGAAAACCTGGCATGTTGTCTGGGTCCCATAGAGATTCCTTTCTCTATTAGGCAGTTGTTGCTAGTTTTCAGGCCTGCAGATGGAATAGGAATCTCCCTGCAGTCTTGCAGATTGATTGCTCTGGTCTCCAGCAGCCAGTTGTAACAGGCGTTGTTTATGATGCACTTTTTGCCACCCTCAGATTAAAGCAATCACATTGAGGTAGCCTAGGCAAGCCTGCCATAGGTTATGCCGGCTCCGCTTGTGCCCTCAGGCAATCTCGCTGGGGTAGCCTAGGCAAGCCTGCTATAGGTCACGCCTGCTCCTCTTGTGCCTTCAGGCAATCTCGTTGGGGTAGCCTAGGCAAGCCTGAATAAGGACATGCTGGCTCCTCTTGTGCCCTCAGGCAATTGTCGTTGGGGTAGCCTAGGCAAGCCTGCTATAGGTCACGCTGGCTTCTCTTGTGCCCCGTCCAGCACTAGCAGTAAGGAGGGCGTTCAGCTCCTCAGCAGAAGAAAGCCCTTGATGTCTCCTTAAAATGGCCGCCGCTGTTGAAGACAGCCTCCATATAAAACACTGCTGTTCTTCTCCAAAAAGGTTTAGAATATAGGGAAGAACAGTGAAAGAATTAAAGGAAGTATATAGAAGTAGTTAAGATAGAAGATATATGAGGCTGAATAAGGAATTTAGAGTGTTAAGGATTAAAGGCAAAGCCTGATTTAAACTGCTCTCCCTGTTGAGGCAGGAAAAGAACTGAATAGGGTAACTCCCACAGGCAAGAGACAGGAAATTGGAAAAAAAAAAGTTCCTGCCTCCCTGATTGGACGGTGGGAATCACCCAGCAAGATGTCCTCCACCTCAGAGGGAGAAGAGGTCTTTACTTTTCTGGCTGAGGAACATTTAAAAGGAATATGTACGTAGGGATTTAGAACCAGTTGTAATAATTGTGCGGATCTGAATCCAATTTGTGGCTGTGACTAACAAAGCTAAAACATCCCATGTATTTTTTACACAATATGTGTGTGAAATGTAGCATTTGAAAATTAGGTATACCTCGGGGTGCATCCGTGTTACAGGAATACAAACACACAGTTTTTTCTGTTTGTATTGGGTTGGTTCTAAAATAAATTTTGATTTAGAAGTGAGATGTAAGTTTGTACACCTCCTTTCCCTCTTGCACATGGTTTTATTTTCAGGTTGCAGTTCAGTACATACTGTAGCTTGCTAAAATGTCTGAATTAACATAGTAAGAATATTCTCTTGCACCTCAAATGGAAATTGGGGTGGGGGGACAATTTAATGTAGGCTTCCAGCTTTGTTTTTGAGAGCAAGTGTAAATCTTAGGATATTAGTTGAGATGGCCAGGCAAACTGCAGCTTAAATTAAATTGCTGTTTGAAAAGCAGGTTGGCATGGTAGCCAGGAGTGTCTTCTGTCAGCTTCATCTGATTTGCCAACTTTCTTATTACCTACACTCAGCTGATCTGGCCACAAGGAATGTATGTTGCCCATTTTGAAACAGCTTCATTGGCTGCCAGTCTGTTTCCAGGTTCAATTCAAGATGCTGTTTTTGACCTTTAGATTCAATTACAGTCATTGGGCAACCATCTGCTGGCTATTCCAACTATTTAGTGTGGCTCATCTGGCCTTTTCCGTCATGGCTCTGGCTCTGTGGAATGGCCTTCATGAATAGGTGAGAAAGAGAAAATCCCCTCCTCAGAGATCACTGCAAGGCCTGCCTATTTGCCAGGGCTTTTGAGGGAGTGTGAATAGCAGGCATCTTTTAAGGGCTGAGGGGGATTTGGGGTTGGTTACTTATCTTTGGTTTTAGCTAGGGACATCTTAACTATTATTGGTAAGAGCCTGTGAGCCTGCAGTGTGTTTCCCACCCTCCAGACTTGGCTATGAAGAACTGCTCAAGTTAAACCAGTATTTACTGGAAGTTTCTGTGCTCTCTTTTCTTGCTAATCCTCATACTTCCAAGGACCATCACTCTCTGCATTAATCCATGCAATAGTAGAGCTCCTCCTGGCAAATTCTGTTTTTGTTAACATTGTGTAGGGTGATGAAAAGTGTCTTGGCCTGAATGCAGGCTTTCCTTGTAGTGCCCCTATCCTATGTAATGTCCTTCCAGAGAAGGTTGTAAGTTATCATCTCTTTTGGCCTTCAGGAAGTGCTGTAAAACATAGCTCCCCGGTGAGTGTTTTGTGAGAGCCACAGCTAGCATCCACCATGGGCCTTTCTGCAATGTTTATTAAGTCACATCACCTATTAAGTTGTTTTTAATTTTATGACATCATGGTGTTTTAGGCTGAATTGGGGGTGTTTTTGTAATTGCCTTGAGCTTCATTGAGGAGAGAGTGCAGGGTATAAATCTTTCAGTAAATGACTGATTGTGGAGTTCCTTCAAGTGGCTTTCTTGTAACTATTGAGAGTGGTCCATATTTAGTTGTGCTATAATATTTATTTATTTTGATTTATAGCCCATCCTTCCCTGTACAACAGGGCTCAGTGCAAGTTACAGCATTCTTATAAAACATTCCATACAATTAAAACATTAAATAATTCTATAATGAAGGAGATACAATAAAATAACAACAACTGACACAGCTAATAGATGGCGTAAGAATATCCTGGGAGGGAGATAAATATCCTAAAGTCTGCCTAATATGCAAGAGGGGGGAGGGGAAAGGGGAGGTGGAAGGGAAGCCAGGGACCACCAGTAGGTTATCATTCAATACTGTTGACTAGGATCTTTTGATCCACCACCTTGCTGTCATGGAAGTCCATGAGGTAGCCCTGAAATGGCTTTCCTTATTTCTCCTTGGTCAGGGACAGAGAGTGGTGCTGGGAGAGAGGGTGTCAACTAGGTACTCCTTAATATGTGGGGTTCCTCAGGGGGCACTCCTCTCCCCGATGTTATTTAACATCTATATGCGCCCCCTTGCCCAGCTGGTGAGGAGTTTTGAGCTGGGATGCCATCAGTATGCTGATGTCACCCAGCTATATCTGTTAGTGGATGGCTGCCCAGATACCACCCTGCATAATTTGGTTGCGGGTTTGTAGGCCATGGTGGGATGGTTAAAAAAGAGCTGGCTGAGACTGAATCCAACAAAGATTAAGGTTCCGTGGTGTGTGTGTGTGTGGTTTTTTTTTTTTTTCCAGGGTTGGAGCACAAACTTCCCACTCTTGATGGGGTGCCGTTGACACTGGCACAAATAGTCAGGAATTTGGGTATGGTCCTGGAAAGCTCCTTATCTATGGAGGCTCAGGTCACGAATGTTGCCAGGCTGGCATTCTTCCATCTACGCCAAGCATGGCAACTAAACCCTTTCTTGTCATGCCCTGACCTAGCCACAGTAATCCATGCAACAGTCACCTCCAGGCTAGATTACTGTAACTTGCTCTATGCTGGCTTGCCCTTGAGACTGACCTGGAAACTCTACCTGATCCAGAATGCGGTGGCACAAGTCCTGACGGGAATGCCATGAACTGCACATATTCAACCTGTGCTGCGCCAACTACACTGGCTCCCAGTGGAATACTGAGTCAGGTTCAAGGTTCTGGTATTGATCTTTAAGGCCTTCAGCAGTCTGGGACCTGGCCCTGACCTGGTGGAACTCTGCCAAATGATATCAGAGCCCTGCGGGATCTAATGCAATTCTGCAAGGTAGAGATGTTCTGCTAGGCTTTTGGTTGAGGACAGTGACGAGTTTTGTTATGGCTGGCACCTTCCTCCTCTCTTCCATCTTTTCTTTCTTTTTCACCGCCTCCTTGCCCTGTCTGCGAGGCAGAAACACAGTATGGAACTGGCTCAAGATAGATTCACATACCATCTGGGGATTGCTTTTATGAATTTAGTGAGTGATTTATTTATTATACTTTTAACAATGTCTGTGATGTATTTTATCCTACTGTTGTTCATCACCCAGAGCCCTGTGTACTTAGGAATTGGGCGATCCAAAATTTAAATAATAAATAAATAAATAAATAAATAAATAAATAAATAAATATCACTGACGTGTAATGCTTTTGGGGGGGACATACCAGGAGAGGCGGTTCCGAAGGTATGCCTGTCCCAGACTGTTTAGGGCCTTAAAGGTTAGAACCAGAACCTTGACCACATCGGCATGGACACTGCAATCCCCCAATACCAATAAACAGGGGAATTCCAAGGCCCAACCCAACACCACCTCCAGCAGGCCCGGCAGGGTATTTGCTGGTGTGCTAGGCGGTTGGTACACCAGCCAGATAGCCAAACTTTTTGCAATGCAAAATAATTTTGCAACGTTGCAGTCTTATTATTGATGGGCCTGGCATTGCACAGCATCAGTGTCAGAGAAAGGTTTGCTGTCCTAGCCTCAGTACCAGCATATCTCAGGATGGGACAAGGGTTGGAAAGAGACTGAGCATAACTGTATCCCCATATATATGATACACTATTCTGCTACAGTTCTTCCAAGCATCAGCATTCAGCAGCACTTGGGATTCTGAACAGATTGAGACATGACTGTCCCTCCTTATATTAAAACCACAGGTCATGAGTGTGAGAGTGGGGGGATTGGCATCTCCCTCTGCCTAGTGATGAACCAGAGTCACCATCCATATGTATGGATGTATGATTAATTCTTTCCTGGGCTCTTTTTCTAGCAGGAACTCCTTTGCATATTAGGCGACACACCCCTAATGTAGCCAATCCTCCAAGAGCTTACAGTAGCCCCTGTAAGAAGAGCTCTGTAAGCTCTTGGAGGATTGGCTACATTAGGGGTGTGTCACCCAATATACAAATAAGTTCCTGCTAGAAAAAGAGCCCTGTTTATGACAATAGACTAGGGTTGCCAAGTCTTACTTGCTGTTCAGCGGGGGGGGGGGAGGAGTGCTTGCTGGTCGGGGATTCTTCTGGCGTGCGCATGAAGCATGTACACTGCTATGACATCACCCAGAAGTGATGTCACCACGTTGGGCACGTTGGGGTGGGACCTCTCTAATTCAAGGGAAAACCATAGAGTTTTCCCTTGAATTATAGAGCATCTCCCTCTGAAACATGCCCGACATGATGACGTCACCTCCAGGTGATGTCATCGCACTAAGCACATCTTCGCAGCCCGGCAATTTGGGGGTGGGGTTCCCCCCAGCGGCCCAATCCGGGCTGGCGGGGAACAGGCCACTTGAGCGGGGGTTTCCCTGCCCCCTGGGGGGACTTGGGAACCCTACAATAGACATTAAAGATAAGCTTTGGAGAAGGTACCTGAAAAACTTGGGAAACTGGGTAGTAGCACCTGGATTCAGAAAAATATCATTGTCAAATGCTTAATTCTCAATGTTAATTAATGAATGTGGTTCCATATGTTTTACCTCTTTTATGTCCCGAATGTTATAAATATATTTTGGAGTGGTGGAAGAGTTCAGAGATGAGGAAATTGTTTTGTTAGAATCTGCCTAATTTGTACCGTGCACCCTTTGAAAATTTAACATTTCTCCAATATATAATTTATTTTAGGGTTTGTAACGGTGAAGTCTTACATTATAAGTGTATTAATAGATAACAAGCTCCAATTCCTGTAGAAATAGGAGCATGTTTCTCCATTAACTGTACTTTGTTAAACTTTAAATATTGAGAAAACAAGTATTGAAAGTGGGCTTATAAAATACCAAATGCCCTATTGAAAAGAATCATGTTCTTGCCTTTGCACTGTTAGCGCTATTGTGTGGCCTTAGTTCAGATGCTCGTTTCACTGATATGGTTAACATTTGCAGTGAACTGTTTTTTTCTCTTCATCTGTGGTAAGTGCAGGTAGCAGGCCTGATGTCTACAAGCAACTATATCTCCAGAGGCATAACAATTAAGAACCTATAAATGAAGAAAGAAAAGAAGCAGTTTGCATTTGTTAAAGCAATAATACTGGTGAAATGTAAAAAGTGCAAGGGGGATTATTAAATATGTTTTAAGATGCACTTGTATTATTACTGTTCTTTAGGTGATGATTTTCTATGGTTAACATAAGGCAAGATTTTTTTAAAAAGTGGGCTTGACCTCATTTGACCTTTCTGACGTTTAGTCAGTTAAAAGGTTTGTAAGATGCTTAATTACCAAACAGTATGATCATTATTCATCTCATCATTTGATATATAACGTCAAGTGAATTGCCTCCCTGGAGTGCACTGTGTTTCACAGATCAATAGATTTAGTAAGAGCTTGAAGGAGATCTTTAAACATTCATAGAAAGGAAGGGAAAGTGTATCCTGCTCATAAAATGGCTTATGTAGCTATTTTGCTTGAGCTTGATGGAGGATTTTTTCCCTGCTTCTAAACAATGCAAATTATTGTATTGGTTTTCGTTCTTTGAAACATTTTGATGATTTTACTGAAATTAAACATTTGTTACTAATTTGCAGTACAAAATCAACAGTAGTGCCACAAAAGGAGTTGTGTAGATTTTTAGGCCTACTATAAAAACACTTCATGCTGATGGTGTGTTGAATTTGTAAAAAATATTCCTTATGATGTGCGGTAGTTATAAAAGCTCATGGTTGTTCCATGAGAGCCAGCTTGTGTGGTAGTAAGAGTGCTGGACTAAGATCTGCGAGACTCTGGATTTGAATCCCCATTCTGCAAAGCTTGTTGGGAGAACTTGAACCAAACATGCAGTCGGAGCCTAATCTGCCTCATAAGGTTGTTGTGAAAACAAGTTTGGCTCCCCGCTGTGAAACAAAGTGGAGTATAAATTAAGGAAATAAATAAATAAAAAACATTGAAATCTTTTATAAAATAAATATTAGTGGTATATACTGCACTGGTCTTCAAGCTTTCTAGACCCAGTACTCATTAGCCTCAAAGTGTGTAATAGGAAGTCACATGACACTTGAGTCAATGACTTTTCGGAAGACTAACAGGGACAAGAAACACACTATATTATTAATTAATATATTTACATTAATTTTTTCAACCTGGGTTGTCCCATGAGAGCTTACAACAATTACAATATTTAAATCTGTCACAAAAATACAGTATGAAATAATAGGGATACAAAAATAGAGATGTGGTTGTATAAGTCTGAGAGAAAAAGGAGGATGTACAGTTGTGTTTCACTTTAAAAACTTGCAGTTCTTGTCTAGTTTATTCCTTCTGTGCATTTTTATTAAAACCAATTGCATAAAACAAATGAAATGTACAATAGTTTGTTATTTGTTTTGTATATGTGTTTCATTTTCATTCTGATGACTGCAGGGGGATGTCCAGCCTTGTGTTTTTCTACACAATGGCATTTCACCACATGCAGAAACTGTATATTAAGAGTTTTCATGGAACACTGAGAAGCTGACATCATCTGCTGGAATGAATAGGTTCTTGGGATGTAAGCCCCTATACTCACCCCTACCCTCAAGCTGCTGGTGGCTGCTTAGTACTGGATTTTGTGGTATTTCAGCTCATTATTAAGGGTTTCTCTCCCAGAAACATGCCATAACAAAATTAAAGCTGGCAGCGCACAAACTTTCCTCAGAAGAAATTTGGAAGCTGTTAGGATCAATGTTGTGTAGCAGTGCTGTATACACAGACTAAGTACCTTTTATCTCAATAAAGTCACTTTATAGAAATATTTCAGACTATTGATTGAATAGTGTTTGTGACAGAAACAATACCAAGTATACTAATTTTAACATTATAATAATTCAGGATAAATATTCCATACATAATTTTATTACTACTTCTCTTGTAAGTCATAGTGTGTTTATAGATTGCTCTTTTCCACTGCATTCTCTAGGTGCAGTAATTTCTTACCCCACCTACTTTTTTTGCATTTCATGACACACAACTCCATTATTAGTTTTATGTGTCTCAGATACAGAAAAAGGATTTGCAGTTTAGTTGTACAGACAGGAATGAGTGTGGGCCTAATTAGTGATGATTGTGGGTATGTTGGCTTATTCATGTCCCTGCTCTGTTCAGCTTAAAAGTATATAGGAGAAGGGACTAATTTTTACAGGAAAGAACATGTGCATTTTAGCCCACCCTATCTTAGCTCACCACATTTAGTTATTGTAGTCTCTTCAGTCCCAAGTCCCAACATATTGTGCTTCCTTTACCTTGGGTCTAGTTCACACATGCAGTAAAATGTTCCTTCATATAAAAAGTCCATGCAGACAGAAAAGTAGCACAGTAGAAAAAAAGCGTTCTACCCTATTTCTTTGTTAGCTTTCTGTTTGTGTATTTTTTGCCCATAGAGAAATATTACAAAATGTGATCCACCATTATAATTTATGTACATTCTGTAGTAATATAGTCAATTCTAGTAGCCTGAATAGCCATAACTAACCTAACCTCATCAGAGGTTGGAAGCTAATCAGGGTTGATTACCATTAATACTTGGATGGGAGATCACCTAAGAAGACTGGGGTTGTTATTTGGAGGAATTCAATGGCAAACTACCTTTGTTCTACTCTTGCCTTAAAACACCTTGATCCTTGGGGTAGCCACAAACTGGTTGCAACTTGATGGCACATAATTATTATTAGTCCATTCTGCCATCTTAAGTCTGTCATTTCATTTCCTTGCCTATGTAGACCATGTTGATTATTGTGGGAGAACAGTGCTTACAGCAACATAGGATGGGGAGCATAAGATAAAAGAAAGAGGATAGTGGACCCCCTTCACCCATGGGTATATCTATCTATCTACCTACCTACCTACCTACCTATCTACCTACCTACCTATCTGTCTTACCCTCCCACTCCACATTGTATGCAGAAATGGGACAGACACATGAATGAATAAACATGGCTGCCCCACCGGGTCTGGCGCTGTAATTACCTAGTTACACATTGTTAGAAACCCACAGTTTATTCAAAGGTAAATTTCAGTGCATGAAAAAAGTGTGTGTGACCTCCACTTCAGACTGGGGAGAGGTGTCATGCTTTCAGTTTGGTCTGACAGTCTAAGTGTTGTCCCCAGGTGTTGTTCCCAGCTTGAATTCATTAGCCAAGATAGCATAACAGCTCTCCTGTAGCATGACCAGGGCTGGCTCTGCCATTAGGCCAACCTCGGTGACAGCCTAGGGTACAGATGTCCGAGGGGCACAGCGAGGCCCCTGCCACCACTGCCTGCCTGACCCCAGCAGAGCCAGCCCCAAAGCCGTCTCCCCCATGCCTTTATTTCCCTGCTCTCGCTCCTCCGCCTGGGCGGCAGTCGTGTCTTCGACCCCAGAGTCCCACTTCTGCCCAGGCCCAGACCTCCATGGAGAGGAGCAGCACCAGAGCCCAGGCCGCCTTCGCCATGTGTGGCCAGCCCAGGCAGGAAAGCAAGCCGGTCTTGGCCACCCCAATGCCACGCACCCTGAGCAACATGTGCCCCCCAACAGCACCGGGCTGGTGGCGGTATCCACACAGAGGGGGCAGAGTGGCCGGGGCGAGGTGGGCAGCCAGCAGAGAACCAAAGTCCGGGCACAGATGCCTCCTGGGGCACGTGGAACAAGGCCGATGCTTGGCATGGGGAGACCACCGACAGGCCTCCCTCCTTCCCACAACTAGGGGCCCCATCAGTGGCAACTGTTGCTGTCCTCTCCCCCTCACTCTCTTGCAAGGCCTTTTTCCCCACAGCCCCATGGAGGCAGCACTGCAGCAGGGAAAGGTTGGCTGCCGAAAGGAAGCCCCTCACCCCCCACCCCAGCAGGGCTGCACCCAGCAACAGAGCCAACCCCCAGAGGCTGCCTGCTCAGCAGGTCACTTCAGGACAGGGGCCACCTCCTCCTCCTCTTGGTACCACACCATTTGCCCCCCCCCCATTCTTGACCCTCTGGCAAGGTGAGGGGAGCTGCGAAAGAGTGCCAGTGCTGCAAGGCCCATCCCAGAATGGCTTCCAGGGGGGCCAGCTGGGCAGGGAAGGGAGGGCCAGGAAAGTCTTAAAGGTGCGGTGCCACTGGACTCAAACATTGTGCCTTGGACATCATTAATTCATAGGGTCACCAGAAATCAGAAATGACTTTACAGCACTTAACATGCACATCGCCTCAGTGCTTAAACATTTTTGTGTAAGGGGATATGTACAGCTTGTGCATGTGTAATTGGGTGTATGCCCTGAGAAATACAGGGTCCGGGGTGGCTCAGAGGTTAAGACACTGAGCTGCTGACTAGAAGATTGGTAGCTCGGCAGTTTGAGACCCAAGTGCCGCGTGATGGGCGGGGGGGGGGGGAGGGGGGAGCGCCGCACTAGCCTCACCTAATGTGCAAAAAACCCCTGGGGTTGGCCCTGATGGCACAGTTAACAATATAGGCAGGAAGGCCTTGCAGGTGTAAAAGACCCAAATAGAGGAACAAACTTTTCGAGCTCACATACAAGAGCTAAATAGATTTAATTCAAAAAGCCACTTGGAAATTAAGGTACTGGCAGAAGCCAGCACTAAAGCTGTTAGTTCCATAGGCTAAAAACCTAATAGTGAGAATCTTGATTCAATTAACTCCTTCCAAGGGCTTGAATGAGGACCTTCTCTTAAATGAGGGATAAATATCCACCATTAGTGAATAATATTTTCAGTCAGTACCTAAAGATGGCCCACCATGCATGGGCTTTAACTGAATGTAAGCCAATTCTAGCCTCAGAACAGTTCCAGCAACACATTGTGATGCCCCAGTAATCCTTTAAAAAAAAGATAACAATACATAATCTAAGGATTCATGACATGTCTCTATCTATACAGGAAAGCCATATAATAGCAGGGAGCAGTGTTCCCTCTAACGTGAATTTGTGCACAATCACTCACAAATTTTTAGCAGGGATGCACAGATTTTTTTTCCTGAAGGCACGGCGTTTTCCTGGCTGGCCCCACCCTTGGTTGCTCCAACCCAGCTGTTGGATGCTTTGGATGAGCTACTCCATGCTCCAACTTGTACCCTGGGGCTGCCTCCTCCACTGCCATCATCACTCCGACCTTGGAGCAGGGTCCTGCAGGCAGCACAGGTGCTGAGAAGGAGAAGGGTTTTTGCAGGGGTGTTGCATACTGGGTTTGACGCATGGAAAGGCTGGACAACAGTGTGATGATCAGCTCATAGTTTATTCGTACACAACAACATACTGGCCAAAGCGGCCAACTATATACAGCCACCCAAGGCACACCTACAGTCCTATTGGAGGATTTGAATCTCCCACCAAAGTCCCTATTGGTGAACTTTAGGTGGTCCAGATTCTTGGCCTTTATTGTTTTCCGGAGCCAAGCTCAGACTGCCTGTCGCTGAGGCTTGGTAGTGGTCAGCGGACATAACAAGGGGGGAATGGGAGAGGCTGTGCATTGGGTGGGAGGAAGGGCTGGCCATAGGTGTATGGGGATGGGACAGCATGCCCAGCTGCCTGCACCCTTGCAAAAGTTTCCCTCATGTGCTGTTGCGTTGGCCAGCCTGCCTCACTTTCTCTTCCCCTCAGCAGCAGGCCTGCGACTCCCACATCCAGCACAGCTTGAGGCGGGCAAAGAGGCTGGCTGCCTGGTTTCCCTCACACGCTGTCACCTCGGCCTGCTGGCCTGCCTTGCTTCCCCTTAGCAGCAGCCCTGTGTGACTTCTCTGAGCTTGGCCCATCACAGCTGCTACCTCCTGCATCAACATTGCCACCTGAGCAGCCCCCTCAGCCTCGTTGATGGATGCTCTGCAGGCTGGATGCAAATGAGCAATGAGGTGGAGGGATGAGGCTGTGTTTTGTGGGGCTTTGGCATGGCCCTGTTCCCCACATGAGAGGGGCTGGCTAGGCCCGGCTTGGGCCTGTTCTCCTCTGCCTGATTTCTCCTTCCTCTGTGGCATTGTTTCTGTCAGGGGTAAGTGCGAGGCAAGGCCGGGCTCGTGCGGAAGAGGAGGCTGAAGATGGAAATGGCAACCAGTGGTATGTGGGTGTGTGGAGGGTTGTGATGCATCAATGGTTGCCTGGCCTTGGTCAGCTAAGGTGAAAGTCCACAAGGGTTTGCTGTGCTTAAGTGGGTTTGGAGGGAGGCAACCCATGTTTGGAAGGCAGCTGGGGAGTTGTGTGAATGTGTGTGCTGCAAAGGGAGGGGAATTGTGTAAACATGTGCATGTGTTGTGCCTCAACTATGTTGGGAGTCTTAGTTGCTTGCTTCGTGGGCATGTTTTTTTTTAAACAAATATTTTGTTAAGGGGGTTGTGAGCTGACAGACAGGGTGGCTGATAGAAATAAATATTTTGTTTACTTGGTTTATAGTCAGCTTTTCTCCTGCGGGGTATCCCTGTGGGCCATTTGTAACAAAACCTAATATCAGTAGATATTTTGTATACTGTAAGTTAAATATATAAAATATCTAAATATAAAATTGGGGAGCTGAGGGTGAGGAATATTTTGAACAACACTGTCTTATTTTTAAAGAAGCAGTGTATTTTTGTAAATTCTTTTTTCAAAATATTTGTCTCTGGTATCTTTTGCTGCCACCAGAACTAACAAGAAGGTACTAAAAATGTTTGAGAGTTTTGATTTTTTAAAAAGTGCATGTAATATTTGAAAGTAAGTAATAAAGTTCCTTTCCTTCTTTGGAATGTGTGCTAAATGGCTCTATATATCACAGAGAATGAGTGCTCCTTGAACAAACCAGTCGGATCATAAATGTCTGTGTGTGACATTCGCACCAGTTCCACTTAGAGCATAATTGCCTCACAGCATGCATTGAGTCCAGTGGCACCTTTAAGACGAACAATGTTTTATTCAAGGTATGAGCTTTCATGTGCATGCACACTTCCTCAGATACATTGAAATGGATGTTAGTAGTCCAGGCATATAGGTAGAGGGTGAATATCAAATTAACGTACAATATAATGAAAATGTTTTAACAAATGCAGGACCAAAGAGTAACAACAAACTATGTTTATATAGTCACCATTTGTTTGGATTTAATTACAGGGGGAAAACACAGTGAAGCAAATAAATATGTCTCCAATTTGTAATTTTGAGTGCATGGAAACACAGGCTAACAAACACAGATCAGCCGTTCAAAAAATCAGGTCAGTAGGGGGCTTCAGATGGAGAGCAGTGGGCAGTAAAATGAAGTCAGGGGGCAATAAAGACAAACACAGATCACCCCAAAACAAAAAGGAACCCAGTGTATATGGGTGTGTGTGGAGTAAAATGGCAGAGAAGACTTTATTTGTATTGACTGGAATGATTTTAAGAACTGAAGACTATAAAGACTTTTAAAATGTATTTTTAAAAGTGCCTTCAAATTCCTTAGGACATTTCTCAGGAACAGGACCCTCTGAAGTAATTTCAGATTTTGACTGCAGCACAATTTGGTGGTAAATTTAATTGTAATTTTGTTGATATTTACCAATAATTTCTATCATTTGAGTAGTTGTTTAAGGTTGCCAACTAGAGAAAACCATGATTTTAGACTTGTGATAGTTAATTGTAAGTCCCTCTCGCTGACAATATATTACAAAAGATTTCAATAAATGATGCAATCTGAGCTGAGTCCTAGAGCATACGGCCGTATCATCGGCATAAAGTAGTGCTGATGCCAAGCAGTTAGCTAGAAAAGGTATATGGTCTTCAGCTTTTCTAAGAAAGGAGGTCATATCACTAAAATAGCTTGTGATAAATGTCTTTCCAAGCTGCAGTTGTGGAATCATGAAGCTGTCTCAGTAACCATAACAACCTATTATCAAATGAAAATCTTTTTAACTTCTCCCACAATCAATCCCAGGGAACTTAATCGAAAATGGCTTGCAAATCCATAAACACCACATATAGCTGTCCTCCTGAATATGGTGTATACTTCCTAGTCAGATAATGCAGTAATAAACAGAGATCAGTCATAGATCGACCATTGACAAAACCAGCTTGTTCAGGGCCAGTAATACCCTTTTCATAATTCCAGTTACTTAATTTCTGGAGTAACCAAGAGGCATATCATTTACTCATATTAGAAAGGAAGCTAATAGGCCAATAGTTGGATGAATCCATTCAATAGCCATTCTTTTGAGTGGAACAATAATAGCTTTTTTCCAGACTTCAGGGATTTCCCCAGATTGATTAACTATTGAGACAGCAGGAGCCAATACTTTACCCCACCAGTCTGATCCAAAAGCACAACTCTTTTTCAGTTTTGCAATCAAGCTTTTAATTCCCCCTGGCCAATCTGGTAATTTCCTTATCCTGGCAGAAGGAAACTCATTCCTATGAGGTACAGCAAAAAGAATGGAGAAATGACAATTCCAAGATTGAGATTGACACAGAATGTTTTCTGTCCCCAGGATTTAAATCAGCTTGAAACGAGCGACCAGAATTTCTTCAGATTATTACAAATGACAGCTATAAGTAAAGAGTCCCATCCTCTCCTCACAACATCATATTTTTTCCTACAGATCAGGCTCTTATATTCCCCCTTCATACTCCGGTTTGGTAAAGTAGTTAAGTGCGCTGACTCTAATCTGGGAGAACTGGGTTTGATTCCCCACTCCTCCACTTGCAGCTGATGGATGACCTTGGGCAAGCCATAGTTCTTGAAAGAGCTCTCTCAGCCCTACCTACCTCACAGGCAGTGTTCTCTCTAAGCTGAGTTAGTGTGAGCTAACTCATAGTTCTTTAGCCTCCAGCTCACACATTTTTGCCTTAGCTCAGGAAGGATGGCTCCAGAGCCAACTAATGTATGCAGTAGCCAAATCGCTCGCTCACAATTTCAATGCCAGTAGCTCACAAAGTAGCATTTTTGCTCACAAGACTCCACAGCTAAGAGGGAACTTTGCTCACAGGGTGTCTGTTGTGAAGAGACGAAGGGAAAGAAGTTTGCAAGCTGCTCTAAGACTCCGAATGAAAGTCAGGATATAAATCCAATCTCTTCTGTTCTCTTCTTCCATAGCAGAGCCAAGGTCTGGTGGCTATGAGTTCTTCTAAACTCTTGAGAAGTCTTTCTAAGCAATACCTTCATTTGCTTACAGTCACGGTCATACCACATGTTTCTCCTATCCTGATACCTAGGTCCCTTGGATTGATAAACAAATGCTGGTTTTAAAAGGTAAAAACGTTTGGTCTAACAAATCCAAAAGTCGATCAGAGGGCATTCTTCTGATAATGGCTCATAAGATTTTGAAACTCAGTGGAATTCAATATATCATTTATCCTCTTCTCAGCTTCTAGGGACCAATGGACTAGCTTTAAAACTTGGTCAATACACAAACTAGTAGTATTCTGTAATGATACATGTTCTGGGTCCATAGAAATAGTCACTGGTAGGTGATCACTATACATCAAAGCCTCCCAATTTAACCTAGCATTTCATTAGGAAAACCCATAGAGGGATGTAAACATTTACAATGATTAAAGATTGATTTCTCAAAACTAGTCAAATCACTAAAATTAAGGGGTTGAATCCAGTTTTTTTAATCTCACATCTAGTGGAATTTGAGATTGTTCATAGGGTTGTGAGGATAAAATGGAGATGAAAATGATGTTAGCAGCTTTGGGTCCCTTTCTTAAGGGGAAGAAAGGTGGGATATAAATGAAATAAAAGGGGGGGAGACAGAATATATGTTTTAGCATGTTGCTGCTGCTGTGGTGGTGGTGGTTGTGATGATGATGATGATAATTTATAGACCACCCTTCCCCAAAGGGCTCAGGGCAGAGTTCTGAGTCCTTTACTTGAAACAGAAAGAAATATAAAATGAATGATTTAATTAAGGCTTTGTATTCATTCACCTATTCCTTTTTTGCTTTTTACAATGTCCATATCTTTTAGCAAGTTATAGACCCGATGACTTATCTGCCTCCTTTGTGAAGGCTTTCCAAAGCTGCTGAGAGTCACCATGGAACCTCCCATGCTATTACTGTGTATCTCTCTCTATAATAATTCTCTGCATGGTGGTGGCATGCTCCTGAAGATTCCATGTGCCACCCCAGCCTTTGGTCCCCTGGCCTGCCAATCAGAAGCTGTCCCTATCCACTGGCTGTGAATACTCGCATGCCATTGGCTGGGTCTGCTCCTCTTCCCTTCCCAACTCCTTCAGCCTCTGTGCCCTGTCAGAATTCCTGGCAGATGGCTTTCTCTCTTGACGAAGACACTTCTCCAGCTTCCTTCCTGTGGGGGGATTAACTGTTACCTCAGTGGCTGTTCATAGGTGAAACGAAATGACAGTTACCTGTGTTTATAAGATGGCTGCTGTCTGTGGTTTGTTTAAAATGTTCCCCCATATGGTACAATTGAGCTGTAGTTCCAGAGAGGGGCCTGCAGGAGTATCACTCACTGGGTTGAATGGGGCTTTCAAATCTGCTGGCCTACAGTTCCCAGCTGCCCCAAGGCCAAAAAGTGCGAGAAAAGAGGGACCCCACCAAGGGACAGGGCACCATCAGCCCATCCAGGCAGGATTGTGTTTAATCCCTGTTTTATTTAGTTGTCCCTTATTCATTTAGTGTGTGTGTGTGCTCCATAATTGTGTAAATACTAAAATAAATTATTCTATTTGGACCAATAATCTGTGTTGTGCTCTGATCCTATAGTCTCCCCCGCTCTGCCAATACCAAAGGGAGGGGGTAGCCCAGGGAAGCAAGGAAAGGCCAGACCCTTGGGTTGCCAACTTTCCAGGGATCCCCCAAAGATTGTGGATTCTATCTCCAAAAAGGCATTCTATCTCCAAAAAGGCAGTGTCAGGGCTTCAGAGCACGGTAGAGGCTGCAGGTGTGGGGGGGAATGAAAAGCTGAAGAATGAGGGGAAAATTAAGGTAGGTTGATGCTTGGTTGGAAGGGAGATAGGGTTGCTAACTCCAGGTGGAGAATTCCTGGAGATTTGAGGGGTGGAGCCTGGAGAGGGTGAGGTTTGAAGAAAGGTGGGGCCTCAGACAGTGCCATAGATTCTGCCCTCCAAACCAGCTATTCCCTCTTGGGGAACCACTGCTGCCAATCTCCAGGTGAGGGCAGGAGATCACTCAGAATTACAAGTGCTCTTCAGGTAGCACAGATCAGATCCCCTGGAGAAAATGGTGGACTCTGTGTCATTATACCCTGCTGAGGTTGCCACAGCAAATTGATGCTGAGTGCCCAAGGCCTTGGCACTCTCCCAGAGCCTCTCTCTAGAGCCCATTGTATTTCTTCCCACAATGGGCCTTACTCATAGTCTATAATAATAGAAGGACTTGCATGTCCATTTATGGCAGGCATAACTCATCAGAAAATAGAACTAGGAATCTCAGTATTGGCCATCAGCTCCAGGGCCAAAAATGAAAGGAATCTTTCTATTCCTTGTATTGTATTTCTATCAACCCCTCCCCCGTAATTTACAATGGAAGCTAAGCTTGTGTAATAGTGTTGTGTCGGACTAGGATCTGGGAAATGCAGGTTTGAATCCCCATTCTGCTGTGGAAGCTTGCATGGGCCTGTCACATACTCTCAACCTAACCTACCTCACAGGATTGTCATGAGGATAAAATGGAGGATAGGAGAATGATGTAAACCACTTTGGGTCCCCCTTGGGGAGAAAGGTGGGATATAAACAAAGTAAAAAAAAGTTCTAACATCTGTTCCTTATGTGTTACCACTAAGTTAAATTGACATTTATTATCATGCATGTAAAGGGTAGACTGAGAGGAAGCATCCTTTTACTACTTTGATAGACTATGGGGAAATATTAACTCTCCACTTCTATTCATAATAGTAACAAAGGTTTGCTGCTATACTACTATTAAATGCATTCTGAGTTGCCAGCCAGGGTGGTTGAGAAGAAGTTGAGACTGAGAAATAAGGGGAAAGGGAATTAGAAGTGGCGAAAGATGAAAGGAGCAGAGCAAAACAAAGGAGGAGGAAAGTGTGGAAGAGAGTTGGAGAAATGTAGGAAAAGACAGCAAAAAGCTTTTTGTTTAGTTTTTTGCTACCACACACTAACAAAGGGCTACCTCCTTGCAAGATCTGGCTATCCAGGAGCTGGGCAGAAGTAAAGGAAGAGGGAAACCATAGACTGCTGGAGATAATGACCTTGTAAGGAGGCTGCATCCTGGCAATGACTGTAGCTTGTCCTGAATGGTCTTGTCTTGCTCCAGTTCTGGCTTGGCTGATGAGTTTAGAAGGACTGAGAAGCAAGGGTTTCCCTCAGCCTCTGAGTAAATGTTGCAGAGAGGCCGAGCCATCTGAGTCAGAGATATTGCTCTTTACTGTGTTCTACCTTCCCTATGCCCCTAGTGGGTGCAGTCAGAACTGCATTAGGAAAAATTGCATTCTGTGAATACAGCATGATGCTGGCTTCATGGACCCTCCATTTGTCCCCCTTGTCCCCCACTCTCAGTGGCCCTGAGGCTTTCATCCTGAATTGTTATATATTTTCCCAGAATATCAAAGGTTAAAAAATATGTGGTGGGAGCTAAGTATTTGTTTTCACAGTTCCCACATAATTTTAAGTTACTTGTAAGCTATAGAAACACATATTGAGGGGTGCCTTTCATCAATATATGCTTTTGTCTGCATATGCATCAGTGCTAGGGGATGTGTAAGGCCTTGGGAACAAGACCACCTTTGATGTATATATCAGAATTGGGCCACAGTGGGGGGAATCTAACAAGTCATCAGTCTCTGGCCATGGTTTTCAATATTCCTCCAATCCAATGTCACCTGGGTGCATTCTCACTAATTCAAGTGACAGGTTGGCAAACAAGTATACTACTCATTTGTCAACATGGCATGCTAAGATCGAAGAGCTTTTGCTGCTGCTGTACAGCTCAAAAACTCTCTCAGCAAATGAACTCTGCTAGGACTTCTTTCTGCTTAGTTCCCTAGTTCCTGTGCAGAATGCATTGATTGTATGAGGGATAATGTCTGCCTGTAGGGCCAAAGTCATGAAGAGAGCCTTATAAAGGATATTCCTTAATCTTTTTTTTTTTTTAGGTGGGAAAACTCTAGTAAGCCAAATCCTTCATGCTTTGCAGATACAGGTTTAAATCCATTGCTGGAGATCAAGTAGGGTAGAAATTTTTCAGAAGAAGAATTGTCAGCACATTAACTGCGCGGTGTTAAATATGAAATGCATCAATAACTGGTGAACCAAAAGCTACATGTCACAGGGTAGGGGTGATGGTAAGAGGTGCTGAATACCGCAAAGTTACATTAGGTCATTTATACTGTTACCTAAGGATCTGAATATCAGTGTAATCCAGACAAAACTTCTAGTTTGCATATATTTGTGTATGTGTAAATGAAATACCACAAAGTGATACAGAGATTTACATATCCAGCTCTAGCAATCAGCATGCAGTTTCCAAGAAAATCTCAATTGTACAACACTGGAATTTTCTGAAATAGATTGTGAACTCAAATGTGACCATAGATATTTTTTTTTAGCTCTAAGGACAAATAAAATCAAAGAACAAATAAAAGTTTCTTTTTTCAAAGGCTACACTTTAATTCCTTATCAGAGGAAAGATAGAAAGAAAACACCCCCAAGCAAGATAGCCCTTAGAGCTGTTAATCTGAGCTTCTACCTGTATTACTTATCAGACCCTTTTTCACTATCTGGGAGTTGGGTATGAGAGATTGGTAACATTAATAACATACCTTTTATTAGACCAGCACGATAAGTTGTATGATAAAAAGTTGATACCCCTCCAATCAAACACTGCCTCTTTCCATGTTCAAACTACTCATGAGGCATTTGATGAAGTGAGCTCCAAACATCAGACATTTGCTATAATGAATCTATTAATCTATAAAACATTATGACATGGCTACCCCATTATAATTATGGGCTTTAAACACAAGTAAATGTATAATATATTCAGTGGCCACACAGCAGTGTGTGTAGTCTGAAAATGTGTACCTTGAAAATACAAAGTTTGGGTAGTGTATAGCATGACTGGAAAATACATTCATTGCCTGCTTCACACAAAATATCGATCATATGTTCACTGCTGTCCCAGTATACAGGACAGGAGTGCCCATAACATAATAGCTTAAATGGGTAGGGAATGGAACTAAAGAAATTTGAATTACCTGTCCCTGCTTAAAGACTACTGCACTGACTTCAAACTAATTATTTGAACTTGCTGAATCACCAAAATGTGAATCAGGTATGATAGTTCTGTGTTATGGCAGAACAGGTCTGAAGAGTATGCTGACATTTTTTGCTGCCCATCAGAATTTCATTTAAGTACAAGCTTTATCAGTAAAAATCTGTTTAGAACAATTTTCTGTAAATTGATAAAATATTAGTTTTCCTTGTAACTTGTACAAATGATTTTTCAAGTTTAAGTTTTGGTTAATCTTTATTAAGAGAGCCAGTTTGGTGTAGTGGTTAAGTGTGTGGACTCTAATCTGGGAGAACCGGGTTTGATTCCCCATTCCTCCACTTGCACCTGCTGGATGACCTTGGCCAAGCCATAGCTCTGTGCCAGCTGTTCTCTCAAGGACAGCTTGGGAAAGAGCTCTCTCAGCCCCACCTACCTCACAGGGTGTCTGTTGTGGGGAGGGGAAGGGAAAGGAGTTTGTAAGCCGATCTGAGACTCCAAGTGAGTGAAGGGCGGGATATAAATCCAATCTCTTCTCTTCTTCTTCTTCTTCTTCTTTATCTTATACTTCATATTCTGTCTTAAATTTCTGCAGGTCAGTGTTTACAGAGATGGTATGGTAGTGCAGTGTGTGTGTGTGTGTGTGTGTGTGTGTGTGTGTGTGTGGAATAATACAGATTATTATTTTAAAAAAATCTTTTCAAATGGGGAACAGTTTAGAATATGAATTAGTCTGCTTCATAGTATTTGGGCATAATCTGACCATTCCTTTGTCTGATCATATACGAGGTAAGAACTCCTTCTATCCAGGGTGCCAGTTACATTAGAATGTTAACATCCTAAGCCAATGCATATATTACAAAATCCCCAGGTCCCTGCACTTTGTCAGCTGATGTGGTCTGTGAGTTCTGTGCTCAGAACTTATTTCCCAGGAGTGCAGAGGCCAGATTTTGATCAGCAATGTAGAAATGGTAGACCTCGTCTCTGCCCATCAGACCATCAGTTGTTAGTTGGCATCAGTAGTTAGGCTGGGCTTCTAATACCAGCTTCTTCTTGCTTTCTCCCTCCATCTTTCACTCCCTACTCCTCCTGCCCTGGAGCAGGGGATTGGAAAAAATTGTCCCATCCGGGAACCCTTCCCCCCAAATCCCAAAATCGCAACAAGGTTTTAAAAACTTCAGGATAGCTAAAAGCATATCTTCCTCAAAATCTGGATCTGAAAATTACACAAAAAATTTGAAGTGCACCCAACCAACAAGGAGAGCTTACTGAGCATGGCAGTTGTCATAAACTTGGTTTCTGCTGTTTTTAATTTATGGGGTACTGTTGCTCTTGGGGAAAGTTGACATGTAAACACTCAAGAGAATCTGATCGTTTGAAAACTAACTTGTTTAGCTTTGAATACAAATGTCAGATATTAGAAGCACAAAATCTAATTATCCTAATTATTACAGGAATGTAATCATTACTTAATTCAGAATACAGAACTGGCTGTGAGGCTGGTTGAAGTTAATGACTGCTATTCACTTTGAAGGAAGAGGCCACTTTCTTGCTCAATATTAGCTATTATATTGTATAAGTAAGCACTAAGCAAGCTGGGAGGGAGGAAGGTGGTAGCTGTAAGCATCTACAAAAGTGTGACCAGATAGGTTCATAACACCTTAATGTGTCCATAGACTCTTACTGAAAATATGAGTGTTTGTGTTGAATGAAGTTGAGCAGCTGAGAAGTGTGGGACTAGTTCATTTTCCCCAGATCATGTTCACTGAGGTTTGCTTTGAGCTGACCGACTCTCTTTATATGGTGCTTCGTGTGTGTGTAAGTGTGTGTGTATAAATATAAAATCATCTGGTGCCCCAGCTGTTGATTTTTTCCTGTTGTATTGCGTTGCTGTTGCCTGACACTGTTGATATTTAGGCTGTTTTAGGCTGGTGTTCAGTATTTGACTTGCTTAAATTGTTAGTGAGATTCTCTAAAAACATAACTTGATTTTGGGTCAGGCAAAGCAGTAAACTGAGGCCTGCACAGATATCTATCCCTGCCTCACCCTTTAAATATGTAGTGTTACTTAATTTCTTAGTTTTGTCTTGGCTTTTCTGTTTAATGGAATATACAATTGAAACTGCTAAAGTGATTATCAGAACTAATTAACATTACAAATTGTGCAAGCCAACACATTCTTTCTTGTATAGGTATCTGTCATACTATCATATGGGTTACATTTTCCTTTGACCAATAACATTTCCTCTCATTTAATGTTTATAGTGTCTCCAATTTGGCTTTCTTGAGGTGAGGAAGTTTAAAGTTTCTTCACCCATCATCAAGATCAGACTTAATATCAAATATTTCTGACATCCGTAGCTTTTATTTTAAATATGAGTTGATTTGTGAGTCTGTACATATATGCAGTCCATTTACTTGAAAAGTGATACTCATTCCAGTTAAATTGTCTACCCCCTCACCCAAATATATACCACTGTTCAGGAAAATGCTAAAACTTCACTTACTATTGAACACATATTTTAAAAAGTCTGTTGTATAAGGAATATTTAGATTATAAGCCTATGACAGGACTTGTATTATATGTTTTTATTATCAAGTAGCATGTTTTGAGAAGCTTAAATAATCAATATTGGCTTAATGATTTAAAAAATTCCTGTTTACCCATTTAGTCATAATCACTGTATAAAATAAAAATATTTTAGCGAACCAGTCTAAGCATGAAATGTGTTGTCAAAAGATCATTGAAATTGGATTTTTTTGAATATTTTTAATTGCATAATTGTTACTTTTAATCTGGGAACTTAATTTTTTGCACTTTCCGAGTAGTTATCTTTCTGTGAATTTAATCTCTTTGCTTTGGAGGATTTCATACTAAAAACCTAGTCTAAAAGATATAGAGTAGGTGTGGTAGTTGTGCAATTGGTGAAAGTTCAGGTTTCTTAGAATAATGTTGATTATTTTTAAAATCCAAGCGGTTGTCGTAGTGTTTGCCTGATTACTGAGATGATGGCTTGAAAATGTACTGTTTGAACAAACTCATTCTCTATCCTAATAGGACAAAAAACTTTCTTTATGCCTAAGGTGATGGTAAAAGAGAAAATCATGTGAAACATCCCTTCTGTAGTAATTCTAGTATGTGGCACACTTGGCTTCATTATTCTGAGCCTCTTAGGGTTCTCATGGTTAGGATTTCATTGTTTTTATTGTTGTTCCTTTCCCAATAATGAGTCTAGTGATAATTTAGTAAAAGCAAGTGTATAGTTAGATTCTGAGGAATTAATTTAATGGAATTTTATAAATGTTTTATATAATTCAAACACTTATTATAAGAAATTCTCACTTGTGTTTTCTTTTGGACTTATTTACAAATGTAAAAGATTCCCCCCTCTTTGAGCTGGTATATCATCTAATTGTGTTCTAGTCGCATAATAAATTATAGTGCCATTTTATGCTCTTCTAGGAATCTTTTATTTATATATCAGTCATAGACTCAGTCCTTGAAAATAAAAGAAGTGAAGTACCCTGAGAAGTATCACATGATGGCACTGTTTCCATTTCCACCTCTAATATTATGAAAGAGTAAACCAGTATTAAAAAATAGTGTGTAATGCCAAAGTATGTTGTATAATGTATGTAAAAGAAAAATCTAACTGCTGCAGTTATTAACATGGTATTAAAATATATCCATAGACTTTCAGAAAGTATTTTGTATAAGTGCATATTTCTAATATCTTATTTTGATTATAGTGGAACAATTTTTTTAAAATACTTACATTCAGTTAATACTGAGATATGCAAATTTGATTCTTTTTAAAATATGTTTTTATTGTATGCGAACTGATAGTATAACTTACACATTCTTATATATAATTTGAAGCTATTTTTGGTAAACGGAATCATTGATCCAGATGTATTTTTTGGGAAATGTTCACTGTGATTCCAATATCAGGAAACAACTTGTCATATACTGAAATCAGAGGCAGACTCAAGGTGTGCCATATTTGAACATTAATATGGGGAAAATTGCAATACTGAAAGAATCTGTGCTTAGGACAAATTAATATAAGAAGAGGGATTTATTTAATTCTTTAAACTTAAATAGTATGGTTTTCTATAGAACATCTGTGATATAAGATTATTTATGTACAAGCTGGCTTTATGTGTCTTCCAAAACTATGAATGTTTATAGTATTTAACGAGTACAAATACTCACTGTTTGGTTATCTGTTTCCAAGTACACTCATTGTTAGGGTAAACAAAATAGTTGTTGCTAGAAATAAAAAGATATTCATATTCCATATCTTGAGCATAAGGAGGAGAGTGTATTGCAAGATGTGTGTGTGGGGGGGGGGAGAGCAGCAATGGTGATAACAGCAGCTAAATGTTTTGAGGGTTGGAAGTATGCCAAAGAGGGTGTTTAAGCTCCAGGAACATCCTGTACCAGAAATCTGTTCTGAATTGTGTGATGTTTTTTGTTTGTTCTTGTTATAAAAGGAATAAAGAAAATGGTGGGAAAGATGGTACATTTGACTAACCATTACAATGGACCACTAAGTACTTCTGATGTCACCCTCAATCTGTAAGTCACTTTAAAATCCAAACATCATGGTTATTGCACAAACAATAATGAAACTGTGCATTTGAGTAAGGGAAAGAATTTGACTTTTATAATAAATTTGCATTATTGTAAATAATTTTTAAAAAATGCCATGTAGAGTATAAAAATCTTTTTCCACCCTTTCTACTTGATGCTCTGTTTTACAAAACGACTCTGTCTTGTATGTTTGACAGTTGATGGTATAATAATTTATATAATAAAAGATAAGAGATTACTAATATTTAGAAGATTATTGAGAGGTTGTTTAAAGGCTTGGTGGCATAGATGGGGCCTCAGTGACAAAATTGGAAATATAAAAGAAAAAAGCATTTATTATTCACAGCTGCCTATTCATTTATGTGTGCATTTGTTCATGTATGAGGTGAGGAATTTCACATTATAGAAACAGGAGACTTCTTTCTTCACTGTATTTTACCATGCAAATTACTTGCAATTTCCAAGGGCCAGTGTTACTTTTCAGGACAAATTTCACACAATAGGAATGCAGTGATTATTCATCCAGTTTAATTAATTCAATTAAATAAGTCTGATGCTGTCAGGTGTTCTTTTAATAATTGAATCAACATGCAGATACATAATAAGCATAAAAGCGTTTCTAGCTGCAGTTAATTTAGATCCAAAAGAATCTGCTATTCCAGTACATTTGAAATAGATTATTCTATAATATTTCAGTAATGGGTTGCACAAAGGCTGCCTTTTAATTCTTTGCTTTCTCAAATGTCTTTATATATAATGGTTTAAAACAGAAGGTGTTCAAGAGAGGGTGACCTTTTTCCATTACCATGGTTCCTGTCATTAATGCATTATAATTTTCTTTAGAAGTCTAGGGGAAAAATGCGTATATGCAGTCTGTAGCAAGTATGAATAAAAGCATGTTCCTGAAAGTTTAGAATTGCCTGTTATTACTAAAAGATGGGGGGGGGGGTAGTAGAGAAGAGGGGAGGAAGTAATTTTATTGTTATTTTTACTGTGAAAGTTTAAACAAACCTTAGACTTTATACAAAGCAGTTACAGGATTGAAAGTTTGGCATCTGCAGGCTGAGGCAGCACTTAATTTACTCAGCTGCTAAAAATAGTATGATCCCATAGCTAAATTTGAGTCTACTGGAAGACTGTATTAAGACTGGATAGTGCATAAAAGCTTGTGGTGTGGCTTAATATTCCCCAATACATTATTTTATTGTATCGATATTATAATGAAATATATGTTTACTAAAGGGGGGGGGGGAAGACATAGTAAATAATTTGCTTGGTGTGCTCTCAGCAGTGCTTGATGTCATAATTATTGTAAATATTAATTGCTGTGCTGAAAATGTAAGCATGATGACTTTGTATTAGATGAAAATAGTCTGTGTACTGGTAAATAGATAATCATACAAAAGTAATTGGGGTTTTAAAACCCCAATCTATTCTGCCAGCGTGAGCTCGTTTGCATGTTAATCACAAGAGTGATTTCCTACTTCACAAGCAAGTTCACAGTCTTTCATAAGCACTTTTAATTGCATTTAAAATGTTGCAGGGTTAGGATATTAGAAATGGAGGCGTATCTGTGTCAAATTAATAAAAATATTGCTGAAAATCTTTAAAGACTAAAGGCTATAATATTTTAAGGCCTTGTATATTTTAATTAGCATACATAAAGGTGTATTATAGCATATTTTTGATCTAGGTGAAGTATATTGGATCTCATAATGGATTAATTTGCAAATGTAGTTTTCCTACTTAGAAAGCTGATAAATGAAAACACAATTATAGCCAGGACCTAATAGGTACTTTTATTGGGACAACTCGTGAATGCCCTAGTTTGTTAATTATACTTCTATTAATATAACATCAATTAATGAAATAGGAAATAACAATATATATTATATTGCTAGATCTATAAAAATTAGTATATAATATATTTTGTTAAATAGTCTTAGTGTACTGCTACAGCATGGTTCAAATGCATTCGAGTATATTTCAGAATTTCCATGGCAAAATTATTCATCTATCTCTTTGTTTTAAAAACAAATCTAACCATCTTCTTAAACCCTGATGTAATAAAGTCTGATTGCACAAATGCATGTACTATATCAAAGTGGTTGTTGATCACTTAAACTTGATAAAGTAATTTGTGAATTTAAATAGTCAGTGGTTTAATAACTGGGTAATTCATTCCTAAAATACATTGTAGCAATAGCTTTTCATTTTTGAAATCTAAGTGTAGTAAACTTACAATATTTAATTTTAGTTGCATTTACAATATTCATATTGTTAAGATTCAACATAGATTTCCATATCATCTGTGAAAGCTAAATGTCAAAGTTAAGACAAAAATGACTTGCTCTCTGAAGGGAGTAAGGGAAGAACTGCAGCTTTCTACTAGAATAGAATAAGTTCACAATGATTACAATGTGATCATTCTCAAAGATGGAAAACTAATTTTTACTCAAGCTGTTGAACATTATATTTAAAAAGATGAAGTTTGACGATTAAAGACAAAAAAAACCCCTCTTGATTTTGAAAAGAGTATATTTGCTTTTATCATCAGGTGTTCTTTCTAATATAAATTACCAAGATGATGTTTCCATAACTTAGCTTGGGGTGCTCTAGAGATTAAAACTACCAAAACAGATCTCTTAAATTTTTCATAGGGAGGGTCCACTAGGGATAATACTCCTTTTCCCATATTCCAGATGTTTTATGTAATTCTGCATCATTCTAAACCCAAATCGTTGATTTTCCAGAAAAAAAAGTATATACTATGGAGACTTAGATGAAAGGCAAGAACTGTTGAAATGTTAATTTTACTATCTGCTATTGAGGTTTGATACCTTTTTGTATTTTTCCTCTTCTCCCAATAGCTCAGCTCTTTTTTATGCACTTTATGGTGTTACAGTTGTTTGAAGCTGAGAAACTTTCAGCACCAACTTAGCGGAATACAATGCCTCATAGCTCCTGAGCTCTGACAAAATGAAGGATTTTATCTGATTCTTCTGATTTTCAGTTTACTTACCTTTAACATGTTTGCCAGTCAGTGATACAAAAAATAAATATGTGCAAGGTGTTCCCTGACTACGGAGTCTCCGATATCCAGTGCAGACATACAAAATCTGGAATTAAAAGGTGACATATGCCCTCTAGTCAGAGCAGCATGGGATCGTAGTGGATCCCATGCCATTGAAGTAACTATTCTGATACCATCTAGGGGTTAGTAGCTCTAGCATGGCGGATGCTACATCATTTCCTTTCTGTATAGTTTATTTGAGTGTAATGGGACCTAGACATATGGAATCAACTCCCAGAATTTAGCCTTGCAGTATTCATATAGAAAACATAATATTTCCAAACTTAATGTTATTTTGATTGGTGTCATGGGGCAGTGGTAACAGAGGTGGTTAGAATTTGAGGAAATAGTCAGTACTCTGTATCAGAGGTGTCATACTCATTTGTTACAAGGGCCGGATCTAACATAAGTGTTACTTTGTCCGGCTGGGCCAAGTGTGCCATAAAATGTAATGCTAGGTACCAGAGATATTTTATCACTAACGCACACCCCTCCTCAGCACCTAACTAACCACCCTTTGCTTGATATGCATGAGAAGTTTTGCACAGCACAGAGAGAATATGAAGTTCTGCATTCTGTTTTGATGAGCTGGAACATTAAGTGCTGCATTCCATTGTTGCAGGTGTGGCAGCCAAAGACAAGTGGCCAAGTGGAATCAATCTAAATAAATAAATATCTAAATAAAATCTGGAATCACTCCCTGGGAACTGGCTACAAATTGGCAATATATAAACCGTTCAAATATTCTGATAAAGTTTACACTTGAGTAGTGCATGTTCTTACTCTCCCCGCAGATACACAGGCTGAGGACAGACTGGCAATCTGGAGCAGGAGGAAAGCGGGGCCAAAAGCTGCGGGGGAAAAGTGCTCTGGGGCTGGCCATTCACACTGGCTAGTGTATTGCGGGAGCATGCCATTAGGGAGTGTTCAGACTGCCGCGGAGCGGCCCCAGGTGGGCTGGCCTTCGCAGCTCGTGGCGGGGCCATTTCGGCAATAGGTGCATGTGTGCATAGGTGCATGGCTGCATCAGCAGTCTAGAAATTTAACCTCCTGTATTGGGGCATGGGTGTGCATGGGTGCATGAGCGCTCATGCGCATATCTCTGTGATGGTGTGTTCACACTGCCGCCTCTGCTTGACTCCCGCTTCTTCCGGTCCACACTGCCAGGAAGCGGGAGACAAGCGGCAGACGGCCCCTGGATACCGGTTTCTGCCGGTGTCCTTCTGAAGTGGCAGGAAAGCGACAGGGATGCGGGTAAGTACAGAAGGGAGCCGGGGAACAGCTGCAGCTTTTTGAACGGGCTCCCTTTTCCCGTTTCACAAGTGGAGCTCTCCCGCTCCACTTCCTGAATCTGTCCTCTGCCACAGTCTTTCATCATATGGATGCTTTTTGTATCTCCCCTCTGTAACCGCTGAGTGCAGCATATGCACTCTCATAAAAGTAAATGCTCTTCTGTAGTCACCTTTATCGAGATTCTGAAGGTATGGCATCATTACAACTTGATTTAATTTCTCCATGTCTACCTGGTTTGTTTTCAGCCATCTCAGTAGAAGCATTTTGGAGAACTTTCTTTGCTGAATTCCATCTGTCACCAACCTTTGACAATATTTTATTTTTCCTTTAAAGATTTTCCTTTCTTTCAGTTTTACTAGATCCCTAGTGTGCCTTTAGTACCTTGGTTTCCTCTAGATACCTTTGTTTGTTGTCTGGCCAGTATACTCATGACCAGCAGGTACAGCTGGTGTCAAAGGGAGGCTGACCAATGGGAGCTGCCAGAGTACCCACTCAAAGGCCGAGGACAGACTGCCGATCCGCCCCGGGACAGACGCGGGGCCAAAAGCCCCGGGCTGCGCTGTCCCGGGGCGGAGGCGGGGCGGAGGCGCGCTGACGCGGCGGCGTCCAGACTTGCACCCCCGCTTCCGGCACGCTGCCGACGCGTCCAGACTGCCGCTTCGCGGCAGGGACGCGCAGCACTCCAGCCGGAGACCAGTTAGAAGTGGTCTCCGGCTGAAGCGGATGGATGGTGCCTCGTGGACGGGTGAGTCCGCGCCAACGCCGGAGGACAGATGCGGCAATGTGAACGCCCCCTCTGCCTCCGCTTTAGAAGCGGAGGCAGAGCGGGGCACATTGCCAGTCTGTCCTCGGCCAAAGTGGCAGCTTCTTGCTCGTGAAGGTGTGGTAAGGTTTCCCTTGCTTGAAAGCCAGTCAAATCCAACTCGAGGGTTGTGGTGCTCATCTCCGTTTCCAAGCCAAAGAGCCAGTTTTGTCCGAAGGCGTCTCCGTGATCATGTGGCTGGCAAGACTAAACACTGAGGCAAATGGAACGCTGTTTCCTTCCCACTGAAGTGGTACCTATTTATATACTTGCAATTTCTTGCTTTCGAATTGCTAGGTTGGCAGGAACTGGAACCAGATATGGGAGCTCACTCCATCACACGGGTCTCTAACTGCTGTACTACTGACCTTCTGGTCTGCAGTTCAGTGTCTTAACTACTGAGCTACTGTGGTGTGGTAGGGGTTACCTTTTCCGCAGCTCATGTCTCCCCTTCCCTCCCTTCTCCCCAGCTTTCTGTCAGGATCCCCAGTCAAGTTTCTCTCCACACACTTTCAAAATAAAAAAAAGTTGTGCTTTGTTGAAGAAGTAATGCTTTGGGTACCAAATCCTTTGTTAGAACTGAGGAACAAGGCAGGAAACACAATAAATAGATCCACCCATGGAATTCACACACACTCATGTCACACCTACCCCTTAGCGTTTCTATGCCAACATGAAAGATATGTGATGCCCTATCTGCCCTGGACTAGCACCTAGTTCACCAATGATGAATCTCACGGGAACCATCCTTGGGGTGTGCTCGAAGAAGAGTTACAAGGTAGCTACTCCCATGCGCTCTCAAAACATACTCTCCCCCCCCCCCAGGAATGCATTCATGACATGCGAGGGAAAGGTGAGAAAGAATAGATCAGTTGAAATCGAAAGTTACAGAGGCCAAGGTTGACATAGTCCCCTCACAATCTGCTGTCTGCACACAATATTTGCTCCTGCATTCTTGGGAGGATTTGGTGTATTTGCTGTGGGATGTACTAAAATGAAGGTCAGGATTGCCCATTGGGAACAATAGGAAAGGCTTGAAAGCCTGTTTGATATAATAGGAGCCAGGAATGGCAACTGACATGCATGGGCTCCTTTGAAATACATTACAGCGCAAAAGAGTTCAAATGAAAATAAGGAATGGATTTGGATTAAGGTCCCTGGGCCCTGATAGACTTCTCTGGGAATGATGGCCTGGAGAGTGAAATGACAACCCATGGAAGTAGCAGCTATATTCTGGGCTCTGAATGACAGCTTCCAGAGTGGAATTATGGCCCCTGGGAGTAGCAGAAATGTTCTGAGACATATCCATACATCATTGTCAGCAACAAAAAAGCCTTGGTTCTTGGGCGATAGACTCAGAAGTTATACCCTTGTGCTTAGTCCAAGCTCCAGTACCTTCTTCATAGGTCTCTGAACCTGATGCTACTACCAGTAGAACTAAGTACTCAGTGCAGAGCATAAAAAGGGATGGATTATGACTGTATGTTGGCCACTGGTTGGAAAGTGTAAGAACAAGTAATCAAACAAAAAGTGCTACTCTCTGCGTCTTCCATCAATGCCATCTCTGGCCGAGGACAGACTGGCAATGTAAAGCGGGGGCAAAGTGGAGGGAACTGGTGCGGGGGAAAAACTCCACGGAGCTGGCCGTTCATACTGGCCAGAGCAATGCGCAGTGGTGCTGATACAGAGCGTTCAGACTGCCGCGGAGCAAACACGCGCGGCTCATGCGCGCTGTTGCGCTTTTTTTGTTTTTCCTTTGATGTGTTTCGCACATGCGCATAACTTTGTGCTGGCACGTTCACACTGCCGCCTCCGGATTCCTCCCGCTTCTTCCGGTTCACACTATTTGGAAGCGGGAGGCATGCGGAGGACAGCCCCTGAACACCGGTTTTACCCGGTGTCCTGTTAAAGCGGATGGAAAGCGACTGGGAGACAGGTAAGTGCGAAATGGAGCCGAGGGACAGATACGCATGTCTGAACGGGCTCTTTTCTTCCACTTCCGACGCGGGGCTGCCCCGCTTTACATTGCCAGTCTGTACTCGGCCTCTGTCTATGCATTTGCCTATGCCTCTGATGTCAGTCTGCTACAAGATGGCTGAGTAGCATCTGTTCCACCAGATAAACAATAGTTTATATGGGCTGTACATCACAGGTTGTAGTAGTCACCTCAGTTTCCCTGTCTTGCATTTCCTCTCCTTGATGTACTGATACTATCAGAGATATCTGAGGGAAGTATCCAGGTCACTGTGTCTTCTGAGGCAGTGTAATAGATTTTATTGGCTTCTGGACATACCCTTGTCGCTTCTCTCTGGGTGAATGATATCTAGGCTTACTACATTCTTGAATTTCCTTTTGAAACTTGAGCTGCAATACATGGGATAAATATTGATTATGCTTACCTTGCTGATTCTCTAATTACACTGTTTCTCTCTACTGTCCATTGAGACAGGTATAATTCATACTTTTAATGTCATTTGCCCTGCATTTTCCCATGCTGCACCACCAGAAATATATACTTCCAAAAGGGCTATACATTTCTTTTAAAAAATGAAATTCAAAGGAATGAGCAGATCATGGCAATAGATTTTTATAACACTATTGTGTTATAGCACACAAGCAATTACCAATTTTCTAAAAAAGCCTGAAAAGTGCTTTCTGGGTTTTTTTTGGCTGTAGCAGATTAACTTCTCTGGGGATGAAAAAGCTCCAGCATTGGAGGTTACTAGTACCATTCTCTGTATAGTTACTTCAGTCTATGGGTTGTATCATGCTAGCTTTTTCTTTCAAAACCTCAGGCAAATCCCCCTCCTTATTATGGCCTCCATTCCATATGTCTATGCTGGTTCTATGATCTCCAGCATAGCCCTTTTTGGTGGCCAAAGGGGACCCTTCGCTCTCTTTTTCACCAATGCAAAAGGTAGTTGCGTCCAATCCTACACCCTGTAAAATCAAGGCAATTAGACTGAAGTAACTCTTCATCTAATCTGCACGTAGTAACAGTGCATATGATGTTCCTTGATCCTAGTTCCCACTTCAGAATATGTATTCTTAAAAGATCCATGTGGTGTTCTCCTTGCAATTTTATGATAGAAAAGAGAGGGAAATGTGTAAATACTATTATTTATTTTGATGTTGTTAATTTCACAGGCACTATTTAGCTGCAGCAACTCAGAAATTGACTTTAAAAACTGCTGAATAAAAAACATCTCTGGAATGTTCAAAGACTGAGCATAACAAGGCTTTTTTTGTGTTTCTGATCACCAGTAATATAGAGGTTCACCTTGTTTGCTGTAAGTGGGAAAATACCCCCAAATGGATAATTTTGGTGTAGTGGTTAATTGCGCGGACTCTAATCTGGGAGAGCTGGGTTTGATTCCCCACTCCTCCACTTGCACCTCCTGGATGACCTTGGGCAAGCCATAGTTCTGGCACAGCTGTTCTTGAAAAAGAACAGTCTGTCAGAGCTCTCTCAGCCCCACCTACCTTACAGGGTGTCTATTGTAGGGCAGGGTAAGGGAAAGGAGTTTGTAAACCGCTCTGAGACTCCTTTGGGTAGTGAAGGGCAGGGTATAAATCCAATCTCTTCCTCTTCTCTTCTTCTAATTCTGAATTCAATTAACCCAGAGGATACCTCCTTTAATTGGCTGACAGCTTTTTAGCACTGAATTGCTCAGAGTTAAACATGCCAAGTTTAGTCTCACCACAGGTTCTTTAAATGTTGGATTTGTCACCATCTTGATCTGAGATGCTATGCCTGTGATGTAACTGCAAGTTGCTCTGGCCTTTTTATGGACTACTATCACATTGCAAAATAGCATTTCATTTGCTGTTCAGAGCTATGTCTAGGTTAATTATTACATTAATGCCTTCCAGGTATTTTGTTGCTCTGAGTCAGTGCTTTTGGATATTTTGGCCTAACTGGAAGACTTTTTATTGTATTTACTTGTATTAAGCTTTCTCCCTCTGAGGTGGAGGCCATCTTGTGGGTGATTCCCACCTATCTCCAGAGAGGCAGGATTAAGTAAATCTTCTTCCTGTTTCCTGTGGTGGGAGTCACCCTCAACTCAGTTTCGTTTCCTGCCTCAATAGGGAGAGCAGCTGGAACTTTTGGCTCTGCCAACTTCCATTGCTAATTCTTTCTCAATACCTATTTTATCTACTTATACTTTCTCTTTACTATTCCTTACTTCATTCTACCTCTCTCAAAAAACAAATAACAAAAAAAGAAGCCTTCTTCCCTCTTCTCCGATCCAGCTTAAGGGGAAGGGCCCTCCCCCCCCCCACTGCCTCTTTCTCTAGCTGTTCACTCAAGCCAGCAGAAAAGCCTCATAGAGAGACATGGATGGAGCGGAGTGTGCCTCCCGATGCTCCAGGAGCTGGCAGCTACAGAAAACGCCCAGCCGCAGAGGAACGCCGTGGGGAGGCCCACAGCGGCGGCGGCACTAAAAAAAGTGCGCCAAAACTGGCCATCTCGGGGCTCTGGAAGGCCCATCGACAGCGGCGGCCATTTTAGAAACATTGGGCCGAGTTTGACAAGTCGGGAATGGCTCTGAATGCCCCCCCCCCACACTCCAACTACCCCCGGGCCCCAGGCCAATCGGGGAAGAACAGATCCGGCTAATCCAACAAAGTTTTGCCAGTGGCATGGAGGAGGAGGGAAAGTATGAAGGCGAGGCTCCGGAGGACAACTTGGTAACGTACAAGGCGATTTACCTTTTTCCCCTGAGGCAATGGCTTTTTCCTGAAGAGCTATGTGGGATGAGATGACCCGTTTTTGCTCCTCGGGGGGGCGTCCTCCCTCTAGGTCTTTGTCCCTCTTATCCACCCCCCTCCAAATAGGCCCTCTCCTAACTGGGGTAGATGGCTCACTAAGGCAGCTCAGAAGAGCAATGCCAAAAATCATCACATGGAATATAATTACCCAGAGGATGATGACGTTGTATCCCATGTTTCTATTGAAAAGGAGGAAGGGGAATTTTCCTCTAATGAGGAAGAAGGGGAACCTATTCCAAAGCCTCAATCTGCTAAGGAACAGGCTTTTAGATTCCTTAAGCCAGAGGATCTTTATTATTTGTTTCATAAAACCCTGGCTGCCCTCCAAGTCCAGGGCAATCAAAAGGCAGTCAAGCCCAATCCCACACCACAGGATCAGGATGAAGGCTTAGATGTCTTTGATGAATTTTTTCCTCCTGTGGATCCTTTGGAAATAGCCTTTCCTTTTCCAGGTTTTTATGTCAGGAAGGTTAAAGCAGAGTGGGAAAGGCCCTTGACCTCAAAACCCTTCCCGGGTTCCACCATAAGGCTGTACCTTTTACATTCATCTGCCTTAGATTTATTACAGGTCCCCGTGATTGACGCGCCAGTGGCAGCTCTGCAATCAACAGGCGTAGTTTCAGAAGATGGTCACGGTACCTTGAGGGACAATTTGGATAAGAGAGCTGAATTTGCATTATGCAGGGCTCACGAGGCTAACACTCTGGCAATTAGGGCTTCCTCTGCAGCTTCCACAGTATCTCGAGCGTCCATAGTCTGGATGCGCAGACTCATTCAGATGCTGCCTGAAAGCAATTGGGGACTACTGGAGGGAGCCAACAGATTACTCAAGGCAATCTCCCTTACGGCAGACGCCACCCTGGAGTCCATGGTTTTTCTGCCAGGGCAACCTCTACAGCAGCAGCTGCACGACGCACTCTCTGGCTGAGAGCATGGCCAGCTGATTACCAATCTAAAGCTATGGTGTCAGCATATCCTTTCCAAGGGGACAAGCTTTTCGGGGGCCCCTTGGAGAAAATCCTGGTGGAGACCGGAGACAAAAAAAAAAAGACACTGCCCAGAACCATCCGCACCGGAGATAAGAGACCCGGTGCAACATCTTCCTTTCGTCCCTATGGTTCTTCCTACCGATCTCGACCAGATACCAGACGTTCTACCTGGACACAGAATAAACAGCCTTTTCATAGAGGAGGATTCCACAGCACCAACAGACAAGACCAACGATCCCAAACCTTCCAAGGCGTGACTATGTGGACTTGGCTGTGGGAGGTCGCCTACTTCTCTTCAGTCAAAGATGGCTGACCTCCCAACCAGACTCCTGGACCATGGACATGGTGTCCATGGGCTACAAGATAGTCTTCAAATATCCACCACAGTCGCATTTCCTTTCCTCTCCGGTTCACAAAACCCCGATAAAAACGGAACAGAACACTTGGTGCGATAAGTCATCTACTTCACATATGGGCAGTAGAACCAGTGCCTCAGGAAGAGTAAGGGACAGGGGTGTACTCAATATTCTTTACAGTGCCAAAAAGAACAGGGATTGGAGGGCAATCCTCGATTTGAAGTTCTTAAACAGATTTGTAGAGCTTAAGCACTTTTGTATGGAAACGCTTTGATCCATCGCAGAATCCCTTCAGGCACAGGAGTTCCTAACGTTAGTAGACCTGACGGAAGCGTATCTTCATGTACCCTTTTTTCCTCCACACAGAAGATTTCTTCATTTCTGCGTTGGGGACACTCACCTGCAGTTCCGTGCACCCCCCTTTGGTCTGTCTACAGCTCCTCGAGTGTTCACAAAGGTCCGGGTACATCCCGTGAGCATCCTTTGTCAGCTTGGAATCCATGTCCATTCGTACTTAGATTACCTCCTGATTCGTTCGGCGTTGGAGGCTCAAGCATTCAGAGATGTTACACAGACTATTCAACTCCTAGAGGGCTTTGGCCTCTTGGTCAACTAGACAAAGAGTCACTTAAGACACGCAATGTCTAGAACACCTAGGAGTGATAATAGTCACGAGTTCTTGCAAGCTTCTTCTACCCTTACCCAAGGCGCAGAAGATCACGTCTACAGCAACCCAAGTCATCACAGCACGCACGTCATCTCTTTCCCTACTGGTCAAACTGATGGGCTTGATGGTTTCCACCTTTGACACCCAGCAATGAGGTTGTTTCCATTCCCAGCAACTGCAGAAGTTCCTACGGCCCTTCCAGAATATCATAGCCCTAAAAATGGACATGTCAATGAAGGTTCCACTACAGGTAAAATCAAGCCTATGCTGGTGGACCTTCCGTCACAACTTGACTCAAGGAAGATTTTTCTGGATTCAGAACCAGGTCCAGATCTTCATGGATGCCAGCCTATCGGGCTGGGGGTCCGCCCTTCTTTGTCATCTGATTCAGGGGATGTGGTCGAGTGCAGAATCTAACTTACCCATCAATCTCCTGGAACTGCGGGCCATTCAATTGGCCCTAACTCACTTTTCACACAAGATACAAGACAAACATGTCATCATCAGGACGGACAATATTTCTGCCATGACTTACTTCAGCAAGCAAGGTGGTGTAAAATCCCCGAGACTGGCCAAGGAAGCACATCTCCTCCTAACCTGGGCAGAAACTCATCTGTCTTCCCTTACCGCAACTCACATTCAAGGCTCAGCCAACATTCAAGCCGACAGGTTGAGCCGACAGGCGATCTAGGAAGGAGAGTGGTCCCTACATCCAGAGATATTCCAGCTCATTTCATCGGAGTTGGGAACCCCGAAGGTGGATCTCTTCGCATCAGCCACCAACACACAGCTAAAAAGATTCTTCACGAGATTCTTCCACCCAGAGGCAGAACAAACGGATGCACTACTGTCTCCATGGCCTCACGAGCTCCTGTACGCATTTTCTCCTCTTCCAGTACTTCCCAGACTTCTAAGAAGGATTCAACTCTTGCGGGCGGAAGTCATCCTGGTTGCCCCATACTGGCCACGTCAACTGTGGTTCACGTCTCTACTAGAGTTAGCAGTGTCTCCTCCTCTTCGACTGCTGGTCCGGGAAGATATGCTCCTACAAGGTCCAATCAGACATCCCGACCCAGGATGGCTCCATTTGACCGCGTGGAGGTTGAAAGGCAGAAGTTTGTTAGATTAGGTTATCAAGAGTCGGTAATAAATACCATCTTAGATTCTAGGAAACCATCCACAACCAGGATTTATAACACCACATGGAAAGCCTTCGTCAGATGGATCAAAAAAAAAAAAAAAAAGATCGATCCTCTCCATCCACATTTATGCTCCGTCTTAGACTTTTTACAAGACGGCAGGACTCTGAACTAAAGGCCTCCACACTAAGAAGACAACTAGTGGCATTATCCACGGTGCTTCCCCTATACAGGGGACAGGTAGTTTCCCAACATCCTCACATAAAGTGGTTCTTAAAAGGTGCTGCCTTCAAGGATCCCCCAATTTGTCACAGATTTCCCATGTGGCGTTTAAATTTTGTCCTTACCACATGGACAAGAACTCCATTCGAGCCCATACAGAGTATTTCGCTTAAATTGTTGAGACTGAAGACACTGTTTCTCGTGGCCATCACTTCAGTTAGAAGAATCTCTGAACTTGGAGCCCTTTCCGTCCGTTCAGATTTATGTGTCTTTCATAAGGACATCGTGGTCCTACGCACAAATCCCTCTTTTTGTCCGAAGATTAACACCAAATTTCACAGATCTCAAGAGATTTATCTACCGTCCTTTGTTCCGAACCCCACACATCCAAAGGAAAGTCCTGGCATACCCTGGACGTGAGGAGGGCACTTAAGTGCTACATCCGGAGAACGGATTCAGTTAGGCGTACGGAAGCCTTGTTCATCAACATGTCTCCCCCTCACACCGGAAAAAAAAAAAAAAAGATGTCCACACCGGCCATCAGTTGTTCGATTCGAATATGCATCGCAGAGGCGTATACCACCATGCACCTTAAAGTGCCACAGGGAATCACGGCACACTCAGTATGCAGCGCCGCCACCAACGCAGCATTCCTCAACAGAGTATCTGTAGATGAAGTGTGCAGGGCGGCCACCTGGTCTTCCTTATCTACCTTCATAAGGCACTACAAAATCAATACCTATGCATCCACGGACGCTGCCTTCGGTCGTCGTATTCTGCAAACTATCCTACAAGAGAATGACGATCCCCCACCCAAAACATAGGACCACTGCTCTGGGAGGTCCCACAAGATGGCCTCCACCTCAGAGGGAGAATGACATGTGGTAACTTACCGTGAGGGGTCCTTCTCCTCTGAGGGTTGGAGGACATCTTGGCCCTCCTCGGATCGTCACCCACAGGTAGGGGCACGCATACTGACTGAGAGAGAGGTGCATGGGTGATATTGATTATGGTCATCCTCATGGTACTGCACTTTGATTATCTATGAGAGAGTACCTTCTTAACTTTGTCTTCCTGTTTCTAACTGTTATATTTGAGTTTAGCTTTTTCTAGCTGTCAGAGTTACCGAAACTGAGTTGAGGGTGACTCCCACCACAGGAAACAGGAAGAAGATTTACTTAATCCTGCCTCCCTGGAGATAGGTGGGAATCACCCACAAGATGTCCTCCAACCCTCAGAGGAGAAGGACCCCTCACGGTAAGTTACCACTGGTCGTTCATCAGATGTTTACAAAATTTTCCAATTTAGATCCATCTGTGAAGTTTGTTAACGTACTTTCTTCTCCAGATCATCAATGAAGTTAAATGCAGCTGGTGCAAACACAGAACTTTTTGACATTTCTGTACGTCAACTCACACCAAGCTTGACATGCTTCCAATTACCATTACACAATGTTTACTCTGTTTACTGCATTCCAGATATCTGTGACATTTGATTTTTTGAAATGTTCTTAAAGGAGACTTCAGTATCTAACTTTGCAGTCTTAAGCACTGTAACACCCTTATAAATCAGTTGAAATCGGTGGTCTTAGAGGAGTGTAACTCCAGTTAGGATTGAACTGTTAGTGACGTTACATAGTTACTGTGTTTCAACATGAGTTGCCATAGAGAAAACAGTATGGGCGTTGGCAGTGTGTTTCTCAGGGTTAGAGCATTATGTCTAAACTAGGAATAAAGCTTGTTGTGGAAATAAATACACTCTGGGCGGGTGCCCTGGCCTTGGGCACTCAGCACCAATTTGCTGTGGTGACCTCAGCAGGGTATAGTGACACAGAGCTTACCAGTTTCTCCAGGGGAACTAATCTCTGCCATCTGAAGAGCAGTTGTAATTCTGAGTGATCTCCAGCTCTCCCCTGGATATTGGCAACAATAGGTCCCCAGGTGGAAATGGCTGGTTTGGAGGGTGGGGTGGAGTCTATAGCATTGTACCTGTCTGAGAACCCACCCCTCCTCAAACCCCACCCTTTCCAGGCTCCACCCTCAAATCTCCAGGAATTTCCCAACCTAGAGCTGGCAACCCTATCTCCTTCCCAGCCAACCATCAACCTACTGTTATCTGCCCCTCTGACTTCAGGTTTTTATCTCCCCCACCCCAAGCAGAAAAAGTACAGTCTTTCTCTGCAGTGGGGACCCAAGCAGGAGGGAAGCAACCTCAGAAGGTTATAACGACACAGAGTCCACCCTGCAAAGCAGTAGTTTTTTCCAGGGGAGCTGATCTCTGCCATCTGGAGAGCAGTTTTAATTCTGAATGATCTCCAGCCCTCACCCGGAGATTCAGTGTAATAGTGAAACACACAGTATATATGTGAACACGAAAAAATTAACTGTGCGTGGCATCAATCGCAATTTTAAAAATAAATAAATATTAACAATAAATAATTCATTAATAGACAAATAAATAAACCATTTATACAGTTTCCAAATCCTGAACAAAATTTTTCATATAATACACAATTCACAAACAGGGCATAAACAGTCTAACATAAGTCCAGTATATGGCTCACAAAGTCCAAAACACTTCAAAGTGCTCAATCCCTCCTAATGAGCAATGTGCTTCACAGAATAAAGGGGGGAAATGAGCTTCCAGAAGATATCTCCTCCAACAGTTCCAAAAGAGGAACACTTGAATGGTTCCAAAAGAAGAACTATGGGATTGCCGGCTTTCTCAATATGTTCCATGTTTCATCATTATGGCTTTATCACAAAGGCCTGGAAAGGGCCTCTTGCCTTTTTACTGACAGAACCAAGCTTGGTTGCCTAGCAACAGCCACTAAGGGAAAATTTAGTCCCACAGGAGCCAAGCAGGAGAAGTGTCTTCATCAGGAAGGACAGCCGTTTTGGCAGTTTATTCTGTGAGGGAAGAGTGTCCAGGCTGGCAGTGGGTGGTACGCAAGTATCCTTGAGTGGTGGTTGATGGACTAATGGCTGATGGAGTGCACAGCACAGCCAGTGGGAGAGCTGGAAATGGCCAATACATAGGACAATTATATATATATAGGATTAGAAACTTTAACAGAAACATCTTTATTTGTCATATTAGCACTCCCTCCTTGGCTATATTTAGCCAGAAATTTTACTGATTCCAGTAAACTCTTTGTTCAAGTAATTGTACTTAAATTGTACTTTTAAAATTCTGGTTTATGGTTTAAGGTTAATTCTTTTTATTTAGTTGTAAACTCCAAATGTTGCTAAAATGCAAAACTTGTTTAATTTCTGTTATCTTTTTGTCCTGAACAGAGAACAGTAACAGAAAGTTCTACCTTATGGAGGTGGAAAGTTGATTTTCAATAGCGGCATAACAAGAGAATTGTTTCTTGCATTGAGATGCGGTGATGGAAATTGAGATGCAGTGATGGAAATTCTCACCTGTTGAATTTTTGCCTGTCATACATATTCAACAACATATTGTCACACATTTGTTGAAAATGCAGGGTCGTTGCCACTGAAAAGGGGACAACCCTATATTCCATGTTGTATCTTGTCCCATGTCTAGATTAAATGTTTAAACACAACTACAACTCTCTGAAAACCAATAATTCTTCTTTGATATTCAGTACCCCAAGTAAAATTCCAGTGTTATCTCATGTCCTTATATCTTGGGGAGTGTTATCTCATGTCCTTATATCTTGGGGAGTGTCCAGTGTTATCTCATGTCCTTATATCTGGGGAGTGAAGTGATTTCAGATGCCAAATCAGGCAATGGTAAAGAGAGAAGAAACCTAGGTCTCAATTTAGTTCAGGAGGGTACATTTTCTTTATCTTCATTATCAGTTGCTATTCATCAGTCTCTCTTTCTAATCTCCCTTTGAAATTCCCTTGTGAGAGAACTGCTACTCTTAGGTCAGTAACTGAATGTCCTGAAAAGTTAAAAAGTTAAACACCCACTGGTTTTTGAATGTTGTGGTTTCTAATACCAGTAGAAAGAGTAAGAGTCCAGTAGCACCTTAAAGACTAACACAATTTGTTGTAGGGCATGTGCTTTTTTGAGTCACTGCTCATTTCTTCAGACCTATTTCCATTTATTCTTTGCATCCTCCTGGACTGAATTCTCCTGTAGCAAATTGAGACCTAGGTTCACTGTCTCATTACCAATGCTGATATCTCCATGCCTACTACACCTCTGCATATCACACCTAATCCAATCAAGCATGCTATTTCCATTCAGCATCTGAAACCAACTTTGAAAAGTTTATATCTCTGGTACTTTGTGTTACATTCTGTGGCACACATGGCCTGGCCTGACAAAGTGACATGTCAGATCTTCTTCGTGGTCTCTGTGCATCACACCTCTGGGATTAAGTGCGCCTGTGCCGATCCCGATCGGTAATCTTCAAAACTTAACGGATTTTCGCGCCAGCTCCCTGGTCACGTGCACATCCCACTGCGCATGACCCGGGGAGGGGCACGAGGATCCCGCCAGTTCTCTTCTGACTGCCGCGTCGTGAGGATCCCCTCTCTGCTTCGGTCGGTAGCTAACTTTCGTTTTCCGCTTGGAAAAGCCTTTCGGACTGATTTCTTCCTTTCTTGACTACGGACAGTTTTCTGGACTCGCTTTTTTGGAAATTCCCTTGTCTACTCCCCGCTCGGCCTATGGCCCAGCGGTGGGGCTTCTTTAAACGCTGCCTTAACTGCGGGAGTAAGATAGCCCCCCCAGACAAACATTCCCTTTGTCTTTTGTGCTTGGGCGAGTCTCACCACGTGGATTCGTGTTCGAGCTGCGCCACCTTCTCCAAACAAACCCGCAAGAACCGAGCGGCCCGGTTGAGAGTGGCTCTTTTGGAAGCAGCGTTATCCCCGAAGATGTCTGCAGCCGACGCTTTGGCAGCATCTCCATCGGCGCCGACGGGCCCGATGTCGTCTCCGGTATGGAGCACCTCCGGTACCGAGAATTCGGCACCGAAAATACCCCTCCCGCTGCCGCAAACTCCTGCAAAGAAACGCAGAGAGGGCAAGGAAGGTAGTGCTTCGTCGACGCATCCCGCGTCCAACATGACCCAGCATGGGTCTCCACAGCTTGACCCGCCAGGGCGTGAGCGATCCCGGGGCAGCTCTGCCTCCCTGATGCCACGACCCATCCAGCTGACGGATTCAGAACCCGACATCGAGCTGACTCAGGTCCCTCGAAGCAGCCCTGAGACTGGGCCTGATCCATTACCGACACCGAGAAGCGATCGAGACTGGCGTCTCCCCCCTTCCTCGGTGCCGTGGGATGTTCGTCAATGGCGATACCTGTACGGCTCCTCCTATCCCCCAACGCCGCAGTGGTACCCGTCGGAGTGGGATCGCCAATCGACGTCATCCAGAGTCTCCCGATGCTGAGATCCCCTGGCACCGAGACCAACTCCGACACCGATGATGCCGAAACCGATGCCGATGCCGCTACCGACACAAACTCTGCCTGATGTCGATCTCCCTCCTTACCAACCGGACCCGTCGACCCCTATGTCTCCTTCCAAACATTCCGAACAGTCGATACCCGGCTCTTCCGCATCTTCCGATGACTAATCTCCCACCCACCCGTCACCATCCCCCGATGTTGCCGACAACCTACCGATTTCTCCCTCAGAGGATGTGAAGTCATATGGAGAGCTCATCAAAAGAATGGCTCATTCATTGGCCCTAGCCATGGTTCAACCGACCCCCACCGCTACCGATGCCATCTTCGACATCGTACAGATGGATACTTCCACCGCCGTAGCCTTACCACTCATCTCGGTGCTTATGAACACTGCCAAGGAATCCTGGGGGCACCCTTCTTCAACCCCAATCTCCAGCAAGAGACTGGACCATATGTACAGGCTCCAAGAGCCAGGGGCAGAATTTCTATTCATACACCCCAAACCTAACTCTGTTGTGGTGACCCCCTCGGCCAGGGGCCGTAGTGGACATTCCTCCCCCCTTGACAAAGAGGGACGGAAACTGGACTCTTTTGGGAGATGTTTTTATTTGGCAGGTGCGTTAGGTATAAAAACTGCAATTTATACAGCCTGCATGAGCAGATATCAATACTCCCTATGGGAGCAGATGACACCGCTTCTGGCCCATCTTCCTGAGGATAAACAGCGTCTCGCCAGGAAGATCCAGAAGGAAGGCATGGTCTTGGCAAAACATCAACTTAACGCATCCAAGCATGCTGCGGATGTAAACTCCAAGACACTCCCTTCAGCAGTTGCCCTTAGACGCCATGCCTGGCTGAGGTCAACTTCGCTTCCACACGACACTAAATCCTTGGTGGAAGATCTCCCATTTGAGGGTGAAGGCCTGTTCAGCTCTACAACGGACACAGTTCTTCACGATCTGAACAAAAGCATAAAGACATCTCGTAACCTGGGCGTTTCCCAACCGAGACAGCAGAAGCAGAAAACTTGGCAGAGATCCTGGTCTAAAAAGCAGCCACAGCGATCTCCCACTGAACCCCAATGGCAGAGACCCTCCTCCTCTACTTATCAGCAGAAACCTTATGGCCACAAACCACGGTTTCCATCCGCTTCCGCTTCCAAGTCCAAACCTCCTAAACCTAGCAAGCAGAGTCTTTGACTCCCACATCCGCTCCGGTCCTCCCACCCATCTGTCACCCTTCCTACCTGCATGGCAACGCATAACGTCAGACAAATGGGCCCTCTCTGTCGTAGCAGAGGGCTACAGGATAGAATTTTTCCAGATACCACAGGACTCTTACTTTGTAGTCACCCCTCCCTCCGACACCCTGTCATCAGAAGTCGAAGCCCTCCTGTCCAAGGATGCCATAGAGCCGGTACCCGTAAACCACCTCCAGCGGGGGTTTTACTCCCGTTACTTCACAGTACCAAAAAAGGATGGCGGACTTCGTCCCATACTAGATCTTCGGAACCTCAGTGCGTTCATCACCTACAAGAAGTTCCGCATGACTACCCTCCAGACCATCCTACCACTGCTAGAAGCCAACGTGTGGATGGTGACGCTGGACTTAAAGGATGCATACTTCCATGTGACAATCCATCTCACAGACCGTACCTACGCTTCGCGGTCGGTCCGTGTCACTTCCAATACAAGGCTCTACCTTTTGGCCTTTCTACGGCTCCTCATGTTTTCACGAAACTTATGGCAGTAGTGGCGGCCCATCTACGACTTCAAGGTGTCCACCTTTACCCGTATCTGGACAACTGGCTTCTGGTCGCACCTTCTATGACAGCGCTACAGAACCACATTTCAATCACCCTTCGAACCCTAGACATACTAGGGCTGACAATAAACCTCAAAAAGTCCATGCTCACCCCTTCCAGACGGGTACAATTCATCGGAGCCATTCTGGACTTTCTGCAGTGTAGAGCTTTCCTAACCCCCAACAGGGCATCGGATATAGTCTCCCTCCTCCTATCCATCCGGGAGGACAAGGAGGCTACAGCCAGACAAATACTTCGTCTTTTAGGCCTGATGGCCGCGACCACAGCAGTGATCCCATTCGCCAAATTGCGAATGAGACCATTACAACTTTGGTTCCTGAGACGTTTCCACCCCAGTATTCACTCCTTCTCCAAACGTTTCCGGCTCTCGGATCAAGTCCTGGAGACCTTGACTTGGTGGCTTGTGCCCCAGAACTTGCAGTCAGGCGCACCCTTCCGACCCCCCCTCAGCGACCATCACCACAGATGCCTCCCTATGGGGCTGGGGAGCTCACTTGGATGGTGTAGGTGTGGGGGACAGGTGGGATCCCTCTGTGGCCCACAACCATATCAACTTCCTGGAACTGATGGCAGTTCTATATGTGCTGAGATCCTTCCGCCAATCCCTGTCAGGAAAGACAGTGACTGTCCTAACAGACAACACGACCACCATGTTTTATATCAACCGTCAGGGTGGGACGGTCTCCCGTGGACTTTGCCGCCTAGCTATAGAGCTTTGGGACGAATGTCAGTCCCTCGGCATTCACCTGATAGCAACTCACCTCCCAGGACTGCTCAACGTCCAAGCAGACTTCCTGAGCAGGGGAGGAGCGTCCCTACATGAGTGGGAATTAAATCCCCTCCATCTGACCCCGATCTTCGATCGCTGGGGACACCCATCCGTGGACGTGTTCGCCTCTCGGGAGAACAAGAAGTGCCATGTCTTCTGTTCCAGAGCAGGTGTGGATCCGACCTCCCTCGGGGACGGCCTCCTTCTCCAGTGGATGGGGAGACAGTTGTATCTATTCCCCCCGATCCCCCTGATACCAAGGGTAGTTCACAAGCTGATGTCAAAGCGACCGTGGGTGATTCTCATCACCCCATGGTGGCCGAGGCAACCCTGGTTCCCCACGCTCCTCAGTCTCTCACGCGGGATATATCTCCACCTCCCGACGGACCCAGATATCCTCTGGATGTACGGAGGCCAGATGCTGTATCACGATGTGCCCAAACTGAAACTGACAGCTTGGCTGATCCAACCTTAGGATTAGACTCACGAATTGCACAAGTCCTCCTGAACTCGCGTAAACTCTCCACACGTCGTTCATATGAGGCAAAATGGACTAAATTTTTAGCCTTTCTGGCATCTGTAGGACGGCCTTCCGTCCCCGCTACCCTTAATGATGTTTTTGGTTTCCTTTTGTCATGTAAGGATAGAGGACTGTGCCACTCATCTATCCGGGTCTATCTGTCAGCCATCTCAGTCAATCATCCTGAGACTGACGGCTGCTCGGTGTTTTCCCATCCAACCACAAAACATTCCCTCAAGGGAATGAGTCGCCTTTACCCACCAGTGTGGACACCGGTTCTAGTATGGGACATACCCCTGGTCCTCACCAAGTTAATGGGCAAACCCTTTGAACCCATGGCTTCATGCAGCCTTCAACTCCTTTCGTGGAAGGTTGCGTTTCTGGTAGCCATCACGTCCTCTCGGCGCATGAGTGAGCTCTTGGCACTTCGTTGCGACCCACCGTACCTCACTTTCCACCATGATGCCATTACCCTGGCTCCCGATGTCGCCTTCCTACCCAAAATAGTCTCAGACTTTCACATAGGGGCTGACATCACGTTACCTGTGTTTTTTCCTGGTCCCCAGGACCCGACACAACGCAGTTTACACACTCTTGACGTCAAGAGAGCTCTTTCCTTCTACTTGCACTGGACAAAACCATTTCGCAAGTCTCCGGCTCTCTTCGTCTCTTATGCCTTGCCCAGGCAGGGACAGAAACTGTCATCTCAAAGACTCTCGAAGTGGATAGTAGAGACGATAAAACTCGCCTACCTCCTGGCCAAGAGGCCATTGCCGGCATCCCTCCGGGCACACTCCACTAGAGCCGTGGCTGCTTCCACGGCATTCCTCAAGGGCATTCCCCTGGGAGACATCTGCAATGCTGCAACATGGGCATCTCCTCACATGTTTGTGAAGCACTATGCCCTAGATGTCCGTGTCCATCAACGTACTGTGGTGGGCCGTACAGTTCTGCAAGCAGCTCAGATGTGAGACCTCCAGCACCCACCTCCAGGTATGTTTATTGCTCACTATTCTCCCAGAGGTGTGATGCACAGAGACCACGAAGAAGATATACAGGTTGCTTACCTGTAATTGGAGATCTTCGAGTGGTCATCTGTGCATTCACACCACCCGCCCTCCTTCCCCTCTGCTTTTGGTCTCCCTCACTTTTTTCTTGGGGGCTGTTAGCAGCGGTCAGAAGGAACTGGCGGGATCCTCGTGCCCCTCCCCGGGTCATGCGCAGTGGGACGTGCATGTGACTGGGGAGCTGGCACGAAAATCCGTTAGGCTTTGAAGATTACCGATCGGGATCAGCGCAGGCGCACTTAATCCCAGAGGTGTGAATGCACAGATGACCACTCGAAGATCTCCAATTACAGGTAAGCAACCTGTATATCTGGCCGTTGTAACAAATGAGTTCGACACTTCTACCGTAGACTCTTCTGTCCTGGGAAGAACTGAAACTTCTCTTTGTTTGGACAGAAATGATTGCTTAGTGTAGCATCTTCCCTCTCCCTCCTTCTCTTTTGGTTAGTGCCACTGCTTGAATTCCTACTAAACTACATTCCTTTATTTTAAAGGCAGAACGGGCAGTTTTCTGGAGACCATTTGAAGGAATAAGCGGGGTGAGGCACTGTTGTCAGACTTGGTCTGTCTTGGTTCAATTCGTTTCATACTTCTTTTTTTTTTAGGGGAGGTTGCTATCTAAACAACTGTATCATTCACAGTGGCTGATTTCACACTTGCCATTTGCCTCTCATTCTCTCCAGGGTTTTTTCCTCCAGAGTATATTCTTTATGTTCGCACTTGGAGCCAAAGCCCCTCATCTGCCCTGCAGTGTCTATTTCACACATACCGACTGCCGTGAGGCTTCAAATCCCCCCTCCCAGTCCCCTCCCATCTCCCCACTCGCTCCTCCCCCTTCCCTCCTCCCTCGTTTTTTTTAAAAAATACATGCGTGATTGTGTTGTTTTGTTATAATGCAATGAGGCTTCCAGTCCCCCTCCCATTCCCCTCCCATCATCCCACTCGCTCCTCCCCCTCCTCCCTTGATTTTTTAAAAAACGCATGCATGATTGCGTTATTTCATTATAATGCAATGACGGTGGACATGGATAATGTGAGCAATGGTCATGCGGGTTGTAGAGGGAATGCTATTTGTTACTGAAATTTAAACTATTTTGCTGTTGCAAGCTGATATACACCTAATGGTGTCTGGGTTAAGATGTCCGTAGTAGCCTTCCTCTTCCCAGAATTCAATACTTCCCTCCTTCCTATTCAAATTTTCCCACCGCTGTTGCTTGCCGCACAATGATTGGTCAACCATACGGCCTGGCACTGTGATTGGTGGCGTGTCTGCTGTATCATCAAAATGTCGGGCGCGTTGCCAGCGGGATCTCAGGCACAAAATGGTGGATAAAGCCTTTACAACCATCTTGCCCTATATGCATCGCAATTTCGTTATAACATAATGTGGCCCATTTAAAAAATAAAATACTGGCTCCAGTAAGACTGTTTTCCCTTGTTTATTTGTATGCATTACTGCTTTACTTTATGGATCAAAAAAATCTTTTGCCATTCCGCTTGAAGCAACCCATTCATGCAGTTCCCTCCACCAAGGATACTTGGTCTGCAATTTTATTTTAAAATTGTGTTATAAAACTGGAGGAAAGCACCCACTGCCTGCTCTGCAGGGGCTGTGGCTGGGGCACCCCAGACACAGGGCAGCTGTCATCCGTGAGCCTGGGGGCTCTCGGGCCAATGACGCCTGGCTCCTGCTCTCAAAAAGCCCAGCAAATCCTTCTCGCCGACACAGTCCCTGTGGTGGCTTCTTTTCTCACTGCCTCATCATTTTGATATAACATTAGGAGGGGTCTTTTTTTAAAAAAAATGGAAGAAACACCACGGGGTGGGCCAGATGGAGGGCGGGCGAGTGGGCATGTTTTTGTCTCGGCTTCTCCTGGGAGCAAACAGGGAAATCCTCTAAAAACAGGATTTTCTTGCTCCGGGGAAACTCCAGTGCAGTGCCGCGATACTCCTGATCAAAGGCTGAGGACAGACTGGCAATCTGAAGCGGAGGCAAAGCGGAGGGAACTGGAGCGGGGGGAAAAACCCACGGAGCTGGCCGTTCACACTGGCCAGAGCAATGCGGATCAGCGGTGATACGGAGCGTTCAGACTGCCACGGAGTGTTCAGACTGCCGCATAGCCAGCGCGCGCAGCTCGCGCGCGCCGCTGCACTTTTTTTTGTTTTCCGTTGATGTTTTTCGCATGTGCGCACATGCGCACATGCACACATGTGCATAACTTTTTGCCGGTGCGTTCACACTTCCTCCGGATGCCTCCCGCTTCTTCCAGTTCACACTGTTTGGAAGCGGGAGGCATGCGGAGGAAGGCCCCTGAACACCGGGAAAAACCGGTGTCCGGGTAAAGCGGAAGGAAAGCGACTGGGAGACGGGTAAGTACGCAACGGAGCCGACAGGCAGATGCGCATGTCTGAACGTGCTCCTTTCCTCCGTTTGCGAAGCGTGCCTGCCCCGCTTTACATTACCAGTCTGTCCTCAGCCAAAGTGTGAGCCCAGAGCAACTGGTGGGAAATCGATCAGAAGCTCCTGAGCAAGCATGAGGGCAAATCCAGGACAAACGCTAATGCGAAATCGCCCAGTGTATTTTGCCAGATTATGTATGAAGAGGAAATACTTAAGTAGAAATCCTCACTGTTCAAACAATGGAAAAATGCAGCATAATTATTGTAGCTACAGGTTTTTTACAGCATGCAGTTTAATTACCTAAGAGGAAGAAGAGGAATAGGTGACACTATTAAAATACACACAGATAGTTCAGTAGTGAAATAGCTAATGAAGTATATGTCAATGCTTCTTTTAAAATGGTACTGATATGCTTTTGTTCCTTGAATGATTAGAGTTTTCTGTATAAGGTTTGATCTTATTGCTTAGATGACATACACGTGTGAAATAATATTATGAAAAACAGATGCAGAAGAATACAGGACTTTGATATGGGTAATTTTTCCTTTTAAAAAATTGGGAATTCTTTTTGCAAAAAGCAGTCATTTGAGATGATGATCCAAATATGAGTCAGGAATGCATGTGCAATGTAACTGTAGCAGTACGTCTGATTTATCCTAATGTTTTTCATATCCAAGTCTTATGTTTCTTCAAATGACGTTTGCCCCAATTCAGATGGGTAACATGAAGGTTAAATTTATAAAGCATGGATATATCAGTGTATGGGAAAAAAATGTAAGAATGAAGAACTAAAACTCAAATGCCTATGTTTGGTTACTAGACCTGGGTGTGTGTTGCTCATCTGATAGCTGATATATATACAAGCCCTGATGTATTGGCACTTTCCAACTCTCCCACTGGCTGTGCCGTGCGCTCCATCAGCCATTGGCCCATCAACAGCCACTCAAGAGTACTCACATGTCATTGGCTGTGTGCTGGGTCCACTCCTCTCTCTTGCCCACTGCCAGCCTGGCCACTGTTCCCTCTCAGAATAAACTGCCAAAATTGCTGTCTCTCCTGACGAAAACGCTTATCCTGCTTGGCTCCTCCTGCTTGGCTGGCCGGCTACTGAGGTGGGCCAGCGGCTGTCAAACCATTTTCTTCTCCTCCTGCTGTGTGGCTGTTGCTAGGCAACCAAGCTTGCTTCTGTCATGCCTATCTTGGCCTATTTTGGGGAACTCATTGGGACCAGTCCTGACTAGGGTTGCCAGCCCCAGGTTGGGAAATTCCTGGAGATTTTGTAGTGGAGTCTATGGAAGCAAGAGTTTGGGGAGGGGAGAGGCCTCAGTTGAATAGAATGCCATAATGTCCACCCTCCAAAGCAGTTATTTTCTCCAGGGGGAGAAAGAAATTTGTTGTCTGGAGTTCAGTTGTGATACCAGGTGATACCACAGCCAGTGTGGCATAGCAGCACTTCATAGCAGGGTCTGCCAGACCCAGGTTCTAGCTGTGGAACTCCACCCTCCAAACCAGCCATTTCCTCCTGGGGAACCATTGTTGCCAATCTCCAGGTGAGGGCTGGAGATCACTCAGAAGTATAACTGCTCTTCAGTTGGCAGAGATCAGTTCCCCTGAAGAAAACAGTGGACCCTGTCTCATGATACCCTGCTGAGGTCACCACAGCAAATTGATACTTAGTGCCCAAGGCCAGGGCACCTGCCCAGAGCCTCTTTCTAGAGCCTGTTTCATTTATTTCCACAACAGGCCTTATTCCTAGTTTCCTATAATTTTGCAGTCCATGGTTTAGGAGATTAGGAAGTTTTGGTGAGTGCACACAATCCCTTGTTTTGTAATAATACACTGGTTGTCTTCTTGATTTCCAGGTTGCTTTAGTTTGCAGGATTGTCTGAACTGGATATGTGACTGGCAGTAACCTTAAAACTCTGTCTTGCCAACTTGCATTAAGTTTTCACACAATGGGAGATCATCCATATTGTGTATCTCAGTCTTATGCCAGTGTCCGAATTTGGATGTGCCTTCATGCCACACCAGTTTTTCTCAATCCAGAGACAGTTATACACATTTAACATCTTGTGGATACCCATACTTCAGTGTGCCTTTCTCTTATTTCATAGAATTCTGCAATTAGGTTTTGTAAGAAAAGAACATTGTGGACGAATGACTACAAGGGAGATGGGACAGGGTGGGGCATGAGGTTGTATTACATTTTTATTTATGTCATTTATAGTCTGCCTTTCTCACTTGGAGTCAAGGCGAATTACACAGAGTGAGTCAATATAATCGATAGGATAGAACATTCATTAAACAATACACTATGATTAAGGTTGTAGAATCAATCAGAAATCTAAAAACAGAAACTAAAACAAAGCATAAGTATTAATGTCACACATTAATGATGCAAAAATTACATAGTAGGATCCTAGTTTCAGCAAGCTAGACACAGTAGCATAGATCACAGTCCCTAATAATTTATTTGTCACTTTGTGATTCATTTAGTGCAGCGCAACTCTGTTGCTTGCCTAGAAAAACCCTCTTGAATAATTCAGTTTTGCATAGTTGTGGAAAGCCATGAAAGTGGGAGCCTTCCTGACTTCCTCAGGCAGGTCATTCCACAGGGTGCGGGACACAACGGAGAAGCCATGTGTTATTGTTGTTGTTTTCCATTTTGCATTAAAGAATATGAATATGAATCAGAAAGACTTTATGGAGAGGCAAATTAGACAAGGTTTTTTAGGTTGTGTTGAAAGCTACAATTAAAGACAGGATCTTACAGTATTGCGGTTGTTGCTTAGTTTCTTTTAAAAAATAACATTTGATAAACCTGTGATCTGAAATTATTATTTTTAAAAATGTATATATTTAGTTGGTGACAGCTTATTTTGTTAAGTAAGGAGATTCCATATGAGGCATTAGGAAATCATTGTGCGACTTGATATTTTCCTATTAGGATAAGACATTCTGTAATGCAAAAAGGATGTCTGAAGTTATTTACTGTTTTTACTGTGCCAAGCTGTGATTGTTTAGTCTGCTAACACTTTTACTAAAGTGTATTCTGGATAGTGGTTACTTATTTTCAAAGCAAATGCTAAATTTAAGACGACATTACTTTTCAATAACCCTGTTTCTGGCGGAAGGAATTTGATGTGTGTTTTCGTTCAGAGTTCTTTCAGTATTTCTACTGTAGTTGTTGAAATCTATACTTTATATGATCTCATTGTACTGCCTGCACTTCATTAATGACTGACTTTGTTTGGAGCTTAGGAAGTGAAATACTTTTCATATGACACTGCCCTATATGAGTACAGTGCACCAGCTGCAAAAACCACAGACCATCTGATTTTGTGGGTTTTTGAGGGTGTGAAAAGTTCAATTGCTTGGTCTCAGGCATAGCCATACATTACATCGTATGGAAACGGAACTACTGTAGACTGGGGGGGGCGGGATCTTCACAATAGTCTTGATTCATATAAAGATGAGTAATATGTTTTATGGGAACAGGGATTTGTTTTGCAGTGTTGGTCAATTACCATCGCTGGAGCTTTAAAAGAAATGCTTCTTATTGTATCTCCTATTATAAAGTTGTTCTTTCTGTTTTTAATATGTGCCTGAAGCCTCATCAAAATGTGGAATACATGGAGCATTTTTAACTTTGATTTTAGAGGAGAGGTAAAAAGTGGGAAATCCCTTCTGTGCCTATTGTGATCACATTAGGCCTCGCCACTGCAAGAGAATTGCAGTTGACACAGTCCAGTACATGCAAGGGATTTCATGTATGAATCAGGGATTTTCAAGTGTCTGTGTGGGTTTGGGGGAGAAGATAATGATAATGCATACTGTAGAAGCACCCATTAATTGCTGGGTCCATTTCTAGTGTGTACCTGATATTACTTTAGGAAGGAGGGGATTTGAAGTAGAAGAAGAAGAAAAAAAATGGATTTATACCCCACCCTTCACTCCCCAAGGGAGTCTCAGAGCAGCTTACAAATTCCTTTCCCTTCCCCTCCCCACAACAGACACCCTGTAAGGTAGGTGGGGCTGAGTGAGCTCTGACAGGAACTGCTGTTTTTTAAGAACAGCTCTGACAGAACTATGGCTTGCCCAAGGTCATCCAGCAGAAGCAAGAGGAGGAGTGGGGAATCAAACCTGGTTCACCCAGATTACAGTCCACGCACTTAACCATTGCACCAAACTAGAACTGACAGTGTATCTCTTTGGAGTGAACATTTTATCATATCACTTTAGTTCTTTAACATAGCAGGATGTTAGTAATTTATGCTTTAAGATACTTATATCCTACTCTGTCACTTTAAAAACTCCCAAGAGGCTTATAATCATGAAACGACAAATCAGTTATCGATGACAAATCAGTTATCAATGTGAATAAATTTATAAACCAGCAGATGAGAGCAATAAAATGTAATAAAACGACAGTGTCCTAAAACTCAACAAATAAAAACTAATAACACAGAAGTGAGAAATTCCAAAGAACAGTAACTTAAGTAGAGGAAAATGCACACACAAACATACATCAACACAGTGTCTTGAGAATTTTTTTTTTAAAAAATACTTCACACAAATGAGCATATTGTAAACATTTTTTTTTAAAAGCGGCTGAAATTGCATTTTTAAAATTAGACAGAAAAAGCAAGCATAAAACAAGCATAGAATTTCAGATTTTTGTAATATGAACTTGGGGAAGAATGAAGTAGGGTTCCTTGAGTATTAACAGAATCCCCAGAGTACCAAACATTCACAGGTTCATGGATCATTAGTTTCATTCTTCCATTAAAGGTCAAGATGGCCCCCTCTATCAGTGTATCCATAGGCTGCTTGAATAACTCAAATACAGTCAAGCCAATCTTGGCTAGCTTGCATTACGGTCTGAGAAGGTTCTGTAGAATTAATGGCAACCGATGGATAAGGTAGTGGATAAGAATGATTTTTATTTTGCCTAGTAAGGAAGTACCTGATTTTACATCAGAATGATGAACTCCCTCAGAATTTTGAAAGTCTCCGCTGGATGACTTTGTATAGGATCATCAGTTCAATTTGAAACATGTTTTGAGTGGATTTTTTTTTAAAGATATGAGATGGATCCTCAACCATCTAACATATTCATCTGCTAAATGAAGAAGCAGAGAAAATGGATGCGGGTATGATGCCTGTTTTTTTCTTCCATTATGTTTGAAAATGATTATTCTGTTGTCTCTGAAAAGAGTTATGTCACTGGTTTTCTTTCTGTTTCCTTGGTAATACCTGAAGGACCATCTCCTTCCATACTACCCAGCCTACCAGTTAAGATTTGCTTTGCAAGCCCTGTGCTCTCACCTTCAGAGGTGAGATTGGGGTAGTGGCTAATGACAGTGCATTTTCTGTGGTGGCACCTTGCCTCTGGAATACCTTCCCCCTTGAGGCTGCCATTTTTCCAGTGAAACTGCTTGGCATGACTTACAACTAAAACTTTAAAAACACAGCTATTAAAGCGAAGAAGAGGAAGAGGAGGAGGAGGAGATTGGATTTATACCCTGCCCTTCACTCAAAGTCTCAGAGTGGCTTACAAACTCCTTTCCCTTCCCCTCCCCACAACAGACACCCTGTGAGGTAGGTGGGGCTGAGAGAGCTCTTTTCAGAACTGTCCTTGAGAGAACAGCTCTGACAGAACTATGGCTTGCCCAGGGTCATCCAGCAGTTGCAAGTGGAGGAGTGGGGAATCAAATCCGGTTCTCCCACATTAGAGTCCATGCACTTAACCGCTATACCAAACTGGCTCTCAAAAAGCGAAGACATTAAAACAATCCACTAAAGAAAGCCAAAGTTACTAATGCATGCCATGAAAAGGACAAACCAGGGCATAAAAGCAGCATAAAACATATATTGGGCAGCCTGAAATGATGTTGATAAAACAATCCTCAAACCAGAAGCAGACTGTAACAACTAAACAAGATAAAACCCCTTAGTTTAAAAGCCTGAGTGATAAGAAATGTTTTGGTGTGGCACTTAAAGCAATGTACTATGGGCACCAGGCAAGCCTTGTGGGGGATGACATTCCAAAAGACACTCTCTGCCGCTCCTGCAGAACCTGGTGTGGACGCTGATGCATTCTGCCTCTAACAGCCAAGTGCTGTGTGGGGTGCTGGCTAGGCAGGATCTATGGGCAGGCTGGGCCTGCCAGGTAGGTACCGGGGGTGGTGTGGAAGAGGCTGGCAGATAGGCATGGAGGGGTTAAGTATGGGGAGCTTAGGGGTGTCCTGACGGGATTTCTTCTAGCTGGGGGCAGCTGTGGCTCGGCTTCCCTTTGTCCCTCCTTCCCGGCTGGCCTGGGCTCCACCCCACTGGATCCCTCCTGGCTCACCATCATGCTCGGCCAGCCCCGTGGCCCTGGCGTTTCCCTATGGTGGCAGAGGAGGAAATAGAGGCCAGGAGCCAAAGGAGGCCACTGCCAAGACAGGCGGAGAGTGAGAGACGGTTACTGGTGTGGAGGCTTCCCTCATGGCTCCAGTGGCTGTTCCCATGCCTCAGCAAGCCCATTTTCTGTGCATGTGTAGAGCAAGCAGTTTTACTTTGAGGGGGATTTATCCCACCTATAGTTTTTGAAAGTTGTAAGATTTTTCTGCACACCTGGGGAGTCCCCCAAGTGTGCAGAAAAGTCTCTTTACCCTCCATTTGCTCCCGATCTCCGGAAATAAGTATCCGCACACAGGGGCACAGTTGGGAATTAGATATATAGATATAATAAAGCTTGTTTTCAGGGTGTAAAAATGAAATGCATTGTGTTTACATTACCTTTTTTTAGATTATATTAGTGGGACTAACAAAGAACAACTGAACTCACCTGCTGACAGTCGTAAGCCAGTCTTCTGTCTTGTCAAAAGAACAATGATCAGCTCTTGCTGTTTTCTGTGAATGATTAGCAATTGTTCGAGTTCCCTCATACAGTCAGTGGAACCTAATACCTAGTGAATATGCATAGGATCATACTGTTAAGGAGCTATGGTACAGTTAAAATCTGTTCCCCTACATTGTTAAACTACCTTCTTGTCCCAGTATTCTACACCCTTGTACAAACAGCAACATTAAAATCAACTTTTTCACTTCTCATTAGTATCTGATTACTGACTGAAATGAATGGAAGTGCAAAGGTAGGTTTCGTCTTGTTCTATGTGATGCTCAGAAGTTGTATGATGAGCAGGTATCAACTCTTTCCACATGGCTCATGCAGGTAGACATGAAAGTTTATAGCTGAAGGGCAGCATTAATTACCCCAATCATGTTGGAGCTTTCTCAAGGGTAACATTATGTAACAGGCATAAGCAATAATAGGATTCTCCTCTTTGAGCTCACCTCAGCCTGGGTTGTTTGTATGCTTGTTCTGACTATGAGGGCTTCCTTTCATTTTTTCATAGCTTCTGAAATCTGCAGCAATGTAAACTTCTGTTTGATCTGCCGTAATTACTGTACTCTCTTAGTGTTTGGCTGCCAAATAACAATTTGTAGCATGCAGTTATTATCTCACAAGCAGCAGCTGTGAAAATAGTACTTTATATCTTCTGAAATACTAAACTACTTGTTGATTCTACTTCTAATTAGTAGGCAGTTTGTTTATCTCCACTGATGTATTAAGAATAACTTCCAAAATTTGTAAACTTTGGGTAAAATTGATTTTGAGTCAAGCTTTATAATAACTGACAAGTTTTGTGTGTGTGTGTGGAACAAAAGTATGACAGGTTCCAGGGCCAGTTCACATTCAGTGAATTTGGGTGTACCAGTGGAGTTTAGGTTCATGTGACTTCCGGGTCATGTTGGCTCAGGAACATGGTTTGGGAGGAAAACCTCTTAGCCTTTTTACTGACATACATGGTCGTTGCTCATCATTGAATGGGACCTTTCAAGCTTTTGGGATCTTTAGGTTTGACCACTAGCCACTCAGCTTTGGCGTAGGATTTATTTCAGTGATAGCATAAGTACTGAACAACTCCCGCATCCTTTTGCTGCATTTATTGATGTCAGCCTCATACGCTATCTATAAAGTAACTTTTCTGTTGCTATACAGAATAATACTGATGTTTTCAAAAAACTGTTCATTGGGTAGATCCCCCAGGATTTTGTAGCAAATTCCTGTTCCTGAGCAGGACTGTTAGTCACATTTTCTAGGAGTAGGGCCATCCTCAGATAGTTCTGTTTGTGACTACAGAGGATGTTGATGGCTGCTTTCTCTTATATTGGGGTGAGTCTGGAAGCTTGTCTCCTCTGAGATGCTTTAATGACAGCTTGGAGGAGACGAGGCTCCCTTTCATAAATTGTTTTTGACACCAAGGTATCTGCATATCACAAACTCTGCATTCTGATAATCCCATGGTGGCCTTGCCAGCTGTGGTTCTCCAAACTTCTTGAGCTTGCCACTGTCTGTGCCTACTGATGAAGATTTCCCAATTCAGTGTCAGGACAATATTTTTTACAGTGGTTGCGTACTGAACCTAACAGCAAGGAAAATAAGGCTCTCATAGGAGATTCCCAGGAAGTTCCAAAAAGTTCTCTTGAAGTTTAGAAAACTTTCTAGTCTATCAACAAAACAAGCTAAAGTACCATCTTACATTTTCTTTGCTGGTCTTCCAGTGAAAGGTTTCAGGCTCAAAATCTGTCAGGATTTGGCCTATTTTCCAGGCACTTTACACCATTTGGGGATTTCCCTGCTTTTGTCCTGTTTGTGGCTTCTGTTGGTGCCAGCCTCTCACAATATCATTTAAATTTCCCTTTCCAGTTCTGAATAACCCTGAAATGGTTTTTCTAATGGCAGTTATGATTTGCATTGCTGTTACTCTGAATCTGAATTTTATAAGTTTATATATACTCATTGGATCAATTACTATGTGTCTTTAACCCTTCACATATGAATGGCACTGTACTTTTTTCAGAATTTTATAATCAAGTTAGATGCCATTAAATAATTTAGAATAAATCCTGTAATTATTCTGCTGAGATCATTTTTGATATGCCTTAATAAAATAACTGATACACACGTTAAAACTAAATAATTATACCCAAGAAATTTCAAAAATGATCATGATAACTTGTTTAAAACTAATTAATTAATTAATTCATACGTATATTAATTCTCAGCTCTGCATCAGGATACTTATTTCCGCGAGCAGAGGGTATACTCTTCCCCAACAGGTTTTTCTACAGACTCAGGGGACTCTGTAGGTCTGAAGAAAAATCCAAAAAAGGAAGGAAGGAAGGAAGGAAGGAAGGAAGGAAGGAAGGAACTCTGGGAGGATTGACTCCCCCCCCCCAGTACCTTTTGAAATGGCCGCTAGAGGGTTCTGTTCCAGGCCCCTCCCACATCGACAGTGAGAGATTAGAATGATTGGAGTAGGGAAGGCTTCTAACTGGTTCTGTCAATAAAAGGCAGGCGAAGGGGCAGGTCTCTTTCCAGGACTATTTTGGCATTTCCAGGAGGGATCCTTAGGGCCAGGCCTGACAAGGGTTGCCAGTGCCAGACTGAGAAATTCCTAGAGAGCTTGTGGTGGAGTCTAAGGAGGGCTAGGTTTGGGGAAGGGAGATGCCTCAGCTAGAAATAATGCCACAGAGTCCAGCCTCCAAAGCAGCCATTTTCTCCAGGGAGATAGTTCTCTGTTGTCTAGAGTTCAATTGTAATTTGATACCATCTCACTTTCATGTCTCAAGTAGGCCCGGCTGCTTCCTACTGTTCATCAGCAGCCACCCTGTGAAAGACAGAGCTTCAGAGCAAGACCCAGGTTCATATCTCCATCTTGCAGTGGAAGCTGACTGGGTGATTTTGGACCAGTCATACACTTTCAGCCTAACTAACCTCATAGGGTTGTTGTGCAGATAAAAAAGAGGGGAGAATAATGTAAGTCGCTTTGGTCCCCACTGTGGAGAAAGACTGTAATTTTCCTAGGTAGAGGCTGTGGGGGCAGGGGTTGGAGACAGAAAGCTGATGACAGAGAGGCAGATAAAGGTAGGTTGGCTGTTGAGTGGGAAGGAAATAGGGTTACCAACTCCAGGTTGGGAAAATCCTGGACATTTGAGGGCTAGAGCCTGCAGAGGATGGGGTTTGAGGAGGGGAGGAACTTCAGACCGGTATAATGCCATAGACTCCACCCTCCAAACCAGCCATTTCATCCATGAGAATTACCATTGCCAGCCTCCAGGTGAGGGCTGGAGGTCACCCAGAATTACAACTGTTGTCCAGGTGACAGAGATCAGTTACCTTGGATAAAATGACTGATTTAGAGGGTTGAGACTGTGGCATTATACCCTGCTGAGGCTGCTTGCCTCCCCAATCCTCACTGTCCCAAGGCTCCACCCCCAAATCTCCAGGAGTCTCCCAACCTGGAGCTGGCAACCCTAAGGTGAATTGATCTCTGTAGCTGGGAGATCCGTTGTGATTCCCAGAGTGCTGCCCCTGCTGCTATAGGGGGAGAGGAAGCATGTGGGTGGCTGGGAACACCACCATTACTGCTGCTGCTGCTACTTTGTGGAGTGGGGGCAGAAGCAGGCAGGAGGCTGGGAGAGTGATGGGGGCAGAAAGAGAGAGAAAGAGTGATGAGGTGTGGAAAACAAAGAGAATGATGAGGGGGCAGAAAGAGAGGAAATTACATGCATGGAGAAGAGATAGGAAGAAAAGGGGGGCAGAAGGAGAAATAGTTGTGAGAGAGGCAGGTGGAGAGGGGCAGAAGCAAATGTGTGAGGAATGGGATAACCATCCTGCAAGTTTCTTGTGGGTCTCCACTTGTTTAGAATAATTTCTAAATAAATACAAATAATGTGCAGGATATAACCCATCCTGGCATAATTGTAGTGCCTGTTAGTAGTGAGATTGCAAAACATTTTCTTTTCCCCACTCAAATGCATGTACACACTCTGACCTATTAAATATTTGGACTTCATGTATTCATCCAGTCCTATTTCTTGCCTCAGCTTTTGGGCTCAGAACCAATAGCAAGTGAACAGGTAAGGCAGTGGAGTTTGAGATGAAGTTTAAGAATCTTGCTTGGAGGCATGGAAGTCAGCAGACAGCAAACTAACCAGGATTTATGAACAAACTGTGGTCTGCTGTGTATGCCTGGTATACTACATAGAATTTGTACCAAAAGTCATGGTTTAAACAAACTAATTTATTGTGACATCTTAGTATAGTGATTATATTTAATTTGCTAGTCTGAATTTTGGCACATTAAATGCTTATTTTACCATATGACCACCTATTTAATTCCCCCCCCCCACCAACTGAAGAAGCGTAGACATCTGGAGATGGAAAAACACATGTACAACACTATATAGCCTTACCTATTTTTCTTAAGAGTCTTTCACATTCAAGAATTAGCTAGATGATTGTGAAATTCTTCTATTAGATGTTGGCAAAATTCCCCTGTTTCTGATATTTGTTCAACTTCCTAGATATAATTTGCTGCTAATTCTACGGTTGCCAGCTCCAGGTTGGGAAATACCTGGAGTTTTTGAGAGTAGATCCTGAGGAGAGTGGAGTTTGGGGAGTGGGGAGACTTCAGTGGGGTATAATGCCCTAGAGTCCACCTTCCAAAGCAGCCATTTTCTCCAGACGAACTAATCTCTGTCTCCTGAAGATCAGTTGTAATCCCAGGAGCTCTCTAGCTACCACTTGGAGTATGGCAATCCTAGCCAATTCCCTTGTGTTTCTCTTTTTTATGGGGACATAAACTGGTAATAAAACTGGATGATTTTTGTGCATGTGCAGCAGAAAGCATAGCCCTGATTGCTCTCAAAGTATATAGTGTGTTGGGGTTACCTTTACTTTAGAGGACTGGAAATGTGTAGAACATTGGGTAATGTGATAGCTTATATAGAGAAAAAAGAGAGGCTTAAAATAGGTAGAGCTAGAATCAGGAAGAAAAAGATAGAGACCATAAAAGGTGAGGAAGAAAATTTAACAAAGCTTGGGAAGAATTGTAACTGCTGTAGAGGTTTTATGACAGGTCTCTCAAAAAGACTTTTTATGCTTATGGCAAGGGTGTGGCTGAGGAAGGACAAATGTATTAATGATGCGTCCTTTTGTGGTTATTTCATCATTATATTAAATGGTTTCAATGAAGAATCAGTTATTTTAGTATTCATTTAATCTCTGATCATATCTGTAAGAGCCTAAAACTGTTTCCCTGGAAAATGTAATATGAAATTAATCTAGTTACAATGGGAAAACCTCAGGAGATTTGTGTAAGTTTTGTAGGTAACAGGAGAGAATGAAAAAAATTAGGCTTACAAATGAATAGGGCTTGTCCTGGCAGTATATATTGAGGACTTGGGTATTAATATATAATGTGCTTTGCTGTCCACTGGTTAGTTTGGCAGTACTGAAATGTGGAATATTCTGCTGTATTTAAGTTTTGTTATTCACTTTTCTTCACTGTTTTCTTAATTGCCCAGTGCAGCTGTTAGCCCAGGATAATTGTTTTAATGCTATTTCAAAATGATGTATATTTGAAGATTTCTTAAGTTTCTTGCATATATAGTTTCTATGAATCCGAAATAAGACACACACAGACACACACACCGGTATTTTTATACTGAAATCTACTCATACTATTTTGGTGGTGGAAGTGATTCAAAGGTATATGCATGGCTTTCTGCATTTGCATGGATAATCTTCAGGTACCCTCTTCCTATAACTTCCTCTGTTGCCAAATGATTATCAGAGAGTTGTAGGATACTGTGGAGCAGCATTCCATTAGAAATGGGGGAAGATGATAAAAAGAAAATAGACAATTCCCCCTCCTATGAGCATAGAGAGGGGGTTAGCATGAGTGCAAGGGCCTGAAACTCACAAAATTTTCTTCATTCTTCACTGTCTACTAAAATAGTGCTTAATGTTGTAAATGACTAATTGGTATGCTATTTAACCCTTGATTGTGTGGTGCTATGTTTTACAGTTGAGCAAATCAACAGGTAGTTCCAAAATTTTTGCATCCCAGTTTGAATGGGTGGCATTTCACTTAAGTCTACTTTAGTATGTGTTATATATTTATGTATTTTTATTTAGGCAATGACCATCCAACAACATTCTGGATCAGTAACTGATTGTGATAGTTATATATTAATTAGTATTGGGATAAATCCTTGTGCTATGTTCTTGCAAGATATGAACATGACTGTCTATTTGTGTTCTTCCTCTTAGAAAGACTCCTACGAAACTACTCAACCACTCTATTAACTTCTAGCAAGTTCAAAACCGGTTTGGCGTAAGAGCTTTTAGAAAGGGAAACTGGAGGGGTGGAAATGGGTTTGCACCACACATGTGTGCTCTTCAAGAACCAAAATCTTGTTGGCGTTCAGAAAGGAACTTGGAGATTCAGTAGTATCCATCTGCCTATCTAGTAGGTTTTTATGCTGCCCCTTCACCAAACAGATCAGAGCAAATATATGGGTTTCCTTTCCTTTCTGTTATCCTCAAAATTGCTATTTGAGGTAAAGAGAGTGACTAGGCCAGACAGGAAAAGACTGTTGCCATTGGGGCAGGATTTTTACCACCTGCTCTGCTCTTCTTGAGGCCCTGGAAGCTTAAAATGAAGCTGTCTCCTGGAAAGAAGAGCCTGGGGAAAGATTGCTACTGTCAGGGACAGAGCTCTTACCACCTGTTCTGTTCATCTCCCTTCTGGTTTAGTCTGTTGAAAATGACTAGATTCACTGTATTTAATGGTTTGCTGTTTTCTCATATTGTAAGCCCCTCTGAGTCCATTTTGAGTAGAGAAAAGTGAGTTAGAAATAATCAAATAAACAACCAACAATTGTGGGTATGGGTCCTGGCCTAGTTTAACATCTGGCTTATGCCATCACCAGACTCAGGAAGATCTTTGAATTTGGAAACTGTCTGTTATATAAGCATTTTTGCACGCCATCATGAGTAACTAAGAACTATTGTTAGCACCTTATGTTTTTACAATCTTATTGTACTGAATTGTTTTAAATGTTCTTATGTGGTTTTAATGGTCATTGCGTACCGATTTATGTGAGCCACCCTGAGCCTGTTTGCAGGGAGGGTGGAATATAAGTCAAACAAACAAACAAACAAACAAACAACACCCACCAAATTTCATGGCAGAGTAGTGATTTTAATTCTGATCTCCCCGGTCTTTGTATGCAACTTGAACCACTATTATTTGTTGTCCCAAACACAAATAGTTCTTCCAAGAGGAGAACATTTAATCTTTTCATTTCTTACTATTCTGGCACTCAAAGTGCACATAAGGAAAGACTGCCGCTACTTGCAGGCCTCCCAGTGTATATGATAACCATTGCATATTTGCGTATTTTCCAGTTTCAGTATATGCAAACCCTTAAAATCTGTGTACATGACTGTGTGTACTGAAGCTGCAAAATATGTGATTTACCCTATCTACCCAAAAAGGCAACCATGCATATTTAGAGAATTTTGGGTTATTTGAGCACCTCTTATGGAAAGTTTGAGTGGCAAAACTGTAGCATCTGAAAATTGTTGGAAATGTATGTGTTTGCAAGATCTCACATTCCAGTCATTATAGGATTAACTTGTTTACCTTCAGTGCTGTTGTTTAGACCAGGGGTGGGCAACCTTGCTCAGTGTAAGAGCCACCTAGAACAGGGGTGGCCAAACTTGCTTAACATAAGAGCCGCATAGAATAAACATCAGATGTTTGAGAGCCACAAGACATGAACAAATATTACCTGCTTTTATTGGAAAATAAGCAAATTTGCTTTTTTTAACATTAAATGAGACTGCCAAAAATAATAACAAAAGGGGTAAAAGTAGATATTGATAATGATATTAATTTGTCCAATGATATTTGTTTGCTAATGATATTTAGCTTCCCAGCCACCCTGCTGGGAGCCAGATAATATATGTGAAAGAGCCGCATGCGGCTCCCGAGCCACAGTTTGCCCACCCCTGGTTTAGACTGACCTGGAAGGGAAACCTTGAAGACAGCCAATATAAGAAAAGCCCGCGAATGTAAAGGCGTATTGATGTATTGATTGCTTACTGTATTCAGGTGACGTCCTTCTAGGGGTCAAGAAGGAGGAGGAATCTCCATTATTGTCTGACCATGCTTTGTAAAGAGTAGGATACAAAATATAGCTCCTAGATACGTTGTTATTTTGTAGGTGTCCTGTGAACCCTTACCCTTAGAAATAAAGCTTTTTAAACAGAAATAAATGTCTCCTCTCCGGTGAAGCAAAAATACATTGAAACCTCTGAATATTTAAGTATTTTGACTATTTTTCTCCAACAAAAATAGCACTGGAAAAATATGTTTACACTTACAGGCAATGCTCTCTCTAAGCTGTGAAGTCTTGTGAACAAAAATCCTATTTTGTGAGCTACTGGCATTAAAGTTTTGAGCAAACGATTTGACTACTGCATAAATTAGTTTGCTCTGGAGCCGTCATTCCTGAGCTAAGACAAAAATGTGTGAGCCAGAGCTAGCTCACAGTAAATCAGCTTAGAGGGAACACTGCTTACAGGTGTTGCTGATGCTCCCCTTTACCTTTCTGTTTATGACAAGGCGATGTAGATAACTGCAATGGGTAATTTTATAGCACTTGTGTCAAATTATAATTGGGTATATCACAATTAAAATATTCCTGTGTGGTATGTTTTACAACATAAACAACTCACTTTGAAATGGAAAAATACATGCATAATATATATGACACTCACAATAATGGAATCTAAAATACCTCTAGGGTACAGAGCCTATTTGAATTTTTCAACCTCTTTAATCTGTATGTATGTAAATCTTAGTTAAGGAAAAATATTCCATGACTTTTTATATTGTTCTACATTATAATAAAAAGTACAGTAGCCCCTTTAAGACTAACAAACTTTATTGTATTATAAGCATAAGCTTTCGAGAAACACAGCTCACTTCGTCAGATGCTTTTTATTATTTTGCAGCAGCAGACTAACACCGCTAACTCCTCTGGATCTATGTTCTCCCTCTGAGGTGTATAATAAATAATAAAGACAGGGATGGCCTTCTGCACCCAAACCCGCACATAGAGCACCCTGGGACTGCTGGTCAGAGCGGGAATGACCAGATCAGGCAGATACAAGCCAGTTTCGCCCACAAAGAAGATGCATCAGACACCCAGCATGGTGATAACATTGATGGTGATGGTCCCCCCCCCCCCCATTTTCCAGGTGCAGTGGCTTTCTTCTGTAGGGCTATGAGGGAGGAAATAGCTCATTTTTTGTAGATCTGGGGGTCACAGCCTGCATAGATCCAGATCCTCCTTGTCTCCTTCTCCTTCCCTTCTGCCTTGAAATCATAAGCAAAGAAGCACCTGGGTCACCAAGGCTGCACAAAAGCGTTTCCCTGAGGGATATTATATGCATGACATTTGTGTTTATGAGGGGGATGATCTTTCTTCTGCATCCAGTGAGAAGGAAGAAGGGGAGTTCTCCTCCAACCCAGAGGATGAGGGAGAATCTATTCCTAAAGTGCCTGCCATCAAAGAACAGTCTTTTCACTTATTTAAACCGGAAGACATTCACTATCTGCTGAATAAAACCTTATCAGCTCTAAAAATCCAGGATAGTCAGTTTGCGGAGATTAAATCCCATAAACTACAAGAAGAAAATGATGGTTCAGAAATTACTGATGGATTTTTTTCTCCCTGTGGATTTTTCAGAAACAGCCTTTCCCTTCCCAGATTTTTATGTAAGAAAGATGAAAGCCGAATGGGCAAGGCCATTAACTAGCAAGCCTTTTCCAGGTCTTACTAGAAAATTGATTTCTAGTAAGACTTGGAACCCTTTGATTTCTTATGCCTCAGATCTTTTACAGGTTCTGGTGGTTGATGCTCCAGTGGCTGCCTTACGGAAGCATATCTACATATTCCGATTTTCCCACAGTATCAGAGGTTTCTACGTTTTTGTGTGGAAGAAACTCACCTTCAGTTCCAGGCACTTCCTTTCATTCTATCATTGGCTCCACACGTGTTCACAAAGACTCTGGTCCATCCTGTCATATGCCTCTGAGAATGGGGCATACATGTTCACCTCTATCTAGACGACATTTTAATCAGTTCCCTGTCAAGGGCACAGTCACAAAAGGACAGAACCAAGACTATCCGGTCCCTGCAGAACTTTGGATTCCTAATCAACATGCAAAAGAGTTCTCTGACTCCTTCCCAACGTCTGGAACACTTGGGAGTGATACTGGACACTTGTGCATCGAAACTCTATCTCCCCCTCGCAAAGGCACAGAAAATCAAGGAGGTAGCCACTCAAATCGGTCAAGTGAAGACCTCATTTCCGTCTGTTCTAACCATAATGATGGGACTTATGGTGGCTGCCTTCGAAACTCTGCAGTGGGAAAGGTTCCACTCCAGACAGCTGTAGAAGTTTCTATGCCCCTATCAGAATTCCATTGCCCTAAAGATGGAATTCTCTTTGAAAATACCTCTGCAAGTCAAGACAAGTCTACATTGGTGGATCAGGATTTCCAACCTATCCCAAGGCAAAATGTTTTGGATACAAAAACAGATCCAGATTTTCACTGATGCCAGTCTGACGAGCCACACTCCTTAATCAACCAGTTCAGGGCACTTGGTCCAGGGTGGAACAGTCCCTCCCGATCAATCTTTTGCAACTTGGAGCCATACATCTGGCCCTTCAACATTTTGCCCTTCAAGTCCAAGGAAGTCATGTACTCATAAGGACAGAGAGCATCTCAGCCAAGGCCTACCTGAACAAACGGGGGTCTCCAGTCAATGGGCTTACATTGCGAAGTGACTCTTTTGCTGAACTGAGCAGAGAACAACCTGAACACATAAAGGATGAACTCAACACACAGGCGGACTGGTTGAGCCACCAGACGATTCAAGAGGGCAAGTGGTCTGCACAAGGACATCTTTCAACTGATTCTATCAAAGTTAGGAACACCCCAAGTGGACCTCTTCACATCCCCAGACAACAGTCAACTGGACAGATTTTATACCAGGTACTATCATCCCTTGGCGGAAGAGACGGATGCACTTCTGCCTCCCTGGCCTGCAGAACTTTTCTATGTGTTTCCTCCTGTTCCAATTCTACCCAGACTGCTTTGGAGGATAAGGTCTCTAAAAGCAGGTCATAGTGATGGCACCATATTGGCCTCATTGGCCATGGTTCACATCTCTTTGGTAGTGGTAGCTGGCAGTAGCTCCTCCTTTCACTCTTCCAGTGTCGGAAGACATGCTATTCCAGGGACCGATTTGACATCCCAGCCAAGGCTGGTTCTGCTTGACCACATGGAGGTTGAAACAGACAAGCTCGTGAAACTGGGTTATGATGATTCGGTCATTGAGATGATTATGGTGTCCAGAAAACCTTCCATTTCACAGATTTATGTCATCTGGAAAGCCTTCGTTCAATGGACTAGAAGGAAAAAGGTCAACCCGTTGCATCCCAAGGTTTGTTCGGTACTGGCCTTTCGCAGGATGGCCATTCTAGTGGCCTTCGGGCTACAACCCTCAGAAGACAAATGGCAGCCTTGACCTTGGTTTTACCCCAGTACGGGGGTCTTCCTATCTCTCAACATCCTCACATCCAACGTTTCTTCAAAGGGGCATCGTTCAAAACACAGGTTTCCCACCTGGAGACTTAATACGGTCCTTTCAGCACTGACAAAGGGACCATTCGAACCCCTAAAGGACATTCCTCTCAAATTTTTGAGGATGAAGGCCTTAGTTGCCACTACCTCAGCCAGAAGGATATCTGAGCTGGGAACATTGTCCATTCGTTCTGATCTTTGTGTGTTTCACAAGGTTAAGGTAGTCCTATGGACCAATCCTTCCTTTTGTCTGAAAGTTAACACCAGGTTTCAGACGTCTCAGGAAATATGTTTACCATCCTTCTCTCCAAATCCTACTCACCCCAAAGAGAAAATGTGGCATATGTTGGATGTGAGAAGGACACTTAAATGTTACATCCTGAGGACATCCTCTATTCAACAAGCAGAGGCTATGTTCATTAACATCTCTCCCCCCCACATGGGAAAGAAGATGTCTACTTCGGCCATAGGTTATACTATCAGGGCTTGTGCTTACAAAAGTATGAACCTAAAAGTTCCTGAAGGAATTATGGCCCACTCCTTATGCAGCACAGCGACAAATGCAGCCTTCGCTAATAGGGCTTAAGTAGAAGAAGTCTGCAAAGCTGCCACATGGTCATCCTTGTCCACCTTCATTAGACGCTACAAAATCAACGTGTATGACTCTGCAAATGTGGTATTTGGTTGTCGAATACTGCAGTCAATTCTGTCGGTGGATGACAACCTCCCGCCCAAAAGTTGGAGGCATTGCTCTGGGAGGACCCACAAGATGGCCTCCACCTCAGAGGAAGAATAGCCATTGGTACTTACCATGAGGGATCCTTCTCCTCTGAGGCTTGGAGGACACCTTGGCCCTCCCGGGTCATCATCCTACCATTTACTGAATGTCCTCTGTCAACGAACAGATGTTTACTACACCAATCCATGGAAGGAAAGCGGTGGATAGAGGAAAAGAGAGCGAGAGAGTGAGAGAGAGAGAGAATGGGAAAATAAAAGGAATTATCCTGTATGTATACTAAAAAGAGAGAGGGTTCTTACCTTGTTCTCTTGTTCTTCCTGTTTCAGTTATTGTTATATCTTACCTTTAACTTGCAAGTTGTTTATTCATTCAGTATGGTTAAATCAGCATTTTGTTTTCGGAGCAGCAGAACTGAGCCTAGGGTGACTGCCACCACAGGAAACAAGAAGAAGTTGAACCTGCCTCCCTGAAGATGGATGGGAATCACCCTCATGATGGGAATCACCCTCATGAAGCCTCAGAGGAGAAGGAACCTTCACGGTAAGTACCAATGGTCGTTCTACATTATGTAACTGTGGACATTGCTATCAATTAACTCAAAAGCCCTGTAACATTTGATTCTATTGTGTGCATGATTTTTAGGAGCTGTGACAATTATGATAGTGCAAGCAATATATTTGTTCCCCATAGCTGATGTTCTGTACTCTGTAAACACAGTTGAGATGTCGAAGTCTGACCTGACTTGCTATGGAAAAACACTGTTAATTCGGGAAGGAAATGGCTATGGACTAAACTGTGTCCATAGTCTGGGCTTTTGAGTCACTGAAAGGTCTTTCAAATGCCATTTAAAGGGGCCACCACTATTCCTACCCTAATTACTCTTTCTGTGTTCTTTAATGCCAAATAGCTACATATTCAGCATGATATAGTTGGAGCTAGTTCTGCTATTGCTATATTGCCACCTGCAGCAGTGGCAAAGTAGGAATCCTATCTTCTTGTATCAGCAGGGCTATTTTTAGGCAGGAACGCACAGGAACGGAGTTCCGTCTGGCTTCTGAGTTGGTCATGCCTACAGCCTCCCCCTCCTTGGGTTCCCCAGGTGCCTCACAAGCCGCGGGGCACCTGGGAAAGCCAAGCTGATCCAGGAAGGGAAGGCCGTTTTAACTGCCTTCCCCCTCCTCAGGCTGTGGGGCACCTGGGGAAGCTGATCCAGAAACTGCCTTCCTTTCCTCGGGTTCCCCATGCGCCCTGCAAGCTGCGGGACACCTGGGGAAGCCGATCCTGGGAGAGAGCTGCACTGTCAGGGGTGTGGCCTAATATGCTAATGAGTTTCTGCTGTTGGGTGTGGTCTCTACAAAAAAAGCCCTGTGTATCAGCATCATTTCATTATGTCTATACTATTATCACTGAAGACTTCTATTGCACAGATTGGCAAAGATTTATGCTGTTAAGTCTCAGTGACTACATCAGGCTAGATTCATACACTGACTTATTTTCTCTCATTGAATTCCTGCTCTGGCTTGTCTGCTTGCAAAGCTAGAGAGCTGCATGGTTTGCAACTCTGAAACAGTAATAAGTATAACCCATTTTAAGCAGTGATGTGGTGCTGTTGGCCTCCAAGCATAACTAAGAATAGTTTTGAAACACTTGGTTAATATGTTTCATTTTATTGCTCAAACAAGACCCTTCTGATTAGTTCCCAAAATTTACCTCTATTTGCATAGCCATTACAGAATTCAGTAAGATACTGAAATGCTTGTTTAATTTTTTATTGTTGGTTGTCAACTAAGTAGTGATACTAAACAGGTAACTTCCATCTGATTTCTATTTCATTTGAGTATTTATGGCATATATTTTATTTTTCTTAAGCAAGACCATTCACAACGCAATAATTTTCAATCTAATTACTTTCACCTGTTAAAATAAGAACAAAAATCGTAGTGGTGGAAAGTATGTGCATATTGGCATGGAAAAGAGTTGCATACTGATCTTTAAATATGTCTGCTCAATTTTTTTCTGAGGAGTGTATGTGTGAAATCTTTTTTTTCTTAAGAAATTCTTGTTTGCATAGTGACAATGTTATATTTTTAAAACTTACTTTGGAGCAACTGCAAGGTGACAACACAGGGTAAAAGTTTGTTTCAAATACTTTGTCTAATTCTACTGGTCTGTATACAGATGAAAATGTTCTTTTAAGACCACAGTAATTACACAGATAACACAGAAATCTAAAAGTTTAAATAATCGTCAGACAGTTTTTCCATTTAGATTTAATTGTATTTTTTCGTAGTAAAAAAGAGATTTGGAATTGAAGCTGAAGGAATCTTAAACTAAACCAAAGTCTTGTATGGAAAAATATGAATGTTTGTCACTGAACCCTACTGAATCTAAACAAAGAAGGATTACCTAATAGTCCTGCAATGCATTTGAAGTACAGTCTGTGAGTTGTTTGGGGAGATGAATGGAATATGTGTTTTGAATTCCCTGAATTTTTTTTGCTGAAAGCATTCAATGATGATTATGAAGTCTCTATTCTAGTTATATTGTTACACAATAAAGCATATATGATGTAAAAGAATGTCTTTTATAAAATATTAAGGATGAATACATTTTCCATAGAATTTCTTTTTAGTGTCTTTGATAGAATCTTCAGCATCCATTCAACAAAATTACAGTATATTCAGACTTTACCAATCATATATTTTTAAAACTTTAAAAGTTTTATTATTACCCTGTGTAATCTGAGCTTGTATTCAATATACCAAAAGATGTTTGTCTTGTGCAAGTAAAAAAAAAATCAAGAGAATTAATAATTATTTTAATAATGCTAAAAAGGAAACCTAGTTTAATTATAGATATTATCTAATGTTTGGTGTGTGTGTGTTTTTCAGAAGTGAACATTACACATTGAAATCAGTGAAGTAGATACATTTGTTTGGACCCAAGGGCAAGAATGCTATACCAATTTTTAAAATATTAGTGAAAGACATTAGTTTTTTAAGCTCAAAGGCATAATAATTACTTCGTTTAATTTTTAATTATTGTCTTTACATTAGTTGCACCAGCCTCTTCATCAGTACAGTCGTGACATCTTATGCTCATTATTGTGCAGTTTTGCTAAATGGAATGAATTGTAAAATTTAGTGCCTGGGAACTAAGCAAAGTAAATATAATTATCACTAATAAAGTTGGCAGTATTTATGTACTTGACAACTGGAACACAGACCTTTCGAGCTTTACACTGCACTGAAAAGCTGTATGTCAGACTGAGCACTTCATAGTACAAGAAGCTGATATCATGGCTTGAATGCTATAGCTTTGTTGTGCATGTACTTCTCTCTGATTTTTGCAGAGGTGATCCCCCTGTTATGCAATACATTTTTCTTGCCATAGGCACTTTAGGCTCCTTGAAAAAGATTGATTTAGCACAAATGGAAGTACCCAGTGCTAGAGGAAGCAAGATCTGCAGCAGAGGATCATGGCCACAGCTCCTAGAAAGGAACTTACAAAAAGCAAAGGTATAGGGCCAAACCTATGTTTGAATGCCAGTATACTAAAGAGAGAGGGAGAAAAAACCATTTCTACATACATGCAATGTGTTGGGGGAAAGGTCTAGCCCAGTGATTCCCAAACTTTTTGGGGCTACCACCAGCTTGGTTCCATAAAGTCCCCAGTCCCCCTTACCCTACCCTATAAAAAAACATTCAGAAAAGCAGTTTGCATGACCCACTAAGGAAGACAATAACAATAAAATTCAAAAAAACACTAACAATTGCACATTTATTCAAAATTCAATTAAAACTTTTAAATTTTAATTTATTCAACAAAAAATGATGAATTTGCTCCAGTGATACCAGTTTTTCAAACTCCAGTAGTCATTTAGCAAGAATCTTAGGCTGAGGACAGACTGGCTTTAAAAGCAGAGGCAGAGCGGGCGTCCAGACTGCCACATCTGCCCCACGGAGGTGCCCTGGACTCACCTTGTCCAGCGGCGTGCTCCTCTCGCAGCAGCTGGGCACCACTTCCAAGTGGTGTCCCGGCGGCTGCGTGCACGTTCCACCCGCTTCTGACGGGTGTGAACATGCACAGGCGGGCGGAGCCACGCGATGTTCTGCCGCCACAGGAAGCCGCCCGCAGTGTGGACACTGCGGGCGGCTTCCTTGCAGTGGCATCTGAATGCCACGCTGTGAGGCAGTTCACCCCGGCTTGTTCTGCTGCGCTCCTGTAGCGTGGCAGAACTCTAATCTGTCCTCAGCCTTAGTTACCACACTTTGTAACTACTTCACTGGTCAGTAAATTCTTAATGCAATGAATGGGCTTGATGAAGTGATACCAGTTTCCCAGTGTCTGGTTTAAAAGTCACTCAGTGGGAGTCTTGAATTACCACATTTGGTAATCTGGAGTCGATTTCTTTGCTTGAAGGAAATTTGGATGACCATGCCAAAACCATGATCCACCATATATGATGTTAGAAATGCAACAAGGAGTTTCTTAACTACCATCCATAGCGCTGGACAGCAGTCAGAAATTTCCTTCTGTAACCAAAACTCTTGGTACTATTTCTTAAATTTTGGCTTCGGCTCAATGTCATTTTGTAGCTTAGTTAGTTCTTCCTTTACTATCCCAATTTCCTCAGTATCTGAAAACATATTTATCACACACTCACACAGCTGATAGCAAAAAAACTTCAGTATGAAGCAGTGAATGTTCAAAATCTTCATCATTCTCAATCTCAACACAGAGCTCCCAGAATAGTTGATCATTGAGATCATGGGCTTTAACTTTATTCACTGCAGTAATGTGTAATGACTTGTGCAGGCAATCACTGAGGGTTTTTTGCAATTCATTTTTGATGAATGACATGGTGAATGAGACATTTGGCACTGCTTTTTTCAAGTATACAACACACCCACAGTAGCAACCAGTTATTGATGGTGCTCCATCAGTTGCACAAGTATGTTAGTAAGTGGAATTTGTGTTAAATGTTAAGTTGCTGTTTTACTGCATGTGCCCCTTTCCTCTTAATCCCTTTATTTTATTTCTATTTCTTTTTTTTATTATCATTGCTCATTCTTCAGAGATGATTTCATATTAAAATAAACAGTTGATTGAAAAAAATAAGAAAAATTAAAGAAAATGTTTCTCCCCAAAATCTACTTCCTTGTATGCATTTGTATTCAAGATGTTACATTTAAAACTGACCCACGTTCTGCTTCTTCTTCATTACCATACATTTGTATATAGTCTTTTAAACTGCTTCTCATTCTAAATTTGTCTCCTGCTTGCAATACACTATCTCTCCTCAAGTTTCATAACTGATCTGTTTCTCAAATATGTTGTTAATTTTGCCATTACTGTATATTCAGCAAGTTTGTGTTCCCATTCTTCTAAGTGTAGACAGATGTCCAATTTCCATTTTGCTGCATACATAATTCTAGCCACTTTCACCATATATTTGAATATCTCTTCCAAAATTTTCGGCAATTTGTTAGGCAATATACCTAATAGCATATTTTTGTATTTTTTAATATTTTTATTTAAACGCACAAAACAAATGACAGCAACAAAACATAACATAACAAAACCATATGATTACCTCATCTATATTTATAAAAGAAAGTCTCCTCACCGTGAAATCAATGCCCAGGCCAAACTGCTGGACCTAGAAACACCAAATTCATTGAGAGTGCTCCTACCATGGTGTAGGTGCTCACTAAGAAGGGATTTTTTTAGAATTTCGACCCCTAAGGGGCTCAAAAGTGAGAAAATGTGCTCCCCCCCATTGATTCCTATGTGGCTGCCTCCTTGCACCCCCCTTCTCTGATTGGTCAGCTGCAGAGCTCAGCATTCTGAGGTAAAAAAAAAAACAGTTACAGGAGACTGCAGAGAGCTAACAGCAGTTGAGGAAACCAGGAATGGCCAACAACCACCTGTGAGGTGCAGTAATGCTGCTGGCCCAGCCTCTCTGATGGCTTCCAACACACTCCCACCACCTCCTATACCTGACAGGCGGTTGTCTGTCAGGTGCAGCTGTGGTTGCAAGGTGCTTAAAGCCATGAGGGAGCCTGCCCCAGCAGTAATGCCATAGTGATCATGCCAGCCCCGCCTCCACAGTGGTTTCTAATACTCCTCCCCCTTCCCCTCCTACACTGGTCAGGCAGCTGCCTGTCCGGTGTAGAAGAGAAGGTGGGATGCTTACAGCAAAACAATCCAGGAACACAAGTAGAGAGGCCATCTCTTTGGTGGAAGGTGGCAGGAGTTGACTTAACAGATGACTGCTTCTTAAATGGACAGTTCTATGTGGCTTGCTCCAGAGTGAGCTCACCAAGCAGCCTGGTGATCCTAGCACCTGAGGGCAGAACCACCAATGTGGTCTAGAGAGGTCCTTCAATAAAGAGGGGGGAAAGTATGTATGTCTCACTACAATCTTCTCCATTAGAATTCCTACAACAAATGTAACATTTCAGACTTCTCATCATCAGTATTATAACTGGATTTACGGAACTTAAATACCATAGCAAAGCACAGGTATCAGTCTAGTATCCAATATAAGAGTTGATACCATGATGTTATGGTGATGTTCCAACCCTCCCAAAAAAAGAAGACAAAGAAAATATATAAACCAATACAGGAAAAATCATGAGTAGATAGGAAGGAAGGAGAACGGTGTGTGTGTGTGTGGGGGGGGGTGCTTCCATCCAAGTTGGCTGAGATTTTACATATTTTTCATTGATTGTGTTTCTGAGAAATAGTATCTTCTAATATAAGTATTCAATACTTTATTCAGTAATGGTATTCATCCATTAAAGAAAATTATTTAATAAGCTATAGTTTGGAAATTATATTAAATAAATTATAAAACTTTTCCAAATGATCTTAAAATTATCTTTCTTTCTCCCTTGAATTAATCTAATCTTGTTTGTTTATTTTTCAATTGCTACAATATTCCTTAATTTAGCAAACCACCTATACAAGGAAATCCCTTTAGCATTCTTCCAACATTGAGCAATAAGCATCCTAGCTGCGACTAAAAGAAAGTTGATAAGTGTTTTTTGTTTACATTGGGAACTTTTATTGATACATAAATTGAGCAGGGCAAGTTCAAAAGTAGGTTTTATTTGTTCCTGGATTATTTTAGCAAGCTGTGCTAATATTGATTTCTAATTTTTTTCTATAACTGGACAAGACCACCACATATGAATAAAACATCTGTAGTTCACCACAACCTCTCCAACAATTTTTACTATCTGATTTCATTGTGGACTAGCCTACCTGAAATACCACATTTGAGACACCTTTAATGCATTCTCTTGTATACCTCTTGAGGTCAATTTGAAAGGAAAGCATTGAAATGTTTGTTCCCAGTCCTTATCAATAATTTTAGTATTCAGTTCTGTTTCCCAATTCTTTTTCATCATCTGCACTGGAGTTTGTCTCTGATTTAATAATATCATATATATTTTAGTAATTCATTTCCTTTTTTCTTTATCTATATTTCAAATTAATTCTTCATATTCAGTTAATAGTCTGTTTATTTGATCTTTAATTTCTTTCTTTTGGAGAAAATTTAAAATTTGATGTTTTAACAACCATTTAGTCTCTTCAGAGCTAAATGGAATCCTTCCTTCAATCCAGAGTTGACAACTATTATTTAAGAGTGTAATATTTGTGTCCATTAATGTTATTTGATTAAGAAAACAGTCTCTGCACCTGGAGCCATAACTGTTTCCTGGAACAAATTTTGGATGGTACAGAATGGGAGTCAATTAATAAATCCCTGGGTATAATACCCTTTTCCATTTCCTCCATACCAAAACAGGGTCATGGAGGATTGACAGTGAGTTCTGCTGTATGATCAAGTGAATGCTTTATCTTCTCTCCAAAGCTTTCAAGCACTGCTTGCTTTTTCTATGCTTTGCTGGTTCAGGCAAATCCAGCAAAGAATGAGGCCCTGACCTTTGTGTCCTTTCTTTCTTCTCCTTCCAGAAGGAGCAGCCTGGTTGTGCCTGAGAAACGTTCTCGCTTCCCAATGCTTCCTCAGTTGGGTCTGCTTCTCAACCCAGTTGCTCAGATTGGTATTCCACCTGTTACCCAAATAAGTGGTCTCCTAATTAATAAAGGGAATTATCTTAAGAAGACAGAGCAAGAGGCAGGTAACTGGGATCTCCAACAGTGTTTATGGGGATTTTTCCCTTGGAGGACTCTCAAAATAAACCAGTCAGATGTTCAGCTGGGAAGAGTTTTATTGAAAAAGATATAAAAGAGCAAAGCATACACACAAAGCACATAGAGACCACACAAGCTAACTAAGAGGAAGATAACAGGGAATAAGGGGGGGGGGGGATTCAGATAAGGTGATAGTTACCAGTCTTGAAGAGCAAGGTCTGCAGCAGCAGTGAAACAACTAGCATTTCATGAAGAGAAAAAGGAGGATCATATGCTAGTGGGGATATATGGAGGATCCAAGGCGCTTGATATTGGAAAAATGTTCCCTCAGGGTATGCTGATGTGTTTGTCCCAGAACAATAACTTGATTGGTGTTCCAGAGATGGAGAATGCTTTGGGAGAGCCTTGATGGGTTCTTCCTGGGGAGAGTTAAACATGTAAAGATGTAAAGATGATGATTTGATTATTGTTGGGTGGGAAAACTCTCAGATACAGAGAATAATGTTAAGTGTTGTTAATTCAGGGCTGATGGTTAGGGGAAGTGAGATTGGTCATGAGATTAGTTCAAGGTGAGGTAATAGATTCCTGGAAACCCCTTTGTCCCGAAGTATGCATCTCACTTGGGTGGAGAGGAGGTAGTTAGGGGGTCAGCCATTTCTTTTCACACTTTCGAACTAATATGTTTAGACTTGTCCTTGGCTGGTTGGCATCCTCTGGTTGGCACCCATTTTGTGGTCATTTAGGCCAGGCTATGCTTGCACCTTGATCCCTAGCTTGGATAAATTTATGATATTTGAGTTATGTACTAGGAGAGGTGTTTATGGGTTGCTGTCTATAAACTGCCTCTCAATGAGAAGAGGGGTCTGCCTGCTAAGACACCCATGCAAGGCCAAACTCCTCTGATTCCTCCAAGGAGGAGGTGGCAGCTGGCTGGCCCACAACCAGCACCAGCTCTCTTCATTTTCTCTTTGAAAGGTCTCTTTATAGAGTTTTAACATCACTTTGTATTTACTCACCTTGATCTCCTACTTAATCTAAACAGGGTCACTGTTGGCAGCTTCTCATAAAACAGCATTTCAATCCTTATTGTAATTCTAGCTACACTTTATTATCCCTGTTTGATTTTGTCCTTTTGGTCTCTTTCATAAATCATTTCAGGTGCAAAAAATTCAAAACTAGCAAAAATTGAGCAGTCATAATAAAAATATAGACAAGTAGACCTCTTAAGATAAGACACTCTGAACACAAAAGCTAACTATCTAAAAAAAAGATACTCCTCTGGTAGGACATTTCTTGGAATACAAGCACAAATCCACAGACTTCATGTTTTGAGTTATATTTAAATCTGATAGACAAGATGAAATAATTCTATTAAGAAAAGAAGCTCAATGGATTTTGAAAATAAAAATGCTGCGCCCTAATGGGTTAAATGAGATAATCTCCTAGCAGAGGATCATGTAGACAAAGTCTGGACAAGTCACTTTGCTACAGTGTATGTATGGGAATGGAACAAACAAGAATCTGAAATGTCAGTAAGATTTTTTTAATGTACAAATTAAGAAACTATCTAAATTGTGAATTCTTTATAAAATATATATGTAGTATATGTTAATATTGCTTTGGTGTTCTCAATAACAATTTATTATGAATTGCACTCTCTAAATGGTTAAGTGCACAGACTCTAATCTGGGAGAACTCTTCCACTCGCACCTGCTGGATGGGCAAGCCATTGTTCTGGCACAGCTGTTCTTGAAAAGAACAGTTTCTGTCAGAGCTCTCTCAGCCCCGCCTACCTCACAGGGTGTCTGTTGTGGGAAGGGGAAGGGACAGGAGATTGTAAACTGCTCTGAGACTCCTTTGGGTAGTGAAGGGCGGGGTACAAATCCAATCTCCTCCTCCTCTTCTTCTTCTTCCTCTGTGAAAATGTCCTGTTTTACTGATTCTTAACATTATGCATTAAGTATATTTTATTTTCTATTGTTTCATTAGACTCCCCCTGACAAAGCTGTATGTGAAACGCATAAGGGTTGTATAACTATTAAGTAGTTCATTTCCCTCTGCACCATTTTGTATCTCTGTTTGTTTTGCCTTTGTGTAGCCCCCCTTTTTTCCTAATAATAAAAATATAGCCAAAAGAAGGGGGGGGGGGGTTCTTAAGAAACAGAAAGCATCTTCTTCTTTTGCCCAATGATGTGAGAAAAGTAAATTTTGCTTTAAGTCCTCATTTTAATCCAAGCTGCAAAAAGCAGATGCTATAATTTCGAGTAGTATAGCCTTGGTATTCTTTATTTTTAGACTTGTTATATAGACAGAACACTTGAGGAAGAGGTATGCTTTGAAGCTTCCAAACCATTTGCTCAATGTATTTTATCTTATCCTCATTTCCTGTCCAATATGTCTATCCCAGTGCACCACCTGCTGCACAGATGCAAATATTTGTGTGCAAAACTGGTGTTTCTTGTAGTATTTTTTGTAAAAGACAAGCTTTCTTGCAAAGGTGCTCTGCTGTGGCCCATCTTTATATTTAAGACAAATATATTAGAATAGAGTAATGGCCATATCATGCCTCTTTTTCTATGGAATTATGTAAAAACAAGGGCATAGACTTGTGTTAGCTTATATTTTGGGAGAACAAGCTGCTTATTTTTTAATTATTAGTAATATCCAGACTCCTTTCAGGCTTGGGTTAGGGAGAGAAATGGCCTTGGTAGCCTTGACAGACTCAAATTAGCCTACTATGGACAGTAATAGAATGGCTTCAGATTGTGTCTTTTGTCATTTTAAGACTTGGAAAGTCCTTAATCATATCCTTACCCACTTCCAAGTCTGATAACTCAAACTTCTCTTCAGAGACTTCAATGAAGCCTATTTCAGACTCCAGTTGATTTGAGGGGCTATGAGACTTTCTAAGTAGGTGAGTCTGGAGCCAGTCCTGAGTACTAATGGGTAGATCACAACATGGTGTTCTTATAGGCTCCTCAGAACTCTCAGTGTTCAGAAAAAGATGAGCTTGCCATTAACTGTGGATCTCTTGCACCACGCTACATTCATGTTCCCTTTGTCTTACAGGTCCCATTCAAAGCACTTATTTTCCCCTGGAAAGGCCTTTGCAATTTGAAATGGGCATATTTTCAGAGACTTACACTTCTTTTGTATGTCACCAAGATCACTAAGAGCAAACAGCTGATCTTAATGTGTATGTGTGCACACACATGCACATGGTTTCCCCCATCTGAATATTTGGAGACATTCTCAGCAGTTGTCTCAAAAAAAAGAAAGAAAAGAAAAGAATGGATTTCCCTACTTTTAAAATATCTCCTAATTTCTAATCCTGAGTAGTAGAATTTTTGTGTTTGATCCCATTTTCATTAAATGAGACAGAATTAATCAGTGTTGGGTTTAAATATTTTAATAGGAAGGGGTCAGATTTTTTAAAAATTAAGTAATTTAAGGCAAATCTAAAGACACTTCTGAGTATGTGATGAGGGAAAAGTAAAAGTATAGGGTATCCTGCTTTATAGTTGGGAGGCAAGATAAGAGAGCTTTCAGTTCTGATGGTAGAGATCTGAATGATATAATGGTGAAATACATGTAGTTACATACAATCATAATAAATAATATAACAAATAAGGTGGAAGTATTATCCCGTTTTTGAAGATGAGAATGCTAAGAAGAAAAATAGCACTACCTTAGGTTAGAACAGCTACATTTATCTCATTTATTACACATATTACAATGTGCATTTCATTGCATGGCTCCCAAAATGAGCTACCACTCTTAATTTTGGATTGTTGAGAGATGTTGCTGTTATGTCTTGCATAAATTAGTGCTTATTGTTAGGCATGCAACTGGGTTAATGGCTCAGGCATTTTTCAAAATTATATGCCAGAATGGCAGGTAATTCCCCATTCTGGATTTCAGAACTTGTACAAAAATGCTCTCTTATTATAGGTTCTTTTGTTGTATCACATTAGAAGATTTCAGCCTGCAGACCAGGATCAACTGTAGTATCACATTAAATACTTGATATGCCCTTTGTGCAGGAAGGACTCAGATTTAGGTTTACATTAGCATATCTATATTATGTTCTATTGGGGTTTAATTATCTTGTGTTGTTTAGTTAATTTACACTTTAGCACAGACTACAGTATCTATCTTATATTTCACTATAGGAGGGAAAGAGGTGTTAGAACAACTTTATTTTTGAAGTTCAGATGTTAGATGAGTGTTATTCTATATTTTGCTTTCACTGGAAAATGCAAAAGAACAACTTGGAATTCACAATAGTACCTCATAAAGAGATGTATTACATAAATCCACACCTGTCCTACATATATATGTTGACTTTGCTGAACATTATTTAATCCAGAATAGTCCTTCTGATGTATACATTTCAAAATGGTAATACAACTGTTACATCATTTTGTATCTTGGCAACAGAAGTTGTGCCTAGAGCAGGGACAAACCAAAAGGGGACAGGAGGAACAGAAGAACAATGAAGCCATACTGGAATTGGCGGGGTGGGTGGGAATCAGGCTACAAATTTACTGATTACTAAGAATATAAGAGAAGCCATGCTGGATCAGGCCAGTGATCCATCCATTCCAACACTCTGTGTCACACAGTAGCCAAAAACCAGGTACCATCAGGACCTAGTACCGAGCCCTGCAGTACCCCACTGCTTAGCATCTTCCACTGTGAAAACAGCCCATTTGTACTCACTCCCTGTTTCCTGTTAATTAACCTGTTTTTAATCTACAAGAGGACTTGTCCTCTTTTCCCATGACTGCTTAGGAGCCTTTGTTGAAAAACTTTATCAAAAGCTTTCTGGAAATCTAGGTTAACAGCATCTACTGGGTCATCCTTGTCCACATGTTTGTTCACCCCCTCAAATAACTCGAAAAGGTTAGTGCTACAAGATCTTCCCTTACAGAATCCATGCTGATTCTTCCTCAATAGCTTTTTTCATCAGTGTGCCTGCTAATTCTGACTTTAACAACAGTTTCCACAAACTTACCCAGTATTGATGTTAGACTGACTGGCCTGTAATTTTTCAGATCTCCTCTGGAACTTTTTTTTTTTTTTTAGTGGGGGTTACATTAGCTATTGGGAATGGAAGCAGATTTTAGTTTTAGATTGCATATTTTTATCAGGAGACAGGAGATCCACAAGTTCACATTTTGAGTTCAGTTCAACACACCTCCTGAAATTGGCGGTTCTAGAGTGGGCAAGCATCTCCCATCTTCCACAGTGGAGACAGAGGCAAAAAAATGTGTTCAGCTTCTCTGCCATTTCCCTATCATCCTTTAGTAATCCTTTTACCCCTTGGTCACCCAATGGCCCCACTGCCTCCCTGGCTGGTTTTCTGCTACTAATATATTTGAAGACATTTTTATTGTTGGTCTTCATGGTTGTTGCTTTTTTTTTTTTTAAGTGTTCCTCATATTCCCTTTTTGCCTGTTTAATCACCAACTTGCATTTTATTTGCCAAAGCCTGTGCTCCATTTTATTTATCTCACTTGGACTAGCCTTCCACCACTTAAAGGAATCCTTCTTTCCTTTTGCTGCTTCCATTACTTTGCCTGTTAACCATGCAGGCCTTTTTAAATACCTATTTGTACCTTTCCTAACCTGTGGTATAAATTTTATCTGAGCTTCCAGGACTGTAGCTTTAAATACTCTCCAAGCTTCCCAAAGGGATTAGAGCCTCTTTACGTTTCCTTTCAGTTCCTTCTTCACACTCCCCCTCATCTGAGGAAAGTTACCCCTTCTAAAGTTAAATGTGGTGGTGTTGGTGTTTTTGGGTAACTCCCTGTTTACATAAATGCTAAACTTAATAGCATTATGAACACTGTTATCAACTGGTGCTATCACATTTACATCTCTCATCAGGTCTTCAGCATTACTTAGGACCAAGTCCAGGATCACCTCCCCCCTGGTAGTTTCTGTGACCATCTGACCCTGTGCACATTCATTGAAAGTATCTAGAAATCCAATCTGTTTGTTCTGATTTGAACACATATCAACCTATTCAGGACTTTTTTTGTAGAAAAAAAATGAGCAGGAACTAATTAGCATAATAGGCCACACCCAACAGCAAAATGCATTAGCATATTAGGCCACACCCGACAGGCAGCTCCTTCCCAGGGTCAGCTTCTCCAGGTGCCCCACGCCTTGCAGGGCACCTGGGGAACCCATGGAAGGGAGGCAGTTTAAACTGCCTTCCCTCCCTGGATCGGCTTGGCTTCCCCAGGTGCCCCACAGCTTGCGAGGCACCTGGGGAACCCCAGGGGGAGAGGCTGTAGGCGTGGCCAACTCAGAAGCCAGTCAGAACTCCGTTCCTGTGCATTCCTGCCCAAAAATAGCCCTGAACCTAATCAATGTGTAGGTAGTTAACATCACCTATTATGACACAGTTATTTCGTCTAGCTGATCTCATTAATTCTTTTGTTGTTTTTAAATCATCTTCTAACCTTCGATCTGGTGGGCAATAAACTCCCAGAGTTAAGCTTCCTTTTGGGCCTGTTGTTTCCACCCATAGGATTTCTGTAAGCAAATCTATTTGTTTTAGAGTCTCAGTTTTACTGGATTGTATACTTTCTCTAACATACAGAGCTACTCTACCTCTGACGCTTCCCTCCCTAGCCTTCTGAAATAATTTATATCCAGGAATCACAGTATCCCACTGATAATCCTTGTCCCACCAAGTTCCTGAAATGCCCACAGTGTCTATTTTCTCCTCTGACATGAAGCATTCCATCTCCCCCATTTTACCTCTGATACTTCTAGCATTTGTATATAAACATATATAATTTCCCAGACACATTAGGCCTGCAAACTTTCTCCTATGGCCTCTAGACCTTGTCATATTGTTTGTCATCCTCTCAGTGGCCAGTCCTAATCTGCTTCCCTCTAGAACAGTAACAGCTACCCCTTCATTTCTTAGAGATGAGCCATCTCTCAGCCGAGACATTTAACCTATGTTGGCTTTCCTCCAAAATTTAGTTCAAAAACTACTCTGCTACCTTTTTGTTTTTAAGCAACAGGAGACTGTTTCCTTCTAGGGACAAGTGGAAGGCATCTCTTTTGTACAAGTCCTGCTTGTTCCAAAAAGCATCCCAGTGCCTAACAAACTTAAACGCTTCCTTCCTACAATATCATCTCATCCAGACATTGAGCCTCCTAACTTGTGCCTGTCTAGCTAGCTCTGTGTGTGGAACAGGCAGCAGTTCTGGAAGGCTACCTTGGAAGTCCTAGCCTTGAGTCTCCTGCCTAGCAGCCTAATTTTTTTTCTTTCAGGACCACACAACTACATTTTCCTGCATTGTTGGTGCCAACATGTACCACAACTACTGGCTCCTCCCCAGCACTATCTACCAGCCTACCTGTACTACATGTAATGTCCACTGCCTTTGCACCAAGCAGACAAGTCACCATGCAGTTAGTATGTGGCTTCGCAACCCATCTGTCTGCATGCCGAAGGATCGAATCACCAACTACCAGAGCCACCCTCTCTCCTTGCCCAGGGATAATTCCTTGATGCAATAGGATACCTTTTCACCAATTGTAGAAGGGGTCCCTTCTGAGGGAACATTCCCCCTTTCTTCAGCACAGTGCCCTGTTTCCTCATGACTCGTATGCTCTCTGACAGCCGCATGGCTGCCATTATTGGAGTGAGATACATGTAACAGGTCCCTGAGAATCTTATCTGAGTTATTTGCATAGTCTCAGCATAGGATGGGCAGGAAACAACAGGCTCTGCTGAAAGTGTGGCTGGTGAAAGTGAATCCCAGTCTACCAATTGGAATAACTAAGGAAAGAGAACAGTTCTAAGGCAAGAAGCATAGGATTCTATTGTTTCCACTTGCTACCAGCCTCTTGGCGGTTGACTTGCCAAGATTGAAGGTAGATTTGCACCTCACATCCGGAGACCTTAAGACCTTTTAGGATCATACAGGAAGTTCCTCCTTGCATTACCTCATACTGCACTCCCACCTCTCATTCCCCCATAATACATCCCTCATGCAATATATCATAGTCTGTTTTTAATTTTATTTATTTTTATTTAAAAGTATTTATGCCTTGCCTTATCTCCATGAACTCAGGGCAGCTGAACCAATGGCAGAAGCTCCAGAATGCAGACATCCAAAGTGTCCTATAAGCTAAAGCCAACAAGTTAAAATAGAGTTCACCCTCCACAAAGTGCCTTCTTAAACGAAACAGTCTTATATTCCTTCCTGTATAGTATAAGTGAAGACACCCACGGCACCCACTCTGGTAGGCAATTCCAGAGGAATGTACATTCCCAAGGGAATTCCCTTGACCAGACTCTTGACAAATGGACCATCCTAAGTGAAGGTACTACTAGGAGAAGGAATGTAAGTGACCCACAGGAGTATACTGGAAGATGCAGTTCAAGAGGTTAGAGGGTCCCAGGCTTTGAAGAGCTTGAAATGTGATCAGCAGCACTTTGAATTGTGCCCAGAAGTAAATTTGCAACCAGTGCAGTTGACAGAACACTAGCTATATGTTCCGAGCAGCCGACACTAGGTTGGAGTTTCACTGCTACATTCTGTACCAATTAAAGCTTCTAAGACCTCTTCAAAGGCAACTCAACATAGCGCATGTTACAGTAGTCCAATATGGATCAGCATGGCTAGGTCATCAATATCTAGTATATGAGACAAATGTAATTGAAAGAAGGTGCTCCCAGCAATAGCAATGACTTATCCATTGACAAGGTTGGGTCCAGGAGCACACCCAGGTTCTTAACAAACTACTAGAAAAACCATAACTCTACCTATGGCTGATAGGTTGACCCCAGCTAAGTGTCCTTCCTTCTCAACCAACATCTGCTCTGTCATATCTGGATTACTTGTTCACCGTCAGCCACTTGACCACAGCCTCAAGACTCTGGCCTAGGACCTTTACAGCTGCTTCTGGAAGGTTAGATAGTGGTATATAAGGCTGGATATCATCTGTATATTGGTGACAAGCCACTAGAAAACTACTAAGCATCTTGGCCTTATACAACAAGTCCTAACTAACTGATTCAGGCTGTCCTATGGAAACCCTTTCCTTCCTGCCAGCAAGAAACAAGTGAAACCATTGGAGGGCTGTCTCTTTTATACCAAACTTTGGTTGTCATTAATCCAGTATCATATTGGACTGTATCATGTACTGTAGATAGGTCTAACAATATCAGCAATTGATGAATTGACCTTTTATGAGTGTAGCCAGAGATCACCTACCGAGTCCAATAGGGCTATTTTAGTCCTGAAGCCAGATTGAAATGGATCAAGGAGAGCTATCTCATCTAGAAATGCCTGTAGCTGCTCTGCCACAGCCTGCTCACCTTACATTTGAACATGTAGAATCTTGCTGCCTAGAGGATCATATCCTTGCCTCCATTGCCCTATTATACTATGTTGGAGGTAAAACAAGCTTTTCTCTTGACCCAGTCAGTATGGTTTGAATGTGTGTTAGGTATAGAGCATTGTGACATGTTAGCTTATGTGTGCTTGGATTGAAGTTTAAACAGGTATGCTTCTCATGAAGTCATTTCCCTTGGACTGTAGGTGATTACTGGAGTGGATATTTACTCCTGGAAAGATGCAAAACTCAGTTAAAACTGACGTACAATTTAATGCAATACAAGGCTACTGGTTGTGTGTATAAGTTAAAAAAAAAACACACACCCCACAATAGATATTGAATTTTGTGTGTGTGTCAGACAGCCAGCAAAGTATCATTTGGTTAAGTATTCAAATTAGGAATGTAACAGAATCGTATTTAACAGTCCTGAATTGCAAGTGTCACTGATGGATTCTTCAGGGATTTGTCAAGGAAGAATGTTCTTCTTAAATTATATCAAAAGGTAATTTATCAGAACATTTTGTAGACTTTTGCATTTTATATTTTAGGTTTTTTATGAAAAATATGTTGATAATTTAGGCAGACCTCATCATTCCCTATCAACTAATTGCCTACATTTTGGTTTCTCATCCTTTCTTGTTCATCTTCTTTGCGTACATCCATCACGTAAAATCTGCATACAGGCAACACAATAAGCTATAATCCAATTGTGATCCAGCAAGAGTACAATTTGTTGCCAAGCTTCTACTCTAGCCTCATTTCTCCCACTTCCTCTTGTGCATGTAGCTTGATCAAAAACTCCTCAGACTGATCACACTGCAGTTTGCTGTGATACTGAAATTTGGTTATTCTGGGATGTTGAACTGAGATTTAATTAAGATGTTAATTTTGGATTATGGGTGGGGGATACTGGTACAAACTCCAAGTTGCCACAGTGTTAGTGTTCAAGTATTACAGCAAATTGGAGTTTGACCATACAGAATCTTTCAGTCATGACCAACCAGTTTAATTACAACTTACTGTAATAACTAAATGCACTGTCTGCTATGTGTTCTATGTATACTGTGCACTGATGATAGAAGTATAAACATTAAATTTAAAACTATTCAGAGAATGTGATCCCTGCCTTTCACTATTTTGCATTTAATCTGTTTCAAAAACATAATGGGTTGGATCCAACCAACTTTTCTGTATGCAAAAAAGGCAGGAGGGGTCCCCTTTGACTGCCAAAAAAGGATCTGTACTTGTGATTACAGGACCTGCATGTACAAAAGAAATGTGAGACAGGGGCTGCATAAGGAAGGGGAATTATGTGAGAATGAATGAAAAAGTTGATTGGATCCAACCAAATGTTTCTAGATACTATTGGTTCAGCATAAATATTGTGACTTAATTCAGTGCTTAATCACAAAAGAAAATTATATAATTCAACCTTAATAGAGTTTTACAGTCTTTATTTGTATGTGTCAGATTGCATGTTTGAATGGTCTTTGCATCTTTTTGTTGAAGTTTTAATCTTTTATCTTTTTAGTGTGCTTACTGAAATATTATGAAAATTGTGAACAATATCATAGGCAAAGCCAATAAAGACCAATTTTATTTTAGTAAATAATTTCCAAATAGTGTGAACAAAACTTTGGCTAGGATCCAATGAACTATTTTAGGAAAGCTTTGATCACCTTTTTTACTTGAAGAGTAGACCTCCATGCTATATCACAAACTGCTTTGGAACTTGCCTGTCAGTTGTCAAATGTGAGTTCCACATAGTATGGCAGAGGAGTTAGAAGGTAGGTGTTGAGAAACTACAAGTTGAAATCCCATTCAAGCACGTGGAAATGGTTATACAGTTCTTTAAGACTTGGCTTGAATCTGTCTAGAAATTTTGACACTCTTGCTTTAAGTGTCAAAAGGTTCCTAATAAATGTACAACCCCAAATTACCTTTATGTTCTCATTCTGCAGAACAGAGTTCCAGTGACTAAGCATCTCCTTAATCAACTGTAATGGTTATAGACATTGCTATACTCTCATTAGGTTAGGCTACGTTACGTTTTTGGCATCTCACCAGATACAAAAAAAGCTTTACAAGTCTATCTTAAATTGAATATCTTGAATTGAAAAGCATTAAAGTACACAGAAAATAATCTGCTTATTTTAATCAGTGCGGTGCTGGTAACAATTTGTTTGTTGATACCCCCCTTTCCCCCTTCGCTAGTGAAGTATTTCAAAGCTGTTGTCAAAGGGTTTAGTCTTTGTACTTCACCCTTAAGTTATAAACAGTTGTTACGATCATCACCAGTCAGCATGGTGTGTATTCTGCAATCAAGTGTCTTTCTTTCCTGCATGCTCTCAAGCAAATGTGCTCATTGTACAGTACTCAGGAAAAGTATTCAGGAACTTTTGTAACCCTGCATAAACAAATTTGGAATGAAATTGAGACAGTACTGAGTGTGAAAAGTTCTCACCCTGTACTTGAGATTTCAAATAATTTGTTATCAGGGAATTCCTTTAATGTTCTATAGATTGTCTCTGTCCTGTTTTCCACCCTTCCTGAATTCTATATAATAGGAAGGAATTTCTACCATTAGTTCCATAACTGAAATATGCAGAGTCCTTTCAGTTTATTTGCACCTTCCCCCCTTTCTGTATTGTCAAAGAACAGATGTCCATTTATAGTTTAGTAAAGCATTCCTAAATCTGATCAAATCACGTTGTACCAAGATTCATTTTTTGGTGGTGTTTAACAGATGTGCAAATTCACTTGTATGCATTGATAAAACATCACATGAGAATATTTGCAGTGCACGTCTGTAAAGCAGAGACAATGAAATGAAGGAAATAATGGAAAATAATAAAGAAGAGTTCTCAGTATATCAGTTTGTAGGGAGCAAGACTAGTAGTACAATCCTAAGCAGAGTCACTGCCGTCTAAACTCACTGAAATCAGTGGTCTTAGGCTGGAGTAACCTTTTATAGGATTGCACTGTAAGTCTCTGCTTGTGCTGCCTTGAGCCCAAAGAAAACAAAGCATATAAATGTTGTGATAAATGAATAAAATGTTAGGAAAATTTCAGATTTGTTGGTGCCAAACTTATTTTCTTTCCTGCAGAATTCTGCTTCCTTCTCTTACACATGGAGCCAAAATTGAAGACTTTCTAAGGCTGAGGACAGACTGGCAGTCTGGCCCGCTCTGCCTCCCCTTTAAAAGCGGAAGCAGAGCGGCAGTCCAGACTGCCACATCTGCCTGGAGGAGGCAGGCCGGACGCAACGTGTCCGGCACCGCGCTCCTCCCGCAGCAGCCGGGCACCACTTAAAAGTGGTGTCCCGACTGCTGCGCGCACGTTCCACCCGCTTCCGGTGGGTGTAAACACGCACCAGCCGGGGGAGCCGCATGGCGTTTGCACGCTGCTGCCGGAAGCCACCAGCAGTCTGGACGCTGCGGGCGGCTTCCTTGTGGTAGTGTGCGAACGCCACGTGGCGGGGCAATTCCCCCCACCTTGTTCTGCCGTGCCGCGGAGGCGCAGCAGAACAACAGTCTGTCCTCAGCCTAATTGAGAACGTCTTCAGTATAATCATTATTTGTTGGGGCTTCCAAATTTGGGAACTTAACAAGTCAGACATTTTTTTTGTTCACATATTGGGATTCTAAACCACCATTTACTCCTGGTTTAGAATCTCAATGTGCAGACAATAAATACCATTTTATGACATTGCCTGAATTAAGAATTTATAGCAAATTGTGGTATGATTGAAAGTTTGCTAAACTAGGAAGTCTTGAATCTCTATTCTGCACCTGAGGGGAAGTACAGGATGGGGAGGATTACATGTAAGAGAATCAATCAGGATCAAGTTTATTATGAACCCGGAGGACTGCCAAGAGCCACCAAGAGCTACTAGACAAAAATTCCTTATGGATTCTTCCCTCATATCACTCAGATCCAATTGGAAAAAAAAATGAAACAAATTACTTGGATCTGCATAGCTTCATAGACCCCCAGAATGACAGGAGCTCCCACATTTTTGTTACCCTCGTCCCCTACCCATTGCTGGTTTTTTCTTGGGGAGGGGCTGTGACTCAGTGGTAGAGCATCTGCTTGGCATGCAGAAGGTCCCAGGTTCAACCCCAGCATCTCCAGTTAAAAAAGGACCAGGCAGTAGTTGGTGTGAAAGACCTCTACCTGAGACCCTGGAGAGCCACTGCCAGTCTGAGTAGACTATACTGACCTTGTTGGACTAGTGTCTGATTTAGTATTAGGCAGCTTCATGTGTGTTCATGTCCTTTAGATATAGATCAGGTAATTTGGAGCTCAAAAATCCAGAGAGAAGTTCAGATTAAGAGAATTTCAGATACATGTTCATTTATTAAATAGGGTGCCAAATAGCCTTATCGGATTCTTAGTTTAATTGCAGGACTGTCAGGTAGCTTAGCTACTATGCCAAAGAAACTCTTGATGGAATTATTCATGTCATAATAAATAATGAGGTGCAAAAATGTGCACAGGAATAATCACAAGCATTTGCTACTACTAGAATTTCCATGCATTCAGGCTAGAAAATGTGCCAGATAGTGTTGGCCTTCTACAGAATAGTTTAGACATTGTCTTGAGTAGGTTGTTTCAAACGACCTCCACATAATATGTAGACTAGGGTTGCTTATCTCTGAAACAGTCTCCCACTTTTCTCCGGAAGCCATCTCCTTCTCAAAATTATCTTTTGTATCCATTAAAAACCTGACCCAAGTGCCTGACCCAAGAGCTTGTTTATATATTGGGGGGGGGGGGGGAGGAGCGTCTCACAAAAGTATAGCAAAATGTAAACAAATTTAAGTAAAACAGTATAAAAACTAAAGAGTACATAAAACATCCTGAACTGGTGTCCATTGGGTTAGTCTGTTAAGACTAAGGCCATGGACTAAGAGCCCTTAGACTTTTCACCCAAGAGTTCTCAGTCCTGCCCATGCTTTGAATACCTGCAGCAAAAGAGAGAGAGAGAGAGAGAGAGAGCAGATCTTACAAGATGGGATCTTCCCACAATGCCACCTCCTGCTGAGAACCTCCTTGTGAATTAGTTCTTTTTCTTGTCACTATGGTACTGAATTTAGGGTTGTCAATTTCAGATTGGAAAATTCCTGGAGATATGGGGGGATAGAGCCTGCAGTGGACATGTTTTGAGGAGGTAACTCAGCAAGGTAGAATGTCATACAGTTCACCATTCAAAGGCAGCCATTTTCTCCAGGGGAGCTGATCTCAGTAGTAATTCCAGGAGATCTCCAGGCTCTACCTGGAGGTTGGCAACTGCATGTGGACTGAAGAGGGACCAGTGATACCAATTTCTCCCTCTCATCCACCTGTTATGAAAGGCAGTCACCTGTACAATAGCATGAGTTGGGGCATTAAGCCATTGCTAGGATTTTAACCCATACGCCATGGCTTTGCTTAGCTAAAACAGCAGCATATAAAGACTGGTTTTCCAAAAACCATTGCAGTGTCAGTGTGTGTGTAAATGTTTAGAAGAACATACTGTTCCATGGTCCATTCTGAAACAGTTGGATTGGTGGATCCATTTGACACACCTGTGTCAAGGCATGCCTTTCTGGTTCCGCATGCATGACCTTGAATTATTTACTGATGCCTCTCTTACAGGCTGGGGGGCACACTGTGCTGATAATTTAGCACAGGGCTGCTGGAACCACTCAGAGGCCACTCTGCATATCAGTTTGTTAGAACTTAGGGCAATAAGGAGAGCTTTCTCTTCTTTTTCAGGTCTTCTGCAAGGACGCAGTGTTGTCCTGCATACAGACAACACTATGGTGCAGTATTATGTCAACAAGCAAGGGGGCACTGCTTCCCTGGCTCTCACCTGAAGCTTACAGTGTGGTTTGTACAGTATCTCTACACACGCCATAGTGTGTAAGGTGATTAAGGTGGCCAGGAAACCTTCCACCAGGAGATCATACAGGGGGAAGTTCTCTCAGTTCTCCTCCTGGGCCAGGTCTAAAGGTTCCAATCCCTTCACTTGTGACCTACCTGTTATTTTAGAATTCCTCCTTTTTCTGAAAGCTGAGGGATTGACCAGGACCTTGGTTAAAGTGTACCTAGTGGCGATTTCCACCTACCATGTGCCTATTGGGGGGACCACTGTGTTTGCATCTGAGGACTTTAAACGTTTCTTCAGAGGCTTGAATAATTTGTACCCACCCTCTAAATTATTTATTTATTTATTTAACTTTTACCGCGCCCTCCCCACCAAGGCAGGCTCAGGGCGGCTCACATAAAACCAATAAAACAATATACATTTCACTATAATTACCTGTTCCACAATGGAGTTTATCACTAGTGCTGACTGAACTTGTTCATAAACATTTTGAACCAATGGCTACATGTGATTTGTCTTTCCTGTCTTACAAGGTGGCATGCCTCGTAGCCATTACCTCTGCCATATGTGTGGGGGAACTTGCTGCTCTGTCTTCGGAGCCACCTTTCCTCCAAATTCATAAGGATAGAGCTGTTCTTTGCCCTCGCATTGATTTCTTCCCTAAAGTAGTCTCTGTATTCCATATGACACAGGACATAAACTTGCCAGTATTTTTTCCCTTCCCCACATCCTCAGCTGAACAGACACTACACACCTTGGATGTGCAAAGAGCACCTCTTTTTTATTTAGACAGAATGAGACCCTTTTGCAAGGTCCCTTCCTTATTCATCTGTTTTGAGGAAAACAAGAAGGGTCAGGCAGCTTTGGCTCAAACCATTGCTAGATGGATTTGTACCACAAATGCGGCTGCAGGGGCAGAATGTCCTTCTGTGCTGTTGGCCCATTCCACACATGCCCAGGCTTCTTCGGCAATGTTTAAGTCCGGTGTTCCGCTTCTGGACATTTGCCAAGCAGCGACCTGGTTGACACCTTCGACATTTGTACATCATTATGCCATGGACGTTGACTCATGGAGAGAGGCAGCTGTGGGAAAAGCGGTTCTGCAATCAATTTTTCTCTGAGATCTCCCACTCCCTCCTTTGAAGTAAGTGAACTTGTTATTCGCCCGTGTGGGACTGCACAGAAGCCACATGGATGAAAACAGGGATTGCACTTACCTGTAACCTTTGTTCATTGAGGGGCTTCTGTGCAGGCACACATCCCTCCCTCCGTCCCCACTGTGGGAGTCTCCTGCTCCTAGGTGGCAGCTATGGAGAACTGACGGGAGAGTGTTCGCTCCTTCCAGGTCACGTGATTTTGGGCAGAAAATTGCGATCCTGGGTAAGAGCCAAGCACTCTTGGGAAGAATTTTTTTTCTATAATGAGCTCACTAGTTCCTCCCGGTGGCTGGCCTGTGGTATCGCAGTTCCCATGTGTGCCTGCACAGAAGCCCCTCGATGAACAAAGGTACAGGTAAGTGCAACCCCTGTTTTCTTCTTGTGGAAGCGGATTGGGTGATTTCAGACCACTCACAGACTTTCAGCATAACCTACCTCACAGGGTTGTTGGGGAAATCAGAAAGAAGAGAGGAGAATGATGTGAGCTGCTTTGGTCACCACTGTGAAGAAAGACTTTTCCTAGGTAGGGGCTACAGGGAGGGGGGAAGAGATGGAAACCTGAAGTCAGAGGGGCAGATAACAGTAGGTTGATGGTTGGCTGGGAAGGAGATAGGGTTGCCAACTCTAGGTTGAGAAATTCCTGGAGATTTGAGCGGTGGAGCCTGAAGAGGGTGGGGTTTGAGGAGGGGTAGGTTCCTCAGACAGGTACAATGCTGTAGACTCTACCCTCCAAACCAGCCATTTCCTCCTGGGGAACCATTGTTGTCAATCTCCAGGGGAGGACTGGAGATCATTCAGAATTACAATTGCTCTTCAGATGGGAGAGATCTGTAAGCTCTGTGTAACTATACCCTGCGGAGGTCACCACAGCAAATTGACGCTGAGTGCCCAAGGCCGGGGCACCCACCCAGAGCCTCTTTCTAGAGCATGTTGTATTTATTTCCACAATGGGCCTTATTCCTAGTTGTTTACATAATTCTTAATTTTTTTAAAAAAACCTCAGGGGCATGCTCTAGTCACAGTTAAACACTAAATTCCAATTGATTTCAGTGGGAAAAATTTTAAGCACATGCTTGACTCTCCTGTTTATATAAATGGTACACATGCTTCACTAAGAGAAGATTATGCCCTAAGTCATTACTTACTGTTTCTTGTTCCCATATAGCAAATTTTAGCTGGCATAGGTCACATTGAAATTAGCTCCTTTTTAGCAAAGCTATAAGCGCTTGCTGTATATAATATAACACCATACAGTTCTTCTTAGATGCAGGAACAGAATTTTCAGCTTGTCTGTACTGGTCATCATGCCCCTCCCCCCGAGTTCATCAATTTTCTGTTATATAAAACAACAACAACATGGCATTCTGCTGTTTTTAAATGGTGAATGTAGTCTTTAAAGCAGCAGCAAGTAGCGGGAGAAAGTGCATTTATTTACAAATATGTTTACAAATTCTTTTTTCCTATACTTATTTTGTATTTTCATCAATAAATATTTCATAATATCAGTGCATGTAAATGGAAAATAAAGAGGTAAATAAACAATTACATTTTTTGGTATGTTTTGAGCTTTTATGACTTAAGTTACTGCAAAAATACCATTTAGTGCTAGAATTTAATGTAATGCACATTAAAAAAAAAAAGCTGTTTCTTTTTTTGCCTAGCAGAGAAATGAATACACAATCTAAATACCGAATCCTAACATCTTTTTTTATGCTGAATTTTTATCTGACATTTAATGGGTAAACTTACTGTGAAGTGTAGGTGCTTGTTTAACTTTACCTCTGTTCAAGGCTTTGATTTTTGCAGGTTAGTTAATTAAAAAAAAGTTAAGAACTTTCAAGAAAAGGCATAGGCGAACCTAATTTAACCCAGAGTATCTCTTTTATTCTTCTGTTATTCATTTGAAGTGCCCTATCAGCTTGAACTGACCAACTTCAGTCATTTTTACCCTTTTATTTTTTTCTCTAATGTAAACTGAAATTCCCTGCTGTTCATGGTATTTTAGTGTTTAGCATCATTTAATGAGCAGGTATCATTAAACCTAAAAAGGTCCCTTTCTATATATCTCTGATTAGTTATTGAAAAGAACCAAAGAATTCCTTTAATTTATCTTTGCTTCCTTGTTATATTTTGATGTCGACACATTTTACTTTTTAAGAGTCTTCTATGAAATAGAAAATTATAATTTGATGTGGAAGTAGGGCAGAATCTTTCAAAAAACGAGATTCAGATAAAATATAGAAAAGCTGTCTTGTTTACAAAGAACATGCTGGTGCAGTTCATTGGTATCTTTAAAACAATTGTATATAATTAGAATTTGTATCAAAGAAAAAAGGTTTTTATTTATTTAGCTAGATGTACCTGGTAAGGGGTGTTTGTCTGTGTATCCCTCCAGTCCTCATTTCTCAACATAATGGATATAGCCACTTACGTAAACATAAATACTTTCAAAGTTAAACTTATACCTGATGAAGTATATCAACTTGAAAGCTGATAATTATTTGTTTTTTAAAAAATCTAGTGTGAAGGATTCTGCATGCTTATGTAAAATTCAGCAAACTATATCAAAGACAGTCAGCCAATAAATATCCTATCCTGCCATCGTTTTTGCATGGACTTTCCCACCCTCACATAGGAATTGTGTAATGCTCCTTTTATTAAGGCAGGAATCTCACCACATGCCGAGACAGGTGTGACTCATACCTCAAGCAGGTGAGAAGTAGCACCTTGTATGTTGTTTTTTAGCATAACTGATATAACTCCTGAACACTTCTGATGGGTGATTGGAACTGGGCAATCCAAAAAGAAGGTAAAGTTGTGTTTTCCTTCTTGCCTGACCTGTTGATGTTCCTCTTCTTAGAAGGTGGAAGATCGCCCCAAAGTCTCCTGTGTCATTGTGGAGGTCCCTGGGTAATCTCCCTACTACCACAAGAGAAATCATCCATTGACTAGGGAAGAATAATGCCTCACACCTTTTTTTTAGATTAATTTGCAGCACTCTTTGGTGCTCAGAGAAAGAGCTCCCCAGCCAGGCTGTCAGAGCTATGTGGTGATAAGAAGGTCCTTCACACTTCCCTCCCCAAGAGGTAGATTTTCCCTTCAAAATTTTGTTCCCTTCTGTGACTGAGCTGCCCCAAGTAATGTGGGTTTCTTCTTTGTCTTTAAAAGATTGTCTGTTCCACCCTGTCACAGAGACATAATTTGGCTTATAGCCCAGCCTTGGAACCTGAGGGAAGAATAAGGAGCCCACTTGGGTTCAACCCCTTCAAATGGCACTTGAGACGATGTAAAAGTCAAACAGAACAAAATATTTTATTTAAAAGACAGGAGAAGGTCAGGTGTAATCAGGAGTTGGTAACTTCAAGGCAAAAATCATTGGTAGTATATACTGGCAAATGAGTTACTGAAGATTATTTTCTTAGTTACTGAGATTTTAATATTGAGAGGCTTTCCCCCTGTGTTTTCCAAACGCTACAATGCTTCTTAACAGAATTTCTTATTTCCTTGAGGCTCGTACTTCTTAACAGTACCTAACTCCCTTCCTTTTAATCCCTATTTTTAATCTAGCTCTTTAGTTATCTCAATCAGTTTCCTTCCACAACAGACCAGGGATCTCCTTCTCCCAGAGATAACTCTCTCTGTTTATCTTGTCAGAGATTCTTTTTATTTCCCTTTGGCTTGAATGGGAGTCTCATCTCCTTACCCAACAACCCTGCCAAATCTCATCCCCAGGTCTTGTGTAAAAACTGTTTTCAGCATAGGCTGAGACTCAAACTCTTTCAGTTATTCAACTGAACTCTTCCTCAGAGCAGATTTTCAACAGTTAAGGTACAGAAGCATCTCTCTTCCCTCAAATCAGGAATCTGTCAGAATGTCCATTCCCCCTCAGCACTCAGCTAATAAAAATTTTTGTCCTTAGCTGGAGCTGGCCAATCAGAGTACAATCCTGTCATTCAAAGCTCTCCATTCTTGAGGAGATTTAACTCTTCATCTCCCGGTACTCTGATAGTGCAGCATCTTGAAGCCTGTTTTAAGGGCTGTATGTCACAGGTGACTTCACCAGGGATGTGTGATTCTGTCTCCCAAGAAACTAGCATTGGTAGTTCCCTTACACTGATATCATAATGGTATCAAAATTAGGGATGGGCACAAACTGGCTCACAAACCAAAGTTTGTGATGAATTTTGGATGGTTCGTGCTTCATGATCTGATGTTTTTGGCGGGTTAACCGGCACAAACTTTCCATGAATTTTCAAGTGGTTTTTGGCATTTTGTGAATGGATACTGTTCCAGACAGTCTCCACTCAATCAAAATGTTTCCTAAACTTCAAAGCAACATAACTTGGAGGGCATGTAGAGGAGCATCAGGGGGATGTCCCATGCAATGTCTCTAGCTTTCACAGGGTCGGTTCTATATGCTCTTGAACCCCCTGAACCCATGCCTGTCATTTCCCCAGAAAGCACTTTCCTGGGGGCCTTTTCTTTGGGGGGCTGTAACTTGGACCCTGTAAATCCAGTCCTCACCAAATTTGGGTGGCAGGTAGAGGAGAGTCAGCCAGAGACACCCTATGAGTTTGATGTCTCTAATATGCTGAAGGGCTGTTCTACCCCTTCATGAAACTCACAAACCAAACCGGTTTGTTTGGTGTCTAAAATTTAGTGACAGTTCGTGTCTCACAAACTGGGCATCCCATGAACCACAAAATGAACTGCATTTTCCTGTTTCATGCTCATCCCTAATCAAAATAAGTGTTTGGCTTTCTGTTTGAGGTGCTGACCATCCAGAGAGATTATTAAATACATCTGTCCATAGTTCCAGTCTTCTCACATGGGATGTGAACAAAATAGCCATTAGACAGTTTAGGAGGAATTCTGATTTTACTTTTATAAATTAAAAAACTCTGTAGAAGATATGAAATGTAAATTACAAATACAGTTGGGATGATATGCAATGTGTTATTGTTAAGAGCAAACCACTCCAAAACTAACAAAGTGAACAACTGAAAGTACTTCATTCACCTTCTGCTTTCACCATAAATCATAGTTTATGGTTACATTCAAGCCGCAAATTGTGATTTGCTCTCTTCTCTGCACCAGGGTTCCAATTCCTCGTTTGGAGGGAAGAAAGGAAATCATCATTTTGGTTCAAATATAAGAACAAAGTAGGGCTTTCTGTGGAAGTAGAAATTATTAATTACCAGGTCACATGAGAGGGAAGTGGAGCATGGAAACCAGTGATTCCACAGTCTCATTCAGATAGCAATAAACCATGTCAAAGTGAAGGCACTGAGTCCAGTAGTTAGTCAGGGCAACTTCTTCATACACCACAGTTCATACACCACAAATATTTTATACACACACAAACGCACATATTTATGTGCACACACACGTGTGTGTGTGTGCACATAAATATGTGCGTTTGTGTGTGTATAAAATATTTGTGTAAATTATAATAGTTATTCCACTTAATGGAATTCTTGTGACCACACAGAGTACTGTGATTTGAAGTAATTATTTTGAAGATTGTGGTGTGTCATTTACATTTTAGAAATAGCCAGCAGACTCAATATTATTTTAAATATTAAGGAAGATCTTCTTCTCCCTTCTCCTGCCTCAAAGCTAGAATCTTATACAAATAAGCATGAACAATGGAAGTACAAATACATGTTACTCAATATGGGAGCTGGGGTTGATGTCCTTTTAATGTGAGGAGTCCATAAAAAATTAGTGAAGCAACAGCTACTATTCTGCTAAAAGAAACAACCATTTAACTTCTTATTTAACTAAAGTCCTTGTTGGTCATGGAGTGTTATTGCAGGTAAAAATAAATGTCCATTGATACTTTGGATGGTATGGGTATTATTTTCCTGAAAGCATTGAGTTGGGAAGCTAATGCATGGACTGAATTTCAGAAGTAACCATGTACCTTTTTGTTCTTTCTTATACAGGAAAAGAGTAGCGTGTGAAACAACCCCACATTTAATACTCTGCTAATACAAAGCCATAGAGGGTGTTTAGACTTTTCCTTTCTTTTCTAGCACCACCCTTTAAGGCTTCAGTAGAAAAGAGGCTACAAGAGAGGTGTTAATGGCTCTGGAAGAGGTGTAAATGGCTGCTAAAGGGTACTTAATGGTTGCTGTTCAAATACTGTAGACAGTGCAAAGGGAAAGGAAGCCAAGCCAAAAAAAGTATGGTTGACCAGACTGAACAGTCGGCAATGTAGAGATTTACCATTGGGGCAAAGGTTCATTACAAACTGGACATATATGGAAAAGGGGGAAGTAGCATTAGTAGAAACCGCTTTGTTATGAGGCTGGATGTAAATCACCGCTTCTGGCAAGATGAAATTCCATATAATACTTTGAATTCCTGTACAGTAAAGTATATATGTTTTGTTCTGTGATAGCAAAACAGTCTTCAATTTTACTGAATCTGTAGTAACAGTATTCATGCCATTCTCAGGACATGAAATGCAGGCAAATGAAACTGTTCCCCCCCCCCCCCCGGTGTCATCTATCAGTCTTTGAAACCACAATTTTTAAATCTCTAACTGTGTATTTTACATTACTGCTGTTTGGAATCTGCTTGGAATCAGGGGTACCTTGGGTATTTACTGAGACCTTTGGACCTCAGGAAGGCCTCACACCACTCTGTGGATCTTTTTAATTGTTTGGATGCCCTCTCTGCTCTAGGGTTACCAGGTCCCTTCTGGCAACTGGAGGTGGATGGGGGGGGGCTTACCTGGAGAAAGAGAAAGGCCCAGGCCTTGTGGCCAGCATTGCACAGGAAGTGCCATTCTCATGCTAGTGACATCCATGCAATGCTCTGGTATTTGGGCAAAAACCCTATGGTAAAACTGGCTTCTACCATAGAGTTTTTGCCCAAATACCAGAATTTCACCTGGATGTTGCTGGTGTGATGATGTCACTTCCTGTGTGATGCCAGCCATGACATGTGGGCTTTTTTCCAGGTAAGTTCACCTGCTGGCTAGCTGATTGGTGGCTGGGGGGCAGAGCCTGTCAGTGGGGGACTGCCACCTCCACCAGGAGGTTTGACAAGCCTACTCTGTTCCCAAGGGCAAGTGCAATTTCATTGAGCTAACAGTAAGGTCTCCTCCTAGCAACCACTGGTTCTATTGATCAGTCATTCACTTGCATTTACCAGCTTCAACAACATTAACTTAGTGTCTGTCATTCAGTTGATTATTCTCCTCATCTGAGAAAGGGGAGGAGGATCTATATGATGATGGTGGTGACATGTGTGCACACAAAAGTAGAAGGGAAGAGCTATCAATGCCAGCAGTACCGTGCATACATGCACTCCTATACTTTAAGAAGGTGTGCTGTGCTCCTGGTCACATGTTCATGTGTCACTGTAACCAGCAAGTAGTTCCTCCTCTCTCTGCTCTAGGGAGCAGAAGTGGGGAAACTTCCTTTAACTGGTGGAAGTCAGTCACTAGCACTCTTGTCTGATTCCCTGCCCTGAGTGGGTATACAGTTATGGCTGCTCAGCACTGTTACTGCTAACAGCAGCTACACTACTGCTAACAAAATCAGCCACTTGCTTGGAACATTATTACCTAGTGGACAGTGGGAGGTATCGATGGCCTAGCAATGGAGAAGCGGTATGGGGTAGTGGCTTGACTGTAGAATAAGGATGTGGGAGACCCAGGTTTAAATCCTCTTCCTACCCTGAAGCTCAGAGTAATCTTAAATCAGTTACTCTCTCAGCCTAATTTACCTCGCGTGGTTATTGTCCTCTCTTTGTGCTGTTCTTCAAGCACCAGGTTTCATTGCCCCTTGAATCCCATTCAGGGGACAGGGAGCAGGATATAAATTTGATAAATAAATAAATTGCCCCTGTATCTGTATGAATGTTCGTGCAAAGAGGGATGTGTAGATGGCATAGTGCAGGTGTTCTTTCCCCGTTTCTCTGGAATAAGCGAAGAACAAGAGTCTACTTGTGCTAGTTTCTCCTTTCCTTTTGTTTGTTCTTCATGCACATGCACTATAACCTGGAATTTGTTCGGAGGATCTGAATTCTGCTTTAGTATGACAGTGTAGTATTGAGATTAACTACAGGACCTTGTTAGAAATGAGTTTGCTGCTTTGGATTGTATGGCCAAAATTAATTTTAGGGAGAGTTTTAAATTAGTTCTGTTTTTGACTTTTAAATAAAGATAGCTGAAACTGAGGCATGTGTTCATTTTTAAAGAAGGCAAATTTCAAAGACAGCTCTATACTTCCTGGAAGGATTAATTATGTTAGTGCCTGCCTGCCTGTTTGAGGACAGAGTGTAGCCTGGTCACAAATTAAAGTGAATATGTGTACAATATGTGCACAGTGTTCTGTATAGGTGTACTGAGTAATTCTTATGTTACATTCAACACATATACATCTGAATTTGTGATTGAAATCCCACATTTATACAGGTACTGATTGCATAAACACATGAACCTGCCTTATACTGAATCAGACCATTGGCTCTTCAAGGTCAGTATTGTTTACTCAGACAGGCAGCAATTCCCCGGAGTCTTAGGCAGAGGTCTTCCACATCACCTACTACCTGATAGGGTTTTTTTTAATTGGAGTTGCTGGGGAACTGAACCTATGACTTTCTGATAATCTACCACTGAACCACAGTGGAGGCAGTGATTGTGCCCACATGTGATGTGGAAGGATTGTGTGGATGAAGCTTGTTACAGAAAAGAAAAGAAATTCCTGAGCTGAACATGTGCTCAAGGGTGTGTGTCTGTAAAAAGTATCCTATTTAAATAAAGATCTTCCAAGAATGATTTTGTGTGTGTGTGTGTGTGTGTGTGTGTTAACAGACATTTGCTTTCATTATACAGTGTAGTGGAAACATAGTTGTGAACACTGGCATATGTAGGTTTTAAAAGATAGGTATGTTGGGTCTTATCTGTTTGGGAGAATATATATAAAAGCTCACTCTGTAAGCTCTGCTATGAGAGTTTGCAGTTGCCCACTAATATTGTTTGGGAAAGGCATGTTGCTCTTCAATAATAGCATTGGTAGGCTGTGTTTTCTCAGTAACTGGATGAGGAAAGTATATTCATTATACCAGGGTGCCCAAACTTTTTGAGCCTGTGGACACATTTGGAATTCTGACACAGCATGGTCAGCAGCAAGAAAATGGCGGCCTCAAAATGGCTGCTGGTGGAGCCAGCCTCAAAATGATTGCCACAGTTTAACTTCAGTCACACAGTGCAGATCCTTGTGCTGTGGTGGCAGCTGCTGCCAAAGCAAAAGCCTTGCCGTACCTGGCTCTACTCACTTTCTAAAAACACTTGGTGAGGGCCAAAGTTGTTGGCAGGCACCATGGTACCCATGGACACCCCATTGAGGACCCCTGCTCTATACTTGTTTGTGTGATCCACGGGCATGTTGTATATCTTGTAGTCTGATCTGTAGTATCTTAGATGTACATTTGTGCTCTGCATGGATTAAGTCTTTAGTATGTCACAGAAGGAAGTAACTCAGCCATTACTAGTAACTCAGCTGCAAAATATGAGCTACAGAGACTTCCTATTACATTAATTTTCATATTTTAAGAAGCTGTTATTGAAGGTCTTACTGAAAATTGTCATGAAAATTGTCGGCTCTGTCAGTAGGCTATGATGTTATAAATCCTTTCTATCCATCTTTTGCCATCAGTGCAGAGAAGAGAATGTTATGTCTCAGTGTGTGGGATTAAGGCAGAACAGAGGTGAGCCTTGCACTGTGCAAGATCCATAGACATTTAAATTAATTAGGTATCACAAGGGAAAGGTATTTTTTAATTTTATATTTGTATTATGAGCTTCCTTGGGAGCATTGGTAGGATGGAGGCACCATCCCTTTCCTAATCCTGAAGCCTATAACTCAACCATGATGAAAGATGGAAAATGATTGATGGGAGTTGTTGTGAGGGTTTGGACTTTTGGGGATAAATGGCTGGGGTAGATTTAACAAACCTCACTGCTGACTGCTGTTTCACTGACAGGCTGAAATGATACTTTTTTTCAGAAATGTAATAATTGAAGAATTCATGTGTAACTTGTTTTGTCGGTACTTCCTGAAGTAGTACTTGTGACATTTTGGTTTCTTTTGGTCTGAGCAGTCATCACTTTTTTTCTAACCACTGTTGTTAATTAATTGGTTGCAAAGATGCATATTAGAGTTGTTATGGACTTGTGTCCAAGAATTGCAAAACAAAGTCTTTTCAATACCAGTTCTCTACCTGCCTGCCTGCCTGCCTCTCTCTCTCTCTCTCTAGTACTGCTCGTATGGCTATCACCTTAAACAGAAATTAGAACCAATTTTTTTTAAAGACCTTACTCGGTATTATTTATATTATATTTGATAATTGTGCCTATGACTTTTGCCACTGAGAGGGTGACACCATCATTTGTACCCAATAGTAGCCATGACACCCGGGCTCACAAATTTAGCAATTCCATATCTTTAAGTAAAGGATTGACTAAATTAGCCCTCAACTCGTGTGAGGCCCTTTCCCGTTGGTGGGGAGGGGAGGGGAGGGCTTGGAAGCCCTTTCCCACCAGCTCCCTGCACTCCCTGCGTGGTACAGCCTCCTCATGTACAGCCTGTGTGTCCTCCCTGCCGAGACAGCGAGGCGGCTGGAGAACAAGAATGAGTTTTTTGGTGGGGCATCCCTGCCCCTGGCTCCACCCATGCAAGTGGCCAGACTGCGGTTTGGGGAACTGAGCTGGCAGAGGGATGGCCCCCTCGCTGCCCACACTGAACCGGTGGAGGGATGGCTTCCCTCACCACGTGTGCCTCTCCTCCTGCGGCCACTCTGGTCCCCTGCCACCCGTGCCTCTCCTCCTGTGGCCTCTCCAGTGAGCTGAGTAATGGTGAGCTGTTGCCAGCAGCTGGTAAGCATCGATGGGTGGCAGGGCTTGGGCTGAGGTGGCTTTGCAAATGCGGAAGTACCACAGAGTTCCGCGCTTTGGCAGGTGGGCTGGCCACCTTCCTGGCAGGTTGGGGCTCCTCTCGTGAGGAGAAGGGGGCTACCCTCAGGGTCCGCCAAAGAAGTCCTGCTTCACCTTTGGGGGGGGGGTCGTGATACCTTCTCTGTGCCAGCCCCGACTGGCCTGCCTGGGTTCCATTGGATGGTCTCAGAGCCAGCTTTGGGTCTCCCCTCGACCTCCTTTCCCACTTGATGTATTTAATTTGCTTCATTTATCAAAGTGCAACCTTGCAGGCCTTGGGCTGTTTTCACCTGTGAAGCTTTGAACAATCAGCCACGCAACAATGCGGATACAAAACCTTCATTGGCTAGAATGCTCATCTGCATGACAAATGCTACCTGTTTTGTTTTTACTTTTTTCTTCCAAAGGGGTCAATCTGGCTATGATCTGTTCAAATATTTATGCAAGTAATATTTATGCAAATAAAATCTGCTCAAAATATTTATGCAATTTTTTCCTCCCTCCCTCCCTCCCTTCTGCAACACCTTTCAGTGCAAATTCCAAAGGTACCTTTGATGCAAAGGCCATCAGAAAGCATTGGCATTTTGCCAAAACCATGGTAAGGTGTGCCAGCTGGGCACAGTTCTCCCTTTACAGTACTTCTATTCATCTCTGAGAGAATCTGAGCACAGGGGTGTAGCCTAATATGCTAATGAACTGTGCTCAGGGGTGTGGCCTAATGTGCCAATAAATTTCTGCTGTTGGGTGTGGCCTATTATGCTAATGAGTTCCTGTTGGGCTTTTTCTACAAAAAAAGCCCTGATGGTTTCAGTTGTATCATATGAGCATCTGCATGTTCTATTAGAGTATGATATCTGCCCTCCAAAACTGCCAAGGGACGAACATTCAGTCTTGCCAAAGTAAAAGCTCTTTTTAGTTTTGGGACTGTCAATTGATAAAAATATTTTGGTAGTTGCATTAGGATTCTGTATATGAATGATTCTTTCTGTCTCATAAAACAATTGCCAATGTAAGGTGCTTCATCCCATGGCATATGTAAACTATAAAACAAGCAAGAAACCTGTGTGGATTTGTGAGAAAATTCCATATTCCCTACCTAATCCCTCCTTCCTTCCTTCTTGCTCTGCGATCTTCCCCTCAAGTGATCCTTATGTTAGAAAAATATATTTTTAGATATTTTGTGGTATCTGTGCATGTTCCAATGTTATCAGTTGCTTGGAGGCAGGTGGTATTAATGCCTTATATAAATTTAATTTGATGTTTTGTATTTTTGAAAAAAAAATGCTAGGAGTTAGAAAGAGATACCTTAGCCTTGGGTGACCCTACCTTGTGAACCTTTTATTTTTATTGGAGGGCCACATATCACTATTAGTTCTCTGATTTTGACACTGAGGACCAAACCTGCTCAGGTGACAGCAAGTGGAAGTTCACCATTTGCCAAGTAGTAAGTTGGACATAAAGTAGAAGAAGGAGTATGACATTGTTTTAGTAAAAGGTCACCTGTGTTCGCTCTCTGCTGCCCCTGAGATGGTGGGATTTGAAAGAGAAAGATGGGTTCTTATGCATAATTCTGTGAATGTAAGAAAAATGCTCTGTATATGCTGTACCAACATGTATCTGTAATTATTACCATGACAAACATTGCTATTTTAAATTAAAAGGCTATTGTTTGTTTTTTACAATCTGTTATGAATCTTTTAAGATAATAAAATCATCCTTGTATCCCTTTTTTCCCATTATTGGTCATCAAATTTGTTGGCGCTTAAAAAGATAAACCTGCTAAGCTTATTCAAAGTCTTTGTAAACAGGTGCCATTCCAGTGGCTTAACTTAAATACATCTGCATATGTTAAGCCAGAGTTTTGAGTTTTTAGAAGAACAGTAATAACTATATCAACTATTCTGTTGCCAAACCTTGTCAAAACATTTCTGTTTCTGCATATCATCATGACCTTGCTAAATTTATATACAATGAAACCTAAAAAAACTTCTTTAGTTACTTAGTTACTTAATTATGCAGAATCTGCAGAGGGAGCTCAGGTCATTGGGGGGGGGGACTTCAAATGGCAAAGGTTTAGGCATAAATTTATCGGGCGGGGGGGATGTCAGTGTGTATATATCCTCTATCTTCAATTAGCAAAACAGCACAACACCAAGTTATGTACTATGGTACCTGATTTCAAAACAAGGTTTTACACACTTTCACAGTACAGCTGTGATGGACAGCAGGCAATTGCAGATTTTTAGGCAATGCTGCTGGAAAAAGGGTGAGCTAAGCTTAAAAATGATTGACAGCTCATGGATCTCCTTCTGATTGGTTGAAGGCGGCTTACTGTGGAATGGAACACTGAGCTGTTTTTAAAAAATTCAAGTGGAAAGGAGTTAGTTAACCAGCTGGTGAGGATCAGTTGGAGCAGATCAGTTGGAGCTAGGCAAGGGAGTTAGCAGAAAACTCCTAGTGAGAGACTGAAGAGAAAAAAGGGTCTGATATGCCCTGTCTGGAGCACAGCAAGTGTCTTGTGGTTGCTGCAAATAGCAGACTTAGGGTGGAGACACTGGGTCTGTCAAATAAGTGTCAGTACCTCATCTATTCAAGAAGTGGAGAGAAATCTCCTTGTGTGAAAAACAGAAACACTACTTGAGTGGAGAATTAGACATGCTCAGTATGGAAGCTGATTAACCAGTTTACAGAGACTGTTCTTCTGGGATATAGGGATTTGACCAAAAGGTTTGAGGAGGCACAGAGGTCCCTCAAGCAAGTCAAAATAGGTTATTGCTCTAAAGGAGAAGATAATAACAATCTGGCCAGAGGAAGAGAGGGCAGATAGGAAAACCCCTGGTCTATAAACATACAGTTACAGCATAATAAAAACTCAAGTCTGTGTGACCATCCAGAAACAAGTTCAAAAGAAGGTATAAGGGACTCTAGTAAACTCTGTATCATAGTAAAAGCAATGAAACATCTTCAACAACATCAAGCCAAAATAAACCAGGGAAAATAATTCACTAAACCATCTCTAGTGTTGTATAACAGCAGTTTTGGAAATATATTTGAACCTCTCTCTACCAAACCTACCCAAAGTTCACTTGTAAATGTAATTTTCCAACTCCTGCTTGTTTATTCCAATACATATTGGTTTCTGTTTCAACTTTCAGTGTGCCTAGATGCCTATTTCTGTGGGAGAATTTATAGAGGCACAGACCCTCCTCAGTCACAGTTCTTTATTTGGGCTGTAAGCCAACAAAGTATCAAACAATAATAAGGTGGGGCAATGGTATTATAATAAAAGCTTATTTACCTCTTAAAAAGAGTAACAGGCTACCTAAAGGCTACCCAGTTATCAGATGGGGAACTGAAAATTCATAGGGAGGTTGGAGGGAAATTGGAGATCTTATAAGGGTGGTTATTTAATGGGAGTGCCCGTCTGGTACCACAGCCCTCAGGAATGTTTCTCCTCACAGCAGGTAGAAGAACATGCATTTGAATAACTTTTTTTCCTCTTCACTGTAACATACTTCACTGTGTTTTACTTTACACAAGGTTTATGGAGGGCATGATCCTGCCAGAACTAAGCATATATCTTGGGGGTTCTCCAAGTTTGTAGAAAGATCCCCCTTCTCTGTGCATAGCCCTAATCTGCAGATCTCACTATTTACATCTTGGTAGGAATTAGATATAATGATAAATATGGATATTTGATCATTGATATGCCTGTTACGTTTGGGTATTGCAACCCAGATCCAGGACATACAGTAGAAGAATTGGCCCGAAATTTGTCCAAATTTGCTATATTTTCACTGAGCACAAATTTGCAGTGCCCCAGTTCCATCAGGGGTAGTTTCTTCTTCAGGAACCTACAATGAGCCAATATAGGACTTCTGAAATAAATTGCTTACAATGATTTTTTTAAAGTTCTAATAGGGTTAAAGAGTGAATGGCTCTGTTTCTTCTTAGTGACAGTGTAGTTTCTGAGGGAATGTGACTGCTCCATCTCTAAATTTTCATTGGCTTGCCCTACATTAACAACATTTATTGTTCAAGAACTTAATTGGGCCTAGTTTGATTATATAATTAGCGAAAATTTCTTGCCAGGTATCAAATGGCAATACTTTTAATAATCACAAAGCACAAGTATATCCCAGAATCTGTTTAGCGAAGAGGTGGCAATTGATCTAGTGTTATCCTGAAAGAGTGCTAATGAGGCATACCTTTCTAAAAAATTGTGGTGATGGTTTAAGCTGAATCCAAGGCAAATGTCTTCACTAAATGTTGGAAAATACTAGCAGGTTAGTACTTGAAGGACTGTGTCCTCTTATACTATCCAGCCTGACAAGATCTACCTTCCAAGCCCTGCTCTCTGTGCTCCTGCCTTCATATCGGAGTGGGCGTGGCATTTTCAGTCTTGACACCAACCATACTTTCTTTTAGGTGCCAGGCCAAAACATATCTTTTTGCCTAAGCTTTTAAACCAAATTACTTTTATATTTTCAGCTGTTTTATTATTTGCTTTTGGTATTAGGTCTGTTTCGTGGATGTATTTTAGGGTGCCCAGAAGCAGGTTTTGCTGTTTTTTTTATGCCCTTGGCTTATTTTTTAATGGCTTGCTTTGGTTTAATATAGATAACTGATGATGATTTTATGGTATTATTTTTATTTATTATATGCAGGCTATCTACATTGAAGTACTAAATATAAACATGTAGATGTAGGATTGGACAGCAGAGGAAAGGTTGAGTGTTAAAGTGTTTGTGTGAAACAGAGATCTTCTTTCATGTGGAAGCGCCATGTTTTTGCATAGGGAGGATAAAAGAGTGAGGCGGCCAAAATGTGTTCCTGAGAGTGTTCCAGAGAAGCTGACTGAGTATGTCCTGAATTATTGATGAATGTTCTCCTGAGTATGTAAGAAAGTTCCAGTGATGTACGAAATCGTGGAATGCTGGGGAACTGAGGAAAAAAAGATAATCCTCTGGGAAATGATGGCTAACAGTGGGAATATCCAAGAAAATAAGAATGCATAGAACTGCTAGATTTGATAAGGATTTTTGTATTTATTTATTTATTTTGATTTTTTTTAAAAAAAAATCTGACCCTCCCCAGAATAGGTGCTCAGGGCACCTCACAACATGACAATACACTAGCAATAATACCATAATTATAATACAATCAAATTTAATTAAAATCCAGATAATTTAACACAGCTTTTGGCATAAAAATCCACCATGTTTTTACTAGAGTCCACCAGTTTGTTTGTTTTTTTAATTAGTGACAGATGTTATGAGCTGGAAGCACCTGGTCATTTGTGGTAGATTAGAGGACATGATAATCCTAGTGCTTTCTTTTCCTTCTAATTCCCTTATTTTCTTGCCACAGTTTTGGATGGCAATGGAATCTTCAACAGATTTTTCGTACCAATTGATAAATTTTTGTGTATGTCTGTCCTTCTGTCCTCCCCCTCCAAACAACAAAACAAGTAAATCTGTTCACAGGAATGGCCTTCATGATTGTCTCTGTGGCCAGACATCATCAGGATTGTTTCACCAATAGGATTTCTCCTTCCATACCAGATTTTTGGAATTTCCAAGTGAAAATAAAAGTGGAACATTTGAGGTGAATACTGGAGTAATCATGCAAAGGGGTTGTTCTTGAAAAGGAGCCACAATCAATATCAGCTGCCATTCCTGCTCATTATTATTATGACTTCAAATCCCAAATTCCCCATATTTTGCTGAACTAGATTTACAAAATTAATCATTTAGCAATGAAATAGTTTAAAGCCTGCAGAAGTGCTATATATGTGCATTATAGCTTTGTAATTTTTGAATGCAAAAAGGACTTCAGAGTAGCTGAAGACTATTAATCTCCTTACCCATTCCTTTTCAAAACAATTGTGAACAGTATCAAGCAGATACAAAACTCTGGGTTGCATATTATATAGTTAAATATTCCACTGAATATAGACATTTAATTTGTTTTTAAAGTTTTGCTGGGCCCAGCACTATTCCTATGTCTCCATTTCAGAAGGATCCAGTTGGACTTCCAGTTATGGCGATCTGTGTACCAGCTGTGCTCCATCGAGCTCTGAAGTGAGTACACTGGAACGCAGCAGACAGGAGCCGTCTCGGATGGGTCCGAGCCCCACTGAAGCCCTTGTAGGAGGCTTTCTGTCTGGGGTGCACAGAAGCGCCTCTTCCAAGGTGACAGCGGAGGAATCCAGGCACCCCCTTACCCCATTAGGTCCTGCTGCTGCAGAGCCATCATGGTGTTTCAAGATAGCTGCCAGACGAAGCAGGCAAGTGATCAACTATAAAGATCCCACCATTAGCCAAGGATAATTGTGAGTTAAATGACCCCACCAAAGCCATAGAGCCAGCAAGCACAAAGCCAGCCTCCTAAACAAGTGGGAAGAGAGAGATTGGGGATCCCCCCCATGGACACATAGCAGTTTTAAAGTGAAAATATAAAGGAAGAAGGCTAACTGACTGTAAGAGGCTCTTAATGAGGCTGAAAGCCGCAAAAGAATCCAAAGTGCATGTAAAATGGAGAATCTTCATTTTTATCTAAAAAGCTTTATTCTTGTGTAAACAATGACTGGCAGAGGAAGGGGAATGCCGACGGAGAAAAAAGGCACTACAGGAACTATGCAGCCAACAACTCCTACTTGACGGCTGGAAGTAGCTACAGACTTCCCCACTATGCTGGCAATGGCATTGTGCTCTCTACTGGATCAGGTGTCCGACATTAATAACAAACTTGATGGTGTTAAAAAACAGCTCTTGGGATTTGAAAAGAGAGCAGATGTTGCAGACAAAGCCATAAAAAAAGTTGAAACAAAAACAGCGGCTATTAAACAGAAGTTTGATGCAGCGGGAAAAGACCGAATGTCTGATAATGTCTGAACAATTATTGCAACTTCAAATGGAGATATCAAAGTGTGTCCTACGCTTCCAGGGCATCTCAGAAGAAAAGGGAGAAAACCTAAAAGAACTTTTAAGTGAGGTTTTAGCACCAGTGACAGAGATTTAAAAAAGATTTATTACAAAACGATATGTACTTGATTTATCGAACTTACTCAGATTATATTAAGAAAAACAAGCTGCCTGGTGAAATATTTCTTAAATTCTCCAAGAGTTCTATTAGAGATGCAGTACTGAAAGCAACCGCCAGGAAAACCCTGAAAATCAAAGGAGAAGAAGCGAGGATTTTAAAGGATAATCCCTTTTGAGGTCTGTAAAAGAAGACGACAATATAAAGATCTAACCACCTTTCTGCACAACAATTCAATTCCCTATAGATGGTTATTTCCAGAAGGACTTGCTTTCAGCCACAATGGCAAGAAGAAAAAAATTGACTCTGTCCAGAAAGCTAAAACATTTTTGGAACAACAATTGAACCCAAACAATGATGAGAGAAAGAAAAAGGACACCAGCCAAGAAGAAGACAACATCTTAGATGAGGATAAAAGCGACAGTGAATCAGATGGCAGCATACGCAGCTCAACTAGCGCTACTGAAGACTCAGATTCTAAAAAAGGAGCAGTGGTTCCCAAACAACTTAAAGTCAAATGGAAACACAAGAAGAAGAAAAACATGAAAAGTGAATAAGATGACCCCTAATCACAATGGACTATAAAGCATATAAAAATAGTCTTTTGAGGCTCTAAGCAGCTTTGTTATGATATAAGATAAGTAACACAGTGCCTATATTTTTAAAGTTAAGCTTTCCAGGAAGGATATACTTGATATACTCGAGTTTATGTATGCAACATGATCCTCGTCTTATTGTGGCTTTCTTTTTTTTAGTCTTAGTGCAACCCATTACCTTTCTCTGTTAGTATGTAGTATAATAAAATGATAAAAAATAAGAATAAAAGAAGGATCCAGTCCATATTTATTCTATGTTTGGCAGAGGCAGGGAAAGATGTGAGTGAAATTTACTCAAGACAAACCTCATTGTATCCCTGATGTAAAATCTGTGTAAGTTCTGAATTTGCAACATATGAATAGGTACCGAACTTCTGTGAAAACTGTACAGTAGAGGTGTGCATTCAGCATAAACTGAGCCAAAAAAAATACCCCCAAAATATCTTACATGTATTTATTGGGTATTTTAAAGTTGGTTTTAAATCGGGGCTATATTTTGGCTATCCAAAATGCCAAGCCCCCAAAATCATAAAAATATTTGAGCTGAATTTAAGGGATATTTAAAAGGGTTGCAATCACTTTAAATGCCTTCTCCAAGCCACACAACTCCACAGCGAGTGAACTCCAAAGGCTTTTAAAGGGCATGCAGTCCTTTTAAACACCTGTGGTGAACTCGCCACTTGGAGGTATTTAAAGGGACTGTGAGCCCTTTGAACACCTTTGGAGTTCACTCACCATGGAGTTGTGCAGCTTGCAGAAGGTATTTAAAGAGACCTCAGTCTCTTTAAATGCCTCATTTCCCTCCATTGGAAACAACAGAGGATGGGGGCACTTCCTTTTGGGGTCCATAGAATTGGACCCCCAGTCCAATATTTTTGAAACTTTGGAGGATTTGTGGGGGGAGTTGAGGAGAAGCACTAGCAGGTATGCTGCAGATTTGGTGCCTCTACCTGGAAAAAACAGCCAGCCTCAGATACACTTGGATTAATTCTCCATTATAGCCTATGGGGACCATTGACTATAATGGTCCCCATAGGTTATAATGGAACTGGAAAAATTTGTGTTTCCTGAATATTTATCTAATCTGAATGCCATTGTGTTCCATTGTGATTCAGACTTCTTCAGGCTATTGGGCTCCATCTCTATTTCTGTTATGGTCATTGCACTTGGGTCATTGTACCTTTGAATTTTACTATTTATGGAAGAAGATATCTATAGCTCTTGACAAAGGTTTTGTTCCAACCTAACATGTGTGCAATGGGTTCTGAGAATTTCCAACTTTCATTTAAAACAAAAGAGTATGTTTTAGCCCTTTTATTGCAGAGATATAAGGGGAAAGGTGTATCTCAACAATGAAAGGGACCAGAGACTTTCTCTTTTTCTGGTAATACACGTTTTACTCTTTTAGATCCAATTTTATCCAACATGATAGGTTGTCCAGATGCTCTGAAGGTGCACCATCTCCTGAATGATCTTTCACCTGAAACAGCTGAAAAGGTTGCCTTATTTCAAAGTTTGGTAATTAAGGATCGATTGCGCAGTGCATAGATACATATGATTAATTCATTTCTCGTTACCTATTCATCTGTTTCTTTTTGTAACCTGACTTATGCCAATAAAGGTCTGTGTATGTGTGTGTGACTTTCTGTTTTGAAACAATTGTAAGCTGGAATTTGCAGAACCTGATAAACACATTATTATAACTTTATATCACTATAGTAAAATTCAGTTTAAAATTTAAAAAGACCCAGTGACCTAGATTAAGGGGAGGATAGCACTGCTGGAGAACTGGAGTAGCAAAACTACAAGGAAACCTGCCATGTAGAAGAAGTCTGTTGTCACTGCAGCAATGGTGAAACCCATCCCAGTGTTGAAACTAGCACTTAGAGCTGCACTGGAATATGAATGTACATATATTACACAGGGATAGGAGCTGACTGAGCTGTCAGGAAGAGTGCAGCTCTTCTCTAGCCCAAAATTACCTGACCATTGAAATCACTGGAAACACTGAACAGGGCCTCCTCAGATATTTATTTGTTCAAAATAAATAATTTTTAAAATAAATATCTGTTGAGGTCCTGCTCAGTGTTCCCACCTACTAGGTATGGTGGTTACACGCACTAGGAGCTTCTCTATGTTGAGATACAAAGTATTTGGAAAAGAATGTGCAAATAAGTTCTGTTCCATACGAACTCTGAATTTCAAAAGTTGGACTGAATTCAGAGGAAAGGAGAAGGAAAATAGCTGGTAGTTTTGAAAGTAGTAATGGAAAGTTTTGTGCTGTGCTACAGTAATGGGCTGTTGGTGCTTCCTCTTGTGAAAGAGCTTGTACCAGTGGAAGAGCTTGCACTGGTGGCATTTGGTCCCAATTTCTTCATGCCCTGCTCAGCACTGAGTATAAAAAAAATCACAGCAGAAAGTGTGAACTTTGCAAAAAAAAGTGGTCAGGTATGTTTTTAATAATGCCTGTGTCAAAAACTATGGTCATCTTGAAACATTGTTTGTAATTCAAAATGATCAGCATTTTGACTAGTTTTGCCCAGAGATGCCCTTTGTTATAGTAGATGGCCAGGTAGCTGCTGCTGATGTCTGCTCACCAATGGTTGGCTTACTTGTGTTCAGTATACTCCAAGATGATCAGGAGCAGATCATGTACTGTTTAGGGTCAGCTTCATCAAGCATATGTGCTGGTTTTGCACCTACAGTTGTGACATTCATTGTGCCAGCATCTACTCAGAAATTACTGGATTGAACTACAATTCCTGGTCCCTGCCACACGAGCGGGATAATCCGGGGGGAATCGAGGCTTTTTTTGCCCCAGCGCAATTTGCCCCGCAGTTGTACGATCACACAGCTCTGTGGACCTGCCGGGGCAAACTGCTGCTGCATGATCAGACGCAACCGTGGGCAAGTGGTTTTGTGTGTGTGTGTGGTGGGTTTCCAAGGTGCTTAAACGGGGGATTGATGCCTCGCTGGAATGAAGGAAGGGGGAACGATGACTCACTCCTCCCCCCACAGGCTTTTGATGATGCGCACACGGAAGGGGGACAAAAACAACAACTATCCGTGATGCCACACTTCTGTGCTGGCGCGATCACACGGGGAAAGTCCAGCTGTGGGCCATGGCAAACCGTTTGCTACCGGTCTTTCACCAGTAGCTTTTTACCCCGCTTCTCTGCCGGATCAAATCAGTTTGCCCCGGCTTGCTGACGGTTGTGGGACGCTTCCCAGATATGGTGGTGTGATCGCGCCAGTTTGATCCATCGATGAAGCATCCCTTTAGCGTGGCAAATAGGTCCATGTGGAAGGGACCCCTAGGTATCAGTGTGAAATCACGTAAATCTAATCAATACAAATGAGTATGAATATTCTCAGCCTTGGGAATTAACAGGCACTGCAAACTGGTCAAAGACAAACCATGCAACTGGCCCCAACCCCCACCTCAGTAGGATCAAGACAACGAAGGAAAGTGCTTCTTTAGTAAACTGAAGGTTTTTTCCCCCTGTAGGATACTTTCACAAACGGATGGGGACAAAGTATGGCCGAAGTATTTGCTGTCCAGAATGAATGGACATTGAGTCAGCCAGGCAGAGTTAGAATAAAGAGACAAGCCACACAAGATCCTTTCCCCTCAAAAAGTAGGATTGCAGTACCTTTTTAAAAATTTGCTCTTTTTACATAGAATGAAGATGGCAGGTGAGGAAGATCATTTGCAAGTGCACATGCAGAGAACATTTTCAGTGTAATTTTGAGGATGGAAAAAGGTGTGTTTGTTTTAATTTAGAGGGTCATATTTGCAATCTGTAGACAAATTATGAGCAGAGTGGTGATCCAGTGTACCTGTGTAAAACAGCCTTTCCATGTGTAGAGGCACCTTTCACATCCCTAATGATATCCCACCCTTATGGTTTAAACTTGATCTATTAGAGCCCTGGATTAACCAATAAGCAAAAGAAGCACATGCTTAGGGCAGCAAGGGAAGGGGGGACCACAGAGTTCCCCCCCCCCAGCTATCTCCCTTAACTCTTTCACTGCCACACTCAAATGCTATGCAGTGTTAAATAAATATTTTAAAAGTTTATATTTAATATAGTTGTGGGGTCTGACCTGGAAGAAAACTGATTTTTTAAAAATTTCCTATTTCACCTTCAGCAGTTATTGAGTCTTAATGCCTTGTCTGTTAAGCAATGGAAGAAGAGGCACCATTGTTGGGCTGTACTTAGGGCATCAATTGGACCTTAATCTGGCCCTGATCTATAAAATAATATTGTTATCTATGTATCGATTTACAATACTTCAGGTAATGACGAAGTTACTTAAGAGTGTGTTAAAAGATTAACCAGTTTGCAAAGAAAGTAAAGCCTTCAATTTGGTATAATCCAAGTCTCAACAGTTTTACAATCGATGCCAAAAGCACATTAGTATATAAAGGATACATTTTGAAAAATGCCTTCAATAATATCTATTTCCCCTCTTTATTTTAAAGCTTGTCAAGAGTTTCCCTTCTCTTTTCCTTTCTCCGCCAAGCAGTAACAGTATTCACACACACAAACACATACACACGTCCTTATTCACTGCAGCTGTGTAAATGCAAAGTTGTTTTGTAGGTTGATAGAGAAGGAAGCAAAAAATTACATACCATTATAGGCATGGTTTTGCTGTCATGTAACAGTGAAGAGGAAAGCAGAATGCCACAGAACTTTTTCAGTTCCAACAAAGGCTGTCCTCTCTGTGCACTGGAAGGTTAGAATGGCCCAGTGTTCATAAACTTACTATATATAGCCAATAATCTGGCCTTTATCCATTATGCTGTTTACTGTAGCAATGACAATTCTCTGTAGAATAACTCCACTCTGTGTCTTACTGAGATTAACGTAAGCAACACTTGCTTGAGTGATGGGTGCAAGTGTTTATTAAGTGTCATTTAAATATGTTAATTAGGTTGCAGTGGACATTAATAATGTTACAGCCCATGAATTGATACAACTTGTATCTTGTATATAAAATGTCCAGATTTTAATATCATATTCCATCTGTTTTGGCCCATACTCAAAAACCCGACATTTAACCTGTTAAAACCACCATCTGCACTACTAATGACTATGTTACTTTTTTTCTCAGACTGATTGGTGGTGCTGTTTTAAATATGGTGGGGTTTTTTAAAAAAAAAATGTTTAATGCTAATTAAATATTTCATTTGCACAAAGGTCAGATTTAGTTATTTTTAAGAAAAAATGTGGTGAGAATTATGAATTGGCATGTGTTGTGGTGATGTTTGGTCCCGTTTTCTCATTCCAGTGAATTCTGTAATTTTAGTTCTGCATTAATTATACATTCATTGGTGTGTGTGTTATATAATACACACACACACAGTTACTTGACCTTTCGAAATCATCTCCTTTATTTTGTTCTTATGCAGTTTTTTCCCCAGAATGTATTGTATGCCCCATGAATCAACCCAGCACAATTTAAATACAGTAGGACTAACTTGTAGTATAAACAATGCTTCATAATCTTATGCGTTGCGGTCACTCTTTCTTTTCCTCCTGAAGATATCTGACTTTGGCTCCTGACCAGAAGCCTTGCTTCTAGAGATCCCGCTGCAGTAGATCTGGCATCCAACTGTTGCAAAAGCTGACAGTTGTCCAGAGGATTACAACTGTGATCATACAGACATCCGAGGAGAAGGGGGGGGAAGGAAGATCTTGACCTGTTATATGTTCTTTTGCATAATTGTTTCTGGAGGCAAAAGGGCAGAAAGGGTTCAGAATTGGAGCAGCACATTTGACGGGAAGTTGTCATTTGAAAACAGTTTGCATTGCCTGTCATCTTTTGTTTGGAAGAAAGCAGGCTGTGACATAATACCTGTCACTGCCAGCGGGTGTTTCTGTGCACCCTGGAGTGAAATATCCCATGCAAGTGGCAGTCTTTAGTCTAACCTATCTTTGTGGTTGGAGCGAGTTTTAACTTTTCTACCCATCTGCATGTGTGTATGTGGCCCACCTGTGAAAGACCCACTTTGAAACTGAGAAGATGCAGCTATGCGCCTGGGCAATTTGTGTGAGTACTTGTGAAATCTTAGAGTTTAATCTCTATAGGGAGGGGCAAATAGCAGCTTCAAGATACTCATTCCTAGAGGAAGCAATTAGAAGGCATTTTAAAATCCAAGCTACCTTACTTATGCAGTTGGGAATACACATTTTTTTTCCCTTTTTTTTTTTTTTTTTTTAAGAAAGCTTCACTGCATTATGTACAACAAAAGATTGGTTTGGAAAGTAACAGATGACATGTAAAGATATATTTCTAAAATGTTTAATTTATCCTGTCAATTCTGTGCCAGTTTCTATTACTATAATATATTGCAAATTTCTCCAAATCATGATTTGTGAAGCTCTTTATTGTGATAAACACTGAAATCTGCAGCAAAATTCTGTTACCAGTATTAAGGAGCACATTGCACTTGATCATCAATAGGTGATGCTCCTTTACATATTTTCCCTTCTATTCTGTTTACATTTCAGTTTTAGTCAAAAGTGTGTGTCATATTGATAAATGCTTAAGCCAAGTCAGATTTGAACTATGAAGGCTTGAACTGAAGGTTAATGTCATTTTAACCAGCCAAACCTGACGGCCCTCTGATATGGCTTTGTGGAAGAGGCACCTATCGCTTGATAGCTGTGTGAAACTGTTGCCTACAGAGATGGGCTCTTGACACTGTCTGCCAGCCTCAGGCTGTCCGCTTTGTGTCTGCTTTAATTGAAAATTAATAGTTAGGGGGTTGCTATGGAAATGATACCATTGCTTGCAGACAGCAAACCCCGCTTTTTGCGAAGAGACACTAGTGGTATTGTTTGTCCTTGTTGACCTCAGAAGTTCAAAAGCCTGGAGGAGGAAAGGAGATGCAAATATTTTACTTTAAAAAATTATTTGCATATTTATAACATTGTTTTTGAACATCGGGGATAGCAAGTGTAGGAACTTTGAGGAGCATATGCTTTTAAAGCTTTTCAGTGGCATGTTAAGTGTGAGCCACATGTTTTACAGGATGGCAAGCCTGCATTACTAGAAAGCATGCTGTTTGTATGTAGTGGGTATAAACAATTGTGAGAGAGTGTGGCCACTTTAGAAAATAATAAAATCATGCATTTCCTCTGGATTGCATTGTAGCATAATGTGGTGTGGTGTGTATCTCAGCTACCGCCACCACTGGCAAAAGAATTAATAAAAGAAAAGTTTGGTGTAAAATAAAATATAGGGAGAGTGGAGTGAAAACTACATCCACAAAGAAAGCAACCCCTTGATAAATGGCTTGATATTTTAAAAGGGGAATGTAACTGGGAGGTTTATTTTGAAATGGTCATGTGGTGACGCTTTCTATTAGTTTCATTCCGTGTTACATTAGAACATGGGATTACATAGATGTAATGTGCGTGCATGCCTTAGTTGCATGTTACAAACTGAACTTCACATGTGCTTATCTCATATAAGTGTATCCCTAGATCAAAGCTTTTTAAAAAAAAACTGCTATAAACACACCTTGAAGAGTAAAGGAGTTTTTAATAGAAAGCGAAGGGATGTATATTTGGGGGGGGGGGGGGGGAGTTAACATAGAATATTAAACTGTTTGCTATCAGAGTGCTAAAGACTAAGTGTGTTCTGTTCTTTTCCGAGGAGGTGGAGAATAGTGTAGCCTCAGGGGTTGAAGGTGAAATGTGAAATTTGCTGTAATTACTTACCCAAAATGTCTGTATTAAAGGCTATTAGAAGCAGTTATTTTAAGTACTTCTTCCCCTCCTCTATTTAGTATTTAAATGTACCCCCCCCCCCAAAAAAAAAGTAGAGGCAGATGTTATTAATCTAAATGGAACTGTTTAAAAGATACTGTAAGTCAGTGACTGGAGTGGTTTCTGGCTAAACATTGTTTTGAACTGTATTGTTCTGCCATCCTCCAGTGTTTCTACCTGCCTAAGTGTCATCTTTTTTTAAAAAAGGCTTGTCCACTCATACTACTGATCACTTTAAAGCTGTGACTGTCTGTAGTCTTATTCCACAACTAAGGGCCACAAAACTTAGGTTCCTGTGATGCTGCATGCCTGGGGTGTAACTGCTAGAAAAACTAGCTGCCTCTTGAAACAGGAGGGGGGGAGGGGGGAACCTGAAAACAAATCTCCAATTCACTCCTTCTAGTGAGCTGGCTATTATTGAGACTTTTAAGTTGCAGTAGTTTTTACCATCACACTTTGAGGTTAGCGTGCCCCCCCCCTGCTTTTATTCTGATGGTGTCTACATAAACACTACTCGGCTACCTACAGTATAAAATCTTAAAAACTCCATGTGGTGTTGCGAGCTGGTAGCAGATGGACTTTCTTTTGCATCTGCTGTGTACAGACTTGGCTTTGTACTCTTTTCCTGGGGGAGAGAAAGTCTTTCTTCTCTGCTAGTTGATTCCTGTTTTTTGTGAAGCAGCTAAGAAAACATCTGTGGCAGGCAGAAAAAAATTGACAAAGGATTGACAAACACCATTAGCTGAAAAAATTTTCCATTTCATTGCAACTATGCATTGTTTACTTTACTGTAAATATCTTAATACATCATCCTCTGAACATGCTGGAAGAGAGACTGGAGCACTGTGATTTCAATTAAGGTTAGTAATTGATGGTATCTAGTGTTCAAAGGCTGAGGCTTGATTAACATCTGCTTGGACAAATTGTCATTGTGAAGTGGTTTCGATGTGAACGGAAGATTATTTCTCTCTGGCTTTATCTGATATTGTGGCTGTGAAATGCTTGTCTTTTAGTTTGCTTATTTTTGTTAAAATACTTCCTTTGGCTGTAAATCGCAGGGTGTTTGGAGCTTTACCAAAAGTGCAGTGTATAATAGCGAGGCTTGTCCTAATAAGGGAAGCAAGGAGTATATTTATCACAGACATGAAAGCACGCTGAGGACTTGAGAGACTCAAAACTGCTTGTGTGCTGTGGAACCAAAAAAAAAAAAAAATAGAAGCACTTACTTTAGAAAGATTATGGTAAGCATGCTGGCTCAGTCTTGAACCTTTGTCACCCCTCACGTTGCACACCAAAGACATACCCTAGTGATTAAATGGTGATTTTGTGTACGATTGTCCACAGACGCCAAAACAATCACAGAGCAGCTTGATTTGTTTTAATTACTAGCACAAAATGCCATCAGTCTGGGACGTGATCGGGCAGAGGTGTACTCACAGTAGTGTAAATACTGCTGTAAATAGTTGCCGGATGGTAGCTTTGACAGTGAGCTAGCTTCTGAATCCCCCCCCCCCCTTTTTATACTGGGGCTGCCTGCGTCTGGCTTTTTGAATTTTCCTAAT